>OZ037998.1:9732680-9735180 GCA_964035705.1 Porites rus
TGAGACAGAACATTGACTTGATCAAAGCTATGAAACAAGTACTACCCCGCCATGTGGCTACGTCACCCAGCAACCAGCGTGATCACCTGACTCATGTAAAGAGCATTCGCCTAAAACAAAATATCCGGGCGAAGAAAATTCTCAGTCCTCTTGTGGTGACATTTGCGGTGACAATGCTTCCTTTAAACGTCTTTCGTCTGACCACGGTGTTTTGGCCAGGATTCTCTGGGCAAGAATACTTTAAACATTTGCTTTACGGGTTGGTGATTTCTACGACAATCAACTCAGCGGCAAATCCTGTAATTTATTCTGTAGTTAGCAGAGACTTTCGCAACGGAATATTAAATAATTTGCGTTGCATTAATTGGGTATAGATTTTTCCGTCAACGGCCAACTTTACTGTGGACAGTTTGACATGTTTGTAGTGTATTTTCCTGGAGTGGATTAAAGTTAAAGTAATTAAAAAACCAACGCGTTTTCTGGGGAAAAACATGTCTTCATCGCAAACACTGTTAATGTTTGAATACTGTACTAACTCCGTGCGTAAAGCAACTGACTTTAGCAGTTGATAACAGCGACAATATCATTTTGATGCTGTCTTGTTGACAGAAGTAATTTTCTTCCAGACTGATTAATCAGCGAGATAGACAAGTTTGCCAAGTTTTTCTTTTCTTGTTTTATGACTATAAAAATATATTTAAACGTGACATCGTGCTAGCCTGGGATCAGGCTCCGTTTTGGGAAAAGAGGGTGGATAACATGGCGAGGAGGAAGAAACAGTCGAAACAAGAGACCAATATGCCCCTTCCCCTCCCTCCATCCTCCCATCCTCTTGCACCTTGTGACCTTCCTCCCCCACCCCCACCAAGGATTCGGTCTCAGGCCACGTACAGAGCGTTTTCACATGACGTCACGGCGGCCATATTGGTGTTCCAAAACAATGAAACGGCGGCCATGTTGGTGTACCAAGAAAATCCTAGTTGAACTATTTTCTAATGTAAATGCTTTCCTTTGCTCAAATAAATTAGCATAGATGCCGGCCACGTGAGTGAAAACGCTATATACATGTATCCCCAATTTATTTACTTATGAGGTCAACGGAGGACAGAAGAGACCTCTTTTTGTTAAAGTACTCAAAAACAGCCACTATTTTGAATTATTTTGAGTGTTATTTTATTTACGCAAAAGTGTGCAAGGTTTATTATATCTGTTTGTTTTGGTTGAGAGATTTCGAAAACGCACGTGCCGGCCGTAAAGTGACTTTAATAGTAAGATTTATCTTTTGTTAAAATCTGTCTTTTGTTCATACTAATTGGACGCGCTGGTAAAACAAAGGATACGCTCCGTTGGCCTTAATTGACTTTTCCTTGACCAAACAAAACCTTTCCAGAAAAACAAAGTCTCGCTTGGAACATACTGTTTTTATTACTCTCCTATGTTTTCAAGATCTTGGTATTTGAGTTGGCTTGCGTCCTAGTGACAGAACCTTGTCCATCGAGATCTCCTGATCAAGTCATTTAGTTATACTTCATTAAGTGTAGTTGCTTAGCAATTGTTTGAGACTGGTTGTCAAGTGAACTCTTTTGTTGGATAATCCGTGTAATTATATTTGTACGCTAATTAGTTTTACTGCAAAACTCGTAAACAACTTTGAGTTAACATATTGAAAAGGCGGGACAAATTAGTATTGTTAATTATTCCTACAAGAAGACTTTAAACGACAACTTGTGTAATGTACAAAAGTTGATTAGTTGTACTTTTTAAAGTAACGATAGTGTGAATCAGCGATTTATATATACGAATACATTCTTTGTGATCCTTATATCTCTCTGACTATTTTGTTTTGACTGGATATTAACTGGACTTAAGTGAATTTTATAATTAAAGCTGATTTTCGGACTGCGTCATAACCTCGAAGGAAAATATGATAATATTCCTTACAGCCAATCGGGTTTTTACTGATGTAAGACTAAATTTCAAATGATTAGGATTGGCACCTGTCATGTCCAGTCAGGATAAAAGGAGCTACAACAGGCTTTTGTCAGAGAGAGATAGAACAAGCTAGTGTGAGATTAAGTTGACTTGTAACAACACTGAAACTTTACAAGAAATACAAAGTTTGCTGAACCAACAAAGTGTGTCTTTTCTGTGAAGCCGACCCGGAGCTAGTCCCCTTCAACTGGGTTCGGACTTTTCACATTTTCTTGAACTCCGTAAAACTGTGAATCGATCGAAATCCAGCGATAAAGAATTAAAAATTTTCTGGCAGCTTAGGTCTACCTAAAGGTTTACCACCCTAGATGTGAACTTCAAACTGAATAAAAGCATTACGGATGAGAAGTGAATCCCGGCGTGAAATTAAATATAATCAGGAGGGTGCCATAGTGTAGTTAACATTATCACGCGTCGCGGAAAAATATCCTTACACCTCCGATGTTCTGTTTACTAGACAAGATGTTCCACCACTGACCACTTAATCTCGTCCCTTGTGCTTTTCCTG
>OZ037998.1:9742680-9862680 GCA_964035705.1 Porites rus
TGGTTGTAGACAGAATTTCGCTAATTTCTTTCTACCCCCCTCCCCCCCCCCCGCTTCACTCCCTCCCTTAGCTTTTTTGTTTTTGTTTTTTAGTTTTGTTTTCATCCTACCCACAATTCTCTCTAAACACAAGTGACAGTTATTTGAAATCAGTGCGCCCCTGAAGCTACGCTTCGGCGCCGTTTAGCAGTTTACATTTCGTTATTGGTCACCTTGAGAAAAGTTTCCGGAGAGCATCGTGTAACGCTCTGAGATGGGACAAAGTTATTACGATTCGCATAGTCTGCATCGTCCAATATCGTATTGTATTCTCGTTTCATTTGGCCACACGGATCAATCAGCCTGATCCAAGACTTCAAGACTTAATTTTATACTTTCTAAAGAATATTTTGCAAGCCTGTCGTGGCACCGCAAATAGCCGTAGCTAGTCTACGCGGGCCAGGAATGATACGAAAAGAAAATAACTGCAATTAAATTAAGGTTAAAAAAAAAAAACAAAAAACAAGTAAAAAGCAAGAGAGATTCATCAGTTTTCAAATAAATATGGAGCGGTTAACTAATTGCAAAAAATTATAATCTTACGCAGAAAAACATATGAAAAAGATGTATTGAAAACTCTAAGGAGGAAAGGAAAACAAAACATTAGCTCGCTGTTTTTATAGGCAGGAGTACAAAAAAATTGGTTCTGCTTTCAGCTTCATTTTAAGAATAATTTCATCTGTTTCATAATAAGTATCGCCAGTCTCCAGTACAACAAGCAATGATGCATGAATATTAAATTTGAATTTGTGTTTTTAAAGGTATCGGTATCTCATTCCATAATTTGGCATCAAGTCTTGAGAAAGAGTTTTTTTGGATTTCAAGATTCGATTTTTTTATACAAAAGTTTTGAGATGTAGACGATCTAGTGCTGTATGAATGTGCACGAGAAAGTGGAAGGAACAATTCCTGAATGTTTGTAAGTTGTTGCTCACGTCAGACATTGTTTCTGCTGGTAGCTGATAATAGAGAAAATTTATTGGTAATATTTTTGTATTGATAAAGAGAGGAATGGCATGATCACGCGGTTAGCAAAGTGAATAAAGCGAAGAGCGCGTTTCTGAAGGACTAGAAGTTTGTTTAGTTGTGATTTGCTTGCTTGACCCCATGCAATTAGACCGTATCGAAGATAGGGTGCTATCAGAGAGTGGAAATAAGTGTGCTAAAGGGAACAAAATGTCGCAGTTTCGATAATAGCCCAACAGTTCTACTGATTTTTAAAACAATTCTGTCAATGTGGTTATTCCAAGAAAGTTTGTAGTCTATCAGAACCCCTAAATATTTGACAAACTCTCTACACTCTAATTGTTTATGTTTATTTATGTTTATTTGTTTTATTGATCCGGGCTGAGACAGAAAGGTACGATATTGTTTGCTTTCAGTAAGGTGACCACTAAGTCTTTGGCTTCGGGAAAAGGCTCTTAGGAGTCGAATGAGTTAGGCGAGAGTAAAATTGCCGGTGAATTTTGAAAAACGTGAAAGCCAACGTGGCGCTTCATTTGTAAGCGGTATTTTACGTTGTGTTAATTGTTTGGTGTTGGTGGTACGAGGAGTCGATATCCAGAAGTCTTGAGTTATTTTCAAAATAATAGCTTCGCATTTAGCCTCGCTTTTACCTTGTTTCATTCTGTGTTTGCTTGCAGCCCGGCTCCAGGCCAGTGCGGTCTCCAGAAATGTAGTGGGCTTTCCGTCTTCCCAGGCACTGCCCTAACAGTGGGTGGGTGGATCAGGCCTGGTGGGGCTGGGACTAGTGGGATAGGAAGGGGCCGGGGCTATTTTGACACAACTCCTTCATTAAGGAGCAGTTTTTACTAGAGGACTTTTACTGGCAAGTACCTTGTTCTTAATTTGCCCTAGCCAGCCGAATCAGCCCTCCGCTGACAATAATTATCATGATAATTGCAGAGCCTATCATGTGTAGCTTTTAAAAATAAAAATGTTTTCTTGATTGTCTTTTGCTTTTTATTTGTTATTCAAGTTTGATACTTTTTCGGTAGAAAATGATGCAATGGACCTCACATGGCATCTCTTGAGTCATTGGAATTTTGGCCGCGATGCTACATTACATTAATTGTTTTCTGTTCAATGAGTGATAACAACGAACATTGCATATGTCAATTTCCTTTGTAGCAACCACCAACGCCTTGTTTGCCTTTTTACCCATGCGTCGAAGGTCCACTGTAGAAGAAAGGAAGGCTGATTGCCTGGGGTTTAGGATTTTGAACAAATTAGGACATAAAGAGTGGACACAAGACAAAATGTAACCTACGTTTAACTTAATTGGTTTAATGCTCACCGATCTGTGTTTCGTTATCAGCATTTTGTCACCTGCTGTCCCCGGTGGGGGAGGGTACTTTAGGAATTTCGGGGTGGGGATGTGTCGCTGGGACCCTGGAACCCTTAACCTATACCAGAGCTAGCTCAGCTGAATTTTGCTACCCTATACTAGAGTAAACTCCCCAAATCCCCCCACCCCGGGTTGCTGTCGTTCAAGATAACATAATAGTTAGAGTATAAGAAAAAAGGAAGAAACCACGCGATTGTTTAAAACCGATTTTCTTAGGGTAGAAAGTGTGGTCATGCCTATAGGTCTTTTTATTTCCAAATAGCGAAGAAATTATTATTAAGACCAGCTATTCATTTCTTTCAAGATATGAGAAAGGTTGGCTTGATTCTAAGCATGCTTCAAAAGTCTTCTGCTTCGCTTTACACTCAGTAGATGTATGAGTAAGCTTACTACACGCGTGTTTCTATCACACAATTACACAAAGAACATGGAAGTAAGTGAATTAACCACAACTGTGAGTTGCATCCTTTATTTCTACTTCAATTATGGCTTAAAACCACCACCGCACCAATAGTTTAAGATGAATTCCACCGTTATGTGTTCAGTACTCTCTCTAGAGAAACTGGTGTCAAAATAAAACCAAGCTGAACTCAAACTTCTTCATCGTGGAGATAATCATTATATTCGGCCTGATCTTCTAACAACTTCATTTTCATACCCTTGTCCTTTCCAATCGAGACAGAATCTTGGCCAGGACTGATATGGTTTTTCTTGTTCGAGAGGCCCATATGACGACGACGCCGCCAACATTCACTATAAATGGCGTACTTGACATTATTAATATAATTCATTTAATATAGAAAATATGAACAATACTGAAGACACACGGCTATAACGATAGGAAAGGTACGTTAACCGGAAATTTCTTGGTCCTTTTTTGCCCCAAAATAATAGGGCTATTTATACTAGGAAAAATAAGACGCGTCAAACTATTTCGTATAAACGGCACATTAAGACGTGACTAAGCTAAGATGCGTCTTATCGAGGAACAGGCAGTGGCGGATCCAGGGGGCGGGGTGGGGGTCATCCAGACCGTGAGATAAGGGAGGGGCAGTCTCAAAAAAGTTTTCGGCCCTTCAGGCCTCAGTTTGGTCTAAAAATAAGGGGGGGGCGGCCCCCCCCGGGCCCCTCCCCTGGATCCGTCAATGACAGGTGTTAGGGGCTGTTCTTAGATAGGAAGCGTCTTTCGTCTTAGCTAAATTTCAAACGAAATGTGCCGTTTACACGGGATAGTTTGAGTCTTATTTAGGGCGCGTCTTATGTAAGACGGGTGTTATTTTTCCTCGTATAAATGGCCCTAATGTTACTATTTGCAAGGGTATAACGGGAGTTTTTTGCCTTATTAACCCTGCAAAGCGAGGACTGTAGTGATATCGCAAAATGATACCCCTATCACCACAATAACTACAATCCACTTAAACTCTATAAAGAATTATGAGTGGTTCAGTGCCGAGTCCTTTCGACTTTCCAAAAGTATCACATACTTGCCACACTTGCAGAAGTAGAGGGCAGAAGAGTGGGGTTAAGAGGAGGGAAATCCACTGGAATCACCGGGAATCTCTGATAAGTTAAACTGTATGTATGGTTTGTACGGGTAAGTAGGAGAGATGAAAGCCAAATAATGGGGGAGACAGTGGTGGATCTAGGGTAGGCTCCTGGGGGACCCATTCCTCTACCTTATTTTAAGCAGCAACTGAGGAAGGAACAAGAAAAATCAATTTTGGGGTCTGGACCCCACCTCTTCTCTTAGGGACTAGATGATTGGGCCCCTAATTACTTAAAGATCTGAATCCGGCTGCCATTGCTTATCTTCTTAGTTAGCCTGCCAGGAAAGTCTCCAAGAAGCGACTCGCAAGGGAACGCGAGAGCGTAGCCGACAGGATCGTTCGCGCGAGGAAAGTTTTGGCACCGGAGCTGACTTGTGACTCCCCCAAATGGACAGAGTGCTCGCAGGCTATCTTCTTCTTACTCACCAGTGGCGGATCCAGGGGAGACCCCCCTTAGTTTTAGACCCTCAGGGTCTGGATGATCGCCCCCCCCCCCCCCTGTTATCTGAAGGTCTGGATCAGCAACTGCTCACCTATCCTTTTCGTTAACAGGGGCATATTAAAGACCGCAAGAAAAAAAAAGAGAGGAGCCGCTCACTAAAGTGCCCCTTCCGCATTATTTGTCTCCACGTCCCCGGGGTAGGGTAAAAAAAACAAAAACAAAAACAAAACAAAACATACCTTTCATGCAAGGAGGAAACAAGAAGACATAAAACAAGAAATATCGCCAGCATTCGTCCCATGGTGATACTTTAGTTTTTCAACTGTAAAAACAATATTATCAAGTCTTGAGTACACGTAAAAACTCAACTTTCTTTGCAGGAGTAAGCTGTGACCAAACTAAAAAAAAACTAGTTCTGTTTAGCATTATCAAGAGCCAAAATGGACACTTAGAAGAATGGGAAAATACCGTTACTTTGCGGCTCTACTCTACTAATTTGTAACCGTTTCTGATCTTTTTATGTTAATTTTAATTGCAGAAAAAGGAATATCACTTTCCACTTACCAAATTCGCCTTGCTTCGCTGCTGCAGTGCTTTAATTCACCGTGACTTGCAAAAGATTTATAACTGTTGCCTTTAAATAGTTTTATGAACCGATCATAGATGATAGCTGATCAATCTGTGCTGATTGGCCTGATTCCATATCTGGTTACTCTTCCGGTGGGAAAGAGATACCGCAAAATTCAAGGAGGTTTACTTATCAAACTCGGCATCTGAGAGAGACTTCAGTATCCGACCGGCATAAAATGATAAAGTAAAGGTAAAATCAAGTGTTTTCATAAACAGTCATATTACAAAATAACTTCGTTTTCTGTTGGTAGGACAACAAAAATGGCTTTTCTCTCAACAAAAGTGATTCAAAAGGTGCCTTTCTTTTCGGATAAACAACACAACAAATAAAACCCGTTTTCTCTCATTCATTTGGTACGTTTACTTGGGATTTCATTTATCTTTGTCGGAAAAGGCTAAATGTTAATACCGGCGGTAACAGGCTAATTGCCTTGTTTGCTATGCTAAAGACCCCGTGTAAAGGTCAAAAATCTTTCTCAAGATAGCGCGTAAAGAATTGCTTCAAGAAAAAGGCACAGTAATAAAGGATGATCTGCGTTCAATTTCGATTTAATGGGAAGTGCAGAGTCACTTTGATTTGGTTGCGAGATCCGATTCTAAAAAAAAATGGTTTAAAAAACATTTTTGATTAAACCCTCAGGCTTTATTCAGTTAAATAAAGATGATTCTAATCTACTGTTTTAATTTCCAACCACCTTCACACAGGCTTTTCTTTGAAAAGAAACACGAAAAGAAACACATGGAGAATGATATAGTACCGTGATGTGTGCTCCTGAGAATTTTCTAAGTGCCTAGGGTAGCCTCCTCCTTTCTTTTGCAATGGTGGACACCCCATGAAAAGCCTTTTTAACAATAATAATAATAATAATAATAATAATAATAATAATAATAATAATAATAATAATAATAATAATAATAATAATAATAATAATAATGAAAACTTTATTCGAGTTTTTGAATGTACAGTTGTAAATCTCGCTACCTACAGGCAATTTACAAATGCTGCGTGAGAAATAATAATAATAATAATTATTATTATTATTAATAATAATTATTATAATAGTGTTTACTAGAGGGCTTGATTGGCAAGTACCTTGTTTTTACTTTGCCATCAGGCCTATGCTGAGAATAATTATAATAATTAGAGGTATCCTCCTTGGCAAAGAATCCTTAGGCCTATTTTCACCTGTTGGGAAAAAAAATGTATGAAAAGACCGGAATACTACCATTGCGAGCTATTGCTGCTGCTTTCGTCAAACTACTCAGGAAAACCACAGCTAAATTGAAGATTAGCAAAAGTCATTTGTTATGTTGTGGGAAATTGGGTGGGATGCAGTGTCTGTTATTGTTAACCGATATCTTTTTCCGATCTGTAAGTGCACCACTATTGAGCTTTGTCACGCGATTTAGCAAATTCAGCCACTGAGAAAAGGCCACTAAACTGAGTGAAATATAAAAAAAAAAACACTGAAGAAAGTAGGAGAGTGAGCACAAATGAGAGACTAACAACAGATTGCAATTGCAACGGGGTGCCGTGAAAATGACTCAGGTACAGCCCAGCTGATTAAAACGTTATAGATAACAAATATATAAATAAAATATATCTCACTGAATTTATGTAAACATGGCTTCAGTGAGTGTCTACAGGTCCTCATCTAAGTATGTCTTTCGTACCAAGACTTTCACCCTCCCCACCCAGGACACTGGGTAACTCTCTGCGCCTCCCATTGAGCTGCGCAATTATCATGATAATTATTCTCAGCAGAGGCCTGATTCGGCTTGCTGGGGCAAAGTAAAAACAAGGTACTTGCCAGTCAAGCCCTCTAATAATCACTGCTCCTTACTAAATGGGTTCCTTCATAATAGCCCCCTCCCTACCCCACTATTTTTGCCCCCCCCCCCCCCGGCCTGATCTACCCACCCACTGTTAGGTCCGGTCCGGTGCCGTGTAACGTAGCCTTTAATGCCCGATTAAAGGTCACTTCTCATGGAAGATGGTGCGAAAATGCCGTTCACTGTAACCTTCTTTAAAGAGCTTATAAAACGTATAAATAGTTTATGGGGAAAGTACTCGACTCGTAAAAAAGCAAAAATGTTTACTGACCTGGTCCATAACCAGGAAAAGCTGTGAGAAGAGCGACACCCAACATAAAACACCAAACAAAGGCCAAGTGAAATTTCGTTAGAAAATATACCAAAGTAAAGAAGCGAAATTGGACCACCACGCCTTGAAACGAATCAGAAGCTCGATAGACTAGGTTTGAGCTTCTCAGTTTACCAATGGCGATGGAATATTGTTTAAGGAGCCATTCAGGCTGACGGAGATAAGCTGAAATTGAGCACGCGCAACCTCGTCAAGCGAATGCCAGGCAACTGATGCGGAATCAGCGGAATCGAACTGCCTAAAATCAATGTAGTTTGTAATTGCAATTGTTTACCCACGGAGCACTTAGCAGTTCTTAAGAACTCGTTGAAACGTGTCTGTGCGTTCCAGATGGAATTGAATTTGGAAGTGTTGGCTTTTAAGAAGAGGGGAGTACCTGGAGAAAAACTTCTCGGAGCAAGTGAGGGAAACAACAACAAACTCAACCCACATATGGTGTCGTCGACGCCAGGATTCGAACCCGGGCCACCTTGGTTGGAGGCGAGTGCCACTGCGCCACCCTTGCTCCCCGTAAAAGCAGAAACATTAGGTTTTTACCTTCGAATACATTTTCTTAATGTCAGCGGACAAGGTAGTCTGCTACACAGCCGTTTTTAGTGTCGTCACGCAACGCTCCTTTAGTGGGGAGGACACTAAAAACGGCTGTGTAGCAGACTACGGACAAAGTATATGGCTACTCTCCCAGACTTAAAACACTTCATTCGTTTAATATCCTTACTTCATATTTTACAGAGCATCATCCCTAAACCTTTCAACCTGTTTTCTTTGCACTTCATCATTTATTAAGTCAAGTTCTTCGATGTTAAGATTTCCACTTTTCGTTAAAACAGTTTTGAAGTATAAAAAATTGAGTGAATTTCTGATAAATTAGTTGCGCTTATGACTATTTACGTGGTTAATTAATTCATTATAAGATACACATTCTTCCACCAAAAATCAGTTTCTATTTGCTTGACAGTAAATTTTCACAGTTTATTTTGAAATACGTTTTTAAACGCGGGATTTCACGGCATTCATTAATAAATTTTAGTTATTAAAATTAGACTTTCCATTAGTTCTTTATCCTTTTACATTCCCTGCTTTTTCATTTATTTATTTTGTTCAGCCTTGTAAAACGGTTATCTCCTTATTCGTTCTCCCATAAACAGCAGCATAAACATGTAGCAGTCACAAGAACCCTTCTGTCAATCGTGAGGATAATCAATAATCCATTTTTGAATGCAAACTTCCCATGGCATAGCAATGATGTTACGGTATCAATCCATGTTTTTTTTTTTCAAAGTAACAACGATTTGTGCTCTGTGTTCTAATTTACAGCTTTGAAATGGGCGCAGGAAACACTGCAGTTGTGGAAGGCAAGTCCAGAAATTCACCTGCAGAAAAAAAAAACAACACAAACCAAATCGAAACCAATACAAAACATGACAGCAAAGCAAAGTTAGGCTACGCCTTCTCATCATCATCATTATTATTATTATTATTATTATTGTTATTATTATTTTAAATTTTTTTTTTATAAGAATGAAAATCCTACTTACGCTGGTTCGAAGAAACCTTGTAAGAAGAAGTACTACAGTACTGTTTATTTTTAAAAAGCCGCGTTTATACGAGCAAGTTTTCCTTGTCAATGTCGCGATCATATAGATTAAGGCCTGGTTCTTTGCAGATTTAAAGGGATCCACGGTTACTCATTTTTAGGATATTCCATGCATGACTAACAGGTCTAATTACAATCCATAAACCACCCAATTTCACTTAAAATATTGTTTATATCTGGATCACGAGACCAGCTACGCCCTATACGTATTTTATCAAAATCATGACAATGATTTTTATTATAAGCAAATGAAACTCATTATCCCAAAAATGGTTTAGCACAAAGCCTCGTTTTGAAAGTGAGGGTTTTTAGAACTCGGAAATGGCCTAATGGGTCGATAAGTCAGCGTAACTCTGTTAATATGAAAGCTACTGGGTAATACGTTTGAATCTGTGCAGAAATCAAGGTAGCAGACTCGCAAACATTATTATTCACCACAAATGAAAAAAAAAAGGGTAGTTTACCAATCTTCTGACATGTTTCCGCAACCTTCGTACTACTTTGCACTGAGATCAAAATGCCATTATCGGCACTGCAACATACCAAAATACAAGTGTTTAATTAATTAAACGTTTGAACGAACATCAGTCGTTTGTGTGCCCGCTACAAGTTTACAAAGGCACCACCCAGATACAGTCAATTGTCTCACCGAATATTTGCTATATCGGACTTAACCTTTCCGAGTGAAGTAATAGACCATTTTCAATATACTAAAATTCATACAAGTTTGGCTAAGAGGCTTGGAAGAATAAAACAAAAGAAATGTATTATTCATTGCTGAGCCTCAAGATGATTTCTTTTGTTTTATTCCCCCAAGCCTCGCAGCCAAGTATGAAATTTAAAAAATCGGAATTGGTCTGTTGTGTGCTGTGTATGCTAATGAGAAAAAGTTTACACAAATATCGACCAAATTTGTCAGGAACTAAGCAAGAATAGTTTGACGGAATTACTACTATCATCACCTTAATAATTGCTTTTCTTTTTTTACGAAAAAGAAGGCCAGTAAAATGTAGCAAATAAACTCTGCATACTATTACATTGCAGTTGGAGTGATAAGGCACCTATGTCTCTAAAGAGGATCCTGATTGTTGACTTATTTATTTGCCCAAGTGTACAGATTTTTTTTTTTAAATAGAGCCTGTTTCAAATTGTAGGCTTAACATGTTTTTGTAAAGAGAGGTCCTAACCAGGAATTTTTAGCCTAACAGGTTCTTAAAGAAACGGGTTCTTATTCGCAGGTTTTTGCTGTATTTCTTTTTGCCACGACGATTTAACAGAAGCATAGCAGTACAATAGAGTCACCTTTTGTTCGCCTTGATTACACCCAAATCAGCCAAGGCCATAAGGGAATTCTTCAGCAGGTCAAGTGAGAGAACTTCGTAGAATTTTACGTCTCCTAAAGAGAAATATACACACATTGTCTGTATCAATACATACTGTCAACAGAGGGCCAAAAGATGTCAGGGCCTAAGGGCCTGTTTTACATAAAGGTGGGGTACCCCAGGTTGAGGTAACCCGCGGCGGGTCACCCCACTTATCATGTAAACATGACCAAATTAAAATGAAGGATTATATACATGTAGACAGGCGGGATACCTCACCTAAGCGGGTTACCTTACCTACCCTGAGTCCCCCACCTCCATGTAAACAGGCCCTAAGTTGCAAAATTATGGTCAAGAGAGTTTTCCCGTGGGTCATCCCGAGATGCGGGTATTGAAACGTTCTTTTTCCTACCTGTGAGTACGAGCTCGGCTGCTTTGTCCTGAACTTGCTTTATAATCTCAGTCAGCGGTCTCTCGTGGTTCCCATCCGGGCAATTGACAAAAAAGTGACAAGTGATCTAAAGTAAGAAATTTAGAGAGCCCCGTAAAACCACTGTAACGTAATGCAGGGAGTATTTCAATGAAAATACAAACTCCGGGATATATTTTTATGGCTTAACCTAAGCAAAAAAGGGCCCATCCGCAACAGGCAACAGTCGTTTCGAATTTCCATCAAATTTAGCACGGCTTTTCTCTTTAGAGATGCTGTCGCTATTTGATGGGGCTCCACAAGTTTTCATCAAACGTCAAAAGAAAATAAAAGAACGAAAGAAAGAAAGAAAAGGAACCATCCAACGATCAACTTTAGGTTGTCGCTGGAATACCCTGCGAGCAGTGGTTTCTCCAGGCCGGACGCTACGGTAGCGTCCGGCCTGGAGAAACCACTGCTCCCAGTAAACGAACACGGCCACCTCTCATAAGCGACGGCGACCACTTTTTGACCTGATGGTTTTTTAGTTTTCTAGTGTTTTTAAACCTCTTGTAAGCGACCACTTCACGCATGGTGTGGTCTCTGTCTCTGTTCACTGTAACACTACGCCACCCAGGATAAAAAAAGAATGATCAGTGACAGCATGGAACTACACATATACGTAATGCATATGCATTTTCTAGTAAAAAATGGACTTTGAGACAATTTTTTTTAACTTGTTTTCAATCTAATATGTGAGTTCCTCTTGTAAGCGACCACTTCACGCATGGTGTGGTCTCCATCTCTGTTCACTGTAACACTACGCCACTCAGAATAAAAAAAGCATGATCAGTGACGACATGGAACTACACATATACATAATGCATATGCTTTTTCTAGTTAAAAAATGGACTTTGAGACAATTTTTTAAGCTTGTTTTCAATCTAATATAGAAGGGACCTAACAAAAAAAAATTGTTATCTGAAGAAAAAAGTTGAACTGATCTTACCCAATAGGCTGTTAGGATAGGTTTCCACATGTTTGCACTAAAGCTGACATCTTTTTCCTGGAGTAACACTACCCTTCCGTTTTTAACGTTGACAGAGCCATGTTGTTCGAGTAACTGAGTTGTCTCTCGGAAGTATTCAAAAGTCTGCAAGAAACAAAAATTATTATTTCAACAATACATCCTTCTCGCGTAGACGAAGTACACTTTCTTACGGGGCTAACAATACTTGCATTCCGCAATTGAGGTTTCTGGGGAAACTGCCTACCCACCCCTCCCCTAAGCCAATATTTTGCCCTAAGCGAGAATTAAGTCTTAATGTTGGCGTAGGGGAGGGGTAGGTGGGCAGTTTCCCAGAGACCTAAAATGATCCGATGTTTGCTGTTGCGGTTACACTGTGGACAGAAAAAATGTCGAGCAAGGAAAAACATAAAATGAAAAAAATAATAAAAAAACGAGTAAAATTAGACTGCAAAACAGTCGGTTTTTTTCTCAAAATCAGTAAAGAAATCGGTAAAGTGTGGCGTAAGAGTCTTACTCGCGCGAAGCGCGCGAGCCTCACACACCCGAAGGGCATGTGAGGCGAGAGAAAAAAAACCTCTCTCCCTAGTCTCGCTCTCTGTTTAGAGCCTCGTTTTAGATTTTTTGTTTGACTGCTCGCGCGTACTTGAATACGCAAAAATACGGACTGTTTTGCAGTCTAGAGTAAAATAGAAACACAGAACATAGGAACTGGAGGAGAATAAGGGAAAGGTAGAAAATGGGGAAGTTGCCAAAGTAACTCCGATTTAGCTTTTTTAGGGAACGTTTTCAAAACAACAAGCGGAGTTTTCCTCGATTTTATCACAATTGAAAGTCGACACTGCTGTCTGAAGAACAAGCTACTGAGACCAAGAAAGATGATTACCTCACCAGAATGATAGAAAACGGATGAACGAACGAACTAACGAGCGAATGAATAAATTAATAAATACATAAAGATAGACCACATAAGGCACCCTGCACAAAGAGAGGTGGCACGAATGTGAAAGCATAGAATTACCTCATTGGTTCTTTCAGTAACTTGAGGGACTTCTTTTACCAAAAGTTTTGCCAGAAACTGAAAGTCGGCAAATAGTTGAACTAAAAGAAAAGCAAAAAAAATTAGTTATTCCAGTGGGTGCAGATAAGTCAGTATGGCTTTCTGATGAATTTTAATACTCTACACGCGATATTAAGCACTTGTCTCCAAAAAAGGAAAGGACAAGATCGTTTCAAGATGAAATATTATGGTGATCTCTGCTGTTTGCCGTACTGAAACGCGATTCTTAACAGAAAGGAAAAGTGTGATATGACACTACCATGGCAGCCAAATTTCTGCATCTCAGCGATCTGTCTTACTAGAGACGGCCATTTGCATTATCAAACGATGGAAAAAAGGAAGGGCTGCCGTTTTTTTGGTGAGTGCAGTCATGCACAGTAAGTCATACTAGTCAATTTTTTTTGCCATACTTGCAGGACCATGGTTATTTGAGATCCAGTCATTTTGCTACCATGGCAACGAGACGTAACGACTTCTCCTCTCTACTTCCCTAAAACGAATTTTTAAACGCGCCCTACTCACCCAAGTGTTTTTCCGAGGCGACCTGCCTTTGCGCAGCCAAGGAAAACATTCCAGTTCTGAAGAAATGAAACAGCAGCACATTTCTCTTGCATGCCAGGAGCATGTGTAAAGCAGCTTCGTCTTTGATGTTTCTTGCAGGGCTGTTGGTTGCAGCTGTTCCAGGTACTGTTCTTTCTTTATCCCCTGTTGTCTGGCATTCTTTGATTCTTACAAAACCACTTTCCGTTTTTTCCAAGGATGATTTTAAGAAATCAATACTTTCATCCACCAGAACTACGTTATTGGAGTCACCTTGCATCGAAAAGAAAAACAAAAAACACCACACTGAGATTCACATAACAGAATTACAATGAAAGTGTTTACAAACACTGCTTTAAAAAAATGATATTTGGCGATTTTCAGTTCTGCAAAAGAATTTTCTGCTCGGTGGTAGTTAATCCCTTACCACTACGCCCACTATGTCTGAGGCTTTCCTCATCATTTCAGGCAAGGTCATAGTTAAAGGCTACAATCCTTGTCACAGTAAGTTGGGACACCCTATGATGTACCCATATTCCGACAAAAACTTGTGCTCCCGCCCTCCCCGTGTTGATTTTCTTGCTTCTGACAAGCCAACTCGCAAAAACCAACATTGAAGGTACCTCTATTGTCCTAACTAATGTGGTGAGTATTGTAGCCTGCAACACACAAGAAACTATAAAACCTTTGGTTAAATCTGTCCGCAAGCCCGTGTCAAAAAACCTTGTTCTGGGCTCCCACCAGGATTTGGATATGCAGCATACCTGTCCGGTTAAAGAAGCTACAACGTATTATCGAATTGCCAACCAGGTTGAGAGGAAATTTGAAGCCCACTTCTGGTAATTCGTTGAGTCTGTTGGGGGCCCAGAACTAGGATCTTGGCACTGCCTCACAGATGTTACTATAGCCAGGGTTAGATAGAGCGGTTTTCATTTGAGTGTTGAAAAGTAGTTGGTTTTGCACTTTCTACACGATGCGATTGGCTTAAAAGACTCGCGCCACCTTTTCATCCAATCAGAAGTAAACCCAAAGCCAATTGTGACGCGCTCGCATGCATTTTCCCGCGCTTTGCGTCAGCCACATGTAATTACTTCGAGTTTTGATTGGTTCAATGTATTGTCTGTGTCCTATGTGATTGGCCAGAGTAATTACTTTGGTTTTGGTTTTACGACACTCAAACGAAAACCACTCTAACATCTGTGAAGCAGGCTTGTTTAAGGCTTAGCATCATGATTCCACGCTTTCTGCAGTAAGACGAGCACACCGTCAAGTGTATGACCAAAATAATGTTCTCCAAATAGTATTAAAGAGGAAAGGGGCACTGTT
This sequence comes from Porites rus, assembly GCA_964035705.1. Lineage (NCBI taxonomy): Eukaryota > Metazoa > Cnidaria > Anthozoa > Scleractinia > Poritidae > Porites > Porites rus. The sequence continues at coordinate 9,757,131 of OZ037998.1, forward strand.
CTTCTCTTTTTGAGATCGACCTAAGCTAGAATTTCTATTATTATGATCGATATAGTCATTGTAGTGCATTGTCAAACCTGCAGATTTTATAGGAATATCCCACATGCGACACAGTTCCTTCAACCAGGTGAATTCTTCCACCAATTTCTCTATAAGAACAAATGATACCATAGTTCAAATGGACAAAATAAGAGACAAAAAAAGGTTAAACGATGCACCAAAGTTTGAATCAATTTTCTCTGGCTGAGTCTTATCCTGTAGGACTAACCAAACCAGATAAGACTGTATAAAAAGATTGTAATAATTATACATGTAGTTAGGTAAGATAATTATAATTATAATCAGGTAATAAGACAAGTAAAATGGTATAGTTGAACCAGAGAAGTTTTTAGCATTTACCAAGAAAAAATAAAAGTGAGATAATTGCACATGACAGAGCAAGTGCAACATTTTCTTTTCCAAAACACTGTATTCATGGTGATGTAGCCAAAGTTAAAAAAAATATATCACTGGTTGCAAAACTGACTGACTGACTGGCTGTTGCACAGATTCCCTGTCTGACAGACAAATTAAACTGACTAACAGACATCCCAGCTGACTTGGTGACCAACTGATTGACACTGTTTGTTATTGCAATGGTGGATCTTATCTATCATGAATTAAGAAAATTAAAAGAAGAAAATGTACCATAAGGTATTCCATTCAAGTTCTGAAGCATAACAGTAACCACTAAGACGCTGGAAGGGCAAATCATTCCTAATTGAAGGTCTGAGAGAATTTTATACCCCAGAGATTTGACAACCTTCTTTTCTTCATCAGACAGAAAATGGAAGAGGTGCCTGGAAAGAAGCAAAAAGGAACAAAAAGAACAAAAATTAATAACATTTGAAGAAGAAGATAAGACAATTTATTCATCACCATCATTTGTGACAGTCACAAAATACATATTCCACTGGAAATGGGTGGGCAGCATCAATTTATTCTAAATTGAATAGTATTAGTCTTGCTTACTTTTTACCATTTTTCTTTGATCTATGTAAACTTTATCACTGCACTCAATTTTTCTCCTTCATTATTGAATGTGAAACTGAATCAAGGGCAATTAAAGGGAAACAAATCTGGAAAACTTCACTATTATTTTTATTTTTCAGCAACTTCTGAAAATCTTTTTTCTCAAAAAATTATCATGGCTTTCTTTTTAACATTTTTACCTTGGTATGCAAGCATTGTCTACTCTGTTAAGCTTTCCTTGGATATATCTACTCATTGGTAGAAGTTCTCCAATGTGGATGTGAATACTTCCATAATCTTCTGACAGGACTGATCTGCTTTTAATCAAACCCTTGGAAAAAAGTTAAAGAAGCTCATTACTCATAACTAAAAAGAAAATTATCTTATTTGCTTTACTAGCATATTTCAGATTAGAATAACTGTACCTTCAGTTGTTCTCTCGGTCAATGTGCTGGGTCAATTTAGCCCTTCAAGGCCCAATATCCACATCTAAATTCTCCTGACTAATCTCCATGCGTACTTTAAGAATTAGTTGAGAGAATTTGTTGGAGGATCATTTTATTACTTCACATTACCCATCGTTACTGTTATGAGAAAATTGGCCCTTGGGACACACAACACTCAACCCCAGAGGGAGAGGTACTTCTGTGAATTCTTCATAAGCTGTGCCACTCAGTTCTCCTGGCCCTATTTCAGACCAAAAAATGTCATTTTTCACATCCATTTTCAGACCTGGCCTCTAAATCATAAACCAGTTTTCAGACCTAAAATTATGTCATCATTACTTAGCTTAGAACACTATAAACAAAAAGATTTCTTTAAATCTTGTTTGAGTCCACTTAATACTCTTTTGTTCTTATTCATTTGGAAATGAAATGAGAAATATGTTCATACACCATTCTCGTCCCCAGAGCCGCTTGGCCCTCTTAACCGTCGGAGACTGAGCACGAGGGCCGAAGGGCTCTGGGGACGAGAATGGTTCATACACTTGCATAGTTCCTTCAAGAACCACACCCGATTCCAGACCAAAATGGGGAAAGTCTATACCTGTTTTAAGATCTATAAAAAGCAAAAAAAAAAAAACATATCCTTCGGGGCGGAACATACACGTACCTGCAGTGTACATAGCTAATTGTGTAAGGGAGTCCCTCCCTGGCTATATCAACTCTTTCTAACGGCCGATTTAAATGGTACGATTTTTGCTAATGACTATTGTGCACGACTAGCATACGTCATGACTTTTGACCATCCACATGTGTACAATTTTCACTTATGACATCCACAATGGGTAGTACGACTGTTGTGGGTCTAATTTACATGACGCAGTCTGTCATGAAGTCATCGCGCATCATTGCTAGTCGTGCAGGATAGTCGCAAAATGGCCCAAGATCTTGCCAACTGGGGTTTTCCTACTTTTGTCTCTCAGTAGAAAAGAATTCTCCTGTTTTGAGCTTTTTGCTCAAATTAAATTGCTCGATATTTTTTCCACACTTTTATTGACCTCGTCATAATTACTTTTATTGTCTGAGCTGACATATTTGACCAGAATAACTAAACTAACTTGGCTTTGCAATGATCCACAAAGATGCAAACAAAAAGAAGAAAATGGCCTATGCCAAGCCTTAGTCATGGAAGGTGCCCAGCTTAAAAACAGTGGAAAAATGAATGCAAGAAAGCAGGGACTTAGCAGGGTGCAAAGAAAGTCAGTTTTACAGCCTGCCATTCGGGCAAGCTGTAGCTAGCATGTACTACCCCACAAGTCATTTTAACTAGCCCCAAAACCATTTTTGATTAGTAGGATTGATTACACATCCAATCCTACTAATTTGAATTTCCCCAAAAAACAGCACTTGCCTGTTGGGCAAGTTAAGAGCAAAAATCACTAGCCCGATAGCAAAATCCACTAGCCCCGGGCTATTGGACATGACTTTCTTTGCACACTGCTTACTCATAGTTGGCAATATTTTAAGGAGTGGTTATTTTATTAAAGCAAGATGCGTCCATTACGAGAGAATTTACAGTACTGCACTGTATAGTCATCAGTCAATTCTTACTCTCAAAGATTCCTTTGGTTTGGGTATTCCCAACAGCTCATATGCATAGAGTGATTCTTCTGGAACCCTGTCATAACTGATACTTATTGGACAAATGAGAACATCTGGTACTCGCACAGTTGTGTACAAGTCTACAACCATGGAAAGAACCCCTACAATATAATATGCAAAATATGCAGGTCACAATGCACTAACAGTGCATTTCAGATCTAATAAACTGTCATATTTGTATAAATTTTATATGTTAAGGGTCAAAATTATATTCTCGCTAATCTTTTTTTAAATTCCAGGTTGATTCTTGATTTCCTTTGTCTCCTAGCTATTAAAAAATTTTAACCTGAATTTAATTTGACCTGTAACACAAAAATGTAGTCTGACCCGGATCAGTTATTTTGTTTTCAAACAATTAACATATTAATTTGTCAGTTATAAGAATGACATTTTTCAGGAGTTCAATTTACAGACTTTTTGGTGGTCCACACCCCAGTCTCCAGTTAAGTTGGCATCTGCAGCACTTGTTTGCAAAATGCAACAATCTACAGATTGTAATGGGTGTGACCATGATTGAAATAAAATCTCTTTTGAATAATGTTTGCATGATTGGTAGCATTTTCAAAAATTTATAGTGATCTTTCAACATTTTCCTTTTCCCTAATTTTGATTTTCACTATTCCTATACAAAAATGGGTAGCAAAATTAGCAGGACATTAACACCTACCAAGCCTGGGCTGGAGAAATTTCCCTGTTCTACTTCGTGTACCCTCCAAAAAGAATTCAAGAGGCTGATCACCAAACTGAAGCTGATTCTGAATGTACTCAGTAAACACAACCCAGTATAAGGGATCCGACATGAAAGAACGCCGCATGAAAAAAGCCCCACTGTTTCTGAAAAGGGTGCGAACGACCCTCATGTTCATGAAATCTGCAGCAGCTGCAATAAATGGCAGTGGAATATCTGCGGAAAAGCAGATGAAAGAGACAAGAAGAAAGTCCAAGTAGCTTCTGTGAGATGGAATAAACACAACTGGGTTCTTCTTGGCAGCATCTCGTAACTGAAAATAATATAAATTTATTTTAATATGATAGGCTAACACAATTTAACAATTTATTTATTCATTTATTTACTTATTTACTCAATTCAATTACACACACAACCCTCCAAGTTGCGACCATTTTAGTCGCCTTGGCGCCTAAAATTTTGGAACTGGTGACTTGATTTGGAGAATAGTCGCCAAGCTGGCGACCGTGAAGAATAGGTTCGTGTTGTGGTGTATAGAAACAGAAATGGTAATCACTTCTACTGAAATATGAAGAACATTTATTCTAGCTGAGTTGAATTCCATTATTTTTTTACTTTTCCGTTGAAAAACATGCTAAATTGAAAACTTAAAAAAGTCTCAGGGCTAAGCGTTTTGAAAATGAACATCAATGAAACTTGACTTGCATTCGTTCGCCTAAGTTCAGTGTTTTTTTAACTGGACTACATATTATAAATATTTTTTAATCAATACTGAAACAATCTAATAACATGAAGAGGGAAAGCTAAATTGGTGCAAATTCAACACAGAACATTATGTGATAACCGTAACATGTGAACCGTGCTGCGAGTTGAATCGCGGTCTTGTAAACAAAAGCGATAATTGTAAGCGAAACTAAACATCGCAAAACTGACAGCTTATGGTTGTTGCAAAAAATGTTTTTTTTAACACCTGTAGCGATGATAAAGGAAAGAGAAAATTTATTATTTCGTAGGCAGCATTTTTGTTTGGGTTCCTTTCAATTGATTGGGAAAAAAAATGTTTCCCAGTACAACTCGTTGCGAAATTTTCACGTGTGCGATGTTATCTCTGTAAAGCAATGATTTCATTTAGAAAACTTGTCAATCTTCCTATAGCTATACTCTCCTGCCTTTGTCAGGCTTTCGCAATGTCTAGCGATATTAAAAACGACCTTTTAAATCTCCAAAAATATTTGTTAGTTGGGGAAACAAGTTCATCATCAACAAAAGTCGCAAAAGAAATGCGAAACAAATATCAGAAAAAAATAGCTCGCCTATCAAGTTGCGACTGGGAAATTTTGAAAACATTAACAGAGGATGAGTTAAGTTCTGCTCTCATATACCAACTGGGGATTATGTAGAAGGATTGAAGGCCCTAAAGACAAATGGAAATGGTAATTGTCTTTACAATTCCGTTTCAGTATTGATTCAAGGAGATGAATTTGCAACCCTTATTCTCAGACTATCAGTAACCAATGCCTTGCACAATAAACGAGTAATTTATATGACAGTGCTGCATTTTAAGTTAAACTTGCTAACTGCTTTTGTTAATTACAATTTTGATATATTAAGTCATTAATATAATTTGGCGCCTAAAAATTTCCCCTGGTGACTAAACCCAAAGAGCTGATCGCCAAATGGCCACTGAACAAAAATTTTAACTTTGAGGGTTGACCCATATTCAAAATAATATACCGTAAAAACTCGTGTATAAGCCGCACCTTTTTGCCGAAATTTTGAGTCAAAAATCGTGGGTGCGGCTTATACACGAGACCATTGCTCTCAAAGGGAGTAAACTGGCTTGTAGGGGTCACAAATTGAACTGAAAACCTTCAGTAAATAAAGTTCTTTTAAGCGTTTCATGTGCGCTTTGTTTGAGCAGTTAAACTCTAACTGGCACGGAATCTCCATTCCTCCGCACAGCTGCTTACAGTGTCGTCTGCGACCGATCACTTCAACGCTGATTTCCCTGCTACGTGCAAGAAAATACCACGCTATTCGAGAGAATTCGCGAGGCAAACTTGTGTCCTTGTCTGGTGTCCAGACTTCCCTTGTCAAATAAACGCGTGGTTACTAAGCAATCGTTTTGTAGCATTCTCCAGCACTTTATTTTCGTTCCATCGTTCCATTTTCATTTCAACTGTGGGCTTTAGCAATGAAGAGAACTGTTGTCTTTCGCAGGAAATGGGGAAATTGATTAAAGAGAACCTTTTAAAAGGTATTTTCAGAGTTGATTAACTTATTTAAAATGTCACTGCAAATACACAACATTAAATTTCCTCAAGTTTATTTGTGAACATTTTGATGCGCGAACAAACGATCACCTTTTTTACAAAAGCGCATATATATATATTTTTTTTCAAAATCATGCTTGAAAGTTGGGGGTGCGGCTTATACACGAGTGCGGCTTATACACGAGTTTTTACGGTAATAATAATATTGTATTTGGCCTTCTTCGATTTTAATAACTGTTATTAAAATCGAAGAAAGCCAAATATAGAAAAATAATATCTGCATAATTAGGATAGTTTATACAGAACATGAGTATTCCATTTGACACAACATTATTAGCATTTTTTTGTTACATCTTCCCTTTACAAGTTTTGGGCATTAAGAACTCCTCTACCTTAGCATTTTACATGTAAATGGGGAGCTTAATCAAAGACATTTTTAAGCCTCATGTGTCAGAAGGAAGCGTGGGCTTCTCCCTTTTTAATATACCTTAAGGCTACCAAATTTGACTAGATAAGTTTCTTCATACTCTTATTGAGACAATCTGTGCCAAAAATTGGGTGCAAAAGCAAAGCCTAAAAATGCAAAAAGTCCACTGTCAGGTGACATCTTTGCTTACAGGAGTAAGCTCTTTTTACGATCTTCCAAACAAGGGAAAAAGGGGGGATGAGGGAGTTGGTGGGTCCAAGGGGTATGGACATTTCGTAGATCAACAATTTGTTTGCCTTGGCAGATCCAGGGGGAGGGTCTGGGCCCCCGCCCCCTATCAGACCTGATGCTTGATTGAGACTGAAATTCTTACATCGACAGGATTGTATATCACTTTTTAACTGGCTGATTTTTAGTTTAATGAAACACGCATTGCATTTTGCCAGTAAACTAAATTCCAGGGATATTCAAAAATGTAATTTATTGATTTTGGGTACCCTCCTATATATGATGTTGGCGAAATCTGTGCAGTCTTTTTTATTTGAAGCACAAGAAGAGGATGTTCCAAGGGTGCCAACTTTTACTAGTAGAATACAAGTACACGGTACGGCCTGCCACAAAAAAGTTCGTTCAGTCCTTTCTGAACCAAAGTTTGGATCCCCCCTCCACCCGGAATCCGCCCCTGATTTGATTACAATGAGAATTAACTTACCCTCTCCAGGCCTTCTCTGTTGATTAGCACTCTACGGAAGAGAGTGCACAGAATTTTGCGCAGCATGAATGCCATAACCCTTATGCTACTAAGATTAAAGTTATGTCCCATTTCTTCTAAAATGGATTTCACCTCATTGGTGATAGCTTCAACAGTGTCATTTCTCTCTTCAGCAGTCTGGAATAGAATTTTTAAAAAAAGTGGAGGAATTAATGAGACAGTCACCTTTTGGGCAACTTTGTCAGCATATGCAACTGCCAGGCAGGATTAGTTAACACTAAGTTATAGAATATAGTCTTGTTGTGAAGTTGCAGTCTAGGCTACAACAGTTTTTGATTAGTAACTTAAACATTGTTTTTTTTATAAAGGATCAAACCTCCAGGGATAGACCTGCTATTGCTAGTACTTTGGCAACATCTTGAAAATAGGTAGATCCTGAATTAGGCTAAATAGTTGAAGTTTGTTTGTCATATGGCATCCTTATCTCTTCAATCTAAACCCATCTCTCAAAACTATACATAATACTTTATTCATAATTTGTTTAATCCAGTGTTCTCCTTATAACGTGGTATCCTACCGTCTGCAATCGCTTGAAGGTTTAATAAAATTAAATAAGTAGTTGTAAAAAATACAGAAGTTGTGATCCGATCTGATCAAGGTAATGAATGAATATATGGAAGTGCAATAAAGTATACCCAGCTTTTCTCTTATGGGCCACACATTTTGGAAAGAGAGTATTGAAAACAGAGTAAAATAAATTATTGGAATCAAACGTTTTAGATAGCTGTCTAAAGATAACGGCTGATTTGTGTAAAATAAGTCATAAAATGAGGGAATGACATTTCAGAGAACTTAGCTCCTAAATTTCACAGCGAGGTCGAAGCCATGTCCCTCACTCCACTGCCCACCTCCCCCCAGGAAAGTGCACCTCTGAATGGTCCCTTACCTGCTGAGCTAAAATTTGGGGAGAATGCTGTTTACCTCTTTGGTGTTTTCTACTGTAGACTAAAACTTTGAAATTTCCTTCAACTGCTTATTTATTTGTTGAAAAACAAAGATCTGGCGTCTTGTTTAAACCCGTTAAAAAACTCTCCGGGGATTCACCGGGTTAAATTCTCCACCCCACCCCTGCGACTTCCCTCCCTCTCCAGGGTTCCACAATCTTTTCCTCTCCCTTTGCTACACTCATTGTTGATAATTGTGAGCTATACGTCCAGAATGCAGTATTTAATCAAAATTTTTTATCAAAACCCATAACCAAGACTAAGTTTCACGACTACGTATACAGAAAAATAATCAGTTTTCTGGCCTTTCCCAAGTAAAACAGCTGTGTGATATATACTTCTTCATTTACTGTGTCACAGAAACTGCAAGGTTTCTTATGGCGCGAAATTAGTACAGAAATCATAATTACCTTTTCTATAGCATGTTGAACACGTCTGGAGTTCAGAACGTCGCTTTTTATTTCATGAGGCGTTCGCTTAACAGCAAATTTGTATCCATCTGGAGCATAGCGCTTCAAACTCCACAGAACATCACTCCAGCCTCCCTCTTGCAACAGATCAAGATCAAAGGGCTCCATTTTTGACAGAAAAGCTTAATATGATTAAGCTAGGTGCTTTTAAATCATGGTATTTTACATTTGTGGATGCTAAGGACGGGTTTAGACGCAGAAAACGAAGAAGATGTTTCGACTCGCATTGCGCAAAATTCTACTCAAGGTAGCATCACGCAGATGACATGTGCCGTGACTTTAATGGGGTGATCAAGGAAGGACACCAAAATACTGGATTGGCTTTATGAATTGTGGAGTTCGGATACCGGAGTTGATATTGTATTGACAGAAATTGTCAACTCTTTGTTGAAAAAAATACACAATTAAAAGAAAGGAAGGAAGAAAATGAAAGCTGACGCGGAAAATAACTACCTAATCAAAGAAATAAACTAAAACGTTTTCAGTACAGCGGACGGGAGTCCATGACCATGACTGAGCGATCGTTCCGAAACCGAAATATTTGGAGAGGAAACGGAAAGAAGAGAACAGGAACACTTTTGCCCCACCGTTAAATTTCTAATTTCTTTTTTATTTTGGGGGGCGGGGTAGAGGGGAAGTTAAGCATAAATAAAAATAGAGAGATCCAGGGAGCGATCCATTCAACCAAAATTTCCGTAAATTTCGGTCCAAAACTCAATGGATCGGTTCGGTCCAACCGGAAAAGTTTCGAAAACACTGGTCAAAAAAAAATTTGAGGTGGACCTCTTTTCCTGGTCGGACCGGTCTGAATTTTTGTTGAATGGATCGCACCCCCCCAGAGTCCACTATCCTTCAACACTGGTCCTCCCCCGGCCAGACCCTCCCATCCCCTTGCAACACAGGTACCGATGGGTCAGCAGTTGTTCTTTGGAATAAACAACATGGCGGACTTGATCTCCCCACGAGTAAGCTTCACTACGATCACTCCTTTTAGAGGAATTATTTCTTGTTTGGTACTTTCGGTGGCATATGTTGCCAGCTTATATGTTTTAAAGTCTCCTTATCCCAGGTTGGTAAGCTATAAGAGATTTTTTCTTTTTCAGTTTCGGAGTAATCTGATCAAAGAAAGTTTTTGTTAGACGGTTCACGTTTATAACCAATCAAATAAAGCTTAATAAAACTTTTCTGGCAAATGAAAGTTCTTTTCTATTTACTCAACTTGACTGTAAACTTTTTTCGGACGGAACGAAAAGAAAGCATTGCCGTCATTCTACATTACACATCCTACGTTTTTCCTGTACGTCGGTAACATTAAAAGGGCTTTTTAAAATTTTTGATGAATCTATTAAAAAAAACAAAAACAAAAACAATATACATGTATACAGGGTTTGCAATATAAGTATGAGTAACTGAGACTGTACATTAGGCTAAATTTCAGAATACCCGGCCACTTCTTTACATATGATTGAATAATTAGATTGAATAGTTTTGAGGAGCACATTAAGAACATTTGTAAATCATCATTCTATCATTTGAGAAATATTGCTAAAATCCGCAAGTACTTAAGCCAAGATACATGTGAAATCTTAGTCCATGCATTTATTAGTTCGAAACTTGATCACTGTAATTCCTTATTACATGGCCTTCCTAAGTATCTGTTAGCTAGACTACAGGCAGTTCAGAATGCTGCAGCTCGTGTTGTCACACTGACACCGAAGCATGTTCATATAACTCCTATTTTAATTAATCTTCATTGGTTACCAGTTGAGTTTAGAATAACTTTTAAAGTCCTTTTATTGGTATACAAGGCCCTTCATGGCCTTGTACCTTCTTATATTTCTGACCTTTTGAATTTTAAAACATACTCTAGGTCATTGCGTTCTTCATGTAAAGAATATTTAGTGGTTCCAAGAAGCAGATTGAAAACATATGGAGACAGAGCTTTCTCTATTGCAGGACCTAAATTGTGGAACGATTTACCTCTAGAGATTAGGAAATGTGCTTCAGTGGCAACTTTTAAGCAATCCCTTAAAAGTTTTTTATTTAAGTTAGCATATAGGTTATGAGATTCCTTTTGTTTTAAGATGTTTTTGATTTATAAAGTAGATAACTTAGGCTATATTTGAATTATATTGTATATTGCAGATATTTTATAATTTAGATTTTTTTTTTTTATATATATTCTTTTTTGTAATTAGGTAGCACTTTGGACAATTATTGGATTTTAGCGCTATATAAATAAAATTATTATTATTATTATTATTATAACAAAACTCGCTATTGTGATATACCTCGTAAGTGAATGAATAACTTAACCTTGTTGTGTTGTTCCTTTATCAGAGATCATCCCAAGACTATAAGGCAGCGGTTTAGAAGCGTTTTTGTTGTCTCTCTGATGTCTCCCTTGTATGTTTGGCTTTGGGCAGATGGAACGAGTGATAAGAATGTAAGACTACAGATTGTTTGTACAGTTAAACCCCTTTTTACAGACACCCGCTTACTGCGCTTTTCACAAACATGCAAACTCTAAAGTTCAAAAGCCGCCTTCACAATTGCGTTTTTCGCTGCCGTCAATCATAATTACGATCACAAATAACGAACCTGGAAACACAGAAACACACAAAACAGATCAAAATCCACCAATCACAAATAACAAACCTTGACCTTTTGAACCCATTAAACAGGGTTCGCACAGTCTTGAAAAGTCCTTGAATTTTAGAGTAAATCCTTGAAAAGTCCTTGAATGCCAAAAATCCTTGAAAAGTCCTTGAATTCCACGATAAGGTCTTGAAAAGTCCTTGAATTTTCGCCAACATAGACTCTGAAGAGTACCAGGAAAGTTGTATCGTGAAGATTAGGGTGTTCTTTCGTTTTAATTTTGTAAAAAAAAAAAAATCTTTTGTGACACAGTCCAATTCCCTCAGGAGAACATCTAAAGAAAAGGCAAAGGAACTTAAGACCCTGGATAGCAAGTTGGAAGAGAAGCTTCAGGCATTAAAAAACTGTTAATTTGAAAGGTACAGAACGCTTTATTTTGTTAAACGAGTAACATGACATTCCATGAAGAGTCCTTGAAAAAAAATTTTGGTCCTTGAAAAGTCCTTGAAAAGTCCTTGAAAAAAGATTTCAATTTGCTGTGCGAACCCTGTTAAAGTAAAGTTTTGTTTCCTAGGAAGTCCATTAAGATGATTGACGGCAATCATCAGTTGGCTTTTGGATTTCAGAATTCGCATGTTTGTTAAAAGCGCAGTAATATGGACATCTCATTATTACGGACAGTTTGCTTTGTCCCTACGGAAAAAAAAGCCGTAACATTTTCTCTGAACTCAACCCGTTTAATGTGGACACTTTCTATGGCCCTCCTATCATATGTATTAATGGAGTCTGACTGTACTGTAAATAACACATAAGTTTCTGTGCTCTCTGTAATCACACTCTTGAGGTAGATAATGTAACAAGGGGTAACATCAGGTTATAAGGGCAACAAGGGGTAACACAGGGTAAAAAGGGGTAACAAGGGGTAACAAAGAGTAACGTGGGGTAACAAGGGGTAACATGAGGTACCAAGGGTAACAATGGGGTAACAAGGGTAAAAACGGGTAACAAGGGGGAACAAGGGTAAAAGGGGTAACAAAAGTAACAAGGGGTAAAAAGTAGTAACAAGAGAGAACAAGGGGGGACAAGGGTAACAAGGGCTAACAAAAGGTAACAAGGGGTAACAAGGAGTAACATGGGGTAACATGGGGTAACAAGGGTAACAAAGGGGAACAATAGGTAACAAGGGGTGACATGGGGTAACAAGGGTAACAAGGGGTAACAAAGGTGATAAGGGTAACAAGGGTAACAAGGGTTAACAAGGGTTAACAAGGGTAACAAGGGGGTACCAAGGGGTAACATGGGTAACACGGGGTAACAAGGAGGGAACAAGGGGTAACATGGGGTAACAAGGGGTAACAAGGGGTAACAAGGGGTAACAAGGGGTAACAAGGGGTAACAAGGGGTAACATGGGGTAACTAGGGTAACAAGGGGTAAAAAGAGGTAACATTGGGTAACAAGGGGTAACACAAGGTAACAAGGGTAACAAGGGGTAACAAGTGGTACCAAGGGTAACAAAGGGTAACAAGGGTAACAAGAGGTAACAAGGGGGAACAAGGGGTAACAAGGGTAACAAGGGGTAACATGGGGTAAAATGGGGTAACAAGGGTAACAAGGGGTAACATGGGGTAACATGGGGTAACAAGGGTAACAAGGGGTAACATGGGGTAAAATGGGGTAACAAGAGTAACAAGGGGTAACAAGCGGTAGCAAGGATAACAAGGGGTAACAAAAGTAACAAGGGGTAACATGGGGTAACATGGGGTAACAAGGGTAACAATGCGTAACAAGAGGAAACATGGGGTAACATGGGGTAACACGGGGTAAAAAGCGGTACCAAGGATAACAAAGGGTAACATTGGGTAACAAGGGTAACAAGAGTTAACAAGGGTAACAAGAGGTAACATGGGGTAACATGGGGTAACAAGGAGTAATGAAGGGGTAACATGGGGTAACAAGGGTAACAAGGGGTAACAAGGGAGAACAAGGGGAAACAAGGGTAACAAGGGTTAACAAAGGGTAACAAGGGTAACAAGGGTAACAAGGGGTAACAGAGGGTAACAAGGGTAACAAGGGGTAACAAGGGTTAACATGGGGTAACAAGGGTGACAAGAGGTAACAAGGGAGAACAAGAGAGAACAAGGGTAACAAGGGTAACAAGGATAAAAAGGGGTAACATGAGGTAACATGGGGTAACGAGGGGTAACAAGCGGTACCAACGGTAACAAAGGGTAACAAGGGGTAACATGGGGTAAAAAGGGGTAACAAGGGGGAACAAGGGGTAACATGGGGTAACATGGGGTAACAAGGGGTAACATGGGGTAACATGGGGTAACAAGGGGTAAAAAGAGGTAACAAGGGTAACAAGAAGTAACAAGGGGAAACAAGGAAGAACAAGGGGAACAAGGGGTAACATGGGGTAAAAAGGGGTAACAAGGGGTAACAAGGGTAACAAGGGGTAACAAAGGGTAACTTGGGGTAACAAGGGAGAACAAGGGGAAACAAGGGTAACAAGGGTTAACAAAGGGTAACAAGGGTAACAAGGGTAACAAGGGGTAACAGAGGGTAACAAGGGTAACAAGGGGTAACAAGGGTTAACATGGGGTAACAAGGGTGACAAGAGGTAACAAGGGAGAACAAGAGAGAACAAGGGTAATAAGGGTAACAAGGATAAAAAGGGATAACATGAGGTAACATGGGGTAACGAGGGGTAACAAGCGGTACCAACGGTAACAAAGGGTAACAAGGGGTAACATGGGGTAAAAAGGGGTAACAAGGGGGAACAAGGGGTAACATGGGGTAACATGGGGTAACAAGGGGTAACATGGGGTAACATGGGGTAACAAGGGGTAAAAAGGGGTAACATGGGGTAACAAGGGGTAAAAAGAGGTAACAAGGGTAACAAGAAGTAACAAGGGGAAACAAGGAAGAACAAGGGGAACAAGGGGTAACATGGGGTAAAAAGGGGTAACAAGGGGTAACAAAGGGTAACTTGGGGTAACAAGGGAGAACAAGGGGAAACAAGGGTAACAAGGGTTAACAAAGGGTAACAAGGGTAACAAGGGTAACAAGGGGTAACAGAGGGTAACAAGGGTAACAAGGGGTAACAAGGGTTAACATGGGGTAACAAGGGTGACAAGAGGTAACAAGGGAGAACAAGAGAGAACAAGGGTAATAAGGGTAACAAGGATAAAAAGGGATAACATGAAGTAACATGGGGTAACGAGGGGTAACAAGCGGTACCAACGGTAACAAAGGGTAACAAGGGGTAACATGGGGTAAAAAGGGGTAACAAGGGTAACAAAGGGTAACAAGGGGTAACATAAGGTAACAAGGGTAACAAGGGGTAAGAAGTGGTACCAAGGGTAACAAGGGGTATTCTTCACGTGACTCAGTTCATAAGGCCAGGGAGTCGCATTTGATAGATAAGGCCATGACTCTTGAACCTCATGGCCTAAACCGCCGTGATGAATTATTGTAATCCATATCCTTAGTATTTTTCCTTTCCAGTTTTTATGTTGTACGTCATTTCCACCTCTCCCTTTTATTGCGACATTCTCCGTCTATATAATATTGTGATTGCTACATAAGTTCAGTAACATCTGTAAACCTGAAGAAGGCTGGTATGGCCAGCGGAAATATTGTTATAAAAAACAATACACGTTGTCTTAAATCAGCTTTGCTGTAGTCTTCGGACTTCTCATTCTTGTAACAAGAGGTACCATTGGGTAACAAAGGTAACAAGGGTAACAAGGGGTAACAAGGGTAACAAGGGTAACAAGGGGTAACATGGGGTAACATGGGGTAACACGGGTAACAAGGGGTAACATGGAGGAACAAGGATAACAAGGGGGAACAGGGGTAACATGGGAGAACGTGGGATAACAAGGGTAACAAGGGGTAACAAAGGGTAACAAGGGGTAACAAGGGTGACAACAGGTAACAAGGGGTAACATAGGGTAACAAGGGGTAACAAGGGTAACAAGAGGTAACATGAGGTAACATGGGGTAACAAGGGTAACAAGGGGTAACAAGGGCAACAATGGGTAACAAGGGGTAACATGGGGTAATAAGGGTAACAACGGTAACAAGGGGTAACAAGGGAGAACAAGGGGAAACAAGGATAACAAGGGGTAAAATGGGGTAACAAGGGGTAACAAGGGTAACAAGAGGTAACAAGGGGTAACATGGGGTAACAACGGGTAACAAGGGGTAACAAGGGTAACAAGGGGTAACAAGAGGTAACATGGGGTAACAAGCGGTACCAAGTATAAGAAAGGGTAACAATGGTAACAAGGAAGGACAAGGGGTAACAAGCGGTACCAAGGGTAGCAAAGGGTAACAAGGGTAACAAAGGGTAACAAGGGTAACATGGGGTAAGAAGGGTAACAAGGGTAACATGGGGTAACAAGGGGTAACAATAGGTAATAATGGGTAACAAGGGTAACAAGGGGTAACATGGGGTAATAATGGGTAACAAGGGGTAACAAGGGGTAACACGGGGTAACAAGGGGTAACATGGGGTAACATTGGTTACAAGGGGTAACATGGGGTAGGAAGGGGTAACAATGGGTAACAAGGGTAACAAGGGGTAACACGGGGTAACAAGGGGTAACAAGGGGTAACATGGGGTAACATTGGTTACAAGGGGTAACATGGGGTAAGAAGGGGTAACAATGGGTAACAAGGGTAACAAGGGGTAACACGGGGTAACAAGGGGTAACAAGGGGTAAGAAGGGGTAACAAAGGGTAACAAGGGTAACAAGGGGTAACAAGGGGTAATATGGGGTAACAAGGGAGAACAAGGGGGATCAAGGAGAACAAGGGGTAACAAGGGTTTACATGGGGTAATAAGGGTAACAAGGTAATATTAGTGCTAATGTACATTAAAATTTGAACCTCACTTAAACTTTACATTTACCCGCAACCTTCCATTCATTCCCTTTATTTTTATTTGCATGTCATTTAACTTTTTAGCGTGTACACATGTAAAAATAATGCAACATTGGATATCCATCTTTGGTTTATAATCCTCTGTTATCTCCTTACAGACCTTTAAGGGCGGCAAGAGTATAAAACCTTGGGGTATTTATTGACCACAGGGTAGATTCGTGTTCACAATGGCCAGTTATTTGAGCTGAGTTTAATGTTGGTGTTGGGCCCAAGCTCTTCTCTTAGTAAGATCATTCAAGTATATGAGACAGGTTGGCAGTCAAAACTGACCATAAATTATTTGTTATTACCTGAAATCTCTGACATAAAATAAAAATCAATGAATTCATTTTTCCTTGTCTACCCTTAGAGATCAAATATGTTAGAAGCACTTTAAGTTGACGGTTTATTTAACAGAATTTGCTACCTGTGTGTGTAGAACTCTATTTTTGGTTTTCAAGTGATGTCACAAAAATCCAAACTCCAAAATTGCAACGACTTTCAAGGTTTTGTTTCCATCTAGCAAAAGATCTCTTAAAAGTAAACTTCTATGCAAGTTTTTCACGTGATAGCATTTTCCGTTTTGAAAATATAGCTTTTTCTAATTTCCTAAGTTTACTCCGTGTGTCATGACATCAATATGGCGATCGAGAAGGCCTTCACATATGCTAAAAAATAAGTTTATCACATGATATTATCCCCCTTTGAATGGTGGAAGTATTAGAAAACGTGTTTAAGGGAATAATTTGCTCTTTCGCAGTGAACAACGGATCAAATTTGTGGTGATACTGAAACCAGATGTTTGCATTATTTCCGGCCGCCGTATTTGTGCTCCTCAAAGGAGCACAAATGTGGCATCCCCATAGTGAGACCCATAAATTTCTGTTACATTTTGAAGAGCAACTCAGAAGTGGAAAACTGTGCAGGCTTAAGACTTGGTCTGGTTTTTAATTTATCGATATTCTATAATATCTGAAATTGTTGGCTTCAGACATTCCATGGTTTTTATTTTAGTTTTCGACTGCCTTACAGTGAAAACCACCAATAGAGTATTACTCTTGTGTTATGTGCAAAACACATAGACCATTTCCTGCAGAGGTGCAAGCATGCAGGTGTATGTGCTGAAAAAATTGCCTGGGTTATTAGGCGTATTGAAACACCTCATTAGTAAATACGAATTGTTTTGTCAAGCAAATGCATGTGTATACCTGTTATTTCAAGGTGGAAATTGGTGAAAGATCTTTATTATTCCGATCACAAGCAATAGGAAAACAATAGATACCTTGCAGGAGTAGTATCACAGTGAAGTTATTATATGCAGTCTTGATCAAAGCAAAAGTGATCTTGTTTGGTTATGAGTTCTAAGCTCTAATAATCATTAATAATAGAGAGAAGGAAAAGAGGAAACCGGTTTTTTTTTTTTTTATGCAAGTGTGCTTGACTTTCCACCCAGTCAAAACGGTGGATAAATAGAACCCTTCCCAGTTTCCTTAACAGAAATTCTCAACCACAAATACTATAAATTTTCATGACTGGTTGAGAGCTTCAGTTTCCACTTTTACCAATGTTAGACCATTGTAGGCGTTTTGCAACGTTTCGCAGAGCAAAACATCCCAAGCGACAAGGAGCAAAGAGAGACAGCTGTGTTTGCAGGCTATAAGACCATTGCTTCCTTCTACTAACTAAAATTGACCATTATTCACTACATAGCTCTGACGAAATTGTAAGGCAGAGCTCCGTTCGGTTATTGCCTGAGACTTGTAATCAAGGAAAATAATATAAATAAATAATATATATTTTTGTTTACTCTCTAGGCTCTATCCCTTTGGAAATATCTAGGAATACATTTGCAAAGTATATTCATTGCAATTTTGCTCCCTTTACTATTGACTATGGTAAGACAATGTTACGTTATTATTCTTTAATCATGTATCTGCTGTGAATTTGTTAAGGTAAAAAGGTAAAGATGCACACGAGCCAAAGGCCCAAACGGCCGGAGCTTATTCCGGCTTCATTAGCCATGAAGCATACCTAGGAGTATCGCTACTCCCCCCTGGACCAGATGCTAGTCCATCGCAGGGTTACCCCCCAGCAGTATGTCGCCGGTACCCATTTATACACTTGGGTGACGAGAGACAAAGAGAAGTAAAGTTCCTTGTCTAAGGAAACAACGCGACGGGCAAGGCTTGAACCCCACATCTCCAGATCCCGAGTTCGAGGTGTTAACCACTCGGCTACTCATGCCTCCACTGAATTTGTTAAGGAAGTTATTAATTATTATTATTGTTGTTATTGTTGTTGTTTTTATTATTGTTATCATTATCATTATCATTATCATTATCATTATCATTATCATTATCATTATCATTATCATTATCATTATCATTATTATTATTATTATTATTATTATTATTATTATTATTTTGATTTTCCAAAGAAAATTCTAAACATTACGTTCAGTGATGAATTAACTGGTATATATAATTTATATCTTCTAGATTTTGTTCTTTGGTCCTACCATGTTACTGTATTTTAGTAGGGAATTTGTCAGTGTAAAAGGTAAGGTTCAGCTTTAAATTTGCTGGCAGATTCACATTTATTACTACTGTAAGCAACTTTTTAGCATTCTGCAATGGCTTTTCTTTGTTTATTTTAAATCTATAAACTGATAAGCTGTGAGGTCATTAGACAATAAGATTGTGGAATTTGCCATGAACTCCAGTAGCGTTAAAGAGTGTGAAAATTGAATTACAACATTATTTGATTGACTGTTAACAAACATTTTTTCTACCTTTTTTTGGTTGTTGTTGTTTGCTGCAGGTTTTCTTGAATACCCATCAAGCTGGGTAAATTCTATTAATTTACGGAATTACCTTGTGGTAAGACATTCCATGTTCAGGTTACACAGTGTGATTTGTAGCTTATTTTTATCAGTCTCCACCTGATACACATACAATAATAGCTGACTCATCTCCATAGTGCATGCGACACAGAAGAGTGTCAGTTCTGTAAGAGCAATGTCCTGATATAATGCTTATGTGGTGCACATTGTGCACATCAATGATAACCGTGCTGCCCTCAAGAAAGCACCGCATTTGAGCGAAAAAGTTTCTGAGCACTGCCCCCAAAAAAGCGCCGAGACCCTGATATATAATCAAAATCAAAAGACGATAATAATACCATAGTTAACACAATTCTTCGTCGCGTCCAACTTTCAAATAAACAGCGCCCTAAAATTAGCGAGCTGCCCTCGAATAAGCTCCACATTTGAGGTGTGAAAAAAAATCCTCTCGGCGTTTATTTGAGTAAATAAATTATCATGGTGTTTTCAAATCTTTTCCCCTAGGCTCCATTAAGCGAGGAATTTGTATTCAGAGCATGTCTGCTGCCGATGTTAGTGCCAGGCTTTGGGAATGTCATGCCAATATTTATTTGTCCTTTATTTTTTGGAGTAGGTAAGAGCTGTATTTTCATGTAACCACCAAGCCTCTATCTCGACCATTTCAACCACGACGTCTGTGCCAGCACTGCTAATTTACCCACAAGCGATCCAAACTCATGTTACGAGGAAAGGGTGTAAAGTTATTTACATACCATAGGTGACGCGTGCTGGACGCGCTGGTGTTGGTGCGCAGATCTCTGTCTTGTAAATGTACTTCTCAGACAAAATCCTTTTTTTCAACTCTCGCCTCAAGCGCGACAACGGCGCGTCTGTTTCAACTGTTTATTAATTATTGCAAATTTTACAGCAAGCAATATCCATTGCCCGCAGTTAGCAGATTAGCTAGTCGAGGAGAGCAGTGGTTACACGTATGTTATATATATACAAATCGCTCACAAGCAAGACTAGAGAAAAAAGTAAAAAATGTTAAATAAATAAGTAAAAATAACTTCAATTCAATTAAGTTTACAATCATGTATATTGCAACTATAAGAAGCCGAGTTTTCCGGAAATTTTTGTTATTAAGTCTGGTTAAATTGATAAAATTTTTTCTTCTGAAAGTATTCGGAGTAAAGTGTCGTGGACATTGATTTTAAAGTTATTTTTGGACATTTTTACGCATTTCACACGGTAGACTATTCCAGATTTTTACACCATATCTTGTCTAATCTTGAGTGTTTAACATAATAATTAGCACAATTAGACTCTTTTCTCTTAACGTGAGTTTGGGCTGCCTTTTACATGTATTTACCAGCACATACAACCACCACCATAACCTGCGTAGCAAGCGTTTCCTTTTATCGTTATCTTTGGCTTGAAGTATGGTTGATGTGTCAGTGTAAGACTTACGAAAAGTACAAACACGGGGTTACGGTACGTAATTTCCAATAAAGATTAATTAAGGTCATGAATTTATTACCAAAAATAATTGACATAGTTTGTCTTGTTCTTTAGCTCATATTCACCATGTTATTGAAAGATTGCAGCATGGGGAAAATCCAAAAGATGTCTGGTTTAGTGCAAGTAAGTTCTAGCCGCTGTCATCTACACTGTAAGTAGCCTGCGAGCAAGCTCTCCCGGACGCTCTGGCGGCGGGGTGGGAAAAAGAAGGAAAGCTTGCAACTACGTCTCTGGAATATGAATTCCTACTCCAATTCCCCTGTTGCTCCCTGTCGATTGAGCTGTCAGATTTCCGCCAATCAGCTCGAAGCGGAAACGAGCGCGAATGTAAACAAACATTGAAAAACATGTGCCAACGGTAATGACGTCATAATTACTAAGATCATCTCCGCCAATCAGCATTTTACATCGACTTTTTCCATGCAGATATTTATGTTGCAAGCTCTCCTTCCTTTTCCCACCCCGCCGCCAGAGCGCCCCGGAGAGCTTACCCGCAGGCTACAGTGTAAGCAGTAGCTAACAAGTATATTCACGTCCCTGAGACTGCATTCCTTGACATGTAACCAAAAACAGTGTCCCTCCCAACTTTACCCGACTGAGGAGTACCTGAATTTACGAACCGTTCCGACAATTGACGAATGTTCCAAGATGACTTGTTCTGACTACCTCAGAACATTGCTGAAGATAGATCGATCAGTTTCGACGACCCTCAATCTTTTTCAGGGGTTGTCAGACGATTTGCGATAGTCGCCAATGGTTCTAACATGGTAAAAGATTAGACTGCGAGCACTGTCTCGTTGAGAGAAACGTCGGAATAGAAGCAGCATATCAAAGAGGGGCACAGCGAGACATTTCGTTTCTGTTAAATGTGTGATGATTAATAAAACCGCAGAAATGCTATTTAGACGTGATCTGTGCGCAAGTGGAATTGCGCATAATGGGTATGAGTCTGCAGATGTAGGCTCAGTATCTGAATAGAATAATGATGGAAATTCATCAATTTTATGTCAAGCCAGAGTTTTAATGTACATTAATGGTTTCCTTTTCAGTCTTTCAGTTTGGTTACACAACAGTCTTTGGAGGTTACTCTGCTTTTTTGTTTTTACGAACTGGTGAGTGTATTGCTGTGTTTCGAACCCAGAGTCATGCACCAAATTAAAGAAGCAGCTGAACATTGCTAATCAAGTACTGGAAGTCCGTGAGACGCACTTCAAATTTTGTAGGAATTATACTTTTCACCAATGAACTACAATTTCAGCAAAACCAGAGACAGGAGAGATATGGAAACCCGAAGAATGCTGAATTTTCAGCAATGAGAGCTAAAACCTAGTTGTTGAGGAACGAAAAATCCTACCTGAAAAATCAATAATTCCAAAACAAAGTTATGCACCTGCATTTTATGAATAAGGCAGATTGAGAAAAAAGAGCTAAAATTCGTTGGAAAGGGAATGGGGGAAGACGAAATGTGGGGGTAAAGAGCCCGAAGCGCGCGAGGGATGGAAGGAAGGAGTGAAAAGATAACCTCTCCCACTTCCCTAGCGTGTTTCTCGCGTTCTAGCGCGCCAGTCCGATTTCTAGATATAGAACGGTAGGATTTAGCAAATATCGCATCCGTAGAAATGCCCCAGTTATAATCGTCTTTGTTGTTTTGTTTCCTAGGTCATCTAATTGGTCCTGTAGTATGTCATAGTTTTTGTAATTTCATGGGATTTCCTCAAGTTGAACAGGTGCCAAGCTCGAAATTTCCGCGACGTAAGTTTTATCAGGTGTTATGCATTTAACTTAAATTAACGCGGTAGAATTAGCTAAATGACACAGCTTTACTTAAGCTTGAAAATTTTGCCATGAACTACGCCTCCTGCTCTTTTCGAGCAGCAGTGTATTCTTTCTCGTTCCCTTCGAACTGATAAGGAACTTTGGCAACGACAAAGTCGATCAGAACCATGGGTTGAAAAGAACTCGAATTCCAGCTTCCCTTTTGAACACATCTTGCTCACCTCGGGTCATTGCTGGGTTGTCTTGCACGAATAAGTCGTTGTGTGGCTTGCGTCGTTGGGAAACACTAAATGTTCATATTTAACACTTCTCCATCTACCAAAATAAGCGCTCCAAACCTACAGTTTTTTAACACATATTTAAGCTTGCTTTTTTTGGCTGTTTTTATTCTCGTCGATTCCCTAATGCTCACGCCATGAGTATAAAACACTCTTGACTAAATAAATGTTTTGTTTTCTATTTTTTTTGCAGTTATAACTGCGTCATTTTTGATTGGAATGATTTTGTTCCTGGTGCTAGCATTACCACTGACCAACCCTTCGTGGTATCACTCTGTGTATTATCAAGAACAGTTGCGAGATGGATGATGACGAACAAGTCGTAAAGGCATCACTACAAATACATTGCGGCAGTCAAAATTAAATAGCCGTTGGAGTAATCGATTTTTAGTTAGAAAAAAACTTATGGTCTGTTTCCGCCCTCATTTGCTTCTGAATTCACTTTGGGGAACTTTTGGAATGTGTAACAAGAATTTTTACCTCCTTTTCTAAATTATTTAAGCTCAAACTTTACTCAATGCCAATGAGTGAAAATCAGTCAAGAAGTTTTTACCTACAAGTAAGATTCTCGAAATTTCTGTGGATGCAATTGTAAGTTATATGATTGTTAGAGTCACAGCCGATCACGTCCCAGGAAAAAATGGAATAGAAGAGGTTGCATTTAACTATAATAGTTTGAGTAAACCCTTTTTAAAAATATTTAAGTAGGGAAATTGATGGTGTAAACCCAGTCGTTATTTCACAGCTGAATGAAACATTCTGGTTCTCTCGATATCAAATATATGACACTCTCAGATATTTAATAAACGAATGTTTCATTACATTTTGCTTATTTAATAAACTGTTTCCAGTCATGCTTAAGCTACTCATAGAACTCCCCTAGTGCCTTTAAACTGGGCCGATTCATCAAAGACAACATCACATCAAGTGAGAACGCAAAAAACGTGCGGAAATGACTAAACGCGCTCAATTTTTTCCGCTCTGCCATTGGTCAGTTCGGTTTTGAGATCTACTCGATGTCGTCATGCTGTCTTTGCTTCGTGTTTACTTGTTTTGATCATCTGCTTTCTTTATTTTTTCACGCGCAGCCTCACGGGTAAACTCATGGCTTGAAAAAAACTTGAATTTTCCATTCGCACATCTCCCATAATAGACCTTGTTTGCCCCCCCAAAATGTTGCATAAGAATTGTCTTCAGTCCACGCAGTATTGGGACGCCTGTAATGCTCAGGAGAAATTAACTGAAACAAAGCTTATGCAAAATTTGGCGGGAAGCGAGGGGGGGCAAACGAAGTGTATTATAAGAGTTGTACAAATGGCGAATTCCAGATTATTCTTTGGACAAACCGTTTCACAATTTGCTTGCCCAGGGCCATTGCTTGCATCTCTTAATTAATGATTGCCCTTGACTATTAGGCGAGTGAGCTTATTATTATAAAAAAGGTATTTGCCCTGCAAGAAATTCTTATTGCCCGGGACTAAAGAACGGGGCTTCCCTTAAGCGCTGTTAAAGAACTGGCAGTCTTACATAAACACCCAGAGTGACACCAAAATCTGCAAATTTAGACCCAAAATGCTAAGCATCCTCGCCCTTCTCATATGGGAGACTTTTGCTAAAGATGCGTTCCACTGCAAACTCTGGATTTAGCTGTTTGCATAAAACGTGAAATCCAAAAAATAAACGATTTCAACGCTGATTTATCCGTTCTGAAGGTGAATTTCAATTACGAAAACCAAATCCGCAGCGTAAGTCCGAAGAGGGATTTGCAAAATTGTTCTCGTGATCAGTGGTCTTTTTTTGCCAATTACAGAACGGCATTTTTTTTTTCAAATCCTCTTCTGGACTTCCCAAAAAACGGAAATAAAGGAAATCTAAGGACAGAGTTTTCGGCGTAAAATCTGTTCTTGGATTTCGTGTGTGGTTTAAAATCTGTTTCAAAAACTAAATCCAGATTTCCTAATAGCATGCACCCTTAATTTCAGTCAACGTTCTTTATTGAATTTGATACATGACAACTTCTTCTCAGGTTGATTAGATTGTCGAATGTCCTCAACAAGTGTTGAGGACGACTCTCGTTCAGACGATCGGTTATAACCTACTCTTCCAAAAATGTATACACTTGTTTCAATAAAGGTTGTTTTTGGATTTTCAACGCAGAATACAACAATGAAATGCTTAACTTGAGTGACCATCAAACAGTAGCTCTCAAAGACCAAAGCATGATTCCCAAAGCAACCTTTATTGAAACTGGTGTATATAGGAAGAATCATGACGGACAAGCCTATTAGCAAACTCGCACTTATTGATTTAAGTCTTATTGATTTACTGGTGAATCATCAGTTTACGATACCCGATTCAATCAGCTGTGAAGTTTTAACGTTTTTAAAAGTTCCAGACCGCCGATCAGTACCACAACTTTCATCAAATTTCTTGATTTTTATTTGGTAACTTGATGCTGGACATATCCCGAACGTTTGCAACACATCAGACAGCTCCTACAGCCATCCAGGGAAATTTTTTCTCAATTTCCTTTGAAATTAATCGTATTTTCTCTGCTGGATCACTTGAGACATCCTTGTATTTCTCAAAGAGCTCTTCCACTTCTTGCTTGGCCTGCTCTTTAGCTAATGGCTCTATCTTCGCGTTAAACAACTTGATTTGTTCCTCGGCCAAGAAAAAAACGTACTCTTCTTCATCGGTAATGGTTTTGTCCGCCTTTGTGCAACAGCGGTCCAGTGTAATGCCAATGGTCGCAAGAAGAGCAACTACCACTACCATCACAATCGCGATCATGTGTGACTCAGCTTCAATGGATTCGATCTCGAGTAAAATCATGGACTTCTCCAAGGGATTGGATGTTGTGTTGTAACGCTGTTCAACCGCACCAAGTTTGTAGCAAACGTAATAATCAGCTTGAACATAAACAAACAAAAGCCAAATAATTGGAGCAAAGAGGCAAAGATACAAAGATCTACGGTAACGCCTCCAGATACTTTGGCGAAAACGTCTTGGAAGAAAACACGATCCCAGTGTCAGATGCCAAAAAGGTTTCGATAGCATCAAAGCAAGGCAAAGTAAAAGCACTGCAGGCGCAATTATAAACAGCATACTGTAAACTCCGTAATTCTGCTCAGGGCATTGGAAAGCCAGCTTGCTTAGGCCCAGCTTCATGACAACAACACCGCCTGACAGAGCTCCCTTTTTCAGTGGTAGTTGCACCTTCTTTATGGAATCTTCAATGGCAGAAAGCCCACCGGAGACTTTCTGACCAAGGGTTGTTGACTGATTAGCTGGCGCTTGGTTGGCCATGATGACTTCTATCACCTTCTAGGTGTAGCCAGGAAGATCCAAGAATGTGTGATTGGAAGGAAGAATTGGGCAGCTGTTATCAGAAAAGAAAAAAAACAGAGTGATATTTCTCCTATTAAGTTAGTTTTTGTTGGATACCCCAAACATTTCTCTCTTTATACATTATTCAGATAGTTTAGCTTTCTATTCTTTCCAGGTAATGGAGAATAATTTTAAAGAGTTTTTTCCTTTGATTTAGGTTGCAAGTCCCACCCGCTGTTACCTGCTGCGATCTCAGTTGTCTATTGTTTAAGTGACATCATCTTCCCTCTGAATCTTGATCTCGAATCTGAATAGTTCTGTTTTAAATGTTACGATGCTGTTTGTGTTGAAATCCGCAACTAAAACAATCAAAGACATTTATATTTAGTTGGTGTAATTCTATTTTTAAAAGACATCATACATGAGCACTAAATAGAACCTACTTAACTGTGATCGTTGTTTGCGGGTCATTTTATCAATCATCTCAACGTTTGATGCAGTTAACAGACAATCTCTACTAATCGGGCTTGATCGGGATACTTGGCAGGTTTTCATAGCACTTTCATAAAGAAATAAGGCAATAGTTAATTCACAGGCTTAAACGATCGTTTAAAAAAAAACACCAGCAAAGAGAGTGGGGAATGGGCGGGGACTGGGGCACGCTTCATCCGTTGCTTTGGTGGCTTTCGACTCGAAAACCTCGAAAAAGTAGAATCAAAGAAATGGGGCGACACTTGAAAGTTTCAAAATCTGATAACCCCGTGGCTCTGTTAGTGTCCCCATTTATTTGGAAACATATTCCAGATCGAATTGGACTTAGCTTTGGAAACTGCAGTATCAGAGAACCCTCAGTAGGTAAAGGAATCAAGAGACCAAATCCATAAATAGCGTCGACGCTACGACTCCAAACAAGGGTACATTACTGGGAGGCGGGTGCTTTTTCACTACATAGATAAGGAAGTCATTTTTACTGTTTATAATTGGTTTCCTTTGGCTAGAAATAAAAATGATGTCCCACTTGCAAAACCGCCGATAAGAACTCGACGTATGATATTATTACCAAGAGAATTCAGAGCGATATATACAGAAAAACAGGTTCCTCTCATACTAAAGAATAGTTCAAAATATTACCCCGGGATTGTCGTTAATGACTATGAAAAATTACCCCTGATATGTGCGGGTAGGAGTTTCACATTAGTGAAGACCCAAGTAAAGGAATGGATTTCACTTTAGTGAAGACCCATCAAAAGAGTGGGTTTCATCTTAGTGGAGACCCAAGTAAAGGAGTAGATTTCGCCTTAGTGGAGACCAGTCAAACGAGTGGGTTTCGTCTTGGTAAAGACCGAAGTAAAAAAGTGGATTTCACCTTAGTGGGACCCATCAAAAGAGTGGATTTCATCTTAGTGGCCTGGAGACCCAAGTAAAACAGTGGATTTCACCTTAGTGGAGACCCATAAAAAAAGTTGGTTTCATCTTAGTGGAGACCCAAGTAAAGAAGTGGATTTCACCTTAGTGTAGACCCATCAAAAGAGTTGGTTTCATCTTAGTGGACACCGAGGTAAAGGAAGGGATTTAACCTTAGTGGAGACCCGTGAAATGAGTGGGTTTCATCTTAGTGGAGACCCAAGAAAAGGAGTGGATTTCACGTTAGTGGAGACCCATAAAAAAAGTTGGTTTCATCTTAGCGGAGACCCAAGAAAAGGAGTGCATTTCACGTTAGTGGAGACCCATCAAAAGAGTGGGTTTCATCTTAGTGGAGACCCAAGTAAAGGAGTGGATTTCACCTTAGTGGAGACCCATCAAACGAGTGGGTTTCGTCTTGGTAAAGACCGAAGTAAAGGACTGGATTTAACCTTAGTAGAGACCCATCAAAAGAGTGGGTTTCATCTTAGTGGAGACCCAAGAAAAGGAGTGGATTTCACCTTAGTGGAGACCCATCAAAAGAGTGGATTTCATCTTAGTGGAGACCCAAGTAAAGGAGTGGATTTAACCTTAGTGGAGACCCATCAAAAGAGTTGGTTTCATCTTAGTGGAGACCGAGGTAAAGGAAGGGATTTAACCTTAGTGGAGACCCATCAAATGAGTGGGTTTCATCTAAGTGGAGACCGAAGTAAAGGAGTGGATTTTACCTTAGTGGAGACCCATCACAAGAGTGGGTTTCATCTTAGTGGAGACCCAAGAAAAGGAGTGGATTTCATCTTAGTGGAGACCCAAGAAAAGGAGTGGATTTCACCTTAGTGGAGACCCATCAAACGAGTGGGTTTCGTCTTAGTGAAGACCGAAGTAAAGGACTGGATTTAACCTTAGTGGAGACCCATCAAAAGAGTGGGTTTCATCTTAGAGGAGACCCGAGAAAAGGAGTGGATTTCACCTTAGTGGAGACCCATCAAATGAGTGGATTTCGTCTTAATGAAGACCGAAGTAAAGGAGTGGATTTAAACTTAGTTGAGACTCAGCAAAAGAGTGGATTTCATCTTAGTGAAGACCCAAGTAAAGGAGTGGTTCTCACCTTAGTGGAGACCCATCAAAAGAGTGGGTTTCATCTTAGTGGAGACCCAAGAAAAGGAGTGGATTTCACGTTAGTGGAGACCCATAAAAAAAGTTGGTTTCATCTTAGTGGAGACCCAAGAAAAGGAGTGCATTTCACGTTAGTGGAGACCCATCAAAAGAGTGGGTTTCATCTTAGTGGAGACCCAAGTAAAGGAGTGGATTTCACCTTAGTGGAGACCCATCAAACGAGTGGGTTTCGTCTTGGTAAAGACCGAAGTAAAGGACTGGATTTAACCTTAGTAGAGACCCATCAAAAGAGTGGGTTTCATTTTAGTGGAGACCCAAGAAAAGGAGTGGATTTCACCTTAGTGGAGACCCATCAAAAGAGTGGATTTCATCTTAGTGGAGACCCAAGTAAAGGAGTGGATTTTACCTCAGTGGAGACCCATCAAAAGAGTTGGTTTCATCTTAGTGGAGACCGAGGTAAAGGAAGGGATTTAACCTTAGTGGAGACCCATCAAATGAGTGGGTTTCATCTAAGTGGAGACCGAAGTAAAGGAGTGGATTTTACCTTAGTGGAGACCCATCACAAGAGTGGGTTTCATCTTAGTGGAGACCCAAGAAAAGGAGTGGATTTCACCTTAGTGGAGACCCATCAAAAGAGTGGATTTCATCTTAGTGGAGATGGAAGTAAAGCAGTGGATTTCACCTTAGTGGAGACCCATCAAACGAGTGGGTTTCGTCTTAATGAAGTCCGAAGTAAAGGAGTGGATTTAAACTTAGTGGAGACCCATCAAAAGAGTGGGTTTCATCTTAGTGGAGACCCAAGAAAAGGAGTGGATTTCACCTTAGTGGAGACCCATCAAAAGAGTGGATTTCATCTTAGTGGAGATGGAAGTAAAGCAGTGGATTTCACCTTAGTGGAGACCCATCAAACGAGTGGGTTTCGTCTTAATGAAGTCCGAAGTAAAGGAGTGGATTTAAACTTAGTGGAGACCCATCAAAAGAGTGGGTTTCATCTTAGTGGAGACCCAAGAAAAGGAGTGGATTTCACCTTAGTGGAGACCCATCAAAAGAGAGGGTTTCATCTTAGTGGAGACCCAAGAAAAGGAGTGGATTTCATCTTAGTGGAGACCCAAGTAAAGGAGTGGATTTCACCTTAGTGGAGACCCATCAAACGAGTGGGTTTCGTCTTAGTGAAGACCGAAGTAAAGGACTGGATTTAACCTTAGTGGAGACCCATCAAAAGAGTGGGTTTCATCTTAGAGGAGACCCGAGAAAAGGAGTGGATTTCACCTTAGTGGAGACCCATCAAATGAGTGGATTTCATCTTAGTGGAGACCGAAGTAAAGGAGTGGATTTCACCTTAGTGGAGACCCATGAAACTAGTGGGTTTCGTCTTAATGAAGACCGAAGTAAAGGAGTGGATTTAAACTTAGTTGAGACTCAGCAAAAGAGTGGATTTCATCTTAGTGAAGACCCAAGTAAAGGAGTGGATCTCACCTTAGTGGAGACCCATCAAAAGAGTGGGTTTCATCTTAGTGGAGACCCAAGAAAAGGAGTGGATTTCACCTTAGTGGAGACCCATCAAAAGAGTGGATTTCATCTTAGTGGAGACCCAAGAAAAGGAGTGAATTTCACCCTAGTGGAGACCCATCAAACGAGGTTTCATCTTAGTGGAGACGCAAGAAATGGACTGGGTTTAATCCCAGTGCAGACTCACGCAATGGAGTGGGTCTCATCTTAGGTAAGACTCATGTAAAGGAGAGGGTTTCATTTTAGATAAGACTCATGTAAAGGAGTGGGTTTTATCTTAGTGGAAAAGCAAGTTATAAAGGAGCAGGTTTTATCTTAGGAAGAGACTCATGATCAAGTAAAGGAGCAGGTTTTACTCTTAGGTAACACTCACGGAAGGAGTGGGTTTCATCGTAGTGGAGACGCAATTAAAGGAGCAAGTTTCGTCTTAGGTGAGACCCATGTAGAGGAGTGGGTTTCATCTTAGTGGAGACCCGAGTAAAGGAGCAGGTTTCATCTTAATGAAGACCCAAGGAAAGGAGTGGATTTCATCTTAGTGGAGACCCGAGTAAAGGGGCAGGTTTCATCTTAATGAAGACCCAAGGAAAGGAGTGGGTTTCTTCTTAGTGTAGACCCAAATAAAGATGTGGGTTTCATCTAATTAAGTGGGGATCCAAGTATACTTACAGGAAAACCAAGTAAAGGAGTGGATTTAGTCTTTGAGAGACCTATTAATTAAAGAAGTGGAGAGACAACTTTTAAAATCATCATCGCCCTAGCCATTATTGCCCTAATTGCCAAAATCTAGTCAATAGTCGAACACTTACAGCAGATGACGTAACTGAGACCGGGATGAGAAATGTTTTGCTGAAGAGAAATTTCATTAGTTTTAACCGAATATAATGATTCCAGGGGATCTTCTTCATCCAGTTTCGATGCTAGAATTAAATTGTAGCCAAGAAATTTAGTCTACAATGAAGCGAGGGAGTCCAGGAAGGCCGAAGTCAATGGGACATCCATTCTTGTCTACAATGCCTTGTCAAACCAAGAGAGAATAATACGATCACTCTCTTTTGGTGATCAAACTTTCTAGGTATTATTTTAGGAACGAAACCTGTTTTATACCCAATTCGGATCATGTTGGCTTAGGGGAGGGGTAGGTGCGCAGTTTCCAGAAATGTATAATGATCCCGTAATTCAATGCTTTGCGTGCGTATGAATAACTCTTTGATAACCGTTAGGTTTTCAAGTACGATTTAGCCTTGTATTGTAAATATTTCTATTGGAGTTAAAATTCTTACTATAAATATTCTTCGACTCTGACTCTAAAGATGACTACCGCACAGGTTGTCGAAACGTCAGTCAATGTCTACAACAACAGTCCTTTTAATTAAGGACTACGTTCACCCGGACGATAAATATTCTTATGACAAAATATAGAAAAAAAAGTTAGAAATTGTCCTGGACGGTACTGTCTTTATGAAGAGGTTGTGCTCTAGCGGCGCCTGATGGCCTCCTAGCGCCTTTAGTTTGTTTTTGGGCGACCAAACTAGATAATTTCTTTTTTTTTCGCAAAAAGAATATGTTTGGTAACCTGGATTTCACAATGCCGCAAGAAAGCCACAAGCCACAGAACCATGTTAAAAAGTATTTTTTTTCACAAGGGATCTTTACATTCTGACATAGCTTACCTTTGAGTTGGTTGCTGCCCGTACAATGCAATGACTCAGCGTAGAATGAAATTATTACAGGAAAGGCCTTTTGTTTAAAAGCAAATTTAAACTGATTTATAATGTCACTTTTTCCAACATTCCAAAGCATAAAACTTGCCCCTCTTGACAACAGTATGAATGAATAATGAAGTCAGTAAGCTTAAAGCAATTGCCCATTTAATGAAACATACATCCCTCAGTATCTATTGTTACAACAAAAAATTTTGTTCAGTAACCAAGCGAAGCTATAGCTAAAACTGGACATATAACGTTCTTCACCAACGGAAAGAAGATTGTGTCCATAGAATTTGGAGTTGAATTTTCACTGTGAAGTTACCTTTGAGTTTCACTTGCATACGCGACCTTCGAAATCAACACCATTTAGGAATAGATATCCGTCGATCAAAAGGTTCAAACGCTCCTTTGTATCGTTTTTGAAGGAAATCTATTTTCAAGATTTTGATTTGGGAAGGTCGCGTAGCACTTGAAATTCTGGTAGAGAGTTTAAAAAACGTACAGTTCATGCATATGAAGTTATATGATCACTTCTGATTAATGAAAAACGAATGTTGAGTAGGAAATTCGCCGGTATTATCCGCTGGCTCTAGCTCTATTTCAGTACTCATGCACGGTTTTAGAATAATTTAAATAACGGCAAAAAAACATAAAGGACCCTGAATGTACGAGTTCTCGATCAATGACGCTTTATTCTCCAAGTGATACACACATTTTCAATACAGTTATCAATAAATAGGCGCTAAGCCTCACATTAGTTGCAAACCTCCTTTGTTCAAAAGAACAATTAACAAGAGTATTATTATTTAAAACATAGCTAGGGCACTGAAAGGTAATTAGATCGTTTTTGTGATTAAACTTTTACTCAAAGAAGAAGTGCGAAATAAAAAAGGGTTAGTCAAAGGAAATCCTTTTTGAGTCTCTTTCCTGGTTATTTATACTTGCAGCCTGGCAGAGGTTTGTTGTTATATAGTTGTTTCTATTATTTTGAGATGTCTATAATAAATACTATGGGTTCGATCTGATCCGGGGGCTACTTCACTATAAAATGGCAGAGGTGCTGGTCGAAAAATTCAACTTCAGTGGCTGATCGAGGGGAGGGACCCACCTTCCCCCGCCCCACCCTTATTTTTAGACCAACCTGAGGCTCGAAGGGCCGAAAAAAAATTTTATGACACCGCTCCCCCTCCCCTCCCCAATCTGAAGGTCGTCTGAATCCGCCACTGAACTTACACAGCTAAACTTAAACGGTACCAGAAACTTGCTGTCGTTGGTGCCGTTAAAAGCATCAATGTTCAAGTTCACAGCATGCATGTTTACAGGTAACCACACTTCGCGTACGGCTGATGAAAGAGCGTCAATGAGGATATATACCCTAACGGATTGTTTGTTGTATATAGTTCGAGTTCCAGCGATGAAATTAGATCCATGTTGTGTTTCAATTTTATATTTGGTTTAAATCTATTTCGCTTTGTTTTGGGGTATGGTAATGTGTGATATTGAGTTTAAAAAGGGAAAAATTTAAACCAAGGATAAATTTGAACCACATCAATATAGCTGTATACGTTAGCTTAAAGGTGGACCGTCTTGAGACATCTTGTCTGAAACCATTACCAGTTGCCATGATATCCAGGTCAAACAACTCAGTCAAAAAAACAGCAAAATCGTGGATTTAATTGCTCAAAGAAACATTAAGATATAGGTTCGGGATCCAGATAAGAGAGTTACAAGGTAATTATAGCATTAATTATAGCATGATAAAACTTATCAGCTAAGAAGTAAATTACTATAATATTTCAAATACTATGAAGTTGCCATTTCAGTCAAGCCCATTGTGGTTACGAATACGTTAAACTGAAAGCTCAGGACTGGCCAAATTTAAACTAACAGCGCTAGCTAAGATCTGACCCTCAAAAAAAGTATCCAGTAAATGATAACTGTGGGAGTCTCGTACACCTCCAAGCAGGTCCTTAACATACTTCGATTCCTCTAATCGTGTTCGTGAGAAAGATATTAAGTAAGATCAGAAAATAGCTTCTCTCTTCCCTGTTCATACAAAATTAAACGAAATAATCATTACAAGAGCAAGAACAGAAAACACTAAAACGTCGAGAGAAAAAGAGAACATGAACATGAAGCTAGACTCATAAAATCCTAATTAAACCAGTATTTTTGATAAATTCGGTCAATAGAGAATCCCTCAATGATTACTTTGAACTAGCTACCTGTCGTTACTTAGTATCTATTTCCGTCTTCAATATGTGGGCCTGTGCTTCGTTTTTTAGTATTACCTTTCGGGTTTGTTGCCCGTGGTTTGTTTAGTTTGTAAGCATGAACGTTGCTTACAACCTCTTCCAATTCACTTCTTTCTAATGTACCGACTGCAGCGTTTATTATGACGCGTGCGAGCGCTGTATTTAGAAATAAGTAAAAAAGTTGTATATTCTTCAATACAGATGTGATGAAGTTTTGTATATTTTCAAAACATTCACCATGCCATTAATAGCCAGTGCTTACAAAAGTGCCGGCAAAACCACTAAATTTTCGAAGTCTACGACTTCTGTATGTTTTCATCTCTTACCTATAAATTATTTGCAACAAGTTTTGACGACTCGCTTTTAATTAATCAATATATAAATATTTAGTTGAAATGTTTTTATATTATTTCTAATCATCACTATGATATTAAATAATCTTCTGATGTATTTTGACCACTCGCTTTGTTTTCATTTATTCTTTTCATAATTTACTGTAAATTTAAACATGTTTTTTGCCCTCTGTCTTTCTTCTTCACTACTTTATTGATATAAATATTTCATGGAAATGTTTTTGCTTTTCAACATTTTAGTTGAATATGAATGTTATTAATTTCCTGAAATATTTTGACCAATTGCACTTAATTTACATAAATATTTTTCTAGAAATATATTTTTAACATTTTCAGGATGAGCGTGAATAACTTCCTAACAGAAGTACTTCGACCCTATTTTCTACATTTTATTCTTTTTATAATGTGGAGATTTAAATAAATTCTCTTTTTCTTCTTCACTGCTTCATTAAAGTAAATATTGTCATGAAAGATATTAAACATCGCGGATAATGAGTATAAAGGGTGTAGTTTATCGTTTGTCTCACGATTGTTGCTTTGATATTTGATCGCGACGTTTCGACCGCACACTGCAGGTCTTCATCAGGCGATAGCGTCGATTTACTGAGTCGCACTACATTTGTGCCACCATGGTTGTTAGCTTGTCGTGTATCACGAACCTCGCTCATTGGTGGGTTTCGATCCAAAGCATTGATGGTATTGTCAGAGGAGGAAACTGGTCTATCAGCGGTCCGCTGTGGTGGAGATCGGCTGTTATGTTGTCTGATTGTCTGCATCCACGCTTCAGGAATCTCAATTCCACTTTTCTGTTGATATTGTTAGGGTGAAGTCTTATGTGAATAGCCTCTTTAATTAACTCTATGAGAGTACCAGTGCGGGTCTCGGTCAATAAACTTAACTTCGCCCCAGAGCGGATAATGCCCGGTCTTACTGGCGTGTTCAGAAACTGCCGAAGTTTAAGTTCCTGAAAGCCGTACTGGACTGGGACAACTTTGGCAAAAGAAAACTTCTGGCGGCAAATTTGGGGAAAAGTTGGTACACACACTTTTTTAAGTGCGTTATGCGCTGAACACGAATATTTTGTTTACCAAGCTTGGTTCGATCATTTAGACCTTCGAATTGGCTGTTTATTAAAGACAAGTACTCATCAGTGTGGTATGATGACTCAGAGTACTTTTTAAAAACCTTAAAAATCAGCAGGTAATAAATACGACATACTTTTTTTATGTAGTACCTTGCTGTTACTGCTCGATACGTAATCACATGATTTTTTGGCCACGTGACTACTGAAAACGAAGCCATAGAGTTCTGAAGTGATGACGCCATAAAAATTAAATTTGTGAAATTATGGGATTTGTCGCGATTTTCTGAAAGAACAGCATCCAAGTGGCCTACTTGCCAAAAATTAGCATTTCAGGGAAAATTGTCTAGATCTCTGAGATATTAGCCCAGTTATGCTCTGACGACTCCATACAAATCCTTCTAAATCTCAGAGACAATTTGCCCCGAAATGTTAATTTTTGGCAAGTAGGTCACTTGGATGTTGTTCTTTCAGAATATCGCGAGAAATCCCATAATTTCACAAATTTAATTTTTTATGACGTCACACCGCTAGTACTCTATTGGCCACAGAAAAAGTTTGTTTTCCAAAAGCCAGGATTGGCCGGCCGGGCCAGTCATTTTGACAGCGAAATATTAATCTTTTCTCAAAAAGTTTGATTTAGGAGTAAACAGATGTGGCTGGATAGTACTAATTTGTAGTGGATTTATCCTTACAACTAAACTGGTCTGGTCAGCTAGTTCTAACAAATGGGGCAGGAGCCAATAACCCGGAGAGAGCAATTAACTTCCATTCTAGGCCTATGTCACGGCGTTTTTACGGACCGGTTTATTTTTAGACACAATTTAGCGCAATTTTCCCGCGAAAATGTAACTTTTGCAAAGTCTATGAACGCATTCGAAGTATAAGATGTCAAAAAGGAAAACGTAACGTCGTTAAAAGGCAAAAATTATCATTTTTAGGTCTGTAGGTTTTGCTGACTGGTTTGTGGGCCAGTTAAAAGATATTCTAAAAGTAAAAAAAGTGCGTAAATGCTTAGCGTCGTTTCCATGTTAGTTATTAGGGTCCAGTTATTCAAAGCCAGACGTTTATGCTTAAAATCTAAAAATCAAGCTTGGGAAACAATTTTTTCGTGTTCAGGGCATCATTTTCCTCGAGTTTGCCGACAGAAGTTTATGTGGCAGCTATCAGGGGCACCCAACGACTGTTATTTGTAAACTGCCTTTTCGGAGAAGCAAATATTGTCAAGATTTTTCTATTTGTTGAGGACGGCTAAAAATTTCCAGATGACTGTTCCTGTCATATATGTACAATTTTCGAAACTTAATATGTAATAAATTCCCTACAATGTTCTGAAGTTTAATTTTTCACATTTTACCCCCCAGGTTAAGCTTTTTTTCGCAGTAAAAAGGAAACAAACTTTTCGGGCTCAAGGATGCGATGGGGAGAGGAATAAGAAAAATTCTCACTTTGTATCAGCTACCATTTTCCGGAAAGTAAATCCCTAATAATTTCTAGCAGATTCAGGTTGCGCATATCCTGGGATGATCGAACAAATACAAATTTTATAGCGTCGCTTAGAATGCATTTCTAGAGGTCTAAAAGTACTCTGGAAAGCCTAAAGAGACCTTATCAATGTCTGTAGGAGGAGACCGTCGCTGGGTGCCCCTGAGCTATTTACGAAAATTGTTCCCAGTATATTTAACAGTTACTCCTCTCGCCCTCATGGCCTCTGAGTCAATAGCCGAAGGCCTCATGGGCTATTGACGCAGAGGCCATGAGGGCGAGAGGAATAATTGTTTTCGTAAAATCCAACTAGTTGGTCAAAAATATCGAGAATAAAACATTTTTAGCTAGTTAAAAGCAGGACTTTAATCCTTTTTTGTCGCCAAAAAGCCCGCGGTTTTCGCTTCTAGGGGACTATAACATATAGCCTAGTAGTAACTCAACCAATCAGAACGCAGGATTGATAATAGACCACTAGGTGGATTTTACTAAAATTATATATCACGATCGTGCTCCTCAATCCGTTTATGTACGCACCTTTCCGTTTCGCCAATGTATACTTTGCCGCATTTACAAGGAATCTTATACACTACTCCATCTTGTTTTTGTGGATCGTTAGGTCGTACTATGTGCGATCTTAGTGTTGTGTCGGACTTGAAAACAGATCCTACGCCATGTTGTTGTAGGCAACGACGAAGTGGTTCAGATAAACCTTTAATGTATGGCAGAACCGCTGTAGACTTAATTTCGGTTGCGGGTTCTGTATCAGAGATGCTGCATCATGTCAGTTACAAACGAATAGGGGTATCCGTTAGAGACAAGGGCAGCGGCTAAATGCTTCTTTTCCTCAGAGATAACCGATGGTTTAGTGATGATATTTTTCAATCGATCGTATAAGCACTTGACAACACCGCGTTTAACTGATTGAGGGTCATTGGTGTGAGTAATTAAAGGCGTGAGCCATAATAAGGCACACTGATGTGTGAGTAGGTTTTCTGTAAACACTTGTAGTGGGGCGTCCTTCTGAATATTTTCTGACCAATGTGTCAAAAAAGGGAATTGTGTTGTCATTCTTAGTCTCCGTTGTTAAAGAGATGGTTGGTTGTTGAGTGTTGAGAAGCCGCTGTAGAAGATTTTCGACATCATTTCGTTTTAAGATGGTAAAAGTGTCATCAACATAACGTTATCTTTGGAGCGGTTGGCGCGAATGATAGTGCTTGTTCTTCAAAGTCCTTCATATAGTGGTTGGTTATGACTGCGGAAACTGGGCTTCCCATAGCTGCGCCATCTTGTTGTTCATATATTGCTCCATCATTTCATGCTGAAAGTATGTGGACCTAACTTAAAACAAAGTTAATTAAAGGGTCAGCAATCTGTGCGGGTGTTAAAGTTGTGCTACTAGAGACGCTTGGGTCACTCGCTAGTTTCCGTAACGTAGCTCTTTAGTACAGCGCCTTCTTAACCGTGTAGGCAGACTTCCCGGTTTAGAGAGCTAAGATCTCGGCTAAATAGGCTTGTACTGAATCATATAATGCTAACACACGGAACTATAGGTCTTGGAGGTATGTTTGATTTGTATATCTCAGGTAGACCGTAGATTCTAGGGGGATGTTTGTATTTAGGTCTAATCAGGTTCAGTCAGGTGACCATTTCGTTTAATGTCTAATTAAGGGCTTTTCAGTTAATACATATATTAGACACAACCAACCATCAGTTTTACCACGCGTCTTACGTCGACAATGGAGACTGAGAATGACAACACCATTAACATCAAAGGATTATCTGAACCCCTTCGTCGTTGCCTGAAACAGCATGGCGCACGATCTTTTTTCAAGTCTGACACAACACTAAGATCGCACTTAGTACGACCTAATTCATAAGGATCCTGTCGATCCACGAAAAGAAGATGGAGTAGTGTACAAGATTCCTTGTGAATGTGGCAAAGCATACATTCGCGAAACGGGAAGGAGCATGCATGAATGGATAATGGAGTACGATAACGATAGGCCGGGGATATACCGCTTTCAGGAACTCAAACTTCGGCCGTTTCTGAACTACCCTGAGTATCAGGCCTTCCTAAGGGGCTAGGGGAGAGGAGGTTTTAGATGGGGTAGTTGGGAGGGAGGAAGGGGGAAGAAGAGCTCTCTCCCTTTTTCGCTTCCATCTTCTCCATTTTCCCCCAGAAACGTCTAATACTCAGGCTATTTCTGAACGCACTGCACGCCAATGAGACTGTGCATTATCCCCTCTGTGACGAAGTTGAGCTTATTGACCGAGACCCGCACTGGTACTCTCATAGAGTTAAAGAGGTTATTCACATAAGACTTCACCTTAACAACATCAACAGGGACGGTGGAATTGAGATTCCTGAAGCGTGGATGCTTACAGTCAGACAACATATAACAGCCGGTCGCCACTACAGCGGTCCACTGATGGATCAGTTTCCTCCTCTGACAATACCATCAGTGCTTTGGATCGAAACCCACCAACCATGGTTCGTGATACACCAATCACTAACAACCAGGGTGGTACAAGTAGCCCGACTCAGTAGATCGACAATATCGCCTGATGAAGACCTGTAGTGTGCGGTCGAAACGTCGCGATCAATATCAAAGTGACAATCGTGAGACAGACGATAAACCAAACCTTTTAAAATATAGTTTGATATCATTATATACCGTGTGGCACGAAATTTAAAAAAAATTTAAAGTCCAGAGTACTGATATTCTCTAACTTAAAATACAGTACTAAGAAATCGTGTCTCTTCAATCACAACTTGTCTCTTTCATTCAGAAACAAAACAGTATACAATGGAATACTGGTCGCAAAAAATTAGTTCCCGCAAAACACAAAAGATGGCCAATCCGCCAGCATAAACTTCCGCAAAAATTTCGTGCCACACGGTAGATATTTTGTGGAAATGCGTTTATAACATCTATTGGTCTCTTTTATTTCATTCAGGAACAGTAGCAAAATGATGAAGAGAACGCGGAAGTTTCTGAATGTACAAGAAGCCGGGAGCTTTTTTCTCCACCGCTTCATTCATATAAATATTAAGTATAAGTATTTTGACCACTCACTCGTACTTTAGAAATGTTTTTTTTTTAGAATATCTTTGTAACATTCCAGATCAATGTGAATAAGTTCCTGAAGTACTTCCACCTTTTTTTTTTCTACATTTATAATTCGTTTCATAATTTGTAGAAATTAATTTTTTTCTTCAGCATTACATTAGTATAAAAATTAAGTG
This sequence comes from Porites rus, assembly GCA_964035705.1. Lineage (NCBI taxonomy): Eukaryota > Metazoa > Cnidaria > Anthozoa > Scleractinia > Poritidae > Porites > Porites rus. Next base: position 9,797,231 of record OZ037998.1, read on the forward strand.
GAAACATTTTTTTTAACATTTCCAATGAATATGATTCAGTTCCAGAAGTATTTCGACCACTCCCTCATAATTTATATATTAAATTAAATGTTCAGTTGAAATGCTTGTTTCAACATTTCTAATGAATATGGATGATTTCTTAAAGCAGTGGTTTGACCATTCGCCCGTTTTTTCTTATTAATTCTTTTCATAATTGTTATATTAATTGTTATTTTTTCTCCTTTCATTATTCACAGCTTCATTATAGTATAAACAGTTTGTGTAAATGTTTTTTTTTAACATTTTCAATGAATGTGAATAATTCCGAAAGTATTATGACCACACGCGCTCGTTTTTCATATATTCTTTTACTAATTTGTAAATTCAATTTACAAATTATTGATTAAAAAGAATATATGGGAAAAAAAAGAGCGTGGTATATTTCGCATAAACATCTGTAATATTTTCCATTTTAACGGATATAAGTTATATTTACCATTTTTAACGGTTACTTTTATATTCTCGTCTAACTTTGGCCAGGGAAGAGAGAGTTATCTACTGTGGAAAGCTCATTTTTCTATTCATGAAGACACTTAGCCGTTCCAGCTGCATGATGAAGATTAAGTTCTCAGGGGGTGAACGAGACTCCCAGTTATCAGTATAAATCGATCACTGTATTACTGTCCATGAGGACAGCGACACGATCAAAGTGTGTAACTCATTAGTTACGCAGAAACTACACCGCATATGCGCAGATTAGTGTCAATCTTACCGCGAGAGACTTGAATCTACATACATGAAGTATCATAGCAACAATGTGAGAGCGTTTTAGTGAAGTGACCGTGTGATACGCAAGAGGATTGTTATGCTGAATCCGTTTTTGAATTGAATAACTGAATGATAAGTGAGACTGAAATGACAAACGTCAATTAAAGGCTTCCTCGACTTTGCAGCTAGCCACTACTTGCATTTGTTAATCAAAAGATAATATAAATTAATTATGTATATAAACAAAATTTAAACAGGAAATAATGTAATGTCTTCACACTGTTTTAGATGAATGCGTGTTCGATCACACAGTAGGGTATTTTGCTTAATTTACTAATGTGCAACTAGCTCTGAGGTATCACTGAAAAGCTCTATTTCATATCTTAAGGGGAAAGGGCTATTCCTAGTACGTAAAACGAGTTTCAAAATTGGTATACGAAAGAAAAAAACTAAGGAAAATATCCCAGAGTACTTCTACGTGAAAAGTTGTCAGATCTAAGGCCGTAAGTTTGTGTTATTGAGTGAACTTCTTGAGCAAAGTGATTAGATCATGAGTTAACTAAATATAAAAACCTACAAATTGGAGCAGCTTATAAAAGAGTAGATGGTTACAAATCTCAATCAATTTTCAGTAGTTTAGGATGCCCTCTGCGATGCCTATCGATTAAAACAAAACAACAGTTAACTTCACATCCTAGTTAAAGAGTGTCAACACTCATCCTCGGAGACCCAGGGGCAGTTAGTCGGGTCGATAAATGTTCGTGGTGAAAGTTTATTGTAAGATCGAGACGATCTTACAGTAAACGTTCACCACAAACATTTTATCGACCCGACAAACTGCCCCTGGGTCTCCGAGGATGGTCAACACTCGGACAAGAGTCATATTTTTACCGTGATTTTTCAGGAACATTCCTTCTTCTTTTGTCAAGTGAATCTTGTTTTTAATTTGTTTCCTAGAAAAGAAAAACAAAGAAACAAACAAGGAAGTCAGAGACAAGGAGAATATTCATGCTCCATTCAAAGAGCCCCTCTCCAACCCCCCCCCCCCCCCAACTTGCTAACCAACAATAATACTTTGGACAAAACCAAAAGTTACCCGGAAATTAATTCTTGACTTCAAAACATAAAACTCGGATGGCATAATTATAATGCAAATGATACTGGTTTGTCCACAATATTTTTATCATTAATATCAGAAGCATCGCTTCTGTTAATATTCAGAAGTTATGTGAAATTGATAATAGGCTTTTTGACGTTGAGGTTATTTGATTGTCACTACAGGTCCCTTCGTAATAAATTTAGTGTTGCAGTTGAGGTTTGAGCGTCATTAAACCCTAGTATCCGCAAAAAAATCTTGCCCGAAAGTGCAAAGAGAGGCTAAATGCGAAGCCATTAATATGAAAGCGATTTTTCATTCTCATACAATCGCAACCATTTTCACAAGAAATTAGATTAGGTTGTGCAATTGGCCTCATTTTGAAAGTGGGAGAGTTTCTGGAACTTGGAAATTGCCTATTGTAATGAAATAATTAAGCAAACTAATCATAGGTACTATTGCACTCACTTCAGAAAAAGCCGAGAAACACAGATCAACGACTTGAGTTTACTTCCGGGTTTATGTATGATACAGCTTTTGAGGCGATCACTAAATCTGAGAAGAAAATGCCAAATAACAATCAAAATAACTAAGCAGGAATAAATGCAAAGCTGATCCTGTGTTATGAGTTGTATATACAGGGAACCACACTAGACAGTTCTAAAAAATTCGGTTAGTTTTACCGCAAAGCAGTCCTTTAGATATTGCATGTAGTATGAATAACTGTAAACTAAAATACCAGGCGCGGATCTAGGGGGAGGGTGCAGGGGGTGCGCACCCCCTCCTGAGATGACCTGCGGTTTTCTAATATAACTGGTATTCTGCCAAAAAAAAAAAAAAAACTATGTGGTTTATTGGTGTTGAAGTAGAGCAAGAGACGAGTGCACCCCCTCCTAAAAAAAATCCTGGATCCGCTCCTGAATACTACCCTATTTTGTTCACCTGCAAAGAAAAAGAGGTGGAAAAATTAACTTACGCTTCTTTCAAGATCTTGTAAATCTTCCTGGCTATGCTAGAACAAGACATCGCTGGTTCCTCACTCGTATGCACTACTATAACAATCCTCTCGCTTGTGACACTGGCTGCGATAAAAGCTTTTGCGTATCTGTGCCGGGGAAGATTGAAAATACGTTGAATGTGTTGAAGATTATAAAATGCACGGTTTTCTTCAAGGCCCATTTTTTCCAAAAGTGGATAACACTATCAAATCTCTTTCCAGTGGATAACACAATTAGTTTTCCTAATACTTTTCCCCTAGATAGCGTTCTGTATAGTGATTTATCCGATTGATAGCGCTATCCAAGTTTGGAAAACCTGGGTCAAGAGATTTTAGAAAGTCCCACTCCACAAAGTAACCACCTTCAGGACCTAGCTTGGGACCAGGAAAGGCTCCTTGGTTGAAGAAAAAGGCGAACAACTGGGTGCAAAAATTGGCAAGCGATGCTCCCTCCTCCCTTCCCCACTCTGCTGTTCGCACTCGGCCTCGGATATTCGTCCCTGATCACCAATAAGGAGCCTTGAACCATACAGGCTATTCAGGACCAGATGCCTGTTTCCGTTTTCGCAGGAGGGGTAGGCGATAAGCCTTGCGCTGCATAACAAGGATTTTTGGCATCCTACACGCGAACCTATAATAAGTTCAACTCGTTTGCTCTGATCTATTTTTTTCCTCAAATATCTATAGAATAACGGCTTTCATCTGAGCTGGATCAGGTTTGGGATAAAGGCAAAAATAACACTAAGAGTAAAGGATCTGGGGTCTTAGGTAAAGGTTAGAGTTAGTTATAGTTAGGTTAGGGCTAGGGCTAGGGCTAGAAGACTTAGAGTTTTCCCGCATTAGCTTTATTAGTTTATTAGTTCTCAGCCTCATGCAGAAGGTTAAGAATATAGGATTTTATATTTAGGTTTTCGTGAAGGCGCTGCGAAAACAATAATCTCAGCCTTTTTATAGAGCCCTTTGTTCCCATCTGGAAACGACGCAAACATGGCAAATTGCTTATTAGTTGGTCTTGAAAATTAGCCGCGGTGGTTGTACTGAAAGCCGCCTTTTAAAGGAGAACAACTTTAAAAAAAAAATTCCGTTTGAACCCTCTGTTAAAACGAGTAAGCGGCCATGAGCTCTGGTTGTGAACAATTTTATGTTTCCTTAAAGCAGATAACTTTAGAGCCCTTTGATCATCATGAATTCACTTACAAGATTAGGGCATCTCTGACACCTTTAAAGCATTTCTTTGTCGAAAACTGGGACTTCTTGGGAAGCTTTGATGTGTTGATGATTACAATGTCATTTCCATTTACGTCCTGAAGCCCTAAAATAAATGCGTCAATTACCAAATAATGATAACAATACAGTGTAATTACTACTATTTATTCGGAAATGACCATAACGTTACCATTTTAAAGGGTCTCTGGTCAGTTTTGGACCTAATCTTCTGATAAGCAATGCTGGGTTAATATCTCCGGTCCAACTAAGAACCGAGAACGGGGCCTTGAAATATCACCTGTATTCTCCATTTCCACCGAGACCATAATGCATCTCTTTTACCCACCCCCCTCCCCTAAATTTTGCATAACCGTTCTCTTCGATTTCCCTTGTGGCCAATCTCGTTGGAAGACTGTAATACCCAGGAAAGATTAGAAACAATGGTTATGTAAAATTTGGGGCAGTAAATAGGGGTTATGAACTAGGTGAAAATAGTGAATACGGCGCAATGGAGCGATCAGCGACTCAGGAAGTCAAATCAATGAGGCAACGTCAAGATATTCTGCTTCAAAAATGTATTATTTTCTGTTTTCAGAGAAAGAAATTAATCTTTTAAAGTAAGTTACTTACCTGGAAAAAAGATGAAATCCTTAAACTCAGTCGCATTTTTCTCGTCCACAAGTTTGCTGATTTCGTCCAAGTGGAGTAATGAGTTTTTCCGTGGCTGCTTCCCTTTGAAAGCTGGAAATAATGAAATATCAATATAAATTTTCGAAATCAAACGTACATGACTTTACCTCTGTTTCTTTGTTTTGACAGACACTTAGTTGACATTTTTGAAATTTTATAGGTTTTACCATCACTGTTCGTTATTGACTTGTTTTTGGAAATGGGAATAAAAGTTTAAACCAACATTTTCAGCCTTAAGTTGAAAAGAGCTCTCGCCGTGTAACTGATTATGATAAGTAGAAGAAAAAGGCTATCGTAGAGTAGTTTTAATAGCACATAATTTGTGTTTCGGAGGTCTCTGGACTGGGCGATTTTGTCAGTTTGTTGATTAATAGTTTGATTGACTGATTAATGAATTGATTCAGTCAGACATGGCTAAGGGACAAATAAGAAGCTCATCATTATCCTTTTTAACACTGTAGATAGACACTGGGATCAATTTTAGTAGTTTTAAAGACTTTTAGATGCGCACTTCCGAAGAAAAGCTTTAAGGCCGAAGCCGATTCTTCTGAAATTCTCAAGATTATCAGTAATACGCTTTTTGGCTTTGATTTATCAATTGATTGATTCATTGATTGATTGATGAGCCCTCTTTTGTAAGAGAAGTTGAACCCCTTACTGAAAGGAAGAATTCAACTGCTCCTGCAAAACAAGGAATTCGTGGCACCCAATTGAATGAAGGAAGGAAGGACGGGAGGAAGGGAGGAAGGCGAATAAACTACTGACTGAGAGACCGAACAAGTCCAGAACAAGTGATTGATTGATTGATTGGTTGATGTGCCTAGCTTTGTATGAGACGTTGAACCCTCAATGAAAGGAAAAATTCAACTGCTCCTGCAAAACGGGGACTTTGGCACCCTATTGAATGAATGAAGGAAGGAAGGGAAGAAGGAGGGACGAAGGAAGACGAACAAAATACTGACTGAAAGAGCGAACGAGCCCAGAACGACTGATTGCTTGATTGATTTGCCTTTCTTTGTAAGAGAAGTTGAAACCTTACTGAAAGGAAGAATTCAACTGCTCCTGCAAAACAAGGACATCTTGGTACCCAATTGAATGAAGGAAGGAAGGAAGGAAGGAAGGAAGGAAGGAAGACGAATAAAATGAAGACTGAAAGACCGAACGAGCTCAGATCTAGAACGAATGATTGATTGATTGATGTTCCTTCCTTTGCAAGAAAAGTTGAACCCTTACTGAAAGGAGGAATTCAACTGCTCCTGCAAAACAAGGACATCTTGGTACCCAATTGAATGAAGGAAGGAAGGAAGGAAGGAAGGAAGGAAGACGAATAAAATGAAGACTGAAAGACCGAACGAGCTCAGATCTAGAACGAATGATTGATTGATTGATGTTCCTTCCTTTGCAAGAAAAGTTGAACCCTTACTGAAAGGAGGAATTCAACTGCTCCTGCAAAACAAGGACATCTTGGTACCCAATTTAAGGAAGGAAGGAAGGAGAAGAACACAAGACGAACAAAATACTGGCTGAAAGACAGAACGAGCCTAGAACGAATGATCGATTGATTGATTGATGTTCCTTCCTTTGCAAGAAAAGTTGAACCCTTACTGAAAGGAGGAATTCAACTGCTCCTGCAAAACAAGGACATCTTTGGCACCCACTTGAATGAATGAATAAAGGAAGGAAGGAAGACGAATAAAATGAAGACTGAAAGACCGAACGAGCTCAGATTTAGAACGAATGATTGATTGATTGATGTTCCTTCCTTTGCAAGAAAAGTTGAACCCTTACTGAAAGGAGGAATTCAACTGCTCCTGCAAAACAAGGACATCTTTGGCACCCACTTGAATGAAGGAAGGAACGAATGAAGGAGAGAACCAGCAAGACGAGCAAACGTAACTGACAGAAAGACTGAACGAGCCGCGAACGATTGATTGATTGATTGGTTTGTTGTTGGTTGGACGGACAGATGGATATGGTTTCATCGACTGATTGACTGTTAGGTCTGCCATGTAAGAAAAAACTTACAGGAGAAAGTAAACCGCTCTTTTAAGACGACACATCAACACCAAATCGTCTCATTAAATAAATGAATGGCGTCCGACGGCTACATGTACCTGACTTATGAGTCATAAGACTCATAAGTGGCCATTCATAAATGTTTTAATTTTTGAAGACACCTGGCTACTTCTAGAGGTTTAAATACACACTCCTCCGATGAAAAGCGTTGGACAAAGAAATGTTCAAGAATTCTCAAAACTATCCAAGAAATATGCGCTAAATATTTTGGTTTTGGTTGATAGATTGCCAGATTGATTGATGTGCCTTACTTTGTAAGAGAAGTTGAACTCTTACTTGAAGGAAGAATTCAACTGCTCCAGGAAAACAAGGACATCGGCATCCAAACTTGGCATTTAGTGAATAAATCAGCATGTATAATCAAATAAAGCCGGCGAATGTAACGTGTATGTGATCAATTCTGTCAGTGGGTCGATCTGTTAGCCGGTGTTAGGAATAGAAGAAGACTAAAGTGTAATTTGCTTACGTCGCTCAGTTGTTAATGGAGCAATTGATCCTCTCTTCTTTCCAACGCCCGAATTTTTTTTCTAGAAAAGAGTTTAAGAAATTTAGATGAGATCAAGGGAACATAAAGTAAAAGCCTCTTTATAGATGTAGATGTAACGAAGATGTCATAATACTGGTCATCATATGCAGGTGAATTCCTTCATGGATGTCAAATATTTAAGGTGACCAGCTGACGTAGGCCAATGCGATTTTTCGCCAAGACAAGACAAATGTAATTTATATGTCAGGAACTTATCCTCTTCTTCATAGCGTCTCACACCTCCCACGCCTACAAAATCTTCATGTGCGTACCCCAATCATGACATTCTACCTAGCCTGCGTGGCCGGGGCAAAAAAGAGCACAACAGAGGGGAAGACAAAGTAGGGAATCCCCTCCCTATTTAGGTCTCTATTTCCCTGTCATCCGCCCCTGACCTATTCGAAGTCTGCCAAGCAGGCTATAGGATTATAATAGGGTTATGGCTCTTGTCTGGAATTATATTCTTAAGTGTAACTGAGAGGGATTTAACATTAAAAATTCGTCTTAAACGCACACATTAACTAAGTATTACCTCAGTTATCGCAGACTTAAATTGCGTTGACACATCAGCCTTGCCCTGTTCTTCGCAGCTAAGATTTTGTATTTTGTATTTCTTCCTCCTTGAATCTCGTATAATACCGTGAACGTAGTCGTCAACTGCCTTCCATAACAATAATGCCTGTAAAAAGAGATCTAATTGTTAAGAAATTTTGGCTGTTGTTCACTTAAACCATTTATAAAATTGTTCAAATCCAAGTCCTGCTGCTTCATCTAAGAGAAATATATAATTCTTAAACAAAAGGAAAGAAAAAAAAAACACTTTTGTGCTCTATTTGGAGACATGATTTTGGTGTATGATCGGAGCATGCCGAACAGTACGCACATCTTCCCATCTTCCTCACAACATCAATCATCCACAGAGTTAATGATACAGGCCCGAGGATACAGGAAACTACAGTATTATCCCAATGAAAGTACCTTTCGAAACCTTGTTCTTTGAATTTTTGCACGATCCCAAGTTTAAATGATGTTTTAAGGAATTTCATTTTAGAAAAACTGTGTGTTTTTTTCTGTCCTTTTTTTAACTTGAAAGCATAAGAGAAAAACACCTACCTCCATCTTCACACAAGCAGTTAATTCTCTATTACCGGGCTGTCAAAAAGTGCTTATCCTCGAAAAAAAAAATGATTTAGCTTTCTCTAAATTTCGTGACTGTAGCTGAACGGGAAAAGCGAAAAAACTTAATGACGTCAGAATGTCGTAATAAAGAGCTTGCATGAAGTAAACGAAGGTTCCGAGTTGTAAAACGGTGAACGAAAAGTAATGCGTTTATTTACAAGACAGTGCTTTTATGGCAAAAAAATTTCTTTCAAGTTTTGAAAGAAAGTACAGGGTTACGTTTACAGCTGAGATAAACCGCTTTTTCATACTAATATTACTTCATTAATATAAACCTAGAAACTATTTCTAAAACTAAAAACTGTTACTGCTAGCGCGCGCGCCCAAAGGTAAAATAACTTCCTGTTCGAATCACGCGCAAGTTAGAATGCCTTTGAGCAGCATATTAGAGCCCAGTCAGTTGGGTTCAAATTTCAGCACTCCTCTTCACAATTTTTCTTAGAGCGGATCATCAAGCGCAAAACGTCAAACTTTTTATGAGACGAACCAAACAGGGTGGATTATAGCCTGAGAAACGCAGAAATTCAATACTGATAACGCGCCACTACCGAGATTTGAGCCCCACTGTCTTTGCCAAATGTACAGTGGTCTTAAGCTTCGTTTCAGACTTTTATTTTACGATAAAAATGATATCAAACATCTTCACACTACCTGGATATAATTTATAGGTAGGGGAGGATACAAAACAGTAAAAACTGAAAAAAGAAACTTAATTGTTTAATAATTGTAATGGTGGTCATTGCTTACCAAGAGGATATCGATAAATTATGACCATTGACACTGTGAATAGGCTCCTGAAAGAGTTTGGTATGGAGAGAACAGGTTACTTGGCCTCGCTTCTTCTCCACTCCCTTTAATACCCCACTAGGGAACTTGCTCACACGCAAACCACCATCTAAAAGCTGATTGTTTTGTGAAGATATAATGTCTTTCTCAAAGAAATTATTGTTTCCATTACTATTACACGCCATTATTATCGTTTTCCTTCAAAATGAACTAGGAGACAGGAGGCAATAGCAGAGGAACGAATTAATTTTGGGAAAATGTCATTGTGGTTCAACAGATGTAACGTTCTAAGGGACGGACCATTAATTTTCAAATGCAAACATTCTTATTTTTAATGTGCGGCTCTAGCTGCAAACAATTTTTTTGTGTGTGTGTGTGTGTGTCTCTCATCCTGCAAACACTTTTTTTGTTTGCTAAATGCACACAACTTATTTCACTGCTTGCAGCCTCTGCGAACAATTTATTTACGCCCGCCCCCGTCAAAACAATAATGGTCCGTCCCAAAGTACCAGTGCAGAATAAACGAGTTCACGGGGGTTTGAGATCACGCGCGATCTTCTAAGTAGATTGGATACTCATCCCCAGGCTCCGCGGACTCGATACACCAGAAACCAAGATGGCTGCCCGTAAGGGTAGGTTCTCGATCTCGACCACGTTTTGGGAAAAATAGGGAGCAGTCTGCTGTTTTAACTAGGAGGCGTGGTGTCAGGAAACACCACTGTTTTCTGTAAAATATCTTTTGGACGAAGCAAATAGTGCCTCGAACTTTCTAGAACATTGATGAGTAACTACTAAAAATTCCTTATGACTGTTCCATGTAGCTCTAAGATTCTGGCAGTTTTTCTTTTACTTCCCATACGTTAATCGGAATTTGGACTGTTTCACATTTAACTTCTCAAGTTTGGTTGTTATTGGTAAGAAAGTAAACCTGAAATTTTCGGTTTCCAAAACTAGTGACAGAACCGGTATCAGAAAATCTCTCGTTTCCGCACTTAAACCTTTAAATAACATCTATTAATAACAGACTAAATCGAAAAGGCTAAGGTTGTCCCATGACTGAAAAGATAAACATTCAGCTGAACATTCTATAGCACCACTTAGTTAAGCATCTATACAGCTTTTAAAGCACTCTGGGTAGCTACTAACAGCTTATAAAACAAGTTTTCCACAAAACCCGTATTATTCTCCAGTCCTTTAGTCCCAGAAAATTTTCCCTTTCTGCGAATAATATTTTGTTATTACTAACATTTGAAGGATTTTTCTTTGGAGTCAAAACAATTGCAAACAGTCCGAGGGAACTTCCTTGCACGTTCGGTACAGCACAGTATTATAACCAGTTCATCAGTCAGAGCAAGTAAGTATTTAACCATAACTCTCTCCACATATATTGAGTAGGAAATAACTTACAATAAAATCTCCTAATCACTTAATTAAACTCTTAGTTTATAAGATATTTCATAATTCGTTCTTTTCGATTTGATATCGCAGTTGTTTGACAATATCATGGTTATTCAGGATTTGATGTCTCTTTACTCCACCCTTCAACTCGTCACTGGCGACTCAGGACAGGTATTTTCTTACCCCATTAACACCACCAAACCATGTTTAGTTAACCTGGTTTGACAAAACCAATATCAAGCAAAGGAAAGCGAAGGATTGGCTTTTACCTATAGGATTCCTGCAAGATTTAACCCGTGCTTTCATTTAGGCTAATTTTGTAATCGACAAAAAGCGGTAAACATCTTTTATAATGACAAAAATTTACAATTGTGATAAAACTGAATAGCTTTCATGGTTAATAAGGCTTTGGTGTTGATGGACTGAATGGGCCATATTCAGTCGACACTTGTCAGTGTCATATGATTTCTTAGCTTTTAAGAAAAGCAAATCAAGTGCTATTAAAAATTTAGATTCAGTTTCCTCTACTTGGTCGTTTCAAGCTGCACTTCATGGCCTTAAGCAAGTTATCCGTTTATTTTAAAGAATTTTGAAGACTGATGTAATCCGTCTGTAGTGCATATTCGGCCAGTCTTTATAATAAATAATAATTGTTCACCGAAGTGGAGGTGGCTAGTGGAGTATTCAACGAGCCGCGAATGTCCCAATAGACGAGCAAATTGGTTAAAACTCCCTGAATAATGCCTGCTTTCTGTTCATTAGATTTTATTTCTATTTTCAGTCAAATTGGCGCTAACTAGACTTGAATTGCTAGTAAAGCCCCATACACTCAAAAGCTTATATTTAAAAATGTCTAAAAGCTGTTTAGTTAAACACGGTTTAAATTTGTTTTTATTAATTTCAACTGAGAATTTGCTTACTGTACTTATATCGACTGCAAATTTTGTTCAATCACTTAACGTGTTAAAATCTACTTGAACTGGCTGTGTAAAAGCCTGCAGAGACTAGCTCTGTTCTAGTTTCTGTTAATTTTTTCATTTTGTTAACCCTTGTAGTTTAATTAAACATGTTTAGTTGTTGTAAATGGCGCCACATAGGATTTCGCGTGAGGAACCAGCTCAAAAAATTAAATAAATTTCGGAGGCCATGACTGAACTGTGATGCTAATTTTTCATTGCTCATTTCGCTATTTTGCTCTCTGGTATGCATTGATACTCCTATTAGCGATCCATTCTAAACATATTGAGAGCAATACTAGCGTTTTGATGTTGTTGTTTTTTTATCCTTTTAGCTAAATTTTCAGAGTCGTGTGATTCACTATAAAGCAGAGGGTCGCCTACACAAGTTTGAGTGGGTGTTTGATGGAACAGCTTGGGATGTGGAAAGTGGAACCAGTGTTAAAGATAAGCATCATCGTAGTAAACAAGGAGCCATTGAAAATGCCGTCAAGAGACTGATCGAAGAACTTAGGGCCAGAAAAATTTTGTCTTAAAAAAGAAATAGGGAGAAGCGCAATTTTCTTAACAAGATTTTATTTCAAGTGCGCGATCTATGACTATGCATTTTTTAAAAATCAGTTGTGTAATGTTATTCTCTTGTCGAAATAAAGCTCAAAAAGTACATCATTCTCAAATCTACTCTACTAGTTGTCTAAATTCTTTTCTACAAATCTGTCAAGATCAAATGAATTAGATTCACGCTGGAAACTTTAATAGAAGAACTATTTCCAACAACATTTATGTACGGGGTGAATTAGAATTTCAGAAGATATATATTATACAACTGCGTAAAATAAAGAAAAAAGAAACAGTCAATTATAGGCAAAAGGCGAGGGAAACGTCAAACCTAAGGAGAGGGAGTTACGAACGAATTAGCTCGAATTATAAGACCACACACACGCACACACACACACACAGAAAAAACATACATAGTCCTTACAATTTACAGTAAAGTCTGACTGTGTTTACCGCCATCTTAGCCATGCACCAGGCTCTGCTGTGTCGAAAAAATGTCAAAAACGGATTGAAACGGCATATCTACGTGTTTTTGGCTTTTCAACAATACTGGGCTAGACTTGATAGATGAGAATAGACACAAGCAGGTCGTCTAACAAGTGCCATCCCTCAGTTCCAATTCCCAAAATCCAAAGACACTAACAACGGTGCCCACTACCAGGGAATGTTACCAGTCGCTTCTGGTTTTTTTACTTCCCACAAGGGTCAAATCAGAGAAGTTCTGTGTTTGTGTTCACATGACATAATCGTAAATATATATCTTTACAGTTAAGGAGTCTTCTGTTGTAGATGCGGGGAGATAAACACTGGACGAGAAATGGATTTGCACAAATTTGCTCCTTGCAAATATGTCGCAGACATGTAAATGGTGAGGAGTAAATATATGGCAAAGATTGTAAATGCCACATTTGCATACCGAAAAACTGTGACTCAGGGAGCGGTAAATCAGGGCAAATGAAGCATTTGCCATGTTTGCCGTATATTTACTGCTCAGCACCTATACATTTGCAACATATTTGCAAGGAGCAAATTTGTTCAAATCTGTTATTCGTCCCGTGTAAGCGGATACGAACTGTCACCTTTTTTAGGGGCCGCAGACGCTACAATAACCCCCCTAAAGCAGACAGTAAAAAGAATCAAGACTACTGATCAGCCCTCTCAAAATTGTCCACACATTCTTTATCTTACCCAAGCAGTCATGTAGGGGTTGAATAACATCAGAGCCATTTAAGCTTTGACCACCAAACTTGGCGACTTTTCGTAAAATTTATCTGGAAACATTTTAAAGTAGTCGTGGCGTGTAGGTCGACATAAATGTTGCCATGGCAACCGAGTTTTGACAGTTTTTTTTCTATAAAGAGGCCTTATTTTAACTTTTACTTATTGCAGTATTTTATTACGCTTAATTTCGGTATATTTTATCAATGTAACCCAGGCTTTTTAGTGTCTAATTTCAGAAAAAATATGAATTTAAGGTGACCAATTTGGGTTCAATTTTCAACAGTGATTATTTCTCTCAGAATTTCATGGTTTGCAGATTTTTTTTGCTCCCTAAGCATTATTTTCTATCACGATTACCGCGATTTATACGGGTTTTAAGTAAAATAGAAGTCATTTGAGTAGTTGCAAGTGGCGGATCCAAGATGGCGGATGGTTACAGTTCTTTCTTTGATAATAAATGACGTCGTGAAGGATTTTTCGAACCTTCCAATAAACTCAACAACATGACGTCATAATGATGTCAAACTACTGTGTCAATGCCTAGATGTTGGAAAGGATGAGTAAGTAATTCTGCGTAATTTTGGTGGCCGTTTTATGAGCAGTTTTGAGGTTATTATAAGAAGTGGTCCTCCGAAGCCATGCCCTACATGAACTTTAAGACAGGATCGCCCCGGGTCAAGCCAATCGAAATCACCTCCTCCAACAGACAAGTGGACATAAATGAGTTAATATGACAAAAGGAAGTTTTTATTTCATTCAGATTCTTTTCCTTACAATAACCTGAAATAACGCAAATATTTCAACACTTTCTTTTTCCCCTGCAAACCAGAAACCGCCCTTAACTCGGGGAGAACAACTCCGATATTGAGACCTATGTCACTGCGTTTACAAGAACCGTTATGTTTTAGATTTTAGATTTACATCTTAGAGAACTCTTCCCCTCAAAAATGAAAACCCCTGTCTCCCAATGGACGCATCTGAACAGGAGATTTAAAAAAGAAAGCTAAACGTCATGAAAAGGTCAAATACAACATTCTCAGGTTTTACTGACTGGTCTGTGAGATTGCTTAATATAGAAGAAATTCGCGCCAAAATCGTTCAAACATTGACTATTTTCCAATTGTCCATAATACACTCTGTTTGCCCCCCAAATTTTGCATAACTTATTGTCTTAAAATGCCCTTGGGAAAATGCAATACTCCCAGGAGCATTTGAAAACAATGGTTTATGCAGAATTTGGGGGGCAAACAGAGTGTATTATGGGCAGTTGGAAGATAGAGAATTAAAATGGTAGGTGAAAACGCCGTGACACAAGTACATGGAATTGAAGTTGCTCGCTTCAGGTTATGGGTTCCTGTGCAAACTTTATAATTTGTGACGTTACGCTTGGTAAAACTCAAGACCGCTCAAATGACAAGCTTGGGTGACCTGTGTAAATTGAAACAGTTTTCTCCCGTCTTGATCTCAGCCCGCAGTCGTCGCTTCATAAAGCAAAGTTTGATCCCGCATTTGCAAGCAAATAACAGGGAGAACGTCCGCAAATTCTTGCCGGTGGATAAGGTATTCGCTACAAAATCGTACTTTCGCAATTTAATGTATTTCTACCTGATAAATATTTTCCAAGTCTTAACGCCATTTGTTTAGAGCTTGGTAAAAATTTATTCAGTTTATTTACTTCGTTTTCGAAATACTGTCGCTTCCTTTTTATTCAGTCTTTGTCGGTAACATGAAATTGCAGCTAAAATAAATCGCACTCGTTGTTAAATTTTTCTTTTGTAGAATTCACAAAATTGATCTTGGGTAATCCATACTGTAATAACTTGAAGAAGAGGTCAGAGTCTGGAACTTATAGGTAAGTTATTTGGCCATGGGTTCTTGCAATATGGGTCAGTACAGTTCTTTGCTACAAAGGACTTCTCCTAAGGAGAGATTGCTAAAAAATTTGAGCTTTATAAAGAGCTGAAAAGGAAATGATTTTAAAGTTTTCAAATTTCTGTTTATTTCAATTTTACAAGAGGCCGTTTCTTCTGCCTCGCATGTGTTGTGTTACTTTCTGTTTGCTCTTCCGGCAGGGGGAGTGGTGGGGTGGGGGTACTTGCATACGAAGGCTATAAAAGTACTTCGAGCGGGATAAAGTAAAGTACTCTGTTTACAGGATAACAGCTCAGTCCTTGAATATACGGTTCCTTCGGGTATTATGTTCCTTAAAATCGTGTGAACTAAATTGTACAAGTTAACGCCACCTATTGAAAATTGTACTAATCGTCAAGTGATAAACAAGACGATTTAAAAAAGATAGAAATTCATTTGCCTGTGCTAGCTTAAGATGCCTCTCTTAGATGTCCTCTTAGATCTGTTAGATGGGAGTCATTTCTGGTTTTCTACCATTAAAAAAGGCATCAATCTTCACTTACTATATTTCCCACACATAGTGTCAGATTTTTAGACCCCTCGTGGAACATACCCGTACACAACTGATGGGGCAATCCCTCCGGCTTTCTTCCTTCCTGTCTAGATGGAAGACGATTTTCAGTTACGATTAATCATTACAATTCCGACAAAACCTCTGAGTAATACTCACAAGCTCTTTATGATTATCCAGAGCGAACGCGGATGACAAATACTTCAAACGAAATTGGCTAAAATTCGAAAACGAATGAATTGAAGAGCACTGCACTGTAATATCGTCCGGCAGATAATCTGTTAACCATAAAAATTAAACTCCATTTTTGGCAACATCATACAATGGTCTTCGTTGTGTAGGTACATTTAAACAGGTGTTAGCTTGTAGTAAGAAATCGTAGAGTTGCTTACGCACATTTTAACTACCATATTTGAAAGACTTTTAATTTCTCGGTGCTCAGCCTCAGTACTGTTGACTACTAGGTGCTTTGACGTACAATTAATTTATGAACTATTTCTTATTCTGAAAAGGCTGTAAAGTAAATATGTCAGTAAATGTGAAACGGTGCATGATTGGTAGGGTCAGCACTCGTTAACATCCGTCGAAAGGCCCTCTTATCTTCGGTCAGATTTTGTAAACGTATGACGTCACGCTCGCCTCGTGATTCCTCCTGTGACTCATGTAAGCTTCGCCTTGATCGTCCACTCTGACTTTTCTGATGACCTGATGTTTGTTTCGAGGTCTTGTCTTTCTTTTTCGATCATCCCTCGATTGATTCAACCAAGAAGATGCCACTGCATCTGTTTGGAAAGGATAGTTTAATGTTTCGCCTCGATCAAGCCTCTTAGCGCATCAACAAGGTCCTTTCAGCGGATGTTACTGAGTAACATCCCATGAATGGCCCCGGATCGAATGGCATTCATGAAGAATTACACGAACAAGCAAATAAAACTCAAATGAACCACTGTCCCATTGAACAACTTTTTCAAATATTGGCGGGAATATAAAAAATAGAGAATCATCCATGTGTGTAATGTCTGTCTCCGTCGAATAATAATGAATGCTTGCAGCAACAACAACAACAACAACTTTATTTGTACCCAGCTGTACCCTACATTGATTTACATGATACAAAAAAATTAGATAAATATACAGAGAGAGTACAGGCTGCCCATAATAACCATTGAGGCTAAAAAGATAGGGCAGCCTCACTTAGGAAATAAATGATTATATTAAAGGGTCAGGTACCGCACACCACACACAGCTACACAAAACATTGACACAAAAAAAGCGAGTAGAAAAGGAAAGACAGCAAAAGAAAGCTACCACCACAACAGAAAGCCATTCTTGCACTAAGCTGTCTGATAATTTATGCTCTGTTTCATCCGCTGAAGAAGCACAAAGCTAATCGAAGATTTTGAGGCTCGAAAGACTGTAAAATTTTCCCTCTACAGTGCAAGCAACGGCTTTGGAGGCACAGGTGAGTAGTAGCTATATCATTATACAGTGGTGGATCCAGACTTTCAGATAAGGGGAGGGGGGGCACCCAGTCATCCAGACCTTGGAATAAGGGGGGGGGGCAGTCTTCCAAAACATTTTTTCGGCCCTTTGGGCGTGGCCTCAGTTTGGTCTAAAAATAAGAGGCCCGGGCTTCCCAGGCTCCTCCCCTAGATCCGCCACTGTTATATACAAAGTGGGCTGTTGACTATGAACCTTACTCCAATTTCCCAAAATGTCATTTGCTTAGTTCGTCAGCACAAGCAAATCTCTTTGAGATCTAACAGTGTCCATAGAATCCACAATCGACAGTTAGCCGGGTATGCATAAGTAGGCAGTTGTTTAAATAAAGGCTAAAACAATCCTTCTTCATGGTGCTCCTTGAGTCGACGAGGGGTAGAAAACGTGCGCCCTGGATGCTACAACTGGTGTTCAATAAAATCTTAACATTTCCACTTGACCAATTTTTGGTTGAGAAACATGGCTGCAGTGATGGTAGGGAAGGGGGATGGGGGCTGCTATTTACATTAAAGGCAATTCCTTTTCACGCAAACAGCTGTGACTGTGCATGGCTGAGTTTGTCTGCATGGTAAGCATATTTTGCATAGTATTGCCACAATTTGTAATAGCAATGACTATAATATTTTACAGTGAAACCTCTATTAAGCAGACCCCCAATTAAGCGGACACCCTCTCTTAAGCGGACACTAAGCCGGGTCCCAAGACAGACATCTGATATTTCCCATTATAACAAACCCGTATTCAGCGGACACCTCTATTAAGCGAACGCGGATACTAAAATAAGTTGTATTTGGCTAATTTCTATTGTTAAAAACCTCTATTAAGCAGACACCGGACTGAATTGATAACAGTAGTATTGGATTACATCCTTGAAATACATAGTGAAGTCAGTTAATGTTTTTGCATTTACAAACAAATTAAAGTTGGTAATGAAAGGTAATGAACTTGAACTCTGGATAGCTTCTTTAACAACTTGCAACTTTTTTACAGTACAGAGTAACCATTGAATGTTGATCGTTAACAAACATTGCACAATTTTTAAAACCTCTATTAAGTGGACACCCTCTATTAAGCGGACACTTGGGAAGGTCCTGAAGGTGCCCGCTTAATAGAGGTTTCACTGTAATTGATACAATAATAATGTAATAGTAATGATTATAATTATCATAATTTACATTGTTAGACAAAGAAATATTTTTAAACTTTCAGTATTCTGAACATCACTCAAGTTCTTAAACTACTGTTGTAAATGGTAGCATTAACATGTATAACATTTAGTTTGCGCAGAACTTGAGCAGGGGAAAAAAATCCCAATTTCCATCAGGTACTGTACAGAACCCCTAGATCTGTTAACTGACACCTCCTATAAGCTTACATGCCCCTTTTACTAACAGACACTAATCTGGGTTCACAGCAATTAATTTCTACGTTAAAAATCTGCATTAATCCAAACTATTGTGGGTAAAGACATCTTTTCTTGGTAACAAACATCCATATAGATTGGTCAAATCAGACCTAAAATTCTTTGCAGAATAGTTGCCCACATGATAGATCATAGCTATAGCAAATACTCCTCTCTCTATGGCAGTGGTGGATCTAGGGGAGGCCCCCGGGGGGGGGGGGCGCCCCCCTTATTTTTAGACCAAACTGGTCTAAAAATCTCAGGGTCTGGAAACAGATGCGTTTGACAAGCAGCATAGTTCCAGAGTTATTTGGTCAACACTTTGATACTGAATACGAAAACAAATCTACATATAGAGGGAGAAAGGAGGTTCGAGAGTGCATCAAAAATCGGTCCACCAGTCAAATCAAACAGTCAATAATGCACAAGAAAACTGAAGGGAAGTTTAATGATGATCAAACATGGAAAAACAATCTTACTGTTGAATAATTACTTTTCCATGTTTGTTTTTGCTTCATGAAATTAAATAGCATCTGCTCTACTTGATCGAATGACAGAGCGTTTTCTTTTTTTCTAGAATGACATGCCTTTACTGTGAAAGAAGGTGAAGGAACAATTACAGCAGAAGAGGCTTTAAGGTACACTTATAAACTAATATTCAAGCAAGACCTCAAAGAAAACAGAGAGTGGGGATTATTTACAGAGAGGGAAGGGCTAATGCAGATGGGAAGATACAATTTCCAAATTCTTTGGACCCTCCCCTTTCAGTTTTTACAGGACATATTTTTGACAAAACAACAAGAAGCCAAGTCAAAACTCTGAGGGGTTACTTAAGTTGAATTAAAAATATTAATTCCACCATTCATTCATAGATGTACTATTAAACAAATGTATTAAAAAAATTCTTGAACAAACCCATTGACCTGATAGGCAACCTTTCCCAAGAAATAACTTTCATGTAGATGAAGAGTTCATGGTATCAATGGCTTCGAACCAAAATGCACAGTTTAAGCACATTTTCATTTGCAACCTTAATTACAAAGCATAAAATAAGTAAGCCTAAATAAATAAATAAATAAATAAATAAATAAATCGGACGAAATTTATGTAAACATGGCTTCAGTGAGTGTCTACAGGTCCTATGCTAAGTGTGTCCTTGATACCAAGACTTTGATCCTCCCCACCCAGGACAATGGGTGACTGTCTGTGCCTCCCACTGAGCTCTGCAATTATCAACAACAACAACAACAACAACAAAACTTTATTAATAAAAAAATAAACTTAAAGAAGTATTGCCCGCAGGCGGGACAATGCGTGCAAAATATAAAAATAGAGACTAAGGCTATTAACATTATCATTCTCAGCAGAGGCCTGATTCAGCTCAGTGGCTAGGGCAAATTAAGAACAAGGTACTTGCCAGTCAAAGCCTCTAGTGAACACTGCTGCTTACTGAAGGGGTTGTGTCAAAATAGCACCCTCCCTACCCCACTAATTTTGGCCCCCAGGCCTGATCCACCCACCCACTGTTAGGGCAGTCCCTCGGCTATCCAGCTAAACCGACCAAGATGGCAAGCCCCCTACCATTTTGGACACTGGACTGGCCTGGTGCCGGGCTGTGCTCGGCGCCAGGCGAAAACCTAGTGACCAGAAATCAGACAGAAATATTATCAAATAATATTATTATTACAGCCTCATATTTTGCGCATTCTCTTGACCTTGTATGGTGAAATGACATAATAGTGGAATAATAAATAACAATATTGATCCTTCTCCTCAAGTGTGAAATATAAGTATGGCGATTTTTACACTGTACATGAATTTAATAAGGAAAGTGATAATGTATAATTGTCGCCTAGATACACGCACAGCCTGGTGATCTGGGGCCATTCAAAGGATGTTACTCAGTAACATCCACTGAAAGGTCCTTTTCCCCGCGGAGTAAGAAGAGGCTTTAAACATCAAAACATCTTTTAAACGGAGGCAGTGGCATCTTCTTGTTTGAATTGATTGGAATCAATCAAGGAATGATCGAAAAAGTGGGACAAAATCTCTCACCAAAAATCAAACAAGTCGGATGTAGACGATCGAAGTGCAGATGAATCATGATCACATATTAAACTTCGAGGCGAGCGTGACGTCATACGTTTACGAAATCCGACCGAAGATAAGAGGGCGTTTCGACGGATGTTAACGAGTGCTGACCGATCGGTAGATGGCATTTGCATAAAGTTGTTAACCCTCACTGAGGCTATGTTCACACTACATCGGAAAGGCTTTTACAGGACGTCTGTCCACACAGAAGAACGGAAATTTATACGCGATTTTTGTTACGGAGCAAAACTGAGCCGCGCCGATCTCTTAATAGCCTGTCCCAGGCTCTTAGATAGTGGGGAAGACGCGAAAGGGAATAATACGCGCAATAAGGGGGGCAGTTTCCTCCCGTTTTACTTTCATGTTCGCGCTTTTTCAATACCCTCGGACCCGACTATCTCGGAGCCTGGAACAGGCTAATATCTTAAGTGCATATTATACCGGATATTAGCTTTTCGTGCTGTTGAAAAGCTATCCCGTTTAGTCTTCAGATGAAGTTGATAGCTTTCATGGTGATTCTGAAGTTCAAGAGCATTGCCTGTGAAATAACAAATCGTGTAGCTTAGTGAGTTAAGCTCATGATAGGTTCGACGTCTGGCTCTCCACACAGTCGCCGATAGTAGGAACAGCCTGGCCTGACCGAAAGCAGGGAAAACACAAAAAAACTGACTTACACGATGGTCGGTTGCTAGGGGTTTTCCTCCCGCAACTTCGTAAATTCAATTTTTGGCTCACAGAGCAAATGTATTTTATATTCCAAATGAAGCAAGACATTAAAACATCTTAATTAGAGAAAATTTTTCTCTAAATTTTTACCATTGTAAAGGTATTTTTGACGTTTCTTGAAAGTATGACGTCATAAGTGACGCCTATTTTTAGTAACAACATTAAAAACTTGCAAAGCAGTGTGCAAAACATTACAGACATTTTTGCTACACAAAAAGAATATGTATAGTGAAAACCCCATCTCAATCGGATAAAATGGCGTAAAGTTACAGCTAATAAAAGAAATCAAATTTCCCCCCACATGACCATATATGGTCAAAATTAGGGGGATTTTAAACGCGAGAACAACAAATGTATTGTCACAGGTGCAAGGAAAAAGTTGCATAAAATCAAAATTGTAGTTTTTTCTACTTACTTTTTTTTTACTTATGTGCTGCTATGACGCGTTTTCGTCACGAAATACATCATTGTGACGTCAAAATGACGTATTTCGTGACGAAAAACGTGTCATAGTACCACATACCCTAAGTAGAAAAAACTGCAATTTTGATTTTATGTAACTTTGTCCTTGCTCCTGTTCCAATACATTCCATGTTCTCGCGTTTAAAATACCCCTAATTTTGACCATATGTGGTCATTTGGGGGAAATTTTAATTTCTTTAATTAGCTGTAACTTTAGTCCTTTTTATCCGATTGAGATGTAGTCTGCTACACAGCCGTTTTTAGTGTCGTCACGCAATGTTCCTCCTCACTAACGGCTGCTGAAAATCGAACCACATTCCCTTCCCGCGGTTCGCCAATTAGAATTCAGCTCCCATTTTCTGGAAGGTGTTCGCGCCACGTTTGCGTTATGGTGACTCCTCCAATCACAGCTTTGCTTTTATCGTTGCCCATGTGTGAATGACACAACTATCAAAATCGTCACGTGAAAACAAGCTATCAACTAGAGTAGTGTTGTAGTTGTCGAGTCCTTTCAAAATTTTTGAGATAAACAGCAACAGCAAGCAAGTCGAGTAAATTTGATACTCAACATGGATGTGCTTATAAAGTTGCCGGGTATAGTTTCGGCAAATCGCTTGTCGATAATTTATGAGATTGTTTTTGTTTGAATCAGTACCCCTGAGAGTTAAGTCTTCACAGTCTTCACATGTGCAACAACATAATGAGCACATCCGGCACATAAAATTCATCATACATATGCACGTTAATAAGAACCAACCGATCCTGGTAAGCGTCTTGTAGGCCTATCAAACCTTTTTATTTTATACTTGGAATTTTGTTAACCGCTTAAAAGCGGTTAACAAACTTTCCTGCAACAACCTTTTCATTGCTTGCAGACACAGAGCCCAATCAAAATTCAGCGACGATTGATTGGTTTGTCGAAAACTGAGAAACGTGTTCGCTCCTAGCACCCTGCGGCTCACGTATTGTCAAGTTTCTTATACATGATTGGTTTGTTCGATAGACCACAAACACGAAGGGAAAGGAATGTGGTTCGATTGTCAGCAGCCGTTAGTGGGGATGAGCGTTGCGTGATGACACTAAAAACGGCTGTGTAGCAGACTAATTGAGATGGGGTTTTCATTAGAAATCACAAAATTCTATACAGAAAGCTAATGTAAAATTTTTACCATTTCTTTCCTGAATTTTTGTTCGGATGCCAAATTTGGACATCATTTATGACGTCACAACAGAAGTTACATGGGATGAAAGAAAAACCAATAAACAGGAAATTTATCGAACTACTTCCCTGCCAAGCTTCGTTACATTCGATGCATTCTACTTCTGTCTATGGCCTAAAACTCTCAGTTTTGAGAGGTATTTAGGAGGAAAAGCCCTAGCAACCGACCACCGTGTTACTTATCACACCAATGTATTTATAGTAAATTTGATACGCGGTATATCTAAGTGTCGTCAACAACGAAAAAACTGATATTGATGAAGCTCTTTTCAAGAGAAGGATTCTGGATAACGAAGTTGCCGAGTGGTGACTAATTATGAACTTTTCGGTCAAGTTTCTGACAGACATTTGTAGGCTGAAGAGTACACCTTTCGTTGGAGGTGTGCAAGGACCAGGATTTGCTTCCTCTTAATTGATTATATTTAATCAAAACTAAGATTTATTTATTTTATTTTAAGCCATGACCACTTCTTACGTAGGATTACAGCATTATATTCAATTTAAGATAAAATTCAGAGTACCGTCATTACAATACAAGATATCTTTATCCTTTATAACAATACAGTTTAAGTTGAACAAGAACACTTTTATAAGATAGGTAATTAAAAATAGGTATAATATAGAAGGATCAAAACAGTGATTGGTGAGGAGACCTCACAAAGCCAAAGGCTTGTACAAGGGGGTCCCCCGATGATATTGTCATTGATTGAAATAATTTAGGACGAGGGGGCAGAAGAATACAAGAGTCTTTAGTCAGTTTCAAAGGTACAAGAAAGAAACAGAAGACGCCTGAGACGAATAATAGAAGGGAATTCCAAATTTTGTGGACCCAACTATAAAAAAGTAAACATGATGATGATTTCACAGGTTTTTTTGATATATTTTGTCCACAATCCTTTTCGCTTCAGTTATTGCACAAAACCCTCTTTAAATAACACTTACTCCTTAACAGGTCTACAATGGCAAAACGTATCACGACACTAGAGGACATCAACAAAGAGGCGGCTATTGCTCAGGAGTTAGGTGACAAAGCCCGAGAAGGAAGGGCCTATAATATTTTCGGGTCTATTTATCTAAAGCAGGGGGGACTATCAGAAAGCCATTCAGTATCACAGCAAAGATTTGTCTATTACCAAAGAAACGGCGGGAAGTCGTGCCGGTGAAGGACGGGCCTATTGCAACTTGGGCAACGTGTATTTTTTCCTGGCTAAGTACCAGGAAGCCATTGATTGCCACAACAAACATCTCGTGATTGCGAAGGAAATTGGAGACCGAGTTGGGGAGGCAAAGGCGTATGCCGGTTTAGGCAACGCTTATATCAGTCACGGCAAAATACAAGAGGCCATAGAGTGCTACAAAAACGTTCAGTCCATTGCAGTCGATGTGGGCGACAGGAATCTAGAAGGGCGAGCGAATAATAATCTCGGTGCTGCTTATCATAAGCGAGGAAAATTCTGGGAAGCCATAGAGTACCATCAGAAAAGTCTAACCTTTGCCACTGAGGAAGGCAACCAAGCTGGACAGGGTAGAGCCTATTGTAATCTCGGAGCTGCTTATCAAAGCCTCGGTAATCACAAGAGAGCAGTGGAGTATCATGAGAAATACCTTTCTATTAGTAAAGAAACTGGAGATCGTGCCGCAGAGGGACGGGCTTTTGGCAACCTCGGCACTGATTGTCATTGTCTCGGAAAAGTCGAAGAGGCCATGGACTATTACATGCAACGACTCTCTGTTGCCAAAGAGCTGAAGGACAAGGTTGGGGAAGGAAGCGCCTATTGCAATATTGGCAACGCGTATCAAGATTTCGGAAAATTTGAGGAAGCCATCAATAACCACCGAAAACACCAGTCAATTGCAAAAGAAATCGGCGACAGGAATCAGGAAGGAATGTCCTATTGTAATCTAGGCGTCGCTTACAAAAGCCTCGGTGATTTTCAAAAGGCCAAGGAGTGCCACGAACAGGATCTGCAGATTGCCAAAGAAGTGGGAAATGCGGCCAGTGAAGGAAGGGCGTATTGCAACCTTGGGTGCGTTTCTAGGATCCTCGGAAACTTCCAAGAAGCCATACAGTACCATAGAAAACATCTTTTTATTGCCAAAGAAATGGGAAATGAAGCTGGAGAAAAAGAGGCTTAAGGTAATCTCGGCAATACATTTCAAAGCCTCGGAAACTTCCAAGAAGCGATCAAGTACCACAAGAAATGTTTGTCCATAGCCAAAAAATTAGGCGATAAGCTCGGAGAAGGACGAGGCTATATGAACCTCGGTAATACCTACATTAGCCTCGGAAAGCTTGAAGAGGCGAAAGAGAACTATGAAAAGCGTCAGACAATTGCCATCGAAGTAAGTGACAAGGCCGGAGAAGGGCGAGCCCTGGGCTCCCTAGGTAACGTAGAACAAGAGCTCGGAGACTTTAACAAAGCCCTCAATTACCACAACCAGCACTTGGCAATTGCGAAAGCCACCTGCGACAAATACAGTGAAGGGCGGGGCTACTGCAATCTCGGCGAAACTTACAAAGGCCTTCAAAATTTTGAAGAAGCCTTCAGCTGTCACAAGAAAGCATTATCTATAGCCAGAGAGACTGGTGACAGGGAGCTAGAAGGAATGACCTATGCTAACATTGGCGAAATACATCAGTCGCTTAAAGAATTTAAAGAAGCTTCGGAAAGTTATCAGTCAAGTGTAAACCTTTTGAATATCCTTAGGGCTAATGGTCAGGCTGAAGACGCGTGGAAAATAACTTTTCGAGAGCTCTACCGTAAATGTTACCAAGGTTTATGGAGAATGCTTTTAAAACTCGAGAAGATCGAGGAGGCTTTGTATGCTGCTGAGGAAGGTCGTGCTCAGGCTTTGGTCGATGACTTGAAAATACACTATGGCTTAACAGGACCACCTGTAGAAGAATCAAAGGAAACAATTTCTGACCTGTTAAAAGCGTGTGCTACACAAATGGTGTTTATTGGACTCGAACGCAAGAAGATCAACTTTTGGGTCCTCGGCAAGGGAGGTTCAGTAGAGCTCAGAACAAAAGAAATAGACGGTGGACGTGACAGCAAAGACTTTGTAACCGAGTTGGTCGAAACTACTTTGAACAACATCGGAGCTGGCGTTGGTGTGAGATGCGAGAATCGCTCACTAGATGCGCTAGATGATGATTCCTCCCCTTATAGAAACGGAGATAAACCGCAAGCGGAGTCGTTAGACTGTACTGTAGGATCTCTACAGCCGTTATATGACGCTATCATAGATCCCATTGCAGATTTATGTCACAGTAACGAATTGATCATTGTGCCAGAAGGTCCGCTGGGCCTTGCTCCATTGCCTGCACTTAGTGAGTCTATAAGAATTCGCACCATTCCCTCGTTGACAAGTTTAAAACTGATAATAGCTTCCCCCGACGTCTGCCACAGTAAATCTAGGGCGTTGCTGGTTGGAAATCCCTGTTTGGAGATGGTTACTAAATGTGGTAAACCCGTGTTTAAAAATCTCGAGAACGCCGAAAAGGAAGTAAAGAAGATTGGAGGGATTTTAAAAGTCCAGCCTCTAACAGGAAAAGAAGCAACCAAACAGGCGGTGCTGGATCGAATCACTTCTGTTGCACTGGTGCACATAGCTGCTCACGGAAAAAAAGAAACAGGCGAAATTGCTCTGGCTCCGAATGCAGGATGGGAAGAAGGTCAAGAACCAAGATCAAAGAAAAAGGCTCCCAAAGAAGAAGATTATATTTTGACAGTGTCAGATGTCCAAGCAGTGCGTCTACATGCAAGGCTTGTTGTGCTTAGTTGCTGCCATAGCGGTCGAGGAAAGGTAATGTCTGAAGGCGTGGTTGGTATTGCTCGGGCTTTCTTGGCGGCTGGTGCTCGGTCCGTTCTGCTTTCGCTCTGGGCGATTAATGACGAAGCTACCATGGAGTTTATGACAAGTTTCTACCAATACTTAGCAGATGGAAAAAGCGCTAGTGTTGCTCTACACCAGGCTATGAAGTCACTTCGGGATTCAGAAAAGTTTTCTGCCATCAAGTTCTGGGCTCCATTTATGCCTATTGGTGACGAAGTCACTCTTGATATTGGAAAAGAATGAAAACAGAATTGTAAGTATAACTTTATTTGACATTTTTTTAGATACACACTATGTCTTAAGCCTGGATCTCAAACGCCGCCGAAGTACTTGCAAGGTAGCTTCCGGTACTGCTTGCGATACTACCCCGACACATGAGGTGATAGTGCCACCGGCAACGAGAAACATCGCAGGTCCGAGTTCCCCGCCGGCAAGCCTGAGAAGTTAATCTCGAGTTGACTTCGCAGGCATGCTGGCGAAAAAGACTTTTAATTATAAACTGAGAAGGCTTGGAAATCTTTGCTCGTGAAAGATGGCACTAATGAATTTTCCGTAAGGCCTTGGGCGATATAAATCGAAAAGACTTGGTAATCTCTTGAAAATAGGAAGTTAGGACAGAGAACTGGGGGAAGACAAGACTATCTTCAGGTGTAGATGTATTATAATTCCAGAACAGTGTACAAGTTTGCCCTGGAAGAACTATATGTCTTTGCTGGAGGAACACGACACATTTGTCTCTTTGCATTGAATTGGCTTTTTGGGTGTACTTAATTTTCTCAATAGTTTTCCTCAAAATATCATGTTGAAATACACCAAAGACACCCTGCATTTATTTACCATGCCAGCGTAAAAATAGACAACCAATCACACGGTAAAGCTTTGATTTGACTTTCTTTACAGAGGATGGATGATCAGGAGGAGACTCGAGACTTGCCAAAGGGGAGAACTTAAAGAAGCAATCCAGATAGACATTCAGTTACAGGCACTGGTATATTACTGGAGAATTTGCTTGATATGTGCTTTAATTGTTTCATTTAAAATGACTGTGCTTTGACTGGAAGTATTCTTATTTGATTTAAAAAAACATCTCTTCGAATGTTTATTGCGTTTAAAACAATCGTAAGAATTATTTTTTTCTGCAGCAGCTAGTTTTTATGCCGATCCAGAATTTCTTGATTGACACTTTTACTGGTGGACTATAGGGATAATGGAGAATAATACAGCATAAACAAGCATTTTGAACGAGACTACTATCATTTCGTAGTTTTGATGAACTTTTTTGGTAGATCATTACTATAAATGATGAGTACAATGTTAAAGTACTAGGTAGGTAAGACGACACCCAACGCGAAAACTTTTCTGGCATTTACCATGGGATCGGTTAATTATTAGACTGCGTTTGCGAAAACTTTGAAGAAGAGAATGTGCTGGTGCTGTTATATATTAATGCATAAAAGCTGCGGATTAACAGAAACTCCAGGCTAAAATAACTACACATAAGCACCATATAGAGAGAGGAACAATGGAACAATTACTCGGGTGTACATGCACGTTCCTTTATAATTTGTTAACCCAATTATAACACCCTTCTCAAACAAGCCTTATTTCAGTCTGTGCAATCTCAATATTTGTCTCTGTAAATCTGTAACACTTGACTTAATTAATTTTAGCAAAAACTGCGATTTCTCCAATTTTTTGCAATTTTTGGAGAAATCGCAGTCTTTGCTGGGCGCCCTCCTACCTCCTCTACCACTTGAATTTAGTAATTTTAGGAAAGACTGCAATTTCTCTAATTTTTCGCTACTGCGTGCAAACTTGGACATATCTTGCGTCAAAGCGGGCGGTTTTCCCGACCAACTAACTAACTTGTACACTGGCCATAGCATCTTCACAGCCGGCAAACTTGAGATTGTAGGATTACAGGCTCTCACTGATTTCCGGTGTTCGTTTAGCCTGGTGCCCAGTTTCTTTGCCGTTTCACCGATGTATGTACTCCCAGGCTGCATGAGATTGGTATCTACCCTGCATCACTATCTTTACGTTTGATTTTATAATTAACCCCTCATTTCTCCTCAAACGCGATCACATCTTTTGTTTCGATTCGCGAGGCCATAAACATTCATACCTTGCGACCGGCAATGAACCGTGATCAGGGCTACCACCTTCCCCCCATTTAATTTATGGAACAATTTTGTAGCCTCACCAAAACAAGGCTGGGAATAACAGCAAACGTCACTGATGATGGGATCCAGGTGCTGCGCAATTTTCAAAAAATTGTTGATGTAGATGTAGTTTACTTTGTTCTTAAGTTTTTAAAGTCTTGTGTCTAAAAATTCTGCATCGTGACGGTAGATACCAATCTCCTTTTGGCCGTCTTCGAAAGCAGGGTTACACAACTCCACTGAGCAAGTGGAAAAATCATTTCCGAGGGAAACACCATGAAATGCATCTACGAATTGCAAATTAACTGGCTGTATGCGTCTGCCTTGGATCCCGAACTCTCTCCGGTTGCTTTCTCGCCTGTCAATCAAAGCAGGCGTTACAAGCCGGTTGGGTGTCTGTTGCTGTAAATGAGGATTTCCATTTGCATTATCCCCGTTGTCATACAATGGCGCCTTTTTACCGCACCATCCCAGTAAAATCTTGTAGAACGTTTGCCGAAACTCGCGGTTGCGGAGGCCATAAAGGATGGGATTACACACCGAGTTCCCGTACTGAAGCCATTTAATTATCCGTACTATGAACGTTAGTGGTATTTTGGTTAGCACTTCACACCCGATGCTTGAGGACGAACAAAGTCCGACCACAAAGTTGATGCCAAAAAAAGGCGTCCAACAAATGATAAAAAGACCTGTCACTACTGCCACCGTTTTAGCAATACGCAAATCCTGAAACCAAAACACAGCCAACATTAAACTTGAGCGTAGAAAGATCTTTATTGTTCTTGGTACCTTTTAACGTGTAAGCAACTGGGAGGTGGAGGGGGGTGGGGAGGGAAGAAAATGTGCAGCAAAGTTACAAGAGACTAGGAGTTTTTTAAAGGGGGGTGCCGTCTTGAACCCCTATAGATGTGGCTTAACTTTCCCGGCGAGAGGGGGAGGGGTTAGTAGAGTTAGAGTGTTCGGGGACCCCAGTACCTAGCTAAACGCTATTGCGGTTACTCTGGCCTTCCGACAATTAAAAGGCTAATAAAGAAATAAACAAAAATTTTTAGACCAACAGTCCTATACTCCTTTCGACAGTGGTGTCGGGTTTTTTTACGTCCCCTTACTTTGCAGTAACACCACTACATTTAGTTTTGAAAACCTGACGTAATTTCTTTGGTTTGTACGCGATAGACGATGGAAACGATGGAAAGTTGTTCTCGTTTTATTAAACGTAATCTTTTTAAATTTGTAATTTAAAGAATTTGAGTTAATATCTTGTACATTTAAACAGTTTTTACAATTGTGTGTATTTTGCATTTTTTTAAAAAGTTTATGAGATCCTTTTTGAAAACCACATTATCTCAAGTAACAATTATTCCACGAGGGCGCGTTCAGTGGCGGATCCAGACCTTCAGCTAAGTGGCGGGGGGGGGGGGGGGGGGGTCATCCAGACCCTGAGAAAAGAGGTGGGGTCGGTCTCAAAGAAAAAATTGTTCGGGCCCCTTCGGGCCCCAGTTTGGTCTACAAATAAGGGAGGCCCCTCCTCTGGATTCGCCACTGGCGTTGGATATGAGATTGTAGATAGCCAACGACGCGCTGAGCGCCGAGTTGGCTATAATCATCTCATATCCAACAAGCGCGAGTGGAATAATTTTTTTTTTATAAAAAAAGCCTACAAAATCTCGATGAATCTCCCCGACTTTATTTTGTTAGAACAAGCCGGAAAAGACAGGGGACTTTCGCTTTTCACATGTCACACGTCTGTCAAAACTCTCAACGCGCGAACGGACTGGATGAATTATCATGAATGAAAAATCAATACATCATTAGCTTGAACAATTTTACAAATTCATCGGGATTCTAGGATTTTACACAGCATGGCAGCTAAAAAACTCCCAGATAATGAGAACTCAGGTAAATTAAGGCATGGGCCTCAATTTGCCTCAATTTGCTCACTTCAAAAGTGAGGGGGTGGTCTACATCTAAGAGCTTTAGATGTAGACACGTAAAACTTTGCCAGCTGCTCTCAATTTTAGTTTGTGCCAACAATTTCGTGCTTTAAAATTATGCAAATTAGGTCACGTGACATCCATCGGCTGAAAAAGATTGTTCTTGAAACGGCAACACTTTTTCGTGTGTCCTCAACTTTTTTACCGGTTGCATAATGTTAAGGCCGTTTAAAAGCGAAGGCGTTAAGATCTGATAAAAACGCCTTGGGGGACTGGGTGTAGTTGAAGAAACCGTTTATTTTCTAAAACAGTAACAAATTCAAAAAAGGCCAAGCTCAGTTTTGTAGATGCTTGCATTACACATTGTCCTAAACCAGTTCGGTTTAATAACTCACATCAAAAAGTGTTGCCAGTTTTGTTTAAAGACTTTTTATTGTTTTCTGACCGTGTGGAGTCACGTGACAACATTTGCATAATTGCAAATCAATTGACAGAAACCGCACATCTATGTATCTAGCAAAGTCTCATCTTTCTAGTGCCTAAGTGCTGAGAGATAGACCACCCCTCATCACTTTTTTACTGAATCATTTGGGTCCCATGTCTTCATTTACCTGAGAACAAAAATAATTATTAAGTGCAGCCGTCGAAATTACTGTGAATTTGGATTTTTGGTGCAGTTACAAAAGAAAGAACGATGGAGGAAAACTATTTCCTCGGTTGCCATTCAGAAACTCATGCAAAGCTTGTTATGAAGTTGTTGAAGCCGCCAGCTGGTTCTACTTAACAAGAGAAGAAGCTATACTAACGCCTGATTGCTGTAGTGAATGGCTGCATAGCCTGTTAGTTGTTGTGATTTATATTCTTTATTTCGGATGATCAGTCTCAGGTTTGAACTGACGCGTACACTGACCATATATGGTGATCATGGTATAATGGCTCATGTACCATGATGGCTAAGCCAATCAAAACGCTGGAATTGCATTATCCAATGATTCAGTTTTTTTATAATAAGGATTATTATTATTATTTTTAAATATATGATGGAAAAATATTGTGTATTTGGTAACGAAAATAAACTAAGTGTTAGGTAATGTTCGATGAAACGTTTGAACTCGTTTAAGCACGGTCGAGCATCATCTAGCACCCAACACCGCCCAACAAGATTTTCAAAAGGATCTCAAAGGTTACATCCAGCAATACTGGATGTTCAACCAACATTGTCAATCCATTTCAACGGGGCTTGAACAGTGGTACCTTTTTGAAGGAACTCGTGCCTCTGCCATGTGCATGCGCTCTAGCTATGCGAAAAATCTTGCCGTAAGCTGCCAAAATAACGATAAGTGGAAAGAAGAGGAATGTCACGGTTATTATCAAACCTGTCACACCAGTCTGTAGAGGAAACTCTACCATCGATCCAGCGAATGAAGCTAGAACCCATACACCAAAGATTACGGCTAACAACGACCCTGTAAGCGACAAAAAGAAAGGCAGAATAATTTGATTCAGTTCAAAACGCACGTTTTCATGCTTTAATAAGTATCAACTGTTAATGACGGTGGGCTAAGGCGCACATGTGGGCCCTTGTTATTTTTCCTTCTGGAAATTGCAAACGATCTCATGTTTCAAGTCTTTTCCATGACCGATTCCGATTGCAATACGAGCTTAAGGGCTTTCGCCTACGCTTTTTCAGCACTCATAACCGTTTCACTGCCTCACTGTCTGGGTTTTAGGGCCCCTTAAAATATTTTTGGCCCCGTAGACACTCAAATGCGTTTTCAAAACTATGCGTTTTCGTTGTCATCGAAAACGCGTCGGTCGATTCGCGTCCACACTATCGTTCTGATGCTTTTTCGTCTGTCCACACTAAAATGTTCGAAAACGATACAATTGCACGTTTCGACTTAAGTTGAACTCTATGCGCATGCTGCAAACACACACACCTGCGATATTTTCGGACATCGTTTTGACCTTAATGCGTTTTTTAGTCCGGCGGCAAAGCTCCAAATTTCATGTGAATTGTGCACTTTTTGATACAAACATGAAATTTGGCACACTCATAGAAGTCTGCCAATACAAACATTTTCAGATATAGTGCCAAGCATAAAATACGTCGTTTTTCGTAGAAACCGCAATTAATTAAGATTCATGAAAATTGCTGCTTGTCCTAGTTTATCCTGAAATACTATCATTTTAGTCATTGGTATTAATCTGTTTTTCACGTACGTCTTCTTTATTACATGCGACTTAACAGTGTGTTGCCATAGCAACGGCAAAATAAAAATTAAAGGGGCTATGTCACACCATTTACTTTCTTTTTGAAAAACCTAAAACATGTCCTCGTTGCTATTGAATTCTAACAATAATGGCGTAATTTTGTTATTAACGACTTTATTTTTCCGTCGTCGGTTGGTAGGATCTAAAGCAAAACAAGGAAACGTTGGGCCAACATTTTCAAGTTTTAATGCCGTGCCTGCTAAAATCACCAAAAAATATACAATGGTTTGTGCTCCCTGATGCTTCCTTTTCCCTAACTCTCCTGGAGCATTGTTTTCGGTCATGGGTAAAGGCACTAAGCTTCAGCACAGAATTGGCACAAAACAACAATATCCTCATGACATAGCCCTTTTGGTTGGTTTGAATATTTAATGTATACAAACTAGTCGCGAATACATTATCCATCACATATACAAATCGGGGTACATGGAAGGTCTGCCTTTACACAATCATTTGCATATTCTGCTGCAACTCTTTTTACAACCACAATGGACCAGCTCTTTGGAGATGACAGCCGCTGCTAGTAGCATAACACATTGTGGTTGCAGCTGTTCTTTTCTTCCAAGGGTCCAGCCCCAATTTGTGGGTTCAGGAAAAACAGGCTTGAGGGCGGCCCCACACGTATCCTCCTTGATATACGGCGCGCTTCACGTGTTGTTCCAGAGCGTCACGAGGGGGTGGGAGTCCTTCCAACCCTCTCTCTTTCTTGGCGAACAAGTATTTTCGGGTATCATTGACCTGAAGAAATACCAAATAGTAACTATAAATTAATGCAAACATTACACAATCACAGGTTCTCAAGAAGAAACCGATTTTTTTCTTAATTAACACCCACCTTGCTGAAGTGGCTAGCCCTGTCGCAAATCAGAATGACGAATCGTTCTATGGTGCACAGATTCTCCTCAGAAATATTAGAGGGGGTCCCTGCCAGCTCGAAAAATGTCTTAGTAACATCTGGAAAGTTCTACCACGCTGCCCAGGCTATTCTTTTTCCA
Organism: Porites rus; assembly: GCA_964035705.1. Lineage (NCBI taxonomy): Eukaryota > Metazoa > Cnidaria > Anthozoa > Scleractinia > Poritidae > Porites > Porites rus. The sequence goes on from OZ037998.1 coordinate 9,831,694, forward strand.
TACCCAGCGAAGAAGGATGTTGTATCGCACCCTGTAAGGGCATGGAAGATGGGGAGAGACTTTGACTTAAATGGACCAAGAGCCTTTGCAAAGAGATGTGCCAGTAGGATCCTGTGGTTTTTTCTGGTTCCATAGGACACGCATAATTCCTTTAGGTCTAGAGTTTTAACAAGCAGCTAACACTACCACGTCAGTGTCTGTTGATCGCTGATCATGAATGACTGGTGACCATCTTGTACTGCATCCGCGATATGAACCATCATTCTTGTGTCTACTTTTTCATGCGAACAGGGTGACAGTTTATTCCTTCTTGTCGCAGGTGGAGAGAAGAGTACCTCTTCTCCTCGTATAACTATGAATTGCTTGCCCTCGATCGCTAATCTCACGACCTGCTCTGACACGAACAGGAACAGCTCCTTCTTGTTGCTATATAATCGTAAGAATTCATGCCAATTTCGGAGTACCATAGCAGATGGAAGAACTCGCCTTCTGGCGCCAGTAACTCTCTTCTGCCTTGCGCTGGCTTCAAACTGTTAGGGGTATAGTCATCCCACACCAAATCCAGCCTTTGTACATTTTCAATTGACAGTTTGCCTTTTATGCAGAAAGACCTTCCTCGCTGTATTCCATGCACAGAATTGCTGCTTGAGGATCTGAACGCAGAATGCACCGCCCAATACAACAACCGACGGGTGTTACTCTCATGTGCCCACCAATTTATCCAAGCACTGTATTAAGTCACATTTGCTACCTGACCTAATTCTCATACAGTCCGATAATGAAGGAGGAGAGCCTTGATTTTCATGAGAAAGAAAATCATTGAGGTCGCCATCTCGACTTTGACATCCGATATGTAGCTTCGAAAAAAGCTGGCAATCCGTTTCTACAGATTTTAGCTTCATTTTCTCTTTTGATGTTGAACTCTTAGACCCTGGTTTCCAAAAAGGAAGATTATTTCTTGAAATGCTGTCGTCGATTGGCTTACATCTCTCCGTAAGCCTTTCTTTGACGAAGAGTTCATACTGCCCCTTTCCAATTGACTCAATGTTGTTCAAAGTAGCTTTCATTGCTGGATCAGCTATGTCTTTATACAAGTGAGATCAGGTATGTGCTTTCCACTTCAAATGGGTTGCTAAGCTTTTCTATAGTAGAAACGAGAGATTGAACATAACCTGTGAAGCCCAATTGACAAGCCCTGGATTGTTCATGGTAAGGTGTGCAAGTCTGGTAGGTGTTGTCCTCCTCTACTGTACTCTCAAACTCTTTCACCACTCTTGCCAGCTCCGGTCCAGCCACCATCCATCTTAAAAGCGCACCAGGATTCTCAGTGATTCCAATAATCCTGCAGTCCCCCTTGATTAACTCATTATTCTGTTCATGAGCCTGGTCTAGTAGTATAGAAGAAAAAGTATTGGTCGTCTTCTGCACTGTAAATTTTCCACCACTTGTCGAGAATTCCTTGTAGACATGCGGGTGTTTATTTGGTAGTTCTACCATGTCCCTAGTATGTACAGGTAGCCACCGCGAATAATTAGTGCGATCTAGAGCGAACGTCCAAGAGGTAATTGCCATCAAAGCAGCTGTATACTGTCTGAAGTCCGATTGTCGAAAGGAGCGCATGAGAATGAGAATAAGTAACTCAAACGTGAGGGTCATATTCCAGAATTAGAACTGTGGGATCTTGCTGGCATGATCTGTGCACCATTCGGGGAATGGAGGAGTGTTCTCTGCGGATTTTGCGTAGTAATCCTTGTAGGGTCTCTGTTGAGGATGCCGTAACTTGATGGACGTATCTTGTACATGTAATGTGCGTAGAAGTTACTAATGACTTAGCCCTTCCAGTCGTGGTTATCCAGACTTGAGCAATAGCCTCTGTCCATCCACTTCACAACAGCCATGATCCTATTGCTTTGAGAACGGCTAACTCTATAAGAAGTCCACCAAGCATAACTACCAGCTTATCTTCTCCCATAGTGTCTGGATATCTCCATTGTATTTCCTTAGCTAAACCATATATGGGTTGATCGGATGCTATAACTGCGGCTTGCCCTTGGTTGAGGTGTTCAACAGCTCTTATAGCAACAGTTATGGTATGCTTGATCATGGCTATAGAGTGAGCAGCTTCCGCAAAAAGCGGCAGCAACGAAATCTGGCATCGTGCGTTTTCGCGTTTCCGTCGTTCTCCGTGGTAAGCAGACAATGATACTATAGCTGTTGTGTTCCTGTTAGGGGCTTTTCCATTTCCAGCTTGCTTGGCAACAGTGGGTTGCATCTCCTCTTTGTCTCTGTGTGTGTGTGTATGTGTGTGTGTGTGTGTGTTGGTGGTGGTCTTCTACATTCTGCCTCATATTGAGCCATTAAGTCTCTTTTATTGTGGTCAGCGATAATGCTTCGTCATCACCCTTTACATTACACAGCATACTTGGCACTCTTAAACCACCTTGTTTAATTTTTGACATGACGTAGGGGGTATGTTGGTGTAGCTGGATGGCAGTGGACGTGTAGTCTTTGATGCAGACACATTTCTTTGCTTAAAGCTTGCGTTTTCCAGACTTCCCCTTCCACAGTTAAGGGTGCTGTATTAGTGAAATGCTGGTGACATAAAATGAACTTACTGCCTTCGTCGACAAAAGTGTTGGGGTCGAGATTATCAACCGCAGCTGTAGTGAATACGTTTGTTTTCAAGTTTGGAGAGCATAAGGTGTCCGTCTCCTTGAAGTGTTCACAAACAGCGTTTGCCATATCTGACGACAATCGTAGCACTTCATCGTACGAAATTGACATGCCAGGTGAATGTAGTCTGTCTATAAGAACCCTCTTGCGTGTTTTCATGCATATGAAGCATCACACCGATGTGAACTGGTAATGGAGTCTCTTGACTTTTGACAAGCCTAGTACACTCTTCTGTTTTACGGGTGTGCTTCACGCTATTGAATTTAAGAAGCTGGGCTAACGTTAATGCAGCCTGACTTGGCTTCCCAGTTGACTGGCATTTAGTTTTTGGCCCTTCTTTCTTGCAAATAATACATTTTAACTAGTCAATAGTTTGATGTTGCTGCATGATATCCACATCTTCTCGTCAACCCATTTTTTTTTTGTTCTCTGATCAAACCAGCCTGTTTCTCTATGTACGATAAGAATAAATCCTCTAGCTGCAACGATCGAGTCGCATGCACCAAATTCAAAGTGAAAACCAAGAGAAAGTGGAGAAAAAGCACGTGCAGATAAATTCCAAATTACGGCCTGTGTTCAAATAATTTTCCGAGAAAATTAAAATTATTAGCATAAAAAAGAAGAGAAGAAAATAACAATTTGACTCCAAATTTAAGCATTTGAATATGTATTTTGAAAGGAAACGTGTATTAAATCACAAAAAACAGCAAGAAATGTACTTCGCGAAAATTTTACTAGCTTCTAACTAGCTGAAATTAGAAAATTTCATTTGGCACTATATCTGGATATGACTAGTATGAGAATGTATAATTTTCCTACAAAGTTTGGTGCTTGTATCAAAAATCGCAAAATTTCCAAGCTAAGCCACCGTCCACACTAATACGATATGTATGCATTTTGGTTTTGATCCACTTTCTTGAGCGTTTTCAAATCGATGCGTTTTCGATGAAAACGATTAGTGTATTAGTTTGGATGGAGAGGCCTAAACGCATCGAAATTTTTTGCGTTTCAAAACAAAAACGCAGTAGTGTGGACGGGGCCAAAGTGGTCATCAAGAAGAAAAAGAAATGGTGTTTAAAATAAAGGAGGAAAACCTTTGAGGGTATTGGCACCAACATCTCTAGCCTCGGTTGTGCAATTTCAGTAAGAAATAATTGAAAATAATATATTTTGCACGACATACGTTTGCTGATGTTGCGATGCTTTATTGGATAAATCAGAGCGTAACATCTCTCCAAACTTATGGCTGTGAGATTAAGAACCGAAGACACTCCACAGATGATGTCAAAGATCAGATAAACGGTGTGTAATTGATAGTCGTTTGTTATTACTGATATATAAACATACAGCGGCACAGAAATTGTTCCGATCAGTATGTCAGCGGTTGCTAATGATATCAATAGCATATTACTTGCTGTGCGAAGTCGTAGGTTGACTTTAAATGCACCAATCACCAACGAGTTTCCAAACACAATCATCAAAGCAAGGATGCAAAAGACCACAACAAAGGCGATATCAACTTGGTACGATCGGGCAGAAAGTTGGGGTATACGTTCAATTCCAGTTGTAGCATTTGAAGTATTTGTTGCGTTCGCGAATGTAGTGAAAAATTTGTTGCTATCCATTGGTGGCCGGGTGGTCTACGAGACAAAATATAAAATTGACAGCAATTTTAGCGTAGACCCATCACAATAAAAGAAACATGGACCCTTCACATAAGGTATTTCTTAATTTTTTTGGCAATTTTTTTAGCTTATGAGCCAGTCTTGGCACTCGACAAATTTCCCGATTTGGCAAACATCAAAAAATGTCGGCAATTTTGTCATAATTTTTAGCTAAGGCAAATGAATGTTGCAACGGTTTTATTGGAAATTATACTTTTCTCAGCTTTCAGAAAAGGGGGTGCAGTGCAGATGGACTCAAATTATCACTTTTTTAACCCTGCTTCCTCATTATGGACGTACAGGCGCGGGCTCGGTTTCGTGGAAAGAACCCTTTCATCTCGTTTTCATGATACGCGGTCAAATTGATTGGTCTCATTTCGTTTTTAAGGTGATTCAGCAAGGTTAAAAAGAGGTAAAAACAAAAGCAGAAGGTCCATTATATATTGAGGTCCTGATTGAGGTTAGCTATCTTCAAAAACTCATTAATATTCAGAGGGCATATTATTGGGACGTAAATCGTAAGAAAGACCAAGAAAGACTGCCATTTCGGTAAAAACTTACGATTGCTTTAAGGTGTTTCGATACAGTTTTTCAGAGGCCATACCGATATTTTGTGATTTTTTCCTTGTCCGATCGCTATAAAATTTTCACCAGTAATTAGCTGCGTGTGTATTGAAATTTGTGAAAATGTAGTTTTAAGTAGAATCGATATTACTATGACAACAATAAAGCCGAATTTTGTGGGATCTAGACCAGCTACTGGAAATCCAACACTTGGAACTTAAAGTTTGGTGTTTAGCAAACAATCTCCGTAAGAAGTAAAAAATTCTGTATGTTTGAATTCGACTAAAACGAAAATATATTTCAAAACTTAAAATTTTCAATAGCCCTGATAGACTATTTAATGAAAGCGTTATGCAAATGACTCAAACTATTCTTAAGCAGCGTCAGAATGCTGCTTAATATCATATTTCGATGCAGGAAATTTTCGTGTATTTTCGTCCTTGCGATCTTGAAAACTAACCCGTTTCCTCGCCATCTGTATAAGTGCAACTTCATTCAAAATGTTGACTTCTAGCGCTTTTTTGTATGTCTCTGAAACGACTACAACGATTCTTTTAAAAATCTCTTTACATAATCTTCATAATGTATATAACAAGGTCTAAAACTTTCATAGAGATTGATTTACTGCAACATCTTAAAATTTCAAGACAAACCTATCCTACGAACCTGTTGAAAATCTGCGTCACAACATTCACTGGTTTGACGTTATGCTCAAATTTCCACATAATGCGCACCATACATACCTTCATGACCAGTACATTTTAGTTTGAATTTATCGCATCTTGTGAATGTAAAACATTAACAATACTTACTAAAAGGAACATATCTTTAATTCCTAATTTAAGTATACTTTATCACGTAGTTGTTGCCAAGTAAAAAAAATCAATAACAAAACAAAAGAAAATATGACAAAATTGCGCACATTTTAAAATTGGGAACACGTCCGCAGATAAAAGCAGTATTTTTCTGTTTTATTATTTTTATTTGTTTTATTAGGGTTGACGGCATCATCTGGTTAATTAACAAAGTGCCTTAATATCGCGTAAAATTTAGGTATTCAATTCTCTTTTGACTGAAGTTCGCAGTTTATGAAAAACAAAAAAAACAACAACAACAACAACAAAAAACAGAGAAATGCTCCTTTTATCTGCGGACGTGTTCCCAGTTTTAAAATGGGCGCAATCTTGTCATATTTATATATGTTTCATTTTGTTTTGTTGAGATCCGATTTACAGTGCAGTCAATAATACAGGTAAGGATGGAAGTCGTAATTGTGTAATTGATTCCGTATTATTATGACGTTCTCAGACAAGGCAGCCTTGTTGATCGTTGCTGGCGTTTCTCACAAGGTTGTGATATCGACAAGATTCTCTATCACGAAATTAAAAAATTCAGCATAGAATTTATAAGTTCTGCATTGTCAGATGAATTGTCACCTGTCATAAGAGCGGTTTCATATTTTAATAAAACGTTGTTGCAAAGCTGTCTGTCATTGATGCAATTCAGGAAGGAGGGGCCATCTCTATTGTTTTCATGTGTTTGTCTGCTGACAGATTGATTACACAATAAACCCAAAGAGTGATCAGCGTCAATTTTCTCCTTTTAGTATCTATACTTTATAGAACAGTTGTTTCTAATTATATTTCTCCTGGGTATTACAGTCGTCCCTAGAGAAATCGAAGACGAAGGTTACGGAAAATTTTGGGGGGTACACAAGGTGAATTATGGTCTATGTGAAAATGGCGAATTGAAAAAAAAATCCCGTTCAGAGAAGAAGGCATACTGTAATATAAAGCACTTGAGCCCCACACAGGACAATTACAAGTGGTCATCCATCCTCGGAGACCCAGGGGCAGTCAGTCGGGTCGGGAGAAAGGGCGCGACGAAAGTTTTCATGTACGGGCGAAAGAGCCCCTGGGTACCGACTCTCACCGAACTATTTCCAAAAATTCAAGCGGATGCCGGTTCCTGATTGGGCACAAAAAATTCTTTGTATTATTGTGCCCAATCGGCCAACAGTTTTTCCTGAGTTCTTTTCGTGAGTTCATACACGACGGCTATTGTTTCAATCGGGGGTTGTCCCCATCAAAATACTGTCTGCCCGAAAGATAAAGACGCTTTTCCAAAAATACAAGCTTGAGCTTACAACAGGTATTCACGCATGCATCGGTCACGTCTTGGGTAAATATTCGGGAATTTTTAAAAGATACAACGACGGCTGACAACCACGAAAACGTCGCACGGAAAAGGGAATTCACATTTTTTTAGTTTCTATCTATTTCTATTTGTCAAGGCAAGCGAACTCTTCTGGAGCTGAATTTCTATCAACATTTCCAAGTTCATGAAGAGAATGAATTTTGTCATTGCTTGTTTACGTCCTTCACAAAACATGAAATTAGGCATTTTCACGGGTAGTCGTGCAGTTGACGGCAAAGAAATGTACAAAAAAGTGTGATGCACGTGCAAAGTTGTTGTTTTGCCGTGTCAAGCTATTGCTTATTTGACTTTCTCGTCGCCTACGCATCTTTAACTTGCTATTATTTACGATACATTGTGATGAGTCAAAAACAGAATATTCCCGGGGCAAATTGAATTGCTCCTGCTGATAGCAAACGTTTTTTCGACACATCAGTAGTTCCTTCGTTTCTGGTTAGGAAAGTAGAAAATAGAAGTTCCCCTTGTTCGCACAAGCTTTATGAACGAACCGGGCAATAGCCGTCGTGTACGAGCCCACGAAAAGAACTCAGGAGAAACTGTTCGCCGATTGGGCACAATAATACAAAGCGTTTTTTGTGCCCAATCAGAAACTGGCATCCGCTTGAATTTTTAGAAATAGTTCGGTGAGAGTCGGTACCCAGGGGCTCTTTCGCCCGTACTTGAAAACTTTCGTCGCGCCGTTTCTCCCGACCCGACTGACTGCCCTTGGGTCTCCGAGGAGGATGGTCATCCAGAGCCTTAGATAAGCGGGGGGGGGGGGGGGGGGGGAATTGCTGTGATTCAAAAAAGCTTTTTTACGCCCCTCCGGCCTCAGTTTTTGTCAAAAAATAAGGGGGTGCCAGGGCCTCTCCCGTAGATCCGCCACTGCCTCATTCATGTCCAACACTGTCTCATTGACTACGGACAATCTCAAATGGTATGCTCGCAGCAATAACTGCTTAGGGTCCTTAATGTTAACGGAATTGTTTAGGGGTGCATGAGCAGTTTGTAGTGCTTGTCTGTCACACACCCGCGCTTCCTTGTTCAAACAATGTATTAAATTCCTCGGATCCCCTTGTCCCAGGGATTTGTCCCTTTCTGAGAACCCACAGTCACATTTCTCGTTATACATATATATTTCACAGTTCGGTGATTGCTATTAGCAGCTTCAGCACCCGCCATTTTATGTCTTCAAGGTAGGACACTTCAGCCAAAACTCAGTCAATTAGCAAATTCGTTACAGTAAATTCCGACCTCTTATTCAAAATCTCAATAAGATGATCTCGTTTTTTATTTCAATTATATTAATTATTATTTCAGTTGCAGTTCTTGTCAAAATGGATGTTATTCAGGTTCTGGGGTCTCTTTATTCTTTTCTTGAACGCGTCACTGGCGAGTCCGGACAGATAAATGTTTAATTGTACATTCAACTCTCTCATAGAGACTACTTTTCGTAAACCGTGATCACTTTGTCATGCACCAAGGGTTGTCGCTTACGAGAGAGTTGACCGTATTTACATCGGCCCTGATATCAATCCAGTACCCATTCTCTGGTTACGAGGCATTGCCGCGATATATAATAAAAGTGACCTGCGAGCAGAGGTTTCTTTCTGGCATGGCTTTTAGCTTTACGAAGTCCTTCGCTTGGTGTGTTAGTCGCGTAGTAAAGAAATGGGAATGAATGGCTTTACAGTTTCCTGGGAAACTATGATACATTATTGATAGGAAAGAGAAGCACTAAAGAGCTATAGAGTACCACCAGAAAAGTTTAACCTTTGCCACTGATGAAGGCAACCAAGCTGGACAGGGCAGAGCCTGTTGTAATCTCTGAGCTGCTTATCAAAGCCTCGGCAATTACAAGAGAGCAATGGAGTATCATGAGAAATACCTTTCCATTAGTAAAGAAACTGGAGATCGTGCCGCAGAGGGACGGGCTTTTGGCAACCTCGGCACTGATTGTCATTGTCTCGGAAAAGTCGAAGAGGCCTTGGACTATTACATGCAACAACTCTCTGATGCCAAAGAGCTGAAGGACAAGGTTGAGGAAGGAAGCGCCTTTTGCAATATTGGCAACGCGTATCAAGACTTCGGAAAATTTGAGGAAGCCATCAGTAACCACCGAAAACACCAGTCAATTGCAAAAGAAATCGGCGACAGGAATCAGGAAGGAATGTCCTATTGTAATCTAGGCGTCGCTTACAAAAGCCTCGGTGATTTTCAAAAGGCCAAGGAGTGCCACGAACAGGATCTGCAGATTGCCAAAGAAGTGGGAAATGCGGCCAGTGAAGGAAGGGCGTATTGCAACCTTGGGTGCGTTTCTAGGATCCTCGGAAACTTCCAAGAAGCCATACAGTACCATAGAAAACATCTTTTTATTGCCAAAGAAATGGGAAATGAAGCTGGAGAAAAAGAGGCTTACGCTAATCTCGGCAATACATTTCAAAGTCTCGGAAACTTCCAAGAAGCGATTAAGTACCACAAGAAACGTTTGTCCATTGCCAAAAAACTAGGCGATAAGCTCGGAGAAGGACGAGGCTATATGAGCCTCGGTAATAGCTATATTATCCTCGGAAAGCTTGAAGAGGGCAAAGAGAACTACGAAAAGCGTCAGACAATTGCCATCGAAGTAAGTGACAAGGCCGGAGAAGGGCGAGCCTTGGGTTCTTTAGGTAACGTAGAACAAGAGCTCGGAGACTTTAACATAGCCCTCAATTACCACAACCAGCACTTGGCAATTGCGAAAGCCACCTGCGACAAATACACAGAAGGGCGGAGCTACCGCAATCTCGGCGAAACTTACAAAGGACTTCAAAATTTTGAAGAAGCCTTTAGCTGTCACAAGAAAGCATTATCTATAGCCAGAGAGACTGGTGACAGGGAGCTAGAAGGAATGACATACAGTATGTTGCCCAGTATTCGGACGGTACCAGTATCCGGACACTTGAAACAAAAACTCAATTTTTGAGGCGCCCTTTTCAGTTCTCGGTAAACGAAGTATTTCGAATGAAAGCTGAACATTTCAGCTTTAAGATGAAAGTTTTGGCGATTTGAAAGCTTGCGAAACAGTCGCAGGAGGCGCCGTTCTGTTCAGTTGAGTAAACTTTTCTTGGCTAATATTTACGCTGTTTACTGCGCAGTAAAATTGGTGCTGCTCAGAAAAGGAAGGGTAATGTGTGGTATTTTCAAAGGAAATGTTTTATTTTTAAAGTGAAGATACTTAAGGAAGTCAGGTTTTCAGAAAGTTTATTAATTCTTCTTGAAATTCAATTTGTTTGGCATAACGGAGGCCAGAAACTTTCACTAAGTATTGATGTCAGGTGCCCAGTATCCGGACAGTTTTTCATTTGCTGTACAGAATCGATGAATTAGGTGTGTACATTATCCTGATAAGATTTATTTCATAGCAGTAACTATAATTAAAGCTTAGGATATATGATATAGTCGTAAAATGTAATTGTACTCAACTCCGTATGGAAATTTTCTTCACTCATTCAGAGGCGACTTGATTTCGTGTGCACGGCTTCTTTCGCGTGACTGCATTTTCTATATATAACCGAAAGCGTCCGAGTTGAACCTGGAATTCTCATACTTTCCCCAGTTGTGACTGCTAGAATGGGGTTGCAACGGTCTGAAAAATGTCACGAAGGGATTGAGAGATGTGAAAGAAGGAGGAATTAGTGCTAGAAAAGAAGGCTTATTGTTGAGACTGAGCATGAAGAAATCAACACTGCAGGTCAGACTAAGTAGGATAGTGACCTTTGACCGTCGGATTGAGGTCCCTTTCCCAACCTTTTTTTAAAATAAAAAATGAAGAGAAAAATTCGTTTGCAGATTGGCTAATTGAGCTTACAAACTGCGGCTTCGGCATGTCCACGGATGCCTTCCTTAAACCAGTGAAAAAGTTCCTAAACAAGGAAGTGAGAATTATACCATTTTTAAAACAGCCGCTCGCGTTCCCCACCATACCCCAGTCATTTGTTATGTTTTATTTCACGATGCTAGGTTATATTTTTGGACTCGATTGCCAGACTACTTTGCAAGTGCAAGAGAAGCTTATAAGTCGCTTGCCTGTCGAAATTTATGTACAATTACTCGGTTATTGTTGTGTCCGGATACTGGGCCAGCTGTCCGGATACTGGGCAACATAGGAGCTCCGCAAAAATATTAATTTCGCGATGGAAACAAAGGCAAAAAAGTTAAACTGTCTTTCGTCATATTAAGGACTAAATAGATTTTCTCTGGGCCAAATTTCAAAGCTCTTGCGATTAACAAAGGAAAGTTATCGCAATCTTAAACTGAAGTGTCCGGATACTGGGCAACATACTGTATGCTAACATTGGCGTAATACATCAATCGCTTAGAGAATTTAAAGAAGCTTCGGAAAGTTATCAGTCGAGTGTAAACCTTTTGAACATCCTTAGGGCTAATGTTCAGGCTGAAGACGTGTGGAAAATAACTTTCCGCGAGCTCTACCGTAAATGTCACCAAAGCTTATGGAGAATGCTTTTAAAACTCGAGAAGATCGAGGAGGCTTTGTATGCTGCTGAGGAAGGTCGTGCTCAGGCTTTGGTGGATGACTTGAAAATACACTATGGCTTAACAGGACCACCTGTAGAAGAATCAAAGGAAACAATTTCTGACCAGTTACAAGAGTGTGCTACTCAAATGGTGTTTATTGGACTCGAACGCAACAAGATCAACTTTTGGGTCCTCGGCAAGGGAGGTTCAGTAGTGCTCAGAACAAAAGAAATAGAGGGTGGACGTGAGGGTAAAGACTTTGTAACCGAGTTGGTTGAAACTACTTTGAATAACATTGGAGCTGGCGTTGGTGTGAGATGCGAGAATCGCTCACTAGATGCGCTAGATGATGATTCCTTCCCTTATAGAAACGGGGATAAATCGCAAGCGGAGTCGTTAGACTGTACTGAAGGATCTCTACAGCCGTTATATGACGCTATCATAGATCCCATTGCAGATTTATGTCAAGGTAACGAATTGATCATTGTCCCAGAAGGTCCGCTGGGCCTTGCTCCATTGCCTGCACTTAGTGAGTCTATAAGAATTCGCACCATTCCCTCGCTGACAAGTTTAAAACTGATAATAGCTTCCCCCGATGACTGTCATAGTAAATCTGGGGCGTTGCCGGTTGGAAATCCCTGTTTGGAGATGGTTACTAAATGTGGTAAACCCGTGTTTAAAAAGCTCGAGAACGCTGAAAAGGAGGTAAAGAAGATTGGAGGGATTTTAAGAGTCCAGCCTCTAACAGGAAAAGAAGCAACCAAACAGGCGGTCCTGAATCGAATTACTTCTGTTGCACTGGTGCACATAGCTGCTCACGGAAAAAAAGAAACAGGCGAAATTGCTCTGGCTCCGAATGCAGGCTGGGAAGAACGTCAAGAATCAAGATCAAAGAAGAAGGCTCCCAAAGAAGAAGATTATATTTTGAAAGTGTCAGATGTGCAAGCAGTGCGTCTACATGCAAGGCTTGTTGTGCTTAGTTGCTGCCATAGCGGTCGAGGAGAGGTAATGTCCGAAGGCGTGGTTGGTATTGCTCGGGCTTTCTTGGCGGTTGGTGCTCGTTCCGTTCTGGTTACGCTCTGGTCTATCAATGACGAAGCTACCATGGAGTTTATGACAAGTTTCTATCAATACTTAGCAGATGGAAAAAGCGCTAGTGTTGCTCTACACCAGGCTATGAAGTCACTTCGGGATTCAGAAAAGTTCTCAGCCATCAAGTTCTGGGCTCCATTTATGCTTATTGGTGACGACGTCACTCTTGATATTGGAAAAGAATGACAACAGAATTGTAAGTATAACTTTGTTTGACATTTTTTTAGATACACACACTGTCTTATATGGAATGCCGTTTGTATCAAAAATACTTCTTACCATATGTAAACCTTTACATTAAATATATAAAACATTTTGCTTTATGAATAAAACTTCTTCATTTTAGTATTAAGGTTATAGTGCACAATTAAAACTTGTTACAAAATATATATAACTTGTTGAAAAATATAAAACTTTTCACGATATATAAAACTTGTCACGCAATCCTGAAAGGTGCAGGGGCAGTTGCTTGGCAAAGGGTTACACCCGCGACGCTGGTCACGCAAACTAGCATGGCGGATGATTTTACATGCATTTTGCGCGATGAATTCAAACGATTTATTAAAGAACTTCCCTACGAAGAGTTGAGGCAAAGTATTTTTACAGAAGAATTAGAAGTTGCGGATCGGTTACTTGCCCGTTCAGAAAGGATTTGCCGCGAATTTGTGTTTTTCCTTCGCATCTTTGAGTCTCGGAACTGTGATATCAGTGAGGACATAACTGAGCTGATCAAACAACTCCTTAAATTGTACGAAGGTCTAACTGAGAGGTAAAGAACAGGGGCGGATCCAGGTTTTTTTTTTAGGAGGGGGTGCACTCGTCTCTTGCTCTACTTCAACACCAATAAACCACATAGTTTTTTTTTTTTGCAGAATACCAGTTGTATTAGAAAACCGCAGGTCATCTCAGGGGGGGGGGGGGTGCGCACCCCCTGCACCCTCCCCCTAGGTCCGCCTCTGAAGAGAGCGCGTAAATTGGCTTGAGAAAGACCGTGATGACAATAGTTTTCGATGCCAACCCGAACCGGTCGACGAAAGCAATGCAAGGTCAAGAGGAAGGCCGCGGTTTAGCGTTTCAAATCACAGTTCCGAGACTCAAAGATGCGAAGGAAAAACACAACTTCGCGGCAAATCATTTCTGAGAGGGCAAGTAACCGATCCGCAACTTCTAATTGTTCTGTAAAAATACTTTGCCTCAACTTTTCGTAGGGAATTTCTTCCATAAATCGTTTGAATTCATCGCGCAAAATGCATGTAAAATCACCCGCCAAGATGGAGGACTAAAAAAGAGACTGCGAACCAACCCTTTGCCAAGCAACCGCCCTTGCACCTTTCAGGATTGCGTGACAAGTTTTATATATCGTGTAAAGTTTTATATTTTTCAACAAGTTATATATATTTGGTAACAAGTTTTAATTGTGCACTATAACCTTAATACTAAAATGAAGAAGTTTTATTCATAAAGTAAAATGTTTTATATATTTAATGTAAAGGTTTACATATGGTAAGAAGTATTTTTGATACAAACGGCATTCCATAGTCTTAAGCCTAGATCTCATAGGCCGCCAAAGTACTTGCGAGGTAGCCGCCGGTACTGCTTGGGATACTACTCCGATGCATGAGGTCATAGTGCCACCGGCAACGAGAAACATCGCAGGTCCGAGTTTCCCACAGGCGTGCCTGAGAAGTTGAACTCGAGTTGACTTCGCAGGCACGCCGGCGTAAAAGGCTTTTAATTATAAACTGAGAAGACTTGGAAATCTTTGCTCGTGAAAGATGGCACTAATGAATTTTCCGTAAGACCTTGGGCGATATAAATCGAAAAGACTTTGGTAATCTCTTGAAAATAGGAAGTTAGGACAGAGAACTGGGGGAAGACAAGACTATCTTCAGGCGTACATGTATTAAAAATTCCAGAACAGTTTATAATTTTGCCCTGGAAGGACTATATGTCCACTGGAGGAACACGACACATTTATCCCTTTGAATTGAATTGGCTTTTTAGGTGTATTTAATTTTCTCAAAATAAAAGTTGTCCTCAAAATATTATGTTGAAATACACCAAAGATACCCTGCATTTATTTACCATGCCAGCGTAAAAATCGACAACCAATCACACGGTAAAGTTTTGATTTGACTTTCTTTACAGAGAATGAATGATCAGGAGGAGAATCGAGACTTGCCAAAGGAGAGAACTTAAAGAAGCAATCCAGATAGACATTCAATTACAGGCACTGATATATTACTGGAGAATTTGCTTGATATGTGCTTTAATGGTTTCATTTAAAATGACTGTGCTTTGACTAGAAGTATTCTCATTTGATTTAAAAAAAAACATCTCTGTTGTTGCATTTACAACGATTGTAAGAATTCTTTTTTTCTGCAGCAGCTAGTTTTTATGCAGATCCAGAATTTCTTGATTGACACTTTTAGTGGTGGAAAAAGCGCTAGTGTTTCTCTACACCAGGCTATGAAGTCACTTTGGGATTCAGAAAACAAGACTTCTATCATTTCGTAGTTTTAATGAACTTTTTTGGTAGATCATTACTATAAATGATGAGTACAATCAATGTTAAAGTACTAGGTAGGTAAGACGACATAACATAACATAATAACATAACTTTATTATTTATATAGCGCAAAATACGTGGGTATATGATCTAATGCGCTTCACATTACAATGCTTATAATACTACAATGAAACGGATAAAAAAATTACAACTTTTCTAAATAGTTAATAAATGGATACTAGATAAAAATATTATATATGCGTGCAAAAAATCTATGTTAAAATATTATAGGTTATAAGCTAAAAGCTAATTAAAAATAATGAGTTTTTAACCTTGCCATAAAAGTTTTGAGACTGCCCAAAGCTCTCAACGCGTCTGGAAGGGCGTTCCACAGGGTCGGCGCGGCTACAAAGAACGCCCTGTCTCCTGTTGTCTTCTTGGTCTTGTTGGGCAAATCTAGTAGTAAGTGTTTTGTATTTGATCGCAGGTTATAACTTGACTGTGGCTTAAGTCTAATTAACTGATGAATAAACGTGGGAGCACTACCATGTAGAGCTTTGAATGTGTATACAACCAATTTAAACATTATAAGATATTTAACTGGTAGCCAGTGCAAGTCTTTCATAAGAGGAGAAATGTGATCAAAACGCGTGGTATTGGAGATGAGCCTTGCGGCAGCGTTTTGAACCCGTTGCAACTTGATAATATAACTGGCTGGTAAGCCGTACAGTAGACTGTTACAGTAGTCTAGGCGTCCAATTACTAGTGCTAAGATTAGTGTTTGTGCACTCGTACGAAAGATACTTTTTAATACGTCAAATTTTGTATAGTGAACAAAAGGATAGACTACATGTTTTAGTAATGTGAGTGTTAAAATTCAGCTGCGAGTCAAACCAAACTCCGAGATTTCGCGCCTTGTTTACAATAGCAACACTATTATCACCAACAGTGAAAACTTTTTTGGCATTTACCATAGGATCGGTTGATTATTAGACTGCGTTTGCTAAAACTTTGAAGAAGAGAATGTGCTGGTGCTGTTATATATTAATGCATAAAAGACTGCGGATTAACAGGAACTCCAGGCTGAAATAACTACACATAAGCACCATATAGAGAGAGGAACAATGGAACAATTACTTGGGTGAAAAGGCACGTTCCTTTATAATTTGTTAACATTATAACACCTTTTTTCAAAAAAGCCTTATTTCAGTCTGTGCAATCTCAATATTTCTCTCTATAAATCTGTATCACTTTACTTAATTAATTTTAGCAAAAACTGCAATTTCTCGAATGTTTTGCAATTTTTGAAGAAATTGTAGAAATCGCAGTTTTTGCTGGGCACCTTGTACCTCCGCTAACACCTGACTTAATTATATTTAGCAAAAACTGCGATATCGATTTCGCCAATTTTTCGCAATTTTTGGAGAAATCGCAAAAAATTGCAAACATCCCAGTTTTTGCTGGGCGCCCTTCTACCTCCTTTACCACTTGAATTTAGTTATTTTAGCAAAGACTGCAATTTCTCCAATTTTTCGCAATTTTTGGTTCTGCGTGCAAACTTGGACATATCTTGCGTCAAAGCATGGCCATAGCATCTTCACAGCAGACTTGATATTGTAGGATCACAGGCTCTCACTGATTTCCGGTGCCTAGTGCCCAGTTTCTTTGCTGTTTCACCGATGTACGTACTCCCAGGCTGCATGAGATTGGTATCTACTCTGCATCACTATCCTTACATTTGATTTTGTAATTAACCCCTCATTTCTCCTCAAACGCGATCACATCTTTTGTCTCGATTCAAGAGGCCATAAACATTTATACCCTGCGACCGGCAATGAACCGTGAGCAGGGTTACCACCTTCCCCCAATTTATGGAACAATTTTGCAGCCTCATCAAAACAAGGCTGGGAATAACAGCAAACGTCACTGATGATGGGATCCGGGTGCTGCGCAATTTTCAAAAATTGTTGATGAGGGGGATTATTTCTTTGCAACAAAAAGTTTACTTTGTTCTTTTATAAAGTCTTGTGTCTAAAAATTCTGCATCGTGACGGTAGATACCAATCTCCTCTTGGCCGTCTTCGAAACCAGGGTTACACAGCTCCACTGAGCAAGTGGAAAAATCATTTCCGGAGGAAACACCATGCAATGCATCTACGAATTGCAAACTATTTGGCTGTATGCGTCTGACTTGGATCCCGAACTCTCTCCGGTTGCTTTCTCGCTTGTCAATCAAAGCAGGCATTACAAGTCGGTTGGGTCTCTGTTGCTGTAAATAAGGATTGCCATTTGCATTATTCCTGTTGTCATACAATGGCGCCTTTTTACCGCACAATCCCAGTAAAATCTTGTGGAACGTTTGCCGAAATTCGCGGTTGCGGAGGCCATAAAGGATGGGATTACACACCGAGTTCCCGTACTGAAGCCATTTAATTATCCGTACTATGAACGTTAGTGGTATTTTGGTTAGCACTTCACACCCGATGCTTGAGGACGAACAAAGTCCGACCGCAAAGTTGATGCCAAAAAACGGCGTCCAACAAATGATAAAAAGACCTGTCACTACTGCCACCGTTTTAGCAACACGCAAATCCTAAAATCAAAACAGAGCCAGCCATTAAACTTGGGCGTAGAAAGATCTTTATTGTTCTTGGTACCTTTTAACATGTAAGCAACTGGGAAGTGGAAGGGGGGGGGGGAGGAAAGAAAATGTGCAGCAAAGTTACAAGAGACTAGGGGGGGTGCCGTCTTGAACCTCTATAGATGTGGCTTAACTTTCCTGCGGGGAGGGGTAGGGGTTAGTAGAGTTAGAGTGTTCGGGGACCCCAGTACCTAGCTAAACGCTATTGCGGTTACTCTGGCCTTCCGACAATTAAAAGGCTAATAAAGAAATAAACAAAAATTTTTAGACCAACAGTCCTATACTCCTTTCGACAGTGGTGTCGGGGTATTTTTACGTCCCCTTACTTTGCAGTAACACCACTACATTTAGTTTTGAAAACCTGACGTCATCTCTTTGGTTTGTACACGTTAGACGATGGAAACGATGGAAAGTTGTTGTCGTTTTATTAAACGTAATCTTTTTAAATTTGTAATTTAAATGAATTTGAGTTAATATCTTGTACATTTAAACAGTTTTTACATTTTTTTAAAGTTTATGAGATCCTTTTTGAAAACCACATTATCTCAAGTAACAATTATTCCACGAGGGCGCGTTTAGTGGCGGATCCAGACCTTCAGCTAAGGGGAGGGGCGGGGGGGGGGGGGTCATCCAGACCCTGAGAAAAGGGGTGGGGTCGGTCTCAAAAAAAAAATTGTTCGGGCCCCTTCGGGCCCCAGTTTGGTCTACAAATAAGGGAGGCCCCTCCCCTGGATTCGCCACTGGCGTTGGATATGAGATTGTAGATAGCCAATGATGGCTATAATCATCTCATATATAATCATCTCACAACCAACAAGCGCGAGTGGAATAATTTTTTTTAGTAAAAACGCCTACAAAATCTCGATAAACCTCCCCGACTTTATTTTGTTAGAACAAGCCGGAAAAGACAAGGGACTTCCACTTTTCACGTGTCACACGTCTATCAACACTCTCAACGCGCGAACGAACTGGATGAATTATCATGAATGAAAAATCAATACGTCATTAGCTTGAACAATTTTAAAAATTCATCGGGATTCTAGGATTTTACACAGCATGGCAGCTAAAAAACTCCCAGGTAATGAGAACTCAGGTAAATTAAGACATGGGCCTCAATTTGCCTCAATTTGCTCACTTCAAAAGTGAGGGGGTGGTCTACATCTAAGAGCTTTAGATGTAGACACATAAAACTTTGCCAGCTGCTCTCATTTTTAGTTTGTGCCGATTTCGTGCTTTAAAATTATGCAAATTAGGTCACGTGAGCTCCATCGGCTGAAAAAGATTGTTCTTGAAGCGGCAACACTTTTTCGTATGTCCTCAACTTTTTTATCGGTTGCATAATGTTAAGGCCGTTTAATAAATCACTTCTGTGCTTGGCCTTTTTTAGATATTTAAAAGCGAAGGCGTTAAGATCTGATAAAAATGCCTTGGGGGAATGGGTCTAGTTGAAAAAACAGTTTATTTTCTAAAACAGTAGGGCCAAAACGCTAAAAATCTTCAATGTTTACTCAAGTTTGGGCTTACAGAAGGTAATGTCACAGTTTTTCAATGACCATGAAATTCAGAGTCCGGGTTGTTAGTTAATCAATTGTGGCCCTGAGAAAATTTGAAGGAAAAAAATCTACGAATTTTTAAGAAAATGCTTTTTTCGTGAGATTGACTCTTAAACGCTGACAAACGTCAACAAATAGCGAAATCTATAATTTCTATATGTTTGCTTTGCTCGAAATCGCGCGCATTTACAAGGCCCTAAAGCGTTTTGCTGACTTGCAAGGACCCATCTGTTATAAGGATGCCCAAAATACAGAGATGAATCTCATAGTTTATTAGATATAATCCGTGTAAAGTTTGCTTATCATTTTCGCATAAATTATGACCTAAATTTGGAAACCGCTGAAGTTCTCGAATTGGGTCTTTGCGATTTTGGTGAAACTCTGTTCAGCACAAGGCACTAATGCGCACTATGTGTAGCCGAGAGATTTTCACCAAAAAATGCTGGCAACAGCAGATTTTCGACTCAGACCTTAAAGGGGCGTGGCATTATAACCACGTGACATTTACTCCGATCGCCAAACATTTTATGTTATATTGTAGATTGATCTATATGTTATCCATTCTATGTGTTATACTTACGATAAAAGTAAAGGTGGGGATACCAGAGAGCTTTAAAGTAGGATGGTACCCCCTAAAAAAAAACTGAGTCGAGTCACCTTAAGCACGGTCTAGCATCATCTAGCACCCAACACCGCTCAACAAGGTTTTCAAAAGGATCTCAAACGTTACATCCAGCAATGCTGGCTATTGAACCAACATTGACAATCCATTTCAACCGGCCTGAACATTGGTACCTTTTTGAAGGAACTCACGCCTCTGCCACGAGCATGCGCTCTAGCTATGCGAAAAATCTTGCCATAAGCTGCCAAAATAACGATAAGTGGAACGAAGACGAATGTCACGGTTATTATCAAACCTGTCACACCAGTCTGTACAGGAATCGCTACCATCGATCCAGCGAATGAGGCTAGAACCCATACACCAAAGATTACGGCTAACAACGACCCTGTAAGCGACAAAAAGAAATGCAGCATAATTTGATTCAGTTCAAAACGCACGTTTTCATGTTTTAATAAGTATCAACTGTTAATAACGGTGGGCTAAGGCGAACATGTGGGCCCTTTTATTTTTCTTTCTGGAAATTGCTAACGATCTCATGTTTCAAGTCTTTTGCATGACCGATTCCGATTGCCTACGACTTTTAAGCACTCGCAACCGTTTCACTGCCTTACTGTCTGGGTTTTGGCCCCGTAGACACACAAATGCGTTTTCAAAAGTATGCATTTTCGTTGTCATCGAAAACGAATCGATCGAGTCGCGTCCACACTACCGTTCTGATGCTTTTTCATCTGTCCACAATAAAACTTTCGAAAACGATACAATTGCACGTTGTCACGTAAGTTGAACTCTGTGTGCATGCTACAAACACACGCGCCTGCGATATTTTCGGACATTGTTTTAACCTTAATGCATTTTTAGTCCGGCGGCTTAGCTCCAAAGTTCAGGTGAATTGTGCACTTTTCGATACAAGCATGAAATTTGGCACACCCATAGAAGTCCGCCAATACAAACATTTTCAGATATAGTGCCAAGCCCAAAATAGGTCGTTTTCCATAGAAACCACAATTAATTAAAATTTATGACAGTTGTTGCTTGTCCTAGTTTATCCTGAAATACTATCATTTTAGTTATTGGTATTAATCTGTTTTGCACGTACGTCTTCTTTATTACATGCCACTTAACAATATGTTTTCATGGCAACAGGAAAATAAAAATTAAAGAGGCTATATCACACCATTTACTTTCTTTTTGAAAAAAACCTAAAATGTGTCTTCGTTGCAATTGAATTCTAACAATAATGGCCTAGTTTCGTCGGTTGCTAGGATCTGAAGCAAAACAGGGAAACGTTGGGCCAACATTTTCAACTTTTAATGCCGTGCCTGCTAAAATCACCAAAAATATACAATGGTTTGTGCTCCTTGATGCTTTCTTTTCCCTAACTCTACTAGAGCATTGTTTTGTATGGGTAAAGGCACTAAGCTTCAGCAAAGAATTGGCACAAAACAACAATCTCCTCATGACAATAGCCCTTTTAGTTGCTTTGAATATTTAATATTATACAAATTAGTCACGAATGCATTGTCCATCACATATACAAAGCGGGGTATATGGAAGGGCTGCCTTTACACAATCATTTGCATATTCTGCTGCAACTCTTTTTACGACCACAATGGACCAGTTCTTTGCAGATGACAGCCGCTGCTAGTTAAGCGTAACCCATTGTGGTTGCAGCTGCTCTTTTCGTCTAAGGGTCCAGCCCCAATTTGGTGGTTCAGGAAGAACAGGCTTGCTGGCGGTTGCCCGTCCCCAGATGTATCTTCCTCCTTGATATACGGCGCGCTTCACGTGCTGTTCCAGAGCGTCACGACTGGGTGGGAGGCCTTCCAACCCTCTCCCTTTTTCTTGGCGAACAAGTACTTTCGGGAATCATTGACCTGGAACAAATACCAAATAGTAACTATAAATAAATGCAAACATTACAAGATCACAATTTCTCAAGAAGAAACCGATTGTTTTCTAAATTAACACCCACCTTGCTGAAGTGGCCAGTCCTGTCGCAAATCAGAATGACGAATCGTTTTATTGTGCACAGATTCTCCTCAGAAATATTAGAGGGGGTCCCTGGCAGCTCCAGAAATGTCCTTGTAACATCTGGAAAGTTCTCCCAGCGAAGAAGGATGTTGTGTCGCACCCTGTAAGGGCATGGAAGATGGGGAGACACTTTGACTTAGACGGACCAAGAGCCTTTGCAAAGAGATGTACCAGTAGGATCCTGTGGTTTTTTCTTGTTCCATAGGACACCATAATTCCTTTAGGTCTAAAGTAGCAACAACTAACACTACCACGTCAGTGTCTGTTAATCGAGTCATGACTGACTGGTATATAAACCATCATTCTTGTGTCTACTTGTTCATGCGAACAGGGTGACAATTTATTCCTTCTTGTCGCAGGTGGAGAGCAGAGGACCTCTTCTCCTCGTGTAACAATGATTTGCTTGCCCTTGATCGCTGTTCTCACGACCTGCTCTGACACGAACAGGAACAGCTCCTTCTTGTTGTTATCTAAACGTAAGAATTCTTGCCATTTTCGGAGTACCATAGCAGATGGAAAAACTCTTCCTTCTGGCACCAGTGCCTCTCTTCTGCCTTGCGTTGGTTTTTAAACTGTTAGGGATATATTCATCCCACACCAAATCCAGCCTTTGTACATTTTCAGTTGACTGTTTGATTTAGGGCAGAAAGACCTTCTTCGCTGTATTCCATGAACAGAATTGTGGTAGAATGCGCGTCCAATACAACAAACGATGAGTGTTTCTCTCATGTGCCCACCAATTTATCCATGCACTGTATTAAGTCACAATTGCTACCTGACCTAATTCTCTCACAGTCCGATAATGAAAGAGAAGAGCCTTGATCATCATGAGAAAGAAAATCATCGAGGTCGCCATCTCGACTTTGACATCCGATGTATAGCTTCGAAAACAGCATTTTCTACAGATTTTAGCTTCATTTTCTCTTTTGATGTTGAAATCTTAGACCCTGGTTTCCACAAACGAAGATTATTTCTTGAAACGCTGTCGTCGTTTGGCTTAGATCTCTCCGTAAGCCTACCTTTCTTTGATGAAGAGTTCATACTGCCCCTTTCCAATTGACTCAATATTGTTCAAAGTAGCTTTGCTGGATCAGCTATATGTCTTTCGATACAAGTGAGACAAGGTCTTCAAATGGGTTGCCAAGCTCTTTTCTATAGTAGAAACCAGAGATTGAACATGACTTATGAAACCCCCTTGACAAGCCCTGGATTACTCATGGTAAGCTGTTCAAGTCTGGTCAGTGTTGTCCTCCTTTAATGTACTCTCAAACTCTTTTACCACTCTTGCAAGCTCCGGTCCAGCCACCATCCATCTTAAAAGTGCACCAGGAGTCTCAGTGATTCCAATACTCCCCCGCCGTCCCCCTTTATTAACTCATTATTCTGTTCATGAGCCTGGTCTAGTGGTATAGAAGAAAAAGTATTGGTCATCTTCTGCACTGTAAATTTTCCACCACTTGTCGAGAACTCCTTGTAGACATGCGGGTGTTTATTTGGTAGTTCTACCATGTCCCTAATATGAACAGGTAGCCACCGCGAATAATTAGTGCGATCTAGAGCGAACGTCCAAGGGGTAATTGCCGTCAAAGCAGCTGTATACTGTCTGAAGTCCGATTGTCGAAAGGAGCGTACGAGAATGAGAATAAGTAACTCAAACGTGAGGTTCATATTCCAGAATTGGAACTGTGGGATCTTGCCAGCATGATCTTTGCACTATTTAGGGAATGGAGGAGCGTTCTCCGCGGATTTTGCGTAGTAATTCTTGTAGGGCCTCTGTTGAGGATGCCGTAACTTGATGGACGTATCTTGTACGTGTAATGTGCGTAGAAGTTACTAATGACTCAGCCCTTCCACTGGTGGTTATCCCGGCTTGAGCAATAGCCTCTGTCAATCCACTTCCCAACAGCCATGATCCTATTGCTTTGAGAACGGCTAACGCTATGAGAAGTCCACCAATCATATCTACCAGCTTATCTTCTGCCATGGTGTCTTGATATCTCTATGGTATTTCCTTAGCTAAACCAAATATGGGTTGATCGAATACTATAACTGCGGTTTGCCCTTGGTTGAGGTGTTCAACAGCTTTCATAGCAACAGTTATGCCATGCTTGATCATGGCTATAGAGTGAGCAGCTTCTGCAAGAAGAGGCAGCAACGAACTCTGGCATCGTGCCGGTTGTCGCGTTTCTGTCGTTCTCCGTAGTAAGCAGACCATGATACTCCATTTCCAGCTTGCTTGGCAACAGTGGGTTGTATATCCTCTTTGTCTCTCTTCTACATTCTGCTTTATATGGTTGAGCCATTCAGTCTCTTTCATTGTGGTCAGCGATAATGCTTCATCATCACCCTTTACATTACACTGCATACTTGGCATTCTTAAAACCACCTTGTTTAATTTTTGACATGACCAAGGAGGTATATATGTTGGTGTGGCTGGATGGCAGTGGGCCTGTAGTCTTTTTTGCAGACACATTTCTTTGCTTAAAGCTTGCGTTTTCCACACCTTTCCCTTCCACAGTTAAGGGTGCTGTATTAGTGAAATGCTGGTGACATGAAATGAACTTACTGCCCTTGTCGACGAACTGTTGGGGTGGAGATTATCAACCGCTGCTGTAGTGAATACGTTTGTTTTCAAGTTTGGAGGGCATACCGAGTCCGTCTCCTTGAAGTGTTCATAAACAGCGTTTGCCATATCTGACGACAATCTTAGCAATCTTAGCACTTCGAAATTGACATGCCAGGTGAATGTAGTCTGTCTATAAGATCCCTCTTGCGTGTTTTCATATGAAGCATCACACCGATGTGAACTGTTAATGGAGTCTCTTAACTTTTGACAAGCCGAGTACATTCTTCTGTTTTACGGGTGTGCTTCACGCTATTGAATTTAAGAAGCTGAGTAATGTTAATGCAGCCTGACTTAGCTTCCCATTTGACTGACATTTAGTTTTGGCCCCTCTTTCTGGCAAATAATACATTTTAACCTGTCATTAGTTTGATGTTACTGCATGATTTCCACGTCTTCTCGTCAACCCATTTTCTTTTGTTCTCCGATCAAACCGGCCTGAATAATATTCTCTAGCTGCATGCAGCGATCGAGGCGCATGCCCCAAATTCAGAGTGAAAACCAAGAGAAAGTTGAGAAAAAGCACGTGCAGATAAATTCCAAATTACGGCCTTATTCAAATAATTAATTTTCCGAGAAAATTAAAATTATTAGTATAAAAAAGAAGAGAAGATAATAACAATTTGACTCCAAATTTAAGCAATTGTATATGTATTTTGAAAGGAAACGTGTATTAAATCACAAAAAAACAGCAAGAAATGTACTTCGAGGGGGTCTCGCGTCTGAAAATTTTACTAGCTGCTAACTAGCTGAAATTAGAAAATTTCACTTGGCACTATATCTGGATATGACTAGTATGAGAATGTATATGTTCCTACAAATTTTGGTGCTTGTATCAAAAATCGCAAACTTTCCAAGCTAAGCCACCATCCACACTAATACGATGTGTATGCATTTTTGTTTTGATCCATTTTTAAGAGCGTTTTCAAATCGATGCGTTTTCGATGAAACCGCTTAGCGTATTAGTGTGGATGGAGAGGCCTAGACGCATCCAAATGTTTTGCGTTTCAAAACGAAAACGCAGTAGTGTGGACGGTGCCAAAGTGCATGGTCATCAAGGAGAAGAAGAAGAAGAAATGGTGTTTAAAATCAAGGAGGAAAACCTTTAAGGGTATTGGC
Organism: Porites rus; assembly: GCA_964035705.1. NCBI lineage: Eukaryota > Metazoa > Cnidaria > Anthozoa > Scleractinia > Poritidae > Porites > Porites rus. The sequence goes on from OZ037998.1 coordinate 9,857,499, forward strand.
ACCAACATCTGTAGCCTCGGCTCTGCAATTTCAGTAAGAAATAATTAGAAATAAAATATTTTGCACAACATACGTTTGCTGATGTTGCGATGCTTTATGGGATAAATCAGAGCGTAACATCTCTCCAAGCTTATGGCTGTGAGATTAAGAACCGAAGACACTCCCCAGATGATGTCAAAGATCGTATGAAAGGTGCGTAATTGATAGCCGTTTGTTACTGATACATAAACATACAGCGGCACAGAAATTGTTCCGATCAGTATGTCAGCGGTTGCTAATGATATAAGTAACATATTACTTGCTGTGCGAAGTCGTCGGTTGACTTGAAATGTACCAATCACCAGCGAGTTTCCAAACACAATCATCAAAGCAAGGATGCAAAAGACCACAACAAAGGCGATATCAACTTGGTACGATCGGGCAGAAATTTGGGGTGTACGTTCAATTCCAGTTGTAGCATTTGAAGTATTTGTTGCGTTCGCGAATGCAGTGAAGAATTTGTCGCTATCCATTGGTGGCCGGTTGGTCTACGAGACAAAATATAAAATTGACAGCAATTCTAACATGGACCCATCGCAATAAAAGAAACATGGACCCTTCACACAAGGTATTTCTCATTTATTTTGGAATTTTTTTTAGCTTATAAGCCAGTCTCGGCACTCGACAAATTTCTCGATTTGGCAAACATCAAAAAATGTTGGCAATTTTGTCATAATTTTTAGCTAAGGCAAATGAATGGTGCAACGGTTTTATTGGAAATTATACTTTTCTCAGCTTTCAGAAAAGGGGGTGCAGTGCAGATGGACTCAATTTAACCCTGCTTCCTCATTATCGACGTAAAGGCGCGGGCTCGGTTTCGTGGAAAGAACTCTTTCATCTCGTTTTCATGATACGCGGTCAAATTGATTAGTCTCCTTTCGTTTTTAAGGTGGCTCGATACAGTTTTTCAGGGTCAATAGAGTTCTAAAGTGATGACGTCATAAAAATTAAATTTGTGAAATTATGGGATTTGTCAAGATATTCTGAAAGAAAAACGTCTAAGACGCCTACTTGCCAAAAAGTAGCATTACGGAGCAAATTGCCTCTGAGATATTAGCCCATTTATGCTCTGATGACTCCATACAAATCCTTCTAATTTTGAATTGGGTCTAAACGTTTAGACCCAAGTCAAAATTAGATGGATTTGTATGGAGTCATCGGAGCATAACTGGGGTAATATCTCAGAGGCAATTTGCCCTACAAGGCTAGTTTTTGGCAAGTAGGCCTCTTGGATGTTGCTCTTTCAGAATATGCTGGCAAATCCCATAATTTCACAAATTTGATTTTTTATGACGTCACACTTTAGTACTCTATACCTCCCAAGTTTGAGCATAAACTACGTCGCCAAAAACAAAGTTTTGGAAAATTGCCACCACAGTTGTATTAGATGAAGATGGAAATTTGTTATGATCAGGGTTGCAACGGCATCGGAGTTGTCATAGCAACGAAATGACGCTATTACATATTTTACTTACAGCAGCCTATCTCGGCACTGGGAACTGTTCTTCGAAAATCAATCACGGGAGCTTTTTCCTCCAATAGCAGCCTCGATGTTCGTGAAGTTTAAGCGAAATCTGTGAGAGCGTTATCGAGATATTTTGGGATAAAGTTTTAATTGTTAGAACAGTAAAAAATGGACAATATTGTTGTTTGGCCGTTATCTGTAGAAAATTGAGCGCTTTCGACATGAAATTTCACCTCATAGTAGTTTCAATCTTTTTGAAAGCGTATGTGAAAGATCATGGGAGATAGCTCCAGCCGATTGCTAGAAAGAAGGGTTTGATTAGTATGCTTCGAAGAGCTCTTGTTAACGGTTTTGTAAACATTTTGGTCTACTTTAACAAATTAGCGAAAAATTTTTAAACCGCTCGATAGATTTTTTTAAAAATTTAAGATTCTTGAGGTTAACCTTCCTTGTATATGACCTTTTAGTTTCAAGATTTTTGATATATTGTAAGGCAGTAGAATAAGGGCTGCAGTTCGTTACTTTTTTATCGGAAGTTTCGTCATTACAAGTGAAAGCCTCTAATTATTCAAGGCATTGTCTCCAAGTTTCATTTTCACGTGAACAGCAGTAACTAACAATGCATTTGAAATATGCAAAAATTTTAGCTATTGTTGTGCACGAGAATATGAAACTTGTACACAATACCCTGAATAATGAGAGGCTCACACTTGTAAACACAAACTTTCTGCCAAAATATTAGCGAATTGTAGCCCTTATTTTACTGCCTTACAATATATCAATAATCTTGAAACTAAAAGGTCATATAAAAGGAGGATTAATCTCAAGAATCTTAATTTTTCAAAAAAATCTATCGAGCGTTTAAAAATGATTCGCTAATTTGTTAAAGTAGACCAAAATGTTAAAAAAAAAACCACTAACAAGCTAAGAGAGCCTCGATAAATACTAATCAAACCCTTCTTTCTAGCAATCGGCTGGAGCTATCTCCTTGATCTTTCACAAACGGTTTTAAAAAAAATTGAAACTACTATGAGGTGAAATTGCAGGTCAAAAGCACTTCGTTTTCTACAGATAACAGCCGAACACCAAGATTGTTCATTTTTTACCGTATTTCTAACCACAAAATCTTTATCCCAAAATATTTCGCTCTCACAGATTTCGCTTAAACTTTACGAAAATCGAGGCTGCTATTGGAGGAAAAAGCTACCGAGAATGATTTTCGAAAAACAGTTCCCAGTGCCGAGATATACTGCTGCAAGTAAAATAGGTAATAGAGTCACTTCGTTGCTATGACAACTCCGATGCCGTTGCAACCCTGATCATAACAAATTTTCATCTTCATCTAATACAACTGTGGTGGCAATTTTTCCAAAACTTTGTTTTTGGCGACGTAGTTTATGCTCAAACTTGGGAGGTATTGACCCTGAAAAACTGTATCGAGCCACCTTAACCCTATTCAGACTGGGGGGGGCTTTTCGAGCCCTCCCCCCCCCTCCGGCAAAATCGTGATAACTCCTACACCGAAAGAGCTATGACGTTCAAATTTTCTGACTTTTCCTAAAATTTATCTAGGAACATTTTGGTATAATTACCATGTCCATGTGATTAATCATGTTGCCATGGCAACCAGTTTCTGACACATAGGTTTTGGGAAATTTAAAAAATGGTGATTTTTTGTTTTAAGATCGCGTTTTTACACTTATAGTGCTTTTTGTTGTTAAAATGGTCTTTGCTTGGGACTAGTTTTTGAATTACATCAAAATGTTTCAACATCGAATATTTGGGGGGAGGGGTGGGGTAAAATTTGTCACTTTTTTGCTGTAACAAATATGCTGCTCTGTTTTCCAAATAACACTTCCAAAGTTATTTGTTTGGGTAATAAACATTAGTTTGATACTTCTTCTATAAATTCTGAGCTTTTTCCCCTTTGAAAGTTGCTTTAAATTATAATTTTAACAAAAAAACGGAAATCCAAGATGGCGGACCCAAGATGGCGGATCCAAGATGGCGGACAACCATTTCAAATTTTAAATTTTATGGCTTCCTATTGCTTTTTCTCGCTGTACAAGTGTTTCCTTGTTACTAGTTCATAAGAGAGGATAACAAAAAAATGACTTTACCAATATTATTGATATTTTACGTATCTAAGTAGAAAAATAATAAGAAACATTGAAAAATCGGAATATGACGTCACTATGACGTCATCATTTGGCGTGGCAAGTCAAAACTGGGTGTGGGGCTTCTTTGTACGGAGATGATCATTGTGTGTAAATTTCATGACCCAAGCGTTATTGGTTCCAGAGATACAGAGGGGGGTCCGAGGACCCCCCCCCCCCCAGTCACAGATTGACCAAAAAAGCCCAGTCTGAATAGGGTTAAGGTGATTCAGCAAGGTTAAAAAGTGGTAAAAATAAAAGCAGAAGGTCCATTATATAATAAGGTCTGTTAGCTGGGTAAGTGAGTTGTAAAACAACGTTCTCATTTTAGATCAGTCACAGAAAATTATCTGTTCTTTTCAAAAGGCCAAGTCGCTTTCCTATATTTGATACGGTTGTTTAAAAGCAGTTGTCTATCTTTATGCCACGTAGTTTAGTATCGGTTACAGAATCAAGTTGAACCTCAATTGTTCTGCATTAAGATTTCTCCCGTTCAAGCAGTTAGCTTCAAACTTATGCTGTAGACAATCGCTTGCAGGGACGAGAATCATCAGCGAACGGAAATGCAACTTACATATAAGCTTCTGGGACCGAAAACCCGAACTTACCCTATGGCAATGTGGAAGACAAGCTCAGAGCACCAGCCTAATCACCAATTAACCGACTGCTGCTTCAGCCACGCACACTGAGACACATTTTAGAAAATAGAAGTAATTGATCATGTAACTGAAAAGGAAGCAGCGTACTTACCACGGAAACTGCGAGGCACTGTTTTCTTTGACGCAACCAGCAGTTCAGAACATCAAGTTAAATTTTCAAAGCTACTCCCGGCGTTGTTTAGCATTGGTCACCCAGTGCAGGACGGGCGATTTTGAGTATTTCTAGAGTCGGGGGTATTCTTTTTTAGTGCCTATTAAAAGCCATCATTTATGATTTTTTCAAAAAACTGTTATGAATCATTAAAATAGTTTGGAAATGAATTAACTGACGATGAATGGCGAGATTTAGAATTTTAGACCAGACGTCACATTTCCATGTTCAGTTTAGAAAAAGACACGTCATTCATGTTCACTGCATGAACTGGGAATGGACCCGAATGACGCAGGTGTTCTGTAGGAATAAACTTCCTTCGTGGAAACAATCATATCGCGTACTTATCAAGGAAACTGCGAGGTCCTTGTTATAGAGTATTTAGAAAGTTATTTGTCAGACAGATCTATCTTATCTTTTAAGTTTAGTTTTTAATTCACAACATTAAGTTAAATTTTCAAAGTTACTCCCGGCGTTGTTTAGCATTGGTCACCCAGTGCAGGACGGGCGATTTTGAGTATTTCTAGAGTCGGGGGTATTCATTTTTAGTGCCTATTAAAAGCCATCTGCGCATGATTTTAAGAAAAGCCATCGTTTATGATTTTTTCAAAGAACTGTTATGAATCATTAAAATAGTTTGGAAATGAATTAACTGACGATGAATGGCGAGATTTAGAATTTTAGACCAGACGTCACATTTCCATGTTCAGTT
>OZ037998.1:9867680-9890180 GCA_964035705.1 Porites rus
GATACACTTTAGAAAATAGAAGTAATCGATTATGTAACTGAAAAGGAAGCAGCGTACTTACCACGGAAACTGCGAGGTACCGTTCTCTTTGACGCAACCAGCAGTCAAATGAAAGTTATGCTGCTTATTAGCTCTAATCAATGGTCAATTTTCTGTACGAGTCATAGAACCGTGAAATCTCGACATTTTGACACTTTTGCAAATCGTGAGGTAATGAACCGTTTACCCACTAGATCATTCTCTCTGTTGACATTTGCATGAAAAAACGATCATTGATCCTAGCGCACTTGCAAAATGGATTAAAAATAAGACGGCAGTCTTTGCCAAATCATTGATATCGTATCAGAAGATTATAGTTTTTGTTTGATATTAGTCAAAAGTAAATCAACTGCGGTAAAGATACAGTCCAGTTCAAAACATCAGGTTAAATTTTCAAAGCTACTCCCGGTGTTGTTTAGCATTGGTTACCCAGTGAAGGACATAATGGAGACCGCAAGAATTGAGTATTTTTAGAGTCGGGGGTATTCATTTTTAGTGCCTATTAAAAGCCATCTGCGCATGATTTTAAGAAAATCCATCGTTTATGATTTTTTCAAAAAACTGTTATGAATCATTAAAATAGTTTGGAAATGAATTAACTGACGATGAATGGCGAGATTTAGAATTTTAGACCAGACGTCACATTTCCATGTTCAGTTTAGAAAAAGACACGTCATTCATGTTCACTGCATGAACTGGGAATGGACCCGAATGACGCAGGTGTTTTGTAGGAATAAACTTCCTTCGTGGAAACAATCATATCGCGTACTTATCAAGGAAACTGCGAGGTACTTGTTATGGAGTATTTAGAAAGTTATTTGTCAGACAGATCTATCTCATCTTTTAAGTTTAGTTTTTGTTTCATTAAGTCTTGTTTTAGTCCACGTACTGTTTTCCTGTTTCGATCTTTTGTTTTTACTTGTACTTGATTTTATGCTTGGCTCGCGAATTTACTTGTTGCCATATTAGGAATTTTATTCGCTTGGCATTGCATTGTGAGGGGGACATGGGGGTTTACGGTATTGCGGTATTAGGTTTTTTTTCATGCGATATTTCGTTAATATTAATTTGTGGTATCATGTAGCTCTGCGGTATGCCGTTTTTCATCATTTTGGCTGACAGTATTCGGAGAAGTAAGATTGTTCATACGGTACCGTTTATTTGCGCTTTCCTTTCGATACGATACGCAAAACAAAACACAGTAGGACATAAAGGTCAATAAAAGTTAATTTTTAGAAGTCTTGGACATAACGGTAACTGAAATGATTATGCCATTTGTGGGTCATTTTGTGACAGTTAATGGTCGATAATATACAATGTGATTGTTGTTGCATCCAATGATAGTTTTAGGCTTACCAGGCTTTTCGATCTGTGTACCTGTGCCGGTAATACGAGGTCTTACACGTTTCCTCACAATGGCTGAGGTCGCTGAGGTTGAAGACGGCGTGGTCATCATTGGCTATGTGGCAATTTTTTATGAAGAGGGAGGAGGCGAACATTATCGCAATTATATCAATGTAGTTTACTTTTCAGTGAAAATTTGCGAACTACCAAAATATTAATAAAAGCATGGACATCTGGTGCATACTGCCTGAGATAATTAAACGCGCTAAAAGAAAGCAACCATAAGTATGCGGAACCGATTAAAAATGTGATTAAAATGTACGGTATCAGTATTTAGACGATTTTCGACGCGGTATTTCGGTATTTGCCGTTGTTTCTTACGGTATTGCGGTATTGGGTACCCCCCCAATGTCCCCCTCGGTTAACTATCTTCAAACACTCATTAATATTCAGAAGGCATATTATTGGGACGTAAATCGTAAGACCAAGAAAGACTGTCATCTCGGTAAAACTTACAATTGCTTTAAGGTGTTTCGATACGGTTTTTCAGGGGCCATACGTAACGATATTTTGTGATTCGTTTTCCTTGTCCGATCGCTATAAAATGTTCACCAGAAATTGGCTATGGATTGAAATTTGTGAAAATGTAGTTTTAAGTAAAATCGATATTACTATGACAACAATAAACCAAAAAACTTTGAAATTGATAAAAGCCGAATTTTGCGGGATCTAGACCAGCTACTGGAAATCCAACACTTGGAACTATAAAGTTTGGTGTTTAGCAAACAATCTGCGTAAGAAGTAAAAAATTCTGTATGTTTGAATTCGACTAAAACGAAAATATATTTCAAACCTTTTTAAATTTTCAATAGCCGTGATAGATTATTTAATGAAAGCGTTATAAACGACTCAAATTATTTTTAAGCAGGGTCAGAATGCTGCTTAATATCATTTGTCGATGCTAGGAAATTTTGGCGTATTTTCGTCCTTGCGATCTTGAAAACTAACCCGTTTTCTTACCATCTGTATAAGTGCAACTTCATTCAAAATGTTGACTTTTAGTGCTTTTTTGTATATCTCTGAAACGACTGGAACGAATTTTTTTAAAGATCTCTTCACATAATCTTCATAATGTATATTACAAGGTCTTTAGGAAACTTTCATAGAGATTGATTTACTGCAACATCTTAAAATTTCAAGACAAACCTATCCTACGAACCTGTCAAAAATCTGCGTCACAACATTCACTGTTTTGACGTTATGCTCATTTTTCCAGCATAGTGAGCACCATACATAACTTCATGACTAGTAGATTTTAGTTTGAATTTATCGTATCTTGTGAATGTAAAACATTGACAATACTTACTAACAGGAACATATCTTTAATTCATAATTTAAGTATAATTTATGACATAGTTGTTGCCAAGTAAAAAAATCAACAACAAAACGAAATAAAATATGACAAAAATGCGCACATTTTAAAATTGGCAGGGGCACCCAAAGACAATTTTCGGAAAATATCTGTTCGGAAGACAATTTGAGATTTAGAATTTTCGGAATATTTTTTCCAAAATTTCTTGCTTGTCTGCTTCTCCTAGGATTTTCGAACATCTAAAAATGGTATAATCGCCCATTTTTAACGGATTTTTACCCTAAAAAGGTCACCTACAATTTTCGGGAGCCTTTTTTTCTGGCTGAAATTTTCGAATAGGTAAGTTTTGATCCCTGTCATTTTCGAATCACTAGACTTTCAGCTAGGAAATCCGAACAGATGAAAAATTTTTAGGGGATACAAATATGCCAATATCTACCGTTTTAATACTAAAATACGTTTAACAATGCTATGTTTAAGTGGTTTTGAACGATATTCTCGTTGGGTGCCCCTGAATTGGGAACACGTCCGCAGATAAAAGCAGCGTTTTTCTGTTTTATTATTTTTATTTGTTTTATTAGGGTTGACGGCATCATCTGGTTAATTAACAAAGTGCCTTGACATCGCGTAAAATTTAGGTATTCAATTCTATTTTGACTGAAGTTCGCAGTTTATAAAAATAAAAAATAAAAATAAAAACAGAAAAATGCTGCTTTTATCTGCCGACGTGTTCCCAATTTTAAAAATGTGCGCAGTTTTGTCATATTTATACATATTTCATTTTGTTTTGTTAAGATCCGATTCACAGAACAGTCAATAAAACAGTTAAAGATGGAAGTCGTAATTGATCCCGTATTATTTTGCAGTTCTCAGACAACGCAGCCTTGTTGATCGTTGTTGGTGTTTCTCACAAGGTTGTGACATCGACAAGATCCTCTATCACGAAATTGAAAAATTCAGCATAGAATTTATAAGTTCTGCATTGAGCGGTTCCATATTTTAATAAAACGTTGTTGAAGAGCTGTCTGTTATTGATGCCATTCAGGAGAGAGGGCCATCTCTATTGTTTTCGTGTGTTTGTCTCCCGTCACCGATTGATAACCCAATAATCCCAGAGAGTAATCAGTTTCAATTTTCTCCTTTTAGTATCTATACTCTATAAAACATTTTGGTCACGAGAATCAACAAATTGATGATACAATCTGAATTTAATAGATGCTTTAATAACAACTTCTCCCCCTACTTCCATAGGAAGTCTACAAAACGAACATTTAATTTACGAATTTAAATTTTGATTCCAGTGTTTAAAGGGTTAAAGGTCTCTGTGACGATTTTTTTCAGCCATAAATGCATAAAATATTTTTAGCTACAAATTTTTCTTTTAAAATTATCAGGTCGTTAGATAGGACTAAGTCAGAAGCTTTGTTTAGGACTAAGTAGAGGTTTGTTTGCGAGAACTGTAAGGAATAACTCACAGCAGAGATCAAAGAGAAAAAAAGAATAACAATTTAGCAGAGAGAGGTTTACTGTCACATTTTGGAAGTGGGAACACTTATTAAACTGTTTAAACTCAAACATAATGTGAAAGGAAACGTAACCTCGAAAGCAACTCATCCTACCATCTTTTGAATATGGCAATGAATTGAGCACCACACCATAGCTTGTAACTTGTAACTTTATTTGATTTACCACAAAATACAAATAACGATAAAACAAGACAGTTACACAAAAGCAAAAGAAAGTGGCGAGGAAGCCCAAAAAGAAACCATGAGGCTAATAGACATTGAGTAAAAATGAAGTTAGCAGTAACGGTAAGGCCAGGATTGAAAGCAAAATACAATGAAGGTAAGTATGAGTTAACAAAATATAAGGTATGGTACAAGTAACAATAACTATAAAAATAATATCAGACATGTGAAGAAATATAACTATTTACTACAAGATTTAGAACTAATAATTCATATGTAATTTTTTTTTCAATTTCGTTTTGAATACGTGGAGAGAATTAGATTCTTTAATATCATTTTCTACAGTGTTATAATAAGTAGGTCCTTGGAAACTGACAGAAAATTCACGAAGGTTTGTTCTACAAGAAGGAAGGTGAAAATCGTTCGCGTGTCTAGTGGCATAGCTATGGACTTGTTTGTTTAAGGAAAAATAATTGTTGAACTTTGAAGGCAAAAGAGAATGGTTAAGAGAAAACATAAGTTTACCTAATTCTAGCTGTCTAATATCGGAAAGTTTTAGTAGCTCTAATTCTTTGAAAATAGGGTCTGAATGAGAATCGAAAGTTGATTTAGAAATAATTCTGATAACTCAGTTTTGCGAAGAGACAATACGGCGAAGATTGGTTTTGTACGTAGATCCCCAGACAATAATACAATAATGAAGATAAGGATAAACTAAACAATAATAAAGAGTTTTTAGACACGGTTTAGGTAGAAAAAATCTTGCTCTATTAATGACACCTATTGATTTCGAGATTTTACGAGCTACTTGAGAAATGTGCGGTTTCCAAGACAGATGTTCATCAAGGACTACACCGAGGAAGACCGTTTCCTTAACCCTGTTCGATTCTCTGTTCGTTTATGCATACTTGCATTGGAAAATGTTACCTTTTCTGTCTAGGCTTAAATAACATAAAGTTTGTTTTCTGTAGGTTTAAGGAGAGTTTGTTTGCCTTAAACCAAGTGGATAATTTATTAAGTTCGGAATTGAGTGAGGCTTCCAGGTAGACAGGATCTTTATGGGACATAAATAAATTAGTATCATCAGCGAATAAAATCAGCTCGACGAGCGTCGATACGTTATTTAAATCATTAATATAGAGCAAGAAAAACAAGGGGCCCAAAATAGATCCCTGGGGGACACCACAGCAGATAGTTTGAGGAGAGGAGCATTGACTGTTAAATTGAACGAATTGCAACCTGTTGGAAAGGTGGCTTCTAACCCAGTCCAGAGCTTCATACACATTCTCATTTAATGGATCAGCCCACCGACCATAGAGAAATTGGCAATAGTCATGTTTTGGAACAGAAAACACTTATCAGTAGGCTTAAACTTCAAGATTAAGTGACGAAAAACCTAAAACAGTGATTATAGTGATTATTAGTGCAGTACGCAAGTTTAAAACGTATCCTCATTTTATAATGGCTGCCGTGGTGATCGATAGAAAAGGTACCCAGGCCCAATATTGATATGGAAAAACTTGAAGTCGTCCATCCATCCATTTGCTATATTTTCACATAAACAATAATGCACTTTGTTTACCGACCAGAATTTTACATAACCAATGTTTCCAATTATATTTCTCCTGGGTATTACAGTCGTCCCAAGAGAAATCGAAGACAATGGTTACGCAAAATTTTGGGGGGTGAACAAGGTGCATTATGGTCTATGTGAAAATGACGAATTGAAAAAAATTCCCGTCCAGAGAAGAACGCATACAGCTATTTCGAGAAAGGTTGTCGGGAAAAGTGCATGCGACAATCCCGTAAGGTATTGTGGGTGGTTTTAAGTTTGCTGTTTTTCAAAGGAATTTGAAAGAATGACACGATAGGCCATGGACATATGTCTTTGAGTGCTAAAGGAAAGCAACAAAAGGAGGTTCGACAGCTACAGTGTCAGGAACAGTACATTGATCATATCCCATATTACCTTTCGGGATTGTCGCGCGCACATATTTTCCGACAACCTTTCTCAAAATAGCTGTATATAAAGCGCTTCAGCCCCATACAGGACAATTACAAGTGGCAGATCCAGACCTTCAGATAAGGGGGTGGGGCATGGTCATCCAGAGCCTAAAATAAGGGGGGAGGGGGGCGGTGTCTCAAAAAAACTTTTTTCGGCCCCTCTGCCCTTAGTTTCGTAAAGAAATAAGGGGCTGCCAGGGCCTCTTCCCTAGATCCGCCACTGACTCATTTATGTCCAACACTAGGGAGTTTAAGATACGGCGACTACGGACTACGACTACGGTTAAACATGCTACTGCGCATGATCTAAACCACGTGACTGTTCATTTTTCCCGCGTAGTCCTGCGGCTGCGGTGAGTTGTTGAGCTGTTTCGCGTAGTCGGGACTACGGAGAACATTTTGCTCGTATTTCGCCGTCTCGGTAATTCAAGAATCTGGTCTTTTGGTAACAAAGTTTTCAATTCACTTGCTTTAAGTGAGAGGAAAGAGAAATATGTAAGTTGTGTCTTATTTCTGCTCAGATTTACGCTTTTAATCCACTGTTGTGAATACATTTTTATCTAGCTAAGCTCTAAGCTCATGTTTAAATAAGCTTAGCTGTTTATACGCAGAATTCATATTGACGGCCGAGGAGAAGAGAAATCATGTAGGTAATTTACTTTCTCTTCGCACTTGAAAAGTCTCAATGTTTGTTCGAACTGATTAGTGTGTCTTTCTACTTGTGTAACCTTTGTTTATGCGCCGGAGTTTTTGTATCCTGGCGTATTTGCTGAATGAAAATGATGTAAACATCTTCGAGACAATCGAAACTCGGCATTTCAATACTTCAAACTACATCAGATCAGTAGTTGGAGAAGTCCATCTTCTAACTGTAATAAATGAGCTATTACTATTTCTGTCTATTTCTTTAATATTTGACATAAGTATTCATGGGCGAAAAAAATAAAACCCGTGTAACCAAAACTTTGTTCACCAATTTCACCCGACGTAATTGCTCCCTTCAAGTATGGAAGAATTTGTTCATTGTTTTAAAGATAAGATCACATGCAAATTAAACTGACTTACATTTTTGTGAACTGTGATGAAAACAAGAAAATCTTTGCGTGTTGTTTCCCTCTCCGCCTCTTCTCTTTAGTCTACTGTCTGTAGTGCAATCTTAACGTTCTATATTTGCACGACTCAAACCAGTGCTACAAACAAAGGACAACACTCGTCCAGCCGTAGTTCGTAGTCCGTAGTCTGCGTATCTTAAACTCCCTACTGTCTCACTGACTACGGACAATCACAAATGGTATGCTCGCAGCAATAACTGCTCAGGGTCCTTAATGTTAACGGAATTCTTTAGGGGTTCATGAGCAGTTTGTGGTGCTTGTCTGTCCCACACCTACGCTTCCTTGTTCAAACAATGTATTAAATTCCTCGGATCCCCTTGTCCCAGAGATTTGTCCCTTTCTGAGAACCCACAGTCACATTTCTTGTTATACATATATATTTCACAGTTCGGTGATTGCTATTAGCAGCTTCAGCATCTGCCATTTTATAGTTTGTCTTCAAGGTAGCACGCTTCAGCAACAACTCTTCAATTAGCAAATACGTTACAGTAAATTCCGACCTCTTATTCAATATCTCAATAAGACGATCTCGTTTTTTTTTTTTGCAGTTGTTGTCAAAATGGATGTTATTCAGGATCTGGGATCTCTTTATTCTTTTCTTGATCGCGTCACTGGCGAGTCCGGACAGGTAAATGTTTAATTGTACATTCAACTCTCTCATAGAGACTACTTTTCGTAAACTGCGATCACTTTGTCATGCACCAAGGGTTGTCGCTTACGAGAGAGTTGACCGTATTTACATCTGCCATGATATCAATCTAGTACCCATTCTCTGGTTACGAGGCATTGCCGCGATATATAGTAAAAGTGGCCTGCGAGCAGAAGTTTCTTTCTGGCATGGCTTTTAGCTTTACGAAGTCCTTCGCGTGGTGTGTTAGTCGCGTAGTAAAGAAATGGGAATGAATGGCTTTGCAATTTCCTGGGAAACTATGATACATTATTGATAGGAAAGAGAAGCACTAAAGAGCTATAGAGTACCACCAGAAAAGTTTAACCTTTGCCACTGATGAAGGCAACCAAGCTGGACAGGGCAGAGCCTATTGTAATCTCTGAGCTGCTTATCAAAGCCTCGGTAATTGCAAGAGAGCAATGGAGTATCATGAGAAATACCTTTCTGTTAGTAAAGAAACTGGAGATCGTACCGCAGAGGGACGGGCTTTTGGCAACCTCGGCACTGATTGTCATTGTCTCGGAAAAGTCGAAGAGGCCTTGGACTATTACATGCAACGACTCTCTGTTGCCAAAGAGCTGAAGGACAAGGTTGGAGAAGGAAGCGCCTATTGCAATATTGGCAACGCGTATCAAGACTTCGGAAAATTAGAGGAAGCCATCAATAACCACCGAAAACACCAGTCAATTGCAAAAGAAATCGGCGACAAGAATCAAGAAGGAATGTCCTATTGTAATCTAGGGGTCGCTTACAAAAGCCTCGGTGATTTTCAAAAGGCCAAGGAGTGCCACGAACAGGATCTGCAGATTGCCAAAGAAGTGGGAAATGCGGCCAGTGAAGGAAGGGCGTATTGCAACCTTGGGTGCGTTTCTAGGATCCTTGGAAACTTCCAAGAAGCCATACAGTACCATAGAAAACATCTTTTTATTGCCAAAGAAATGGGAAATGAAGCTGGGGAAAAAGAGACTTACGCTAATCTCGGCAATATGTTTCAAAGTCTCGGAAACTTCCAAGAAGCGATTAAGTACCACAAGAAACGTTTGTCCATTGCCAAAAAACTAGGCGATAAGCTCGGAGAAGGACGAGGCTATATGAACCTCGGTAATACCTATATTAGCCTAGGAAAGCTTGAAGAGGCCAAAGAGAACTATGAAAAGCGTCAGACAATTGCCATCGAAGTAAGTGACAAGGCCGGAGAAGGGCGAGCCCTGGGTTCCCTAGGTAACGTAGAACAAGAGCTCGGAGACTTTAACAAAGCCCTCAATTACCACAACCAGCACTTGGCAGTTGCGAAAGCCACCTGCGGCAAATACAGTGAAGGGCGGAGTTACTGCAATCTCGGCGAAATTTACAAAGGCCTTCAAAATTTTAAAGAAGCCTTCAGCTGTCACAAGAAAGCATTATCTATAGCCAGAGAGACTGGTGACAGGGAGCTAGAAGGAATGACCTATGCTAAATACATCAATCGCTTAGAGAATTTAAAGAAGCTTCGGAAAGTTATCAGTCGAGTGTAAACCTTTTGAACATTCTTAGGGCTAATGTTCAGGCTGAAGACGTGTGGAAAATAACTTTCCGCGAGATCTACCGTAAATGTTACCAAAGGTTATGGAGAATGCTTTTAAAACTCGAGAAGATCGAGGAGGTTTTGTATGCTGCTGAGGAAGGTCGTGCTCAGGCTTTGGTCGATGACTGTTTGGAGATGTTTACTAAATGTGGTAAACCCATGTTTAAAAAGCTCGAGAACGCTGAAAAGGAAGTAAAGAAGATTGGAGGGATTTTAAAAGTCCAGCCTCTAACAGGAAAAGAAGCAACCAAACAGGCGGTGCTGGATCGAATCACTTCTGTTGCACTGGTGCACATAGCTGCTCACGGAAAAAAAGAAACAGGCGAAATTGCTCTGGCTCCGAATGCAGGATGGGAAGAACGTCAAGAACCAAGATCAAAGAAAAAGGCTCCCAAAGAAGAACATTATATTTTGAAAGTGTCAGATGTCCAATGGGCGCGTCTACATGCAAGGCTTGTTGTGCTTAGTTGCTGCCATAGCGGTCGAGGAGAGGTAATGTCTGAAGGCGTGGTTGGTATTGCTCGGGCTTTCTTGGCGGCTGGTGCTTGTCCGTTCTGGATTAACGCTCTGGGCTATTAATGACGAAGCTACCATGGAGTTTATGACAAGTTTCTATCAATACTTAGCAGATGGAAAAAGCGCTAGTGTTGCTCTACACCAGGCTATGAAGTCACTTCGGGATTCAGAAAAGTTCTCTGCCATCAAGTTCTGGGCTCCATTTATACTTATTGGTGACGACGTCACTCTTGATATTGGAAAAGAATGATAACAGAATTGTAAGTATAACTTTATTTGACATTTTTTTTAGATACACACTATGTATTAAGCCTGGATCTCATACGCCGCCGAAGTACTTGCGAGGTAGCCGCCGGTACTGCTTGCGATACTACTCCGACACATGAGGTCAAAGTGCCACCGGCAACGAGAAACATTGCAGGTCCCGAGTTCCCCGCCAGCATGCCTGAGAAGATGAATTCCAGTTGAATTCGCAGGCATGCCGGCGAGAAGGACTTTTAATTATAAACTGAAAAGACTTGGAAATCTTTGCTCGTGAAAGATGGCACTAATGAATTTTCCGTAAGACTTTGGGCGATATAAGTCGAAAAGACTTGGTAATCTCTTAAAAATAGGAAGTTAGGACAGCGAACTGGGGGAAGACAAGACTATATTTAGGTTTACATGTATTTTTAATTCCAGAACAGTTTGTAATTTTGCCCTGGACGAACTATATGTCTTTGCTGGAGGAACACGACACATTTATCCCTTTGAATTGAATTGGCTTTTTGGGTGTATTTAATTTCCTCAATAGTTGTTATGTTGAAATACACCAAAGACATCCTGCATTTATTTACCATGCCAGCGTAAAAATCAACAACCAATCACACGGTAAAGCTTTGATTTGACTTTCTTTACAGAGAATGAATGATCAGCAGCAGACTCGAGACTTGCCAAAGGGGAGAACTTAAAGAAGCAATCCAGATAGACATTCAGTTACAGGCACTGATATATTACTGGACAATTTTCTTGATATGTGCTTTAATGGTTTCATTAAAAATGACTGTGCTTTGACTGGAAGTATTCTTATTTGATTTAAAAAAAAAACATCTCTTCGATTGTTCATTGTATTTAAAACAATCGAAACAATTATTTTTTTCTGCAGCAGTTAGTTTTCATGCCGATCCAGAATTTCTTGATTGACACTTTTAGTGGTGGTCTATAGGGATAATGGAGAATAATAACGCATAAACAAGCATTTTGAACAAGACTGCTATCATTTCGTAGTTTTAATGAACTTTTTTGGTAGATCATTACTATAAAGGATGAGTTCAATGTTAAAGTACTAGGTAGGTAAGACGACGCCAACGCGAAAACTTTTTTGGCATTTACCATAGGATCGGTTAATTATTAGACTGCGTTTGCTAAAACTTTGAAGAAGAGAATGTGCTGGTGCTGTTGTATGTTAATGCATAAAAGACTGCGGATTAACAGGAACTCCAGGCATTCTCTCTTGGCTGAAATAACTACGCATAAGCACCATATATAGAGAGAAACAATGGAACAATTACTTGGGTGTACATGCACGTTCCTTTATAATTTGTTTAGCCAATTATAACACCCTTTTCAAAAAAGACTTATTTCAATCTGTGCAATCTCAATATTTGTCTCTATAAATCTGTACGTAACACTTGACTTAATCAATTTTAGCAAAAACTGCGATTTCTCCAATTTTTCGCAATCTTTGGAGAAATCGCAGAAATAGCAGAAATTGCAGTTTTTTCTGGGCACCCTTGTACCTCCTCTAACACTCAGTAGACTTAATTAATTTTAGCAAAAACTGCGATTTCTCCAATTTTTTTTAGCAATTTTAGGAGAAATCTCAGAAATTGCAAACATCGCAGTTTTTGCTGGGCGCCCTTCTACCTCCTTTACCACTTGAATTTAGTAATTTTAGCAAAAGCTGCAATTTCTCCAAATTTTCGCAATTTTTGCTACCGCGTGCAAACTTGGACATATCTTGCGTCAAAGCAGGTGGTTTTCCCGGCCAATAACTTCTACACTGGCCATAGCATCTTCACAGCAGACTTGAGATTGTAGGATTACAGGCTCTCACTGATTTCCGGTGTTCGTTTAGCCTAGTGCCCAGTTTCTTTGCCGTTTCACCGCCGTACGTACTCCCAGGCTGAATGAGATTGGTATCTACGCTGCATCACTATCCTTACATTTGATTTTGTAATTAACCCCTCATTTCTCCTCAAACGCGATCACATCTTTTGTCTCGATTCGCGAGGCCATAAACATTCATACCCTGCGACCGGCAATGGACCATGATCAGGGATACCACCTTCCCCCCAATTTATGGAACAATTTTGCAGCCTTATCAAAACAAGGCTGGGAATAACAGCAAACGTCACTGATGATGGGTCCGGGTGCTACACAATTTTCAAAAAATTGTTGGTGAGGAGGATTATTTATTTGCAACAAAGTAGTTTACTTTGTTCTTTTTAAAGTCTTGTGTCTAAAAATTCTGCATCGTGAAGGTAGACACCAATCTCCTCTTGGCCGTATTCGAAAGCAGGGTTACACAGCTCCACTGGGCAAGTGGAAAAGTCATCGTTTGCGGGGGAAACACCATGCAATGTATCTACGAATTGCAAACTAACTGGCTGTATGCGTCTGACTTGGATCCCGAACTCTCTCCGGCTGCTTTCTCGCCTGTCAATCAAAGAAGGCAATGCAAGCCGATTGGGCGACTGTTGCTGTAAATGAGGATTTCCATTTGCATTACTCCTGTTGTCATACAATGGCGCCTTTTTACAGCACAATCCCAGTAAAATCTTGTGGAACGTTTGCCGAAACTCGTGGTTGCGGAGGCCATAAACGATGGGATTACACACCGAGTTCCCGTACTGAAGACATTTAGTTATTCGTATTATGAACCTCAGTGATTTTTTCCTTAACCCTTCACACCCGATGCTTGAGGACGCACAAAGTGCGCTTGCGAGGTTGATGCCAAAAAACGGCGTCCAACAAATGATAAAAAGACCAGTGACTACTGCCACTGTTGTAGCAATACGCAATTCCTGAAACCAAAACACAGCCGTTAAACTTGGGCGTGGAAAAAACTAGCGTTGTTCCCTGTACCTTTGAACAAGTTAACACCTGGTGGTGAGGGAGAAATGTGCAGCAAAGTTTCCTGAGGCTAAGTATTTGCAAAGAAGGGGCGGGAGAGGGGATGTCAGGGAACGCCTGGAGATGGGGCTTAACTTTCACAGAGGAAGGGGAAGGGGTTAGTAGATTGTTAGGGGCCCCAGTTGTTGGCTAAACGCTATTGCGCTTACTCTGGCCTTGCGACAATTAAAATGCTGATAAAGTAATCGAAAGTACAATATAAAAATACCAGACCGACAGTCCTGCACTCCTTTCAACAGCTATTGGTGTCAAGTTTTTTTTTACGTCCCCTTGGAATGTTCAAAAATTTGCAGTGAAACCACATTTAGTTTTGAAAATTCCAAGTCATTTCTTGTTCTGTGGTCTGTAAACGTAAAGACGATGGAAACGATGGAAAGTTGTTGTTGTTGTTGTTGTTTTTAACAAATATATAATGGAAAAATATAATGTATTTGGTAACGAAAATGAATTGAACTAAGTGTTATATTAGGTGATGTTGGATGTAACGTTTCGACTAGTTTAAATCCGGTCCAACATCATCCAGCACCCAATTCAACAACGCCCAACAAGGTTATCAAAAACACCTAGCATGCTATATTCATTAATGGTGGCCGTTGGACAACCGTTGTCAATCCATTTCAACAGGCCTTGAACAGTAGTACCTTTTTGAACGAACTTGTGCCTCTTCCACGTGCGTGCGCTCTAGCTATGTGAAAGATCTTGCCATAAGCAACCAGAATAACGACAAGCGGAACGAAGCAGAATGCCACGGTTATTATCATACCTCTAATACCGAAATAAAGGGGAAACTTTACCATTGAACCAGCTAATGAAGCCAGAACCCATACAACGATAATTACGGCTAAAACCGACTCTGTAAGAAACAAAAAGAAAGAAATACAGGATTAAATT
Organism: Porites rus; assembly: GCA_964035705.1. Lineage (NCBI taxonomy): Eukaryota > Metazoa > Cnidaria > Anthozoa > Scleractinia > Poritidae > Porites > Porites rus. The sequence goes on from OZ037998.1 coordinate 9,882,055, forward strand.
ACAGTGCGACCGGGAAAACCGTGAACACTTGAAATATCTCAGGAATGTTATTGTCTTGCAAGAGAAAAGCCAATTAGGCGTGAGAAAACTAAACCGCAAGCAAGAGCGCTCATTAGCTCAGTTGTGGTATTGTGGCCAGTTCGCGTGTCCTGATCTTTGCTGTGATTGGTCACAACACAATAAGCATTCCAGAGATATCTCAAGTGTCCAAGGTTTTCCTAGCCTCCCACGCAGGCGTTTTTAGGGGAGCTCGTTTTTCATCCCTCCCCATCCCTCCCATGTGGGGAGGGATGAAAAACGAGCTCCCCTAAAAACGCCTGCGTGGGAGGCTACGGTTTTCCCGGTCGCACCATAAGTTCAGTTCAAAACGCTCTCTTTCATTTTTTTTAAAGTATTAACTGTCATTTATTGATGTTGGGGTGTTGCATATATTCGGTCCTTGTAATATTTACCCCTGAAAATTGGTGACGATCTCACGTTTCCAGTGATTTACCTGACCGATTCCGTTTGCGACACGAGCTTAAAGGCTTTCACCTTTGATTTTTAAACTCTCATAATAATTTCATTACCTTGCCGAATGTCTGCGTTCTAAGGCCCCGTCACGTTTATGCGTATTGACAAAAATAAAAATAAATAAAAAGTGTTCATCAAGACTGTGTTTTCGAGTTATTGGTACAGAAATCTCCAATATTGGTCTAGACAATTTGATGCCTTTGCCATGGCATATGTCGATGACGTCGTGGTAGTTTTTTGGGTAACTGATTGTTGAGAAAACTGACGGGTGGGAAGCAAAACTTCTACAAGCAAGAAAAAAAGCGAAGTTCTTAAAGAAGTGGTGCTTAAAATCTCGGAGAAAGTGTATTAGGGTATTGACATCAACGTAAGAAAGGAATTGGTTAAAAATATATAGCGGCATACCATTGCGGATGTTGCGATGCTTTATGGGATAAATCAGAGCGTAACATCTCTCCAGACTTATGACTGTCAGATTAAGAACGGAAGACACTCCAATGATGATGTCCAAGATCTTATAAATGTCCCCCAAGTTATAGACGTGTGGTACGGAGTCATAAACCGACATCGGCACAGAAATGGTTCCGATCATCATGTCAGCGGTTGCTAAGGACATCAATAGCATATTACTTGTTGTGCGAAGTCGTCTGTTGACGCGAAATACACCAATCACTAGCGAGTTTCCAAGCACAATCATGAAAGCAAGGATGCAAGAGACGACAACGTAGACGATGTCAGCTTGGTACCATCGGACAGAAAATTGGGGCATCGGCGCAAACTCAGCAGCATTTGAATTGTTTGTTGCGTTGGTGAAGTTAGTGTTTCTATCCATTGGTCGCCAGGTTGTCTAAAAGGCCACATATAAAATTTTAAGATGAGTTATGTTAACATGGACCCATCGCAATAAGAAAGGGCTGTTCTGCCCCTGAGTTGTAATAACGGTTTTCGTAAACTGTGCTACCTGTCAGAAGTTGTTATAGCAGTGGTCAAGAATTGTAATAGCCAAGCTTTTAAATCGCAAATTGTAATAATACGTTGTCGTAAAGAGTGCAATCGTCCGAGCTGTGGCTAATTGAAATAACAGCCACGTATACGTAGTCGTATTTTGCCATAAGTCTTAAGATAAATGCTGAGGGGGGCTTCTATTTATCTACTGTAAATTCCTTGTCAGTGTGAGTTCCAAAAATAGCTTATCGAAAGCAAGCCAACCCATCACTATGCTAGACAACTAACTGTTATTTTCACCAATGTTGATCGCATTAGGGCTAAGAACAAAGGGGGAAGGGGTTTGGGAATTAAATAGACCACTTGCACTAAGAGGTCACGTAACCAATACTTCCTTTAAACAATGAGTTGGAATATTGCTGATGCCAAAAATTGACAGAGCACGTAATAAAACTATCTTACACCCGAAATTTGAGAGCAAACGCATTTAAGGGAGATATTTTACGACACTTTGACTTTTCAACAAAGCAGTATGATTTGTATTGGCCGCCATGTTGGAGGGCATTCTCTCGCCCTCAAACATGGCGGCCAAAACTACTTTTTGCTTGTATCTTGTTCAACGTTTGATAGTTACGCTCAGATGTGCTGTAAATGTTACCCCATCATCTTTGTAACATTTCCTTGAAGTCTAAGTGCAACATTTGTGTTCAGAAAGAGATAATATATAATTTTGAAAATCACATTTTGGTCACGTGACCAGCTAAGACCGTACTCATTTTAACAAATGGTTCGGGTTTGAAAAACCAGTCACTATTATTATGCTTAAGATATGGCCCACTTATCTTTTATCGAAGGCAAAATCATAAAAAATGGTGTCATATGACCTCTTAGTGCAAATGGCCTATTTCGAGCTTCATCACATATCACAAGTTCTTTTTTTCATTAACATTTTCCTATTTTTAAGCTAATTTTCCCTTCGATGAAGACTTTTGGTACTCGATGACGTCATCGTGCAAAGAAACATTAGAATTATCAGTTATCGATACAAAAACGTCCCTATTTTTCAGTGCTCCCCATGTAGTCCCCCGAACTAAACAAAAACAAGAAGACGATATAGTATTACTGGTTTTCACATGACGTCACTAAAATTCAAAATAAAAAACTATCGCTCCTACCGAGATTTTACTTTCACGATGCATTAGAGCAGCTGAAAACTAATTTTTATACAAATTTTCGCTTCAAAAGGGTTGTTGGTTTTGTGATAGAGTACGCTTGAATTTCTAAGGTTTTGCGTGACGCGACACTTACATGACGTCCAAGAGAGCAGTCATGTAGGTTAAAAAAATGACTTATTTCAGGAAATTTTGCTATCTAAACAGTTCATGTATTAGAAAAAGTAATACTTTAATATTTACGAGTTTTCGTCCGCCATGTTGGAGCTCATCCAGGTGAGCACCAGCATGGCGTCTCCATACAAATCTCTATAATTTTGGGTGTTGGATATCTCGTATATGACACATTCCTCTGAGCTGAATCTTGGCGAGGGTCTTTGTATATGTACCTCCTATCATTTCCCAGATTCTGGACTTTATCTATTGAACGGTTTTGATTTTTATTTTGATCTATTTTGAATGGCATGACACTGAAAACCAGCAATAGCCAGGAATGAGACACCACACCACTGTGATGCGCTGCTTCAAATTCCTCGGGAAAAGAAGGAAAAGACAAAAGATACACTTTATTTGAGTGTATTTGAGTGGACACTTTTTTTTTTTTTTACGTCTCCTACTGGAGACGTGACCGCTATTTTACGTGGTCATCCGAGCCACGCGAACAGTTATTCATTGGTCGCCAGGTTGTCTAAAAGACAAAATTAATATGAAATTAATTAATGAATAATTATTATTATTTTTCAACTTTAAGCACTAGTTCTGCGTGGAGAATTGTTACCATTTTCTTCATAGCACCTGGTAACCACAAGTCCGTCCTGGAGAAACCCTGCTCCCGTTGGTGCATTTCGCTAAATTAAATAAGCCCCCCTCTCTTTTTTAAGCCCCCTCCCCCACTCTATGAACCCCCGCCCCCCTAAAAGTGCTTGAAAAAATAAGTACCCCGGGGGGATTAATAGAGGATTTACGGTATAAAAAGGATGATTGAACATTTTGTAAATAGAATGCTAGTCAAAAAGATTAATAACCATGAAATTTTATATAACACGGCTCCCTTAATTTGCAAATAAATGAAAAAGTTAAAAAAAAACTATCTATCTAAGACAAAAACAAAATGTTCATCCTAAACGAACCAAAAACCGCCTACCGGTCACCATGATCATCCTTATTCTAAAATAATAATAATAATAATAATAAAGATTTTTAAACAAGGCTGATCACCAAAAATGAGTTGGCGATATGAATCACAAAATAATCATATTCTTACCAATTTGCAATTCCGTAAAAGTTATCAAGAGACACCCTCCTCTAGCAATATTTTCCTCTAGTGCGGTTATTAACTGTGCAAGTTTCTTTCATTTAGATAGCCGTACTGCAAAGGCAACTGCTGACGCTTTAAACGTATACTTCAGACCTCAGTTGGATAACCAATGTGTTGGCATGACTATATCCGACCAACATTGAATAATTTGGTTGCTTTTGTTTGATATTTTTTTAGTCAACAAAACTGTGTAGTACTTAACTCTTACGAAGACTAGAAGTAAGTGCATGTTTCAACAAGACGCTGTGGCAGCGTATATTTGGGCGTAGTCGTACTAAGCGTTTAATACTTTGAACATGCCTTATTGCAGCTAAACAACTTTCATCGTATCTTACCAGAGAAGATAAATACTTTACTCTACTTGTTTGCTGAACCACACAGCTTATACAGTATGTCCCAATCCACAACACTAATCCTGTCATTTAATGACAATGTTTGAAAATATGTATATCTTCAATGCCGACATGCTTGGGGCCAAATTGAAACATATGACATAAGTGGTTACAGCCCGGAGGAAGATTGACTGACATGTGTTTTCACACCCATCACATTGTACAGTGTATTCCAGTTACTAACAAGGGTAAATAAAGTTCCTTAAGTCTAGTATCCACAAGGATTAATAAGAGAGTAACACATTGCATAAACTGCTATAGGGAAGCCCTGTTAACAGGAACATTGGTAACTATCATCATTTGATATACTACAAAGTTCAACATTGCTTGAGAAAAGATGAGCTTCAAAGGTGGCAATATGTACACCTTTAAGTTCACATATATATATATGCTTATTCCTATGCAGAGTCTGAAAATATTGTACTAATTTATGCACGGATAGTATTTCCAACAATGCATGTCCCTTCACTTTGACTGTTATGATACATATCTCTAGCATGAGAATCAAATACTTTATATCCCCCAGCCTCAATGCTGAAGATACCAACACCAATGATTGCCATCATTAAAATGAATGAGTTGTAGTTCAGTGCCAAGAGTGTTTCAAATGCTGTACCCTGTGAGTGGCATATACAGTAGTGATACCCCTCAATTCTGGGATCACCATGGATGTTACAAGTATAACTGTCACTGTATTCAAGGTGGAAAATTGCTCAAACACTGTAACCGTTCCTGGCAATTCTGTTAACATTAACATAGATTGTCTTGCAAGCGGTGACAGACTAGAATATAACTGAATACCAACAATCATTATTTGAGTCATATATCATCAACTGAAGTAATCTTTGTTATCTTACTGTAAATTAAAGCGCACAGACTCATTGCGACACATTGTTGTCCAGCATTTCCCCCAAATACTGTAACGTTTCCTTGACAGTATGAAGCAAGGATTGTTTTTTGTAGCATCTACATAAACTGAAAGTCCTGGATTCCTCTCGATATCATTACAAAGCTTAAATTGGCCAAAATTAACCCGGTGATTCAAACTGTTGTAAGCAGTATAAAATGGATAATTGCATGTATAGAGGGGCAAATCCTTACTTAAAAGACTATTTGGATATCTCATTCCACTTAAATCGCCTGTGCTTTGATGCTTAGACGACAGATACACCTTCCCTCGTTTACAAACTAGTTTTGGAGTTGCCCTTCAAGTAAAAACCTCACACTGTTACAGTTACTTCTGTACCTGTTTAATTGTAAACCTTTTCTATTTTTAACGTAACAATGAATTTCAGACGACAATGGTGTATTTTTCCGAATACCCCTCCATACAAAAAGCCTCACCTTCTGTGTTATCTGTAATAAAGATTTTAATTTCTCTATCGGTAGTCTGCTAGGTGCACGATCGCGTCCAGAAAAATGACTAACCTCATTTAAACCATCGGAATTGTAAGTTCTGTTCTAAATAAATTTCCCACGACGAGATCTCAATTCAACTTCTTTTATTTCCTCCACAACACAATTTTCCTTCTGTACAACTAGCTCATTACCCTCTCCTGTCGTCACCTGGCTGCCATCAAAATACTCTAACACAAAAGTTGCTGATAATGCAAAATCCCGACGCTCAGCATCGTACATGTACCGGGTCACAATATACACAATTAGATGAAACAACACAACACGCAATACAAAAACAAGCACATTAACCGTCACCCTGCTAAACAAAATTGAAATAATAAAAAGAATTACTACAGTTATCACAGTAGTTCCAAAAGAAGCCTCAGTCCCTTTTGGTTTCAATTGTTGACCATCGTCTCTTCCTTCATCGCAACAGATTTTTATCACAGGCAACTCGTTGTGTTCCGCAATGCAAAAATCAAAATCACTATTGTCACACTGATGACTAGCTACACAAATCTTGCGACTCTCAAACTTGTTGAGCATTCCTCTGTTCAAACTCTTATCCATTTTACACGTACACTCCTGATATTCCGATTTGTCATTGCGTCTATCGGGTCCACGAGTCTTTGATGTCATTGAATGTCTTGATAATTTCCTTTGTTTTTCTTTGAGTTCGCGGACCATCCCATTCCGAAAACACTCAGTGTTATTTTTTAGTGTGGGCCTACTGCGAACAGTGTGTGCATTTGTAAGTTTAACCCGGGATAACATAATTGAACAATATATTGACACGTTCCTCGAAACGCTGCGGCCAAATGTTATCCAAACTGCTTCTTACTGCTGCTTCGAAAAATTTCGGATCAAACGACATCCAAATCGACGCTCATTGGATTATCCACTCGACCTAACAAAATCGTCCAATCACAAAATAAGGAAAAGAAAATGGACATAAAATAAAGAAAAACGACCTCTTAGGAAACATGCAATTGAAACTGTCTTTCTATTATTGGTGCATTTCGATCCTCTCGTCAAAAAAATGTCAGACGCCAATAATCTCAGCGGACCTCTTAGGAAACGTTGTTGGTGATTTATGATTGGTAGATTTCGATCCGTTTTGTGAGTCTCTGTGTTTCAAGGTTCGTTGCTTGTGATCTTATTGCGACCAAAACCCGACGTTATATTCCAAATATTTTTGATAGATTTCATCCCTGGACTTCAGACTTCAAAATTTCGATGAGGTAAAAATACTAAAGATTCAGATAATCTTTTGAGATCGTAAAAGTGCGATAAAGTGCCGTGTGCTAGCAGACCTTTCTTTCCCACATGCCTCTTACCTTGTGCAAGACGTTCGCATGGCAGACATTCGCCTCGCTTCGCTTGTTTACTTGCCTTGTTTACGTTAGCACGTAATGCGTGCCTATTGCACATTTGCGTCAAAACAAGCCGTTTCCATTACTCTAATTGGGCCACGCCCAAATAAAAAGTCGCGATCTTGTTAGCATAGTTTGGAATGGCATACCTTAAGCGAAATTATCATACTGATAGACGTAACAGTAAAACTACTTGATTGATGGCCTTTTATGCTTCTTGATACCCACCAACTACTATTGGTTAGTTTTGAAAACACCAGCGAAGGTAACTAAAACACAGTCAATACAACTAAACACGGAAGTCATAACTTTGATCATGCATTACGCTTAGTACTGGAAAGCTTTCGAACCCTTTCAAGGGATCAAACTACAGGAGTGTCCGGCAATATTTAGCCTCGTTGATTATTGTTGGTGTTTTCACAACGCAGTGATATCAACAAGATTCTGTAACTCAAAATTAGAATTTTAGTATACATATAACTAATTAAGTTCTGAACTAGCAGATGCAATAATGAAAGCTGTCTTAAGAGCGGCTCCAAATTGTAATAAATCGTTGTTATCATTAATGCTAGTTCAGTAGTCGTTGGCTTTTTTGTAGGAATACCGGTAGCATTTGAGCTGTTTGTTGCGTTCGTTGATGTAGTGAAAAATTTGTTGCTATCCATTTTTCGCCAGGCGATCTAAAAGACAAAATAAAGACTAATACACAGGTTTCAAAATGGACCCATCGCAAACATGGGCCCCTTTGCAATTGTGCAAATTTTGTGGTCAAAAATTGTGGTTTACAAGAGTTTAGGCTAGTCTGGATGCTCAACTACTTTCCATTTTGTCAAACGTCAAAAAATTTTGAACCATCAGTCAATAACTTTCAAACGCAGCGAGGGTTGACGGCATCCGTCTGGTTATATAAAGTGCCTTAGCATCGTGAAAAATTTAATATTTAATCCTAATTCGACTGACGTTCGCAGTTTATGAAAAAAAAGAAAAAAAAAGAAACAGAAAAATGCTGCTTTTA
>OZ037998.1:9892680-9895180 GCA_964035705.1 Porites rus
AACGAAACGACCACTTTGAAAAGTTTCAAGGACGTTTTGGACAGTGTCCAAAACATTTCTGCTTTTTTGATTCATAGAGGGGAGTTTAAGGTTGCTAATGAATTTAGTCTCCTTGGCGACAAAGTGGGGGAAGTTGCAGTTCAAAGGAGAAGTACACAGAGCCGATTGGAACGATATTTTAAGGCAATGTGATAGCTGATGCAATCAATAGCTGATGTTCAGGTTTTTCCTTGAAAATAATTTTTTTTAGAAATGTAGATTACTGTACTTCAGTACAGTAGGAAACCAAAACGATGCATGTGTGGACATTGCTGCAACATACGATGATTGTTTTTTACGTACTTAGAAGAACTACTGTACACAAAGGGTACGTAACTCCCGTTCTGTTAAGTTCTGTTCTGTTTGTAAATAAAGTTCTGACGCCCTTTACTTGCGACAACGGGTCTGAAAAAGGTGCTGGAGTTAATGAAAATGAACACACATGTGACCGCCTTCTGTAAATATGGTTTAAAATAAAAATTTTCTCGCACCCCGCTATTACGGACTCTCGCTATTACGGACACCAAATCGCGGTCCCGAGGGTGTCCTCTATAACGGGAGTTGACTGTATGTGGTAAAATTACTGGGCTGCCCGGCAAGCCCAGTCATAAAATGGGTTTTCGGTCGTCAGTGTCAAAAAGCGGTCATCCGGGGGAGGGAAAACACGAGGGTCTGGTACGTAGAAACGATGTTCTCACAAATGGTTTCATAGGATTTTCTCTCGCATGAACCCTTGCACGGATACTTTTTTGTACCTTGTCTGCGTTCCCCCTGAAAAACCCACAAGGCGTTGCGAACCTGAAGAAGGCTATTTGCGTTGTTCGGAGCGATTCGACCATGGGAGTGACTTTATAATTTTTTTTTAATTGTTCGAGTTTAAGTCAGTTAGATGATGTTAGCGCTGGGAAACTCAGAGAAATGCTCGCGTTGCATTCAAACCGACACGCCGTTCACGATAGGTTCACACTAAAAGACTGAAAAGATGACTGTGACCGTCAGGTTTGGAACGCCGTGGCTGCTTCGTGAACTATCGATCGATGTAGTACATGGGCAATTAAGAAGCACAATTTATGAGCAAAGTATTTCACCAGTTGACAACACTATGGCTGAAGACTTGATTGTAAGCCGTCATAGTCAGTGAAGCGAACAACTCAGTTGCCGATGAATGGCAGATGAATCCTGATGTGACGCACATCCATAAGCGAGGGACGTGACAACTTTGCCATGTTAGAAGACTGGCTTTTCCTTTAAATATTTCCTTCCATTTAATGCAACACTCGCCACTTTGGAGATCTAAATTTCGGATACTGAGGATAAAGAAGACACGGACAAAAATAGGAACTCTGAGAATTTCGCACACAAGTTTAAAGCTTCTCCGGGACATCCCATCCGGGAGCTTCACAGAGAGCGACTTGAGGAAAATAGGAGTTATCACTGACAAGGTTTGGTGACTGAGTAGAGCATACAAGTGTAGCCCACGTCGAGGTTTCAGGGGGTTTGCTTTTGTTTGTATCTGTATCTTGCTAAGCTTTTGTCATTAAATTTGTACAACATCTTGTGATCACAATTCTGTATTTCCGCCCATTCAGCAAGCACGCTATATTGATGTCAGCATAAGCGAGTTTCAGAAACATGCCTTTGAAAATTTTCAGCTCTCGTGATGTTTCTTTTACCATTTTATGGAGATGTAAACTGAAGTCACCGCAAAATGGAAACTTAAAAAAGCGTATAATCCATTTATCTCGAAACATAACGCACATGACTTATACGACCTTTATTTTGGTAAAGGTGTTTTGAGTACGAACGAACACAGTCAATGTGAGGGGCCAAAACAGTATTAATATAAATGAACCATAGGATTTTAACTAATATAAGGGTCAATTATTGTGCATTGAGATGAATCGCTTGAAAAGAGAGAAGAGAAAAGAGAGACTTCGCTTGAAGATGTGATCAGAAGTAAACAAAGGCATAATAGTGCGTCACGTTCAGTCTTTTTAATATCCAAGGAGTCACTGTGAATAGTGTTTCCATATCGTTTAGCTGGCACAAAAACCTCGGACGAGTTATAAAGCGGCATAGTGATCTTCCTTGAAGAAAAGTTAGTCTTGGGTGAGACAAACAGAACTGGAGCGAATTTTTAACTCACATTGGTATCAGGTAAAAAATATGTTATCGATCGTTTCATCTATTTACATTGTTTGAAGTGCGTGCTGGTGAACGCAACATGCGAGCGAGAAATCTTTAAACTTTTTTAGGTCTCAAAATGCAAAGGATTTTATTCCTTTAAGTTAGAGAAAAATACCGTGAGGAAAATCCTAAAACTGAATACTTTTCATCTTGTGGAAAAAATAGTGCGTTTTCATGTAGACTGTGGACCGCAAATTAGGATCGCACTTTTCACAAACATGCGAATTCTGAAGTTCAGAACCCAACCGACGATTGCGTTTTTCGCTGCTGTCAA
>OZ037998.1:9907680-9916544 GCA_964035705.1 Porites rus
AGGCAACCTCTCCCTTGGAATCACGTTTTGACTCCCCCCAACTCTCGGTCAATCGAAAGTTCAAATCGATCGCACAGCAAAATACGCCTTGCAGGCTATATTAATCCCTTGCTTTAAAACGTTTTCAAAATTCACGTAAGCAGCAGGCCAAGGAGGTGTAAGGTTGGCTTTAGGTCATATGCTCCTGCTTTAGGTGCATTTTTTGAACCCTCTTTTATCCGTTCATTTCAAACCAGTTTCTTGTAATGACTATTTTGGCCTCTTATATGTTACATTTCTAAAATTCACGTACAGTATAAAGGATTAGAGAGGTGACCTACCAACCCTTTTGCCCCAACCTGCCAGGTCGCTAATTGTAATTGTTGCACATGAGAATTCATTTCTCGGGCTTGGCAAAGCATACTTTTTGGAGCAAAATTTGATTCCTGTTTTTCAAGTTTGTTGCTTAAAGAAGTGAAATCGCATGTGCAACAATTGAGATTAGGAACCTGGTGGGGGTGGCCTGTGATACCTGGTTTCTAATCCCTTATGCTATCAACTTAGAATGTCCCAATAAGAGGCCAAAATAGTTAGTACGACAAAAACGTTTCCAAAGAACGGATGCAAGAGTCTTTAAAAATGCACCTACACGGAGTCTTGTAGTTTCCACGTAGAGTGTTTTAATGTGACGTCTTGTTGATATCCCGGTTACGTGATTTTGACGTTCTAAAGGAGAGAAGTCTGTCCGGGGGTTTTGGGTTTTCAGGTATCTTGGCTCAATTTTGTTCAGGTTTACGGAATTTTAGTGCCACGATAAGGATATATTAAAACACAATTTTTTATGTAAATATACGTTGTCACATTGATCGAAATATGCTGACCAAAAGTTCGCATGGGCTGGCAAAAGAGAGAATCTGCCGGATTAGACTTGCATGACCGAATTGCAGTGAACCGAAAGTTATACAGTTTATCTGGGTGTGTTGTTTCTCAGCAAACTGTCTCATAATCCCGATTTATTCCAAATTGCACCAATATTGCTTGATGAAGCGTGTATGAAGTACCGTTCTTCCAGTTCAAGTGGCTTTTAGTGTGTCAAAATATCGAAGAATATATTCCAGTAGTTGTTATAGGATCTGATGGGCCACCTAAGCCCAAGAAAAATTAAGAAGTGCCACTGTCAATTTCCATCTACGTCCCAAACTTTTTCTTGATGAAGCTTAATGCTAAGAAGTGTAAAGAGCCACGGGTGTGTTTCATAAAGCGACCCTCAGCTACCCCCTTTACGAATTGATAAAAAAGTACTCAAAACAGTTCGTTCGCACAAGGTTCTTGGCAGGGCGGGGGAGGTGTCTCCCAGGAAGTTGGTGCAGTGGACCTTGCGGCTATCTGCGTCGCTCTCTTACGTTCCGTCCTGGAGTACAATGTTGCGCGGCTTGATATAACGCCCTTCCTGCCCATCTGCCTAGTATAATAGAGCGGGTCCAAATGCGCGCTTTAAGGATAATATACCTTCGGAAGCTTTACAATTTGCTAGAGTCGTTAGAGTTGAGGACAGGCGCAGTGGGCTCTGTATGAGCACTATAAACAAAGGCAGGACCTTGTCAACCTGTGATTAAAGATCATTTATCTATTTATTTTATTTGTTTATTTAATATTTAATATTCACAGTATTCTTCAGTCGATTTACCAACATATTTTACTTAAATTGTTCTCTCAGAACACATAGCCTGCGTAGCAGGCGCTTGGAAGTAGTGGGCGCAAGAAAGAAAGGGCGCGCGAGAGGGAGACACGCGGAGACACCCGTTTTTTCTTGCGCCCACTACTTCCAAGCCCCTGCTAAGGAGGCTAAGAACACTATAGAAATGGCGTTTCTGAGGGAACATGCCGCCTTACCTCGCCCGTAGCGGCTCGCTCCTTGTCCTTGGACGCTAATACTAGATTCTGGGATAAATAAAAAAGGTTGGACGGTCTATCTCAGTCCTGAAATACCTTATTTAGGTATATAGTATTCTTTTTCAAGGTTATTTTAGGCATTCGGTATCAAACGTTTTACAAATCTTTAGCTATATTGGTATCTTATGAGGACAAAAGCGGGTATATTGGTATCCCACTGCCTCCCACTGGCTCACCCCCTCTATGCGGGCCGGGCCTGAAAATATGGAATGGCGGAGTCCATGCCGTGAAAATAATGATTCATTGCCAATACAAATTTCCTGGTGTGATACGCATTTTGTGCAATTTAAGGAGGAAAAACTCATTCAATTAGGGCTTTTTTTTTCGGGAGAGAAACAGAAATTTCGTTTGTCACAAAGATTTTGGCCGCCGACGGGTTACGTAGCCACGTGACCATAACATTACGTGACACTATCACGATATGACTTGATTTTGAAAATGAACGAAACTGCATAAATTCAGCTGCCTGGATAGACTTCTTCCAACAAGAATCTAACAAGAATCTAAAGTAAAGGTAAGCGTCTTATTTACCGAGAACAGATAAAACGGTAAATGACTAATTGTTTTTGTTGTGCGTCAAACGGTTTTGTACAGCCTGATTATTACAATAATTTATGCACCGCGGTGAAATTCACTCTGAAATTGCGGAAAGAACTTAAAATTCTACGTTGCCTTTCTTGTACATGTTTTGTATCCCGGGGTAATGATATTTATTTTCATTACTTAGAGAGCTTGGATCACTTCTGATCTAGAGAATTCTATTAAAAACATTGTTTACTGTTCAGTGCAGGTAGTTACAAGACGACGGCGCCCGCCAGTTGATCGTGGTAATCAGTAACATGCTTGACCATCCCCGTTAATATATCTCTTTCGACTCAAAAGTACTTAAAGAAGCTTAATTACTTTCTTTTAGTGACCGGAGACGAATTCAAGTGTCAAAAGAGGCAATTTCATGGAACTTTTAACCTGTACAATCATGACATCTGACACGGCCAGTAATTATGCAAATACGCAAAATGGCAGATTATAATCTACTGTTGGTTGCAATCCCAGAAGATACCCGCAAGTCTGAGTCTATACACCAAAAAAATAAGCTTAAAACTTTACTTTGATGTGATTTTTAAACCAGATTTAGGCCGCAACTTTTGAGATATTTTCCCTCAAATCTGCCTTACTTTCAGGGTTACGATTAAGCCTGTAAAATAGGTATTCTTTGAACCACTGTAACTTGAACATGCTTGGATCAAATATATTTTTATTTAGACTGTGAACTATGGAAGGTTAACTAAAAAAACTGAATCGGACAGATTTTTTGTGCGGTCATTCGTTTGTTTGAAACGCGCTTTTCAAAATCCATCAATTTTAGTCTTCGAAACACTCTCTGAGAAGTCGAGACGGACTCAATTCGTTTTTGGCTTGTAGCAGAGCTAAGAATAAGAATTTGACAACAAAAATAGCGATTTTAGTATATACCTACTAAAGCCTCTTCACCGACGAAAAATAAAGGAAAAGTATTTTTTGTCGCGAAATCGAGTGGACCGCTTTTAGGGAGACTGCCTCTTAAGTTTGTATTAGACAAACGTCCCTTACCTATAATAGACGCCGACCATGACAATTGCTTGATTGACAAAGGTGAGAGCATTACATCTTCTTCAACTTTCAAGTTCAAAGTGAGGATAGACAAACGATGGCAACACAATAACCCTCAACGAGGATATTCTGAAATCGAGGTTGAGATTTGAAAGAGCGCGGATAAGGATCTCTAGACGGCCTAGTTCTTGATGGACTAGAAATTCGGTTATTTATAAACTCTCTTGATGTTTTTGCCGATAGCGCATTAGTTTTGTAGATATTGTTGAAACGCCTTCGATATATTAAACGCCCCCTCTCGGACCCTTAGAATCAAGTAAACACTTCGGGCTTCCATTAGATCCGATTTACAGTACAGTCAATAATAAAACTAAAGATGGAAGTCATAATTGATCCCGTTTTATTTTGCAGTTTTCAGACAAGGCAGCCTTGTTGATATATCATTGTTGGTGTTTCTCACAAGGTTGTGATATCGACAAGATTCTCCATCACAAAATTAGAAATTCAGCATAGAATTTATAAGTTCTGCATTGGCAGATGCATTGTCACCTGTCTTAATTTTAATAAAACGTTGTTGCAGAGATGTCTGTCATTTATGCCATTCAGGTCATTCAGGAGAGAGGGGCCATCTCTATTGTTTTCATGTGTTTGTCTGTGACCGATTGATAACCCAATAATCCCAGAGAGTGATCAGCTTCAGTTTTCTCCTTTTAGTATCTTATAATCTATAAAACATTTTGGTCACGAGAATCAGGGAATTGCTAATACAATATTGAATTTAATAGATGCTTTATACAACTTCTCCCCACAGGAAGTCTACAAAGCCGAACAAGTTAAGAATTTAAATTTTGATTCTAGTGTAAAAGAGTTAAAGGTCTCTGTGGCGATTTTTTTCAGCCATAAATGCATAAAATGTTTTTAGCTACAAATTTTTCTTTTAAAATTTCCTGGTCGTTAGATAGGACTAAGTCAGAAGCTTTGTTTAGTGCATGCTAAGTAGAGACTTGAGGTTTGTTTGCAAGATCTGTAAGAAACAACTCACTGCAGGCAGAGATCAAAGAAAGAATTTGAATAACAATTTAGCAGAGAAAGGTTTACTGTCACATTTTGGAAATGGAAACACTTGTTAAACTGTTTAAACTTTAACATAATGTGAAAAGAAACCTCCAAAGCAAATCATCCTACTGCATTTTTTGAAGAGGGCAATGAATTGAGCACCACACCAGGCTTCAGACACATATTCTCTTTTAATGGATCCGCCCACCGACCATAGGGAAATTTGCAATAATCATGTTTTGGAACGGAAAACACTTATCAGTAGTCTTAAACTTCAAGATTAAGTGAAGAAAACCTCAAAAGAAATACATCGTAGCATTTTTGAAGGCTACAATACTGAGTATTAGTGCAGTACGCAAGCTTTAAACGTATCCTCATTTTATAATGGCTGCGGTGATGATCGAGAGAAAAGGTACCCAAGCCCGATACTGATATGGACAAAAACTTGAATTCGTCCACCATCAATTCGCTATAAACAATAATGCACTTTGTTTACCCCCCAAAATTTTGTATAACCATTGTTTCCAATTATTTTTCTCCAGGGTATTACAGTCGTCCCAAGAGAAATCGAAGACAAAGGTTATGCAAAATTTTGGGGGGTAAACAAGGAGCATTTATATGGTCTATGTGAAAATGGCGAAAGGAAAAAAAAAATTCCCGTCCAGAGAAGAACGCATATATAAAGCGCTTGAGCCCCACACAGGACAATTACAAGTGATTATGGTCAGCGATCAGCGATGATGATGACCGTGTTTTTTGAAGCTGGGTAGTTTGCGTTATTTGTTGGCTTTTTGTGTGTTTTCATGAATAACAAAACTACAAAAGAATAAAGTCAATCTTGTTAAAGGGCCATGATTAGTTTTACTATAATGTGCCCTTCTCTATTCTAATTTTCTTCTTTTATTATTATTATTATGTACACGTAGTTTAAGCAACTTTGTACCAATTGATATTGTACAACTAATGTATTATAGGATGGCGTAAAAATAAAATAAAATACAAATACATATTACAAGTGGCAGATCCAGACCTTCAGATAAGGGGGTGGGGCATAGTCATCCAGAGCCCGAGATAAGGGGGGGGGGGGGGCGAGGCTAAAAATAAGGGGGTGCCAGGGCCTCTCCCCTCGATCCGCCCCTGACTCATTCATGTCCAACACTGTCTCACTGACTACGGACAATCACAAATGGTTTGCTCGCAGCAATAATTGCTCAGGGTCCTTAATGTTAACTGAATTCTTTAGGGGTGAATGAGCAGTTTGTCTGTCCCACACACACGCCTCCTCGTTCAAACATTGTATTAAATTCCTCGGATCCCCTTGTCCCAGGGATTTGTTCCTTCCTGAGAATCCCCGGCCACATTTCTCGTTATATACACCTATTTCAATTAAGGTTGCTCCCGTGAACCATGTTTCATAGCCTGCAGTGCGCTATGGTAAACCCTTTTGTAGCGGGAAGTTCAGTCTTGTTCACGTTCATTGAAATAATGGAGACCATTTGTGAGAAGGCATTTACGCGAACTTTCAAGTCAAATGGTTGCTAAAATTCTTAAGCATGAGCGAGTTGAAAAATATCATTTCTAAAATCTCACAGTGCCCCGCCTGAATAAGCTGCGTTTTTGCATGGGCCAGAATGCTGGTTATTTCAATAAAGCAAATCAACGCTATTCTTTTTTTATTTAATTTTTAAAAAAATGCCTCAAAAATAGATAAACACAAAATGTTAAGTTATTTATTGTAGTTCAACAAACGCCTTGAATTTGATTTTTTTAACTGCATCCAAAATTCCCACGGGCAAGAGCCAAGCAAAGTCGTTGAAAATTTGCAGCATTTGCATATTACCAAAGAGAAAAGCCTAACCTCAAATCACTGTCTTCAATTAAAAAAGCCTAGGATTTAGTGTTTTGAAATAAATTGTCTTAACTTTCTGCTGGCATACGATAAAAGCGTCAGCAGCGTTTGCTTTCTAGGTTCCTAGGCTCGTTGCGGGCACCTACCCGTAAAATTCCAAAAATAAGCCCCCTCCATGTATAAGCCCCTCCAAATATAAGCCCCCCAATCCAGTAACGCAAAAAACCCTCCGTTAAATCGCCCCTCCAAATATAAGCCCCCCGGGGCTTGTACTTGGAAAATTGCCCTCAAATACAAAGTAAATCAAAACAAAAACGGCAAATTTACTTCCAACTTTAAGGCTAGCCCAATCCATTTTGATACGCAAATTTCCCTCCGTAGATAAGCCCCTCCGAATATAAGCCCCTCCAAAAATAAGCCCCTCAAAAAGGGCCTTTGAAAAATATAAGCCCCGGGGCTTATTTTCGGAATTTTACGGTAATTTGTTTTCTCCTTTCTATCTCGAGGAAATGAAAGTCTTGTCATTTTCACGCACGGTTAATCAGTCAATTATGCGAGTTCGCAAGCCCAAAGTTGAATACAAATTAGCTCTACAGGAAAGACCCAAGGGAGAGAATCTTGACGTATTATTATAAAACAAATAACTTTTATTTTGTGGCGGTCATGGTCATGGTCACAAAAATGAGGAGGAGGAGGAGGAGGGAAAATAATAAAATTGTGGAGAAGGGATTGAGGAGAGAGATAAAATTGAAAAGGGAGAGGGGTAAGTAAAACATTGTATTTCGTGCTAAAAAGAGCTAGTTTGTCTTTGCCCTCATTAATATGCACGATTTGCCCGCCAAAAGTCAGTGAACCGGAACTAGGACAATCACAGCAGCAGGAAATAGGACTTGCATAATTACATTACGCCTCCGTGATTTTAAGTCACAGACAAGTTTAGAATGCTTGGTCAAACGAGACAGCCAATGAGCGTCTTTCTAATTCCGGTCAACCAATCAAAACAACTATGACATCATAGTACCCCGGAATACATATGACATCATCTTCCGAAAATAACTAAAACCTGTCAAACCGGTTATACCAACCATGACCGCCACAAAATAGAAGTTATTTGTTTTATAATAATACGTCAAGATTCTCTCCCTTGGGTCTTTCCTGTAGAGCTAATTTGTATTCAACTTTGGGCTTGCGAACTCGCATAATTGACTGATTAACCGTGCTTGAAAATGACAAGACTTTCATTTCCTCGAGATAGAAAGGAGAAAACGTCTGACAAACTTAGAGAGTTTTCAGCTCCAATTTGTGTATGTTTTGTTTATATATATCTGAGTTTTAGCGCCAAATAAGAAGACGTAAACTAAATTGAAATAAAGACTTTTCAACTCCACTTTCTGTATGTGTTTTGTTTATGTATATCTGAGTTTTAGCGCTAAATAAGATATAGGAAGCCGTTTCTCGTGTTGCTAGGTGATCGCTTCTCTTATTCCTATTTTTCTTTTAATAGACGGTCCGAAAACCGGGCTCAAGTTACTTACCGGACAAGTCTAGACAAGCCTATTGTTCCTATTGAAGTAGAGTGACGCTCATTAGTAAACCTATCCACTTCATTATATATGGAGGAAGGCACTTAATTAGTATGGAGGAAGGCACTTTTTCCCAGGTTATAACAATAGGTGACGTCATTGACTAGACCATATGCATTTTAATAAAGGGAAGGCATACGGAAGGCAAGGGAAGGCACCAAAGGGGGTTAAATTTCAACATAGTAGACTACTGACGCCCGAAGGCGTTTACGCGGGATATGTTGGTGTAAACAAGAATTACCGTTATGTTGAATGGCAATGGAAAGTTGAGTAGTGTATGCAACAAATGTGTGCAGGAGAGACGGAGATGTTCTGTTAAGGACTAATACACTAGAAGATGAGTTACACACAAGGGTTCCTTTGCTACTCAAAACAAAACTTACATCAACATTACCACCGTATATGTTAGGAGCATGGGATAGTTCACTAAAATTTGCATTGCTTTACTAATGTCCTCAAAAAGTGCACTTCCACATTCAACAATAACATGTAATGTATCATACTTCCAATAACTACTGGGCTGCAAGGCTGTGCTCTAGGGAAGATTTCGGAGAGTCCTTCGGCCTCCCAAAGCATTTTTAGCTGGGGTGCCCGGGCCTCCAAGTTGGTCGCCCAAATTAATAAATCAATGAGCTGTTAGTTAATTTTTAAATATTAAACAAATTGTTTTCTTAACAAGTCAAGCAGAATTTTGTGAATATTTTTTCATGAAAAATCACATCCCTTGACCTCCTGAGCGTGCGAAAAAAACCCCGCATGTTGTCATATGAAAGTAAGTTTTCGTGCCATGAGAAACATGGGCAAAGCCGCCAAATATTTTCTGTTTTTTAAATGGAAAGTAAGATTCTGGTCTG
>OZ037998.1:9916744-10139244 GCA_964035705.1 Porites rus
GGTCTGTTTATGTCTACCTGGAGTTTTGAAAACAGGGTTGCCTGAAATCTTAAGTCAAGTCCAGCACATTGCAGGCAATCTTTCAAAACTTAATTTGCTTAAAGCCCTGATACTTTTAGTGTAAAAATAACAATCTCGCTCTTCACGACTAACCACCCTCACCTCTTAACCATGGGCTCCAAATAACTTTCTGGAAGTGACAGAAATCAGTGCAAATTCCAGAAAATTTGCACGAGGGGGGTAACAGCCCGTCCCGTAGGGACGGGTTGTTTCCCCCGTTGGCCCAGATAATATTTTTTGAGGGGGGCTTCCGTCAAACTAAGTGTCATGTTGTTGCACAGACACAGGGCTATCATCTGGTATGAATTTGGGGTAGCCTGGTTAAATTGCAGGGGGGTGGCGTTGTTGTTAAGACTATGCTTTGTGCTAGAGTGCAGATTCGCTGGGTTTTTGTGCCTGGGCTTACCCCTGTCTTTCAAAGCTCAATGTCTCCCTCTAATTAAGGGGGGGTTGTGTCTGGCTGGGTGTCATGTTGTTGCACAGACACAGGGCTATCATCTGGTATGAATTTGGGGTAGCCTGGTTAAATTGCAGGGGGGTGGCGTTGTTGTTAAGACTATGCTTTGTGCTAGAGTGCAGATTCGCTGGGTTTTTGTGCCTGGGCTTACCCCTGTCTTTCAAAGCTCAATGTCTCCCTCTAATTAAGGGGGGGTTGTGTCTGGCTGGGTGTCATGTTGTTGCACAGACACAGGGCTATCATCTGGTATGCATTTGGGGTAGCCTGGTTAAATTGCAGGGGGGTGGCGTTGTTGTTAAGACTATGCTTTGTGCTAGAGTGCAGATTCGCTGGGTTTTTGTGCCTGGGCTTACCCCTGTCTTTCAAAGCTCAATGTCTCCCTCAAATTAAGGGGGGGTTGTGTCTGGCTGGGTGTCATGTTGTTGCACAGACACGGGGCTATCATCTGGTATGCATTTGGGGTAGCCTGGTTAAATTGCAGGGGGGTGGGGTTGTTTTTAAGACTATGCTTTGTGCTAGAGTGCAGATTCGCTGGGTTTTTGTGCCTGGGCTTACCCCTGTCTTTCAAAGCTCAATGTCTCCCTCTAATTAAGGGGGGGTTGTGTCTGACTGGGTGTCATGTTGTTGCACAGACACAGGGCTATCATCTGGTATACATTTGGGGTAGCCTGGTTAAATTGCAGGGGGGTGGGGTTGTTGTTTAAGACTATGCTTTGTGTTAGAGTGCGGATTGGCTGAGTTTTTGTACCGGGGCTACCCCTGTCTTTCAAAGCTTAATGTCTCACTCAAATTAAGAGGGGGTTGTGTCTGGCTGGGTGCCATGTTGTTGCACAGACACGGGGCTATCGTCTGGTATGCATTTGGGGTAGCCTGGTTAAATTCCAGGGGAGTGGGGTTGTTGTAAAGTTTGATGTGGTTTTGCACTCTTATGCAGTTTGTTTGTGGTGTTTGCATGCAAGCAATGACCCACTCTGTTGATAATGTTCCTAGTCAGCAAGCAGTTGAACTGCTGGTTTTAGGACTTGGTTTTGTTGAGCAGTGTTGGCTTAGATTGTTTTTGGGAGACCAGCTTCAATTAAAAATGGGGTGAACTGGGGAATTGGCTTTGCAATCGGTGACACCGAGACTATAAATTGCTTCTTAAAATGCCTTATTTTCCAGATTAATGAGGAAAACTTCACTTTTGTTACTTTCTAGACAGACGATTCTATCAAATGGAAGCTCATGTATTCAATAATTTCTTTTTGAGGTGAGATTTTCCTTTTCAAGTAACAAGGGCCATCAAATTAACAATCAGTGCGAGAGACTGACATTTTTTGGTAGCCCGGTTTTCAAAAAACCAGGTATATGTATTTTTTTATAAAAAAGAAAATTGGGGTCAAAAATAAGGGCACTATTCTTTTTACTAATCATTTTGATTTAGGTTGAAAAGAAAATTTGCTTATTAAGATTGACTGGGATCCCGTGGAGCTTTCCAGGAAAACTGTTATGATTTCAACGAAACCGCGGAGCCCCCCGGGGGGTTACGTGGGGTAATTTTTGCTGGGTATGTGCCGCTGGCCTCTCAGAGCCCCTAGAGCCCATATTAGTCACTCTTGGGCAAATATGTAAGTTTTGCGATCCCAACTTAGTCACTTTCTCTTTATTTATCTACCTTATCAATCCTTTAAATAGGTCATCAAAAAATGAATTGACCCATTTTTTAATAAATTGAATGAAGAACATTTTACTTTTCACCTACAGTACAAATATCCTGGTACGTTTGGTAACCGTTAATATGAACAACAAAGCCGAAAATGTACGGCCCCATTCTAGTAACTCTTTTGAAAATGCAACCCCATTATAGTAAATCCAGTCGTGAAAATGCGTCCCCATCCAGCGGCATATCTCCCCATTAGCCTCTTATAAGGAAGTGCCCCCCCCCCCCCGGGCCGCCCCAAAACTATTATCTCTTTTGAATAGATCATCTTGTTGTAAAGTCGTCGTTTAAGCGCATAAACGGAAGTATTTTCTTTCTATATTATCGGTGAAATGTTCAGGACAAATGTGGATTCGGTTAGCTTTCGCGTATTTATTTTTAGTACGTGATACGTAATGCCTTATCACGACACGAAAGACAATGCGGGATTTCATAGATTTATACCCCCTTTATACCCGATTCTAAACCAATCACAATAATAGTCGTCTCTTTTCTTTTTTATACATCGTATTTTACTGGAATAACAATCTTAGTTATGTTTTAGCCTCGCAGACTCAGCAGTAAAAAAAGGTAAAAATATTTAACTAACAGAAAAGACCGACTCCCGTGTTTATTCAGCGATTTTTCAAAATACAAAACTATTGTTTTGCGTCGCCGACCGTTCTTTACGCCTGTCAGAGCAAAAGTAACAATTTGTTTAGAAACACTAACTAATGAACCATCCTTTTTTGAAGGAAAAAATTCAATGTTATTATGAAAAGCTGTTTCTATCGAAAACTGTGCAGCTTGTCATGTTCATAGTCAAGGATTATGTTACATTTGAATTCACGTGAAACGACCTTTGAACATCAATACAACGCGTGCCCGCTGCCCGATTTAGCAACATTTTCTTAAAGCTTTTTGATAGACATGCTACTTGTTGCTACTAACAAGTCGACCTCAAGAGTTTCGTAGCGAGCGGAGCGTTCTTTTTAAGCCGTGAAGCCACCGATCGAGCTACGATTTCGCAAGTAATAAATTCTAGACATTCTTAGCTGTTTGACTGTAAATCAACAGAAACAAGAAACCAACACCAGCAAGTCGCCCGGCTGGGCCACCTAGACAATATTTTCAGTCGCCCGAGGCCAAGTCTTGCGCCGTTAGATCTAGTGCACAGCCTTTACTAGTCGTCCTCCTAGAGCTACGCTGTAATCTTACTTTTCCCTTCTTTGCTGACGCAGTATCTTTTTTCTGCTTGTGCAATCGATCCAACCTGACTTGCACGTGATTCGAAGTTGCAGCCAATAAAAATCACACATTTTTTTCGGGACGGGCTCGGGATACGGGAAAGTTAAAAAAACAAGGCAATATTTGACTCCCAAGACGACGAAAGGAATTTTAACGCTGGCTGACTACGTCATCCCGCGTAAATAGGTGTATTTCACAGTTCGGTGATTGCTATTAGCAGCTTCAGCATCTGCCATTTTATAGTTTGTCTTCAAGGTAGGACACTTCAGCCACAACTCTTCAGTTAGCAAATACGTTACAGTAAATTCCGACCTCTTATTCAAAATCTCAATAAGATGATCTCGCGAATTTTTATTATTATTATTATGATTTCAGTTCGCAGTTGTTGTCAAAATGGATGTTATTGAGGAACTGGGATCCCTTTATTCTTTCCTTAAACGCGTCACTGGCGAATCCGGACAGGTGAATTTTTGCTTGTACATTCAATTCAACTCTCTCATAGAGACCACTTTTCGTAAGCCGCGATCAGTTTGTCATGCACCAAGGGCTGTCGCTTACGAGAGAGTTGACCGTATTTACATCTGCCGTGATATCAATTAATGAATTAATCTAGTACCCATTTTTTGGTTACGACGCATTGCCTCGATATATAATAAAAGTGACGTGCTAGCAGAGGTTTCTTTCTAGCATGGCTTTTAGCCAGCCTCCTCCTCAAGCGCTTCGTTTTTCGCATGGCGAGCGCGAAACGCGAGTCAAAAGAGAGACGTTTGGGTACGAGGCAGGCTTTTAGCACTTACGAACGAAGTCCTTCGCGTGGCGTGTTAGTCACGTAGATGGTTTGTTTTCGCCTGCAGGGTAGAGAAATTTCCTAGGAAACTATGATACATTATTGATAGGAAAGAGAAGCTCTAAAGTTTGGTTTCATCAAATGATTGATTAAGTAAAATTTACACGGTAAAAAAACTTAAGCCCTTTATCAGAACGAATCTTAAGCCGGAAGCGGAAATTCCGCGTGATACGGAGAACTTGAAAAAGTTTCCATTTTTAAGTTATCAATTGCTTTCAAAGAGGGTCTCAATGGGGTTAACCGACAGGGGTAAAACGGCCAAAAATGTAGTCGACATAGCCGTAAAAATTGAAAAATTTTAACCGTTAGCCGTAAACAGGGTAAAAAAGAGTTAACCGTAAAGGAAATTGTTACCTAGATTAGCTACTTTTAAGGAACTTCAAGGTGCTAAACTCACTTATGGGTGCGTTTTTTATTTCCCGGCTAGTGTGACTCCGTACGCACGTTAGGCGAAGCGCCTTTTAGGTGTTAACCAAGAACATGTAGGCTCCATTTCCGGCGCTCTCTCGGGGAACTAATTTTTTCCATAGCGAAAGTGTGGCTTCTTGCTGGGGATTGATATTTGCAATTTTCTGGAGGTCGTGCCCTTGAAACACTAGTGATACAACACGCAGGAGTATGGACCACTCTTTGGTTTCCACCTCCGGCTTTTTCCAATTTCACTTTCTTGTGACACGTCACGGGAGAATTACCTCTTTGGTTTTCACAAGTTTTTTTTCTTGTTAGGTTTTGCATACGTAATATAGTTAAGAAGGGACGAAAATTGATAATAAGGTCTTATAAAAGATATTCAATGCGCCACGTAGTCACTGGTCGATGACGTTATATGTTTCAGTCACATCTTTGTAAAAACAACCACCCTCCCAAGTCACTATATGGCAATTTTGGTACCACTCGCGTTATTTGCGTGCTTGCTAGCCCGTGCAGACACTCTACACCGTCTGTGATACGAAACTCCCGCCTACCGCATTTTGCATTCCGGGGCCTCGCCTTTAACTTTCTTGGCTTCCCCCCCCCCCCCCCCCCTAGCCATTTTTCGATTGCGAAATGTCTCTTGCTTCCATTGTTTTTGAACTCCAATATCCTGGCCTTTCCTCTCTCGCTTCCAGTACCCCGGGATCCAGCCTCGGTCCTCCGCCTTGGTGGATAACAGCCCCGGGGGGGGGGGGGGGAGTACTCCCATACATTACCTATACGGGTATGTGCCGCCCAACGGGGTCGTGATTTTGAAGCTCCTGATTAAGAACGGGGTATCCATTTCAGAGGCGTTTTCTAGAACGGGATATAAAAAATTGTCAATCACGGCTTTATGTTCTGCTTAAAATTGTTGCTGTTTACTGAAGAAGCATTTACTTGATGTATAAGTCGAACAAATTAAGAAATATCTTTTTAAAAAACAGGGCTATTTCAATTTACAAACTTTCTAGAACGGGGTTTCAGTTTTAGGGCGAATTCTAGAACGGGGTATAAAAAATTGGCCCATTTCTAGAACGGAGTATCCATTTTAGGGGAATTTTTTTTAGAACGGGGTGCCAATTTGGAGTCCCGGGCGGCACATACCCACCCAAAAAATACCCAAGTGCCCCCCCCCCGGGATAACAGCCTCCTATATCTTCATAATTCTTCATATCATTCGGACAACACAGTGAGTATTGTTTTCACTGTTCTACCATGTTTGTTCAGCTAAATTTTCAGGGTCGCTTGATCAACTACAAGGCAGAGGGTCGCATACACAAGCTTAAGTGGGTGTACGATGGAACAGCATGGGATGTGGAAAGTGGAACCAGTGTGAAAGCTAAACATTATCAGAGTTCACAAGGAGCCGTTGAGCATGCTGTCAAGGAGCTGATTGAAAAACTCAAGGCAAAGAAAATACTAGCTAAGTTATGAAATCGTGTCAGCGTAAGGGCCGTGCAAAAATAAAGATGTAAAGAGGAAAGTTATTGTTGTCGCCTCATTAGTAGTTTTAAAAATAAAACAGAGAATTAAACTATCTGTGCTCATATATATGTTGGACATGACTCCCGATCCTTGTTGATTTTTAAGGGATTCTTCTTTCTTAGACCACTCGAACAACTTTCAACATTTTACTCCAAAATGAATTATTAAATCTCAAATGATGTTCTCTAGAAAAATCTGGTTATCTGCATTGTGACTTAATTTTTCACACATGTTAGTATCATGATTCCCTCTTGGTTATCATGATCTCAGTGAGAGATGATGTTAAGGTTAATTTATTCTTTTGTTTGGAACAACTTTCACTCTTACGCGATGTCTTTTGCCTTTGTGAAACGAATAAAATTCACAGTCATACACCTGCATTAGAATTACGACAATCTGTCACCACAATCCCGTAAAAACGGGGTACTCTCTATATACTGGCTTGCATCCGGGAGGTTACGCCTAATAGGAGTACCATTTGCAGGCTTCGTTCTGATGTAAAGATGCCATGTTGAATTGCGTTTTTTAGTGTTTTTTTTTACGATTTGAAGTGTACAAAGGATGAAAATTTTTCGAGCAACGCATTGTATGGCTCTCCTCCGGAAAAATTAAATCACCTTCATTTCAAAGGTTAAGCAAAGGGATGCAGTACCGTCAAGCAGGTGTGTGAAAGCCAAAGGGGAGACCTTTTTTCCAGCGGACAGTCCCGTGAGGATGGGGGTGTGTTGGGGGGTTTGTTGGATCCATCAACCTCGTTCCTAGGGTTGAGGAGCGAGTAGGAGAGCCAATGAGAACGAGTCTTGTTGGGCTATGTTGGTACGGATTGGCAAAGTAGGCCGGGGGGGGGGGGGGGGTGGAGCACCTACACGCATCACGCAGACATTTTGTACGCCATCACGCATCGTAGGGAAAAAATGACACGTGAATGTGGTGTAATTACATGAAGTGTACACGGTAATATCTCAGCCCATTAAATGAATCAGCCATAATAAATTGTTTTCAGCGTTCGTTTTGGGAAGGATCGCCCGTTAACAGTTAATTGAATGACCTTAGAATTGTACAAAAAAGAGTTCTCTGCTGATCCGGTGTTGTTGACGATCTGGAAATAGAGGGTCATACTGAGTACCATTTTGATAGGAGATAAAAGCTTCAGAAACGAGAAAAAGGACCAGAAAATGATGTCATGACTATCTGTTTTTAATGGAAGTACTTCTAGTCAGACAGAATCAGATAGTGACCAATCACGGAAATCTAAAAAGAAAATCACCAGAAAATCACCCCAGGGGAGCCAAGATTATCTATAGGCTATCTGATCAGTTAGCAGCCAAGAAGCTTTAGCAATAGCTGGATGGGAATCGATTAATTTCATGTAGAAAGTTACTGACTTTTATGTATCAAGTTTACAAATCTGAGTTACCAGGTAATATAATTAGGCTTTTTAAGTGTAGCTGATTGCTGTTATGATCTACGCAATAGCATTAAGTTTTAGGTTCCCCGCTTTAACCTAGAGGTGGGCAGGAATTCATTAAGTAGCCTGAGTATCAGGCCTTGTTACGGGGCTAGGGGAGAGGAGATTTTAGAGATTTTTCCCCTTTTCCCCAGAAACGCCTGATACTCAGGCTATTCATTAAGATACAGGGGAGCTTTGTTTTGGAACTCCATTCCAGACAATTTAAAAAGAGCAGCAAGTCTAAACATTTTTAAAAAGCTTCTTAAGAAAAATAGACCCCTGTTCGACAATATAAATGTCAACAAGATGAAATAGTATTTTAATTGTTCTTAACTTTTAGTCTTTTATCTTACTACTGTATATTTATTTTTTTCATGTACTATTTTCTGTACATTTTTTATTTCATTTGTATATCATCAATAGATAATTTATCAGCAGGTCCACATCAGCTTTAGCTGCTTTTTAACTTAACCTGCTTTACAATTTTATGAATGAATGAATGAGTCACGGCTCCTGGTCACGTGTTGTGAAAATAGCAAATCACGCACCACCAAGCTATGCCGAATCACACCTCACGCAGCTAATTTGGGCCCGATCTAGTGCGACTTCGGGGAAAATTTGGGAGGCCAAGGATGGACCATGGCTCCGCCTAAATAATTTTCCCCGAATTCGCACAAATGAGCCTGCTCGCAGGCTAGGCTCCTTCACGCATCACGCTGATAATTTGGGACCCATCTCGCGTCACGGAAAACCCCTTTACCAGTTGTTGGATGATGCCCGGGGGGGCACTTGGGTATTTTTTGGGTGGGTATGTGCCGCCCAGGACTCCAAATTGGCACCCCGTTCTAAAAAATAATTTCCCCTAAAATTCGTTCTAGAAGTGGGCCAATTTTTTATACCCCGTTCTAGAATTCGCCCTAATTTGATACCCCATTCTAGAAATGGGCCAATTTTTTATACTCCGTTCTAGAAAGTTTGTAAATTGAAATAGCCCTGTTGTTTTTTAAAAAGATATTTCTTTATTTGTTCGACTTATACATCAAATAAATGCTTCATTATAATCAGCAACAATTTTAAGCAGAAGTTAAAACCGTGATCCACAAGTTTTTATACCCCGTTCTAGAAAACGCCTCTGAAATGGATACCCTGTTCTAAATCAGGAGCTTCAAAATCACGACCCCGTTGGGCGGCAAATACCCGTATAGGTAATGTATGGGAGTAACCCCCCCGGGGTTGGGAAAACCCCTCAACCAGTTGTTGGATGATGCCCGGGGGGGGCACTTGGGTATTTTTTGGGTGGGTATGTGCTGCCCGGGACTCCAAATTGGCACCCCGTTCTAAAAAATAATTTCCCCTAAAATTGATACCCCGTTCTAGAAATGGGCCAATTTTTTATACCCCGCTCTAGAATTCGCCCTAAAACTGATACCCCATTCTAGAAATGGGCCAATTTTTTATACTCCGTTCTAGAAAGTTTGTAAATTGAAATAGCCCTGTTGTTTTTTAAAAAGATATTTCTTTATTTGTTCGACTTATACATCAAATAAATGCTTCATTATAATCAGCAACAATTTTAAGCAGAAGTTAAAACCGTGATCCACAAGTTTTTATACCCCGTTCCAGAAAACGCCTCTGAAATGGATACCCTGTTCTAAATCAGGAGCTTCAAAATCACGACCCCGTTGGGCGGTACATATCCGTATAGGTAATGTATGGGAGTACCCCCCCCCCCCCCCCCCGGGGGTTGGATCAGCATCTTGCAGTTAATTCTATTATTGCGATATTTACATTGTAACTGACTAATTGAGAAAATAATGTTGTTTAGAAATACATTTCACGCTTAGAAAGGTGATAGACTGTTCACAGTCCTCAGTTTTTCCGTAAGATCATCGAGATCGAGCGCTTTGCGTTACGGGCTGCCATCTTGCATGAGTGTCAAAACTACTTTCTTCAGCTATAATCCCCGACGCCCGCCCCCTCGGTACATTTGAAAATCAAGATAGCCGTGAAGATAAGACGCGGTATATCTCAACGATCTCACGCAATAATAGGGGACTGTGAACAGTTTCGAAAGGTAGGCGACGTTCTTTAAAGGGAGAATCTTGAAGTAATTTATATGACATACGTTGTTGATTGAGTGATAACCTCTGCAGTCCAAAGTTATATTGCAGGCTCAGCGGTGATTCGAACGTGGCATCTGCATCTCGCAGTCGAGCAAGCAATTTCCAAGTTCTGGAAAGAGCTTTAATTTTCATGTCTACGTTTATTGCAAGAAAATAATAAAGAGAAGCTTTTAAGCAAGCTCGAAGATGATGGACGACGAGGAAGCTTTGAAGGAGAGCGTATCTAACCTGAGATCAGCAATTCTTCTTAGACGAACAGACATCATTCGCAGTATCCTTTCGACTGCTGCAGAGTGTAAGGGCGGAAATATTTTTTTGTTTTGGTAGAATTATCTCACGCACACCCGCTCACTTCGTGTGTTTTGGGACAGAAAGCGGCAGTTTGTTCCTTCCTGCAAAAGGGCATACAAACAGCTGAGTGAGAGTGAAATCTTTCTTTACATAACAGGTGTTACGCGCTGTTAAGCCGTTATTCTTTCATTAAGTTTATTTTTTTATGTTTTAGTTATTGGGTCCTTTCTACCCAACACTCACATTCTAGATTAACAAGTTACTTTTTATACCGGTTTCTGGGTACGTCTCGAAAACGATTTTAATTCACTTAAACAACGTGCCTTTTGAACGGTCACGCACTGTTGGCCAACAGACACTTTCACTGTTTATTCAAATTAAGTTTGATAACAGCTCGATCATAGCTACAAGTTAGATTTGCGCCATTGAAATCCTATCTTCCTTTCTGGTTTTCTTCGATTTGCATTTTTAAATTCATTCGCCCGCACTAGAAATGTGCGTAATTCCTGCTTTAATTTGTTTTTTTTTTCTGTTTAATATTGACCAAGTTAAAATGACAAAAATTGTACCAGAGTAAGAGATAAATTCTTATTCAATTTCTATGGGGCAGGGCTAGCTGATTTTATGGAATGGCATACTTTGCCAATGCGACTTTCATTTTGAATTACATATTTAAAGAAGCCAGCCAGCTGGAGCTACCTTTTTTTCTGATGAAGGGACTGGAAGTAAGGGGCATACATGTGTATGTAATATGTCATCCACTGTCCTGTTGCTGGAGCAGGTTGCTGGGCTAGCCCTGGGGAGCATGATTACATGGAAAACTTCCAGCCTGGCTCGCCAGGATCGTGTGACATCATGATACCAGAACCCTGGGTTCTCATATAATCACAAAGTTTTTTTTAAAATTTATACTGCTTTATTGCAATACATTTACATTGAAGTGATTATTTTTTTGCATAGAGATCTTAAAGACAAGATCTTGGCAAATCAAGTCAGCCAAGCTCATGAATGATATCTAGTGGTTTTAACAATGTCACCTTTATTCCACTTATTATTTTGAGCAGACAGGGAAGAAGACGGGCTCTTCGCTGATGATGATGACGAAGAGGAGGCCCAGCTTGGTGTTCCAAAGCAGTTTTATTATGATGAATATGATGACCCTTATGACATCCTGAAAATGATGATGAACTATGTTGATAATGATGCAGGAACTTGTCTTCATCTTGCTACCAAAGTAAGTTGATAAAGACTCCATCCAGAGCCAACAGTTTCAAAGTTACAGAGCTGCATATTTGCTTTGCATAAAGCTTCCTCTTAATTCCTTGGGTCCAGTGACTTTAAGCAAGTATAATTTTCAATAATAGTTTTTGATTAAAACATTATAAAGTGTTCTTGCCAGGCCATGGCCTTTTAGGATTCCCACCTTTTGTAAAGTTAGCGGGGCTCAAAAGCCTTCCCATCTGATCATCTGAGACGAGTATGTGTTCTTGCCACTCAAAGTAACTTCTAAAGTTCACTTGCCTTATGCCTGGGCAAGGCCGTAGGCAAGTCATCTTGTAACAGAGTCATTATCTATGTCAAACAATCTGAATTGACCCCAGGAAAGCAAAATGTTAGAGCTGCTTGTACAAAGGACTAGCCAGAATTCAAGTTAAAAAAAAACCAAGAGTAAGAAATATTCTGCCCCCTCTCTTGCAATGGGCATCCTGTTACACCCTTAACACTATACCTTCCCATAATGGCCACCTTTCTACAATGAGCTGTTATATGTACTTCAGTCTATCCCAAAGGGGAGATCTTCGAGGGATCTCTATCCTTAAGGGATTCATTCGTAAAGGGTCCTGATCCACAAGGGGTCCATCCCCAAGGGGGTCCATCCACAAAGAATCTATCCCAAAGGGATCTAACCCCAAGGGGTCCATCCACAAGGGGTCTATTCCCAAGGGTCCATCCACAAGGAATCTATCCCCCAGGGGTCCATCCCCAAGGGGTCTATCCCCAAGGGATCTATCCCCAAGGGGTCCATCACCAAGGTGGCCATTGTAGGGAATTTAGACTGTCCACAGTCCTCTAGTTTTCCGTAAGATCATCGAGATCCAGAGCTTTGCATTATGGGCTGCCATCTTGCATGAGTGTCAAAACTACTTAGGGGGCGGGGGTGGTTTGGAAGGAAGCGAGAAAAATAGGGGGACTTTAATAACATCACTGCGGCTCGCGTTCAGGAGGTATGACAGGAATTTCACGCCTTGTAGAAAAACTCCTCGAGTGATGAAAAACATGCCAGACACATTTAGTATCGATTATGCATATTTACAAATATCTCCTTGCGAATCAGTGATTTTATAATGTTTCTGGGCTATTCCTCAAAATGAAATCGGCAAACATGCACAAGAAAACATTTTCCTAATCAAAATACCACAAATCCTTCGTGTGTTTGTGCAAGATGTGCCTTATGGTATGAAAGCGTACGTTTTATAGAAACGTCGACTTGTCAACAACTTGTCAATGTCGGCAACTTAGATTAAACCTCTTGTCAACACATATTAACATCTATTGTCTAATGACCAATCAAACGCTGCGTTGCTGGTACAACGCTCTCCGTGAACAGAAGCTGCAGTGATGTTATTACAGTCCCCGCCTCTATTTTTCTCGCCCCTCCTCCCCCACCCCCCACTTCCCGAGCTATAAACTCGGATTCCCGCCCCATCAGTACAGTTGAAAAACAACATACCTGTGACGGTAAGACGTGGTATCTAAACGATCTCACGAAAATATGACACTGTGAAGAGTCTATAGGGAATTTCAACTGTATAAGATATAACCAAGTCATGTGGGATTACATGAGGTCACATTTTGCAGTGTTCATTACATTGCATTAAATTATGGGAAAGAACACATCAAGCCATAACTTCTGATCTAATGTGATGGTACTATTTAACACATAGAATGATCTTTAATCCCATCTCATAACACCATAATTATATAATTTTATATTAAATTTTTATAATAACAGTACTTAACCTAAAAGTCAGATCTGTTCACACTTATCTGGGAGAAGATGAACTTTCTTTAAAAAACTTGTTGTTGTGAGGCATTTTCTGGCAAATATAAGTTCATATGATCTGTGAATATTTTATTATCGTGTTTGTGGATCCGACACACACATGATCTGTAGCAGGTGTTTTTTCCCCTTTTTTGTGTTTGTAATTTGGAACCCATACTTTGTATCTTGTTAATGAAAGTAGTGATTGTGAATTTCAACTGCTTTTAGGTGTTTTGTCATTATAATTATAATGTTCTTGAATACACAGCCAATGCAAGATCACATGCAGTTACCCTCTGGCTTCTACTTTAATAAGGGGTTGTTTTCTTTCACAATGCATTTTTTTTAGTCCAAAAAAAAACTGAAAAAAAAGTTGCATATTTTAGACTAAATCGTCCAACATAACTACAGCTACATTTTATTGTGCATTTCATGACAAGAGGTTACAGATTTAAAGAGAAAAAATAATGATGCATTATAATGGCAGAAGCAAAATGTAACACTTCACCGGGTCACAACATTAACATTCAAATCCTGTACTGTGGTATCAAAGGACACTGAAATGACATTCAAAGCAGGTAAAGACTGCCAAGCTTATGATGTTAAGTAATAACTAAATTTGTTTGGTTTATACTATAGCTTGGTTATGCAGATGCTGTAAGGGCATTGTTGGCTGCTGGATCAGATCCCACCATTGTAAACAATGAAGGAGCTACATCATTTGACTACTGCACAGACAAAGCTATCATAGGTGTTTATAATGAAGAACTTCTGCAGGCTTCTGCCAACTCAAAGTAAGCTTTGACCCTCCAGTAGTAATGTAGTAAATACCATAAGATTTCATAAATTGACAACAGGTTTTTAGCATATAACTCTCAGCATGATTAATTAGTGTCCCCTTGATGGATAAAAAACAGATAATAACTAAAACTGAACATGTTTTTAATCTTGTACAAGTGTCACTGAAGGTACGTTGAAGAACAAGTACATGAGTTTGGTGACATTTTTGTTGATTTTAATTAACAATTTTCAAACCAGTTTTTGTCCCTTTTATTTTTGTCCCTTTTGTCTGGGATGATACTTATGCGGTAATTAGAATGCACTTGAGATGAAAGGAAATCAAGAGACATAAAATCTATAAATATGCTTTTAGCTTTTTATGCAAATTTGAAATTTGTAAAACTAGTGAGAGAGTCCAATATGTATGGTACTTGTAGTTAAGTATTGTGATATTAATTTATTTTAACATTGTCAAGTGATTTAGTGTTAAAGGTGGTCAATTACACTGACAGTAAAGTTTATTCTTAAATTAACAGTGAATTGAATAAGATTTATTGTATTAACTAAGTAACATGAAATCTGTACTTAAATTTTCCTTTCAAGGTTTATTCTGACATCTTCATCCCTCGGTCAAAATATGCAGAGAAATTATTTTACTTCCTGTAAGCTTGCTGGTGCTTGCAAAAATTTTTCATAAATTGTCTGCACTCTTATAGCTATCCTATATTACTCATTTTGAGGAGACATCTTTTTCCTCTTTTGTTTGGAGACCTGTTACAAGTTAATACTCTTTCAATGTTGTTAATGTACATGTATAGACTAGTAAATATAATGAAATCCCTAAAATCTGTTGTGGTTTCAATTTCATTTCTGGAAAGTTGTCTGTTTTGCCGTTGACTGAATGCCACAGTTAACATGCAAATGGAGGTACACTGGATGTATTTTTAATTCCTCAACTGGTGTGTAACTTCAGTTAGTTCATTACCAGATACAATGTAATTTTATTATATGTATGTATCAGTATGTACATGTAGTGGATCGATGTCTTTAACTTGAATACGAGAGACTGTTAACTTGCTAATTTAATAGAGAAATACAAAACAAACATAATTTATTCTTTGCACAATATTTAAGTAAATTCATATATTTACTACCACAGGGAGATGGGAGGTGGTGTAGTAATTACCCCCTCTCAGGGGGGGGGGAGCTTGGGGGGGGGGGGTGGGGTTTACCCATGTCCCTAGTCTGAATTTCAAAACGGGTTGTTCCTTGTATTGAGGAGGAAGCCATGTCGCTGTCGATATTTTACAATTGTATTTTGCACTTTTCTCTGTCGCTAGTGCAGTTTCCACCCATCTTCATGTCATTTGTCACCATTTCATCTGTCCTATGTCCCTGTTTCAAGGCCATGCCTCAGTAGTGGTGTGGCAGTCATCATTTTTGTGTATTTGATGTTTTGTAGTGTTCCCAGAGTGCGCAAACTATTAAAGGCAGGAGTTAATGTTAATGCCAGTGATGGTGCCACAAGTGATAACAAAGCTCTTCACTGGGCTGTTAGCTATGGAAATGCTGACATTGTTAAACTTCTCTGTGGTAGGTTTATATTAAATTTTTATATCTTTCAGAATGTCTTCTCTTCTTGTCTAAAACTAGTTCTTGTTTAGGCTTGAGTTTAACTGCTTTCAACTTAAAAATTAAAACTATTCACAGATCAATGATGTAAAATTAACATATCCAGACATCACTTCAATCTTGGAGTAACAGTAATGTACTAACATTATTTACTGGTTATCACATGTCTTTTCTTTGATTTGGTTTTGCATTTTCAGAACATGAAGCCAAAGTGAATATAACCAATAAAGCTGGGGTAACACCATTGCATGATGCTGTCACCAGAGGAGACCTAGATATCGCTAAAATACTCTTGCAGCATGGAGCTAAATACGATATCAAGGCAACTGAAGGGTATGGTGCATAATTACTTGGGTGCCCTGTGAAATTCTCCTGTCTAAACCTGTGGAGAGATCTTCATCACTTTGCCAAAAACCTACAATCAGACCCTTCTGTTCAGCACCATGTGTACTGCTGGGTTAAAGTAGACTCAAATCTCTCTGAAGTTCAGTCGATGTGTAATCCATGTCTTATAATGGATTATCAAGAAAGACCAAGCTGTTTATGAATAACAGTCCAAAGATGGAGGGTATTCCTACCAAAATACTGGGTCAAGGCATCTTAAAACAATGCCATTTTGCAAATGCCCTATTTACTGCACTTTTCGCAAACATGCGAATTCTGAAGTTCAAAAGCCGACTGACGATTACGTTTTTCGCTGCCGTCAATCATCTTAACAGACCTCTTAGGAAACAAAACTTTACTTGAACAGGTTCAAAAGGTCAAGGTTTGTGATTTGTGATTGGTGGATTTCGATCTGTTTTGTGTGTTTCTGTGATCGTAATTATGATTGACGGCAGCGGAAAACGCAATTGTGAAGGCGGCTTTTGAACTTTAGAGTTTGCATGTTTGTGAAAAGCGCAGTAACCACAAAGTACATGTATAAGTAGCGTAAGAAATTTATCATATTGTTGCAGGAAAGAGTATCTTCTGCCGCTCTGTTTGTTTTTCTGTTTGTTTGATTTCTGTTTTTATTTTTTAAGGGCACAGCGGCTCACCCAGGTCTGAATTTTCAATTTTCTCTCTTGTCCACATTAGTGCACACAAGGATCAAACAGCATTAGACTTAGTAAACTCTGAAGAAATGAGGCAGCTGCTCACATCACCTGTTATAAAAGAAGCTGAGCCTGTCACAAATGGTGATACAACAATCAATGATCAAACTACAGACTCAGGTACATCGTCTCTGTCACTCTTCAAAAGATAGCAACTTTCTTGTAAGAAATGTCCTCAAAACAACAACGGGTTGTTTGAAGTCTCATTACCATAACGTCATGTTCATGTTGTGCCTAGCATAATGGCTCTGATGAAAGAGTATTTCAAGCGTCAGCTTGTCTGTCTTTCTTATAGTAGAAAATTGGCTCAAGCAACTTATTTGAAATGCAAACTAAGACAGAAATTTGTATTTCACTCCACTAACCATCATCATTTTTGGACGATAGTTTTTCTTTGTAAACTATGCATTGCCCAGCCACAGATGTCATCAGCAAAATTTAATACCTTTTTTACTTGCATTTCTCATCCTG
This sequence comes from Porites rus, assembly GCA_964035705.1. Lineage (NCBI taxonomy): Eukaryota > Metazoa > Cnidaria > Anthozoa > Scleractinia > Poritidae > Porites > Porites rus. The sequence continues at coordinate 9,933,860 of OZ037998.1, forward strand.
TTAGTCCCCTGTCGACCCACAAATATAATTATAGACTTGACGTGCATCTGATGTAATTCTCGTTCTTTACATCCGCTACTGAAGCAATCAAGCCAACAATACTCACGGCTTTCAAATGGGCCGAACATGTTGGTTCTATAACAGACACTGACAGAAAATCTCTCCCTTGATTTCTACAACAGAATCAGCTCCTTCTGAAACCAGCACTCCTTCATCCACCGTACTCCGTAACACAACACTTCCCTCCCCTCCCTTGTCGTTATCATCTCAGCTGCAGTTGCTATCAGGAATGTCCCCACCTGCCAACAGTGAATCTCTGGATCCAACATTTCTTCAGTTGTGGCCATTTCCTCAACAGATCACACAGATTAAGGGCACCAGATTTTTTCCTACAGCGTCACTGCCAGTTGTGTTGTTCAGAGGACTGCAAACAGGTACATTGTATATCGCAATATATTGTGGGTAAAATCAACATCCCATTCGCGGCCCTATTTTTGGAACCTCTCATTGTCGCCCACTTTGGATCAATTAAGGTTACTGGGAAACTACTCACCTACCCCTCCCCTAAGCCATCATTTTGCCCTAAGTGAGAAGTAAGTGTTAATGTTAGCTTAGAGGAGGGGTAGGTGGGCAGTTTCCCAAAAACCTAAATTGATCCCCCACTTCCTTTAAAGGGGCTCTGTCAAACTATTTGATATATTTGTAAAAAGATAAAACTTTTCTTCGGATAAAATGAATTCCAAAAATAATGGTTTAGGTTTGTTATTCAAGACTATATTTAGGCATTGAAACTGTTTCTTGTCGACTAGTGCAGAGGATGACAAGGATGGGCATGGATTGAAACTTGAAAAAGTTGAGCCAACTCGGAAATACCCCATAAAGCTTGGTTCCCTTAAGCGACTACCTCCCATAAGCGACTACTTAATCTTCGCATTTTTGGTGCTCTTATACGTTGAAGTTACGGGAGGTTTGATTTTAGTTTCTGTTCAAGTCAGTCTTGACGTTCAGCCCAGTCAAACTCCTAAAGGTTCCTGTTAGCTCTGCTACGGCCCCCTGCAAAAGCTTCGTCTTGTGATTCTGTCTTTGTGCCTAAAAAGGAAATGAAATCTGTTGAATGTAACCTTCATTTAATAGTTCTACAATTGTCCTTCTTGAAACCAGATTATTTCCAAGAAGCTTGTGAGATGTGGGACACTTTAGAAGAAAGCTTTGAACAAGTTGGCCACACCTTAGAACTTACTGTAGTAGGAGAAGGTAACATTAACTTAAAAGACTCCAAGATTTCATAAACAAATGTTGCAATTGTCTGACCGCTTTTAAAGACTTACAGCGACTACAAAAACAACCTTATGGAAGCACCGCTTGGACAAAGAACTTGTGCTTTTAACGTTACTATTAGTTTTTTATTCCATTTAAGTAATTTTTCTTTGGTGAAGGAATTTTCTGGTGCCTGAATTTAATTCTTTTTCCACTTGCTGTATAGTAGTGTTCATTTTTTCTGCTCGAGTTTCTACTCCCAGTAATGTGCAGGTTGTTGATATCACTAAGTCAGGACTACGTTTTCTTGTTTTTTCTTTACAGATTTTGAGCGAGGAGGTAGTGTTGCGGGAAGTATAGAATGTCACATTTGTCCAAACTCGTTTAGCCGATCAGAGAGTTATAGAATCAGTATTTCAACAGTGAAGGTAAGCACTACACGCCTCTTTTACTGTCAACGTGAAAATTGTCCTAAAAAAGTGAATGTGGGTTTGATTCCTGGGGCCGGTCCAATACTCTAAAAATAACCGACTGAGAAATGAAGGTACTTCCTTTGCCCTGCAAATGGCTAGAGCCTCGAGTGGCTCGGATGACTAGGTAAAATAACGGTCCTACTGGAGACGTAAAAATAGTATCCTATGCATAGTATCCTATGCATATCCTAGTATCTTATGCGCTTTTGAATATTTTATAGAAAAGGCGCAATACAAATAATAAATGTTGTTAAATGTCAAGTATTTCCGAGCTTAATACATTTACACTCAAATAAAGTATCTTTTTTTAGTAACCTTCTAGTTTTCATCGCCCAAAGGCTCCACTCACCGTCGCTCCCTTTAACAGGCTAGCTACTCTCCTACTCTCCTACTCTCCCCCTCCGGCAGCTAGTACAATGGATTGTCGTCTTTGATCTTACTTTCTTTGAAAATAGCCCAAGTTGCAAAAGTTCATTTGCGAATTGAGAGTGAATACTGGAGCGAGACTAAAAGTACGCTCATAGCTTACTTTGAATTCTCTATTTATCGCCTTTTAAAATTAATATAGAATTTGAGTTCGACTTGGAAATAATCGCCCGCCGAACCAACAATAGGTTGATCTGTGCGTAAATTACAAAGGCTATGAATGGACCCTTTATTTGCTTTGAAAGAAAGTTGAATGGTTCGTGTTTTGCTAAACCAAATAACAAAATCAAGCAGTTATATTTTGTGGAACATGACAGATCGTTGGGTTGATAATTTTTTCTTTGTATAAAACAGGTTGTTTTAACAGCTTGTGACTTAGCAGGCTTGTGGTATGCTGTTAACACGTTACTACAGATCTTAAGGCTATTTCATGGCACCGGAATTCCGCAGGTCCAGGTAAGTTTTATCAAATGACCCTTAAAATCATCATTCATATTATGTGGGCAAGGCGCATTGAAGCAAATAGTGTAGAACTGACGGAATAAAGGAGACAGATTTATTATTTATCTGTTTATTCATTTATAATTAATTATTAGGTCCTATATAAATAGTATCATAAAGTTTCTCTTGTTTGATTGTTGTTGGTTTTTGTCAGCAAAGCCCATTAATCGATTTTTCCTTTTCTTTTTTAGATAAGTGACTGGCCAGACTTGAAATACAGAGGAGTATTATGGGATGTGTCCACAGGGCGTGTTCCTACTTTGGTACGTCAACGGACCAAGTTTCGTAATATTTTCTACATTAACGAGCAACACATGCTTGCATTAAGATTCTCCATCCACCCTCATTCGTAAAGTCCAAAATCGGATCTCTGAAACTATTTTCGAAATAGCATTCCCTTTATCAAGACGCCAAATGCGTACAGCTTCTTCCTCTGGAAAATTCAAGGGAGGTTAATCTCTTGGAAAATTTGATTTTTAACGTTCTTTTTTATTTCTAACATACCACCTCAGGAAACATTGTTTTCTATGATCGACATTTTGTCCTCCATGAAGATCAACCAGCTACAGCTGTACATGCAGAATACCTTTGCGTTTTCCGGACACGAAACCGTGTGGAGAAACACAACACCCTACAGTCCTAGGTATGATAACATTAGAAGTTTCGAGTCGAGAAAATAGACATATTCAGCAAAAAAGTGTAATTTTATTGATTGCAAAACGTAAACGCAGGAAGTGGTCTGAATACAAGTTTATACTGAGTCGTGGTTACAGACACGTCAAAAAAAATTAATTCTCACGCTGTTTATCGTAGCCTGAGAAAACAGCCGATATTTTGCTACGTCACCACTGGTTTCCCGCGGAACGAGCGCAGAAATTCCAAACTGATGACGCGTTACCATCCAACTCTGGGTAATGCTTCTGATTGGTTGATTCGTTTGTACGTGGGAAGCAATAGGCCATTTCCGAGTTGTAGCAAGCCTCAATTTCAAAGCGAGGAGAAGTGCGAAACTCATTTTCACAAGAGATGTTTTGCACTTAGCCTCGTTTTGAAAGAGAGAGAATTTTTGGAAACTCGAAAATGGCCTGTTGGCTTAAACAAAACAACAATTCTGCACATGCAGCACGCGTTTTTACGTTTTTTGCCGTCATCGCTTGGTTTCCTGGAGGACGTAAACACAAAACGACAGTTTCCTTTCTCTTTTTCTGAACTGGGACACAGTCGTCAAGAATTCAATTCGAGGAAAATTCGCCAACATTTAACGAACTGAACGAGGCAGAATGTTAGCAATGAACTTTGAAACAGCACGAGGTCACATTTCAAGTGGCGTTTTCGTTGCCGTCTTCGTCGTGGTTGTTTAAGCTGCCTATTGTCTTCTTCCGGTGCGCGCGTTAGGGGCCTGGGACATCTATTGCGTCAACTTAGCCGTAATATCAGAAGATCCAAGGTCGCTCGCTCCCACTCCGCCCCTTTTCTGGCGAGGTAGTGAAGGCGAGCGACCTCGAATCGTCTGAGAATCAGTGGCGACAGCTTCATTAGGTTTTCGTCATAGTTTGATTTACACAGGAATCATTTACAGTGCAATGCGTTACCAATCCACTCGACGTTGCGTTATCAAAGTAGTTCTGTCTGCGTGGGAGGTTACACACACCAGTGGTATTAACCAGCATTTTTTATGTTTTTCAGCGACATCATGAAAATAGACAGATACTGTAAAAAGAGATACATCGAGCTGGTACCGCACATTGAAAGTTTGTCTGGATTCAGTCAGTGGTAAGAGAAGATATCCGTGCAAGTAATCACTGCCCATTATACTACAGTGAGAATGACTATAATCTGTTGAACGTCTGTGATTATTTGGGTGGGCAACATTCATGTAGGCAATGATTGGTGAATGGTTGCCTTTGGAAACCATCAACCAATCATTGATTCATTTACTTAGGCTCGCCAATTCTTGGCAGGGACACCGAAACAGCATGCGGCACCGGCACCAATTACTGCGGGGCCGTAACAGCGCCCCCCCCCCCTCCCCCCATGAGAGATAGACCATCACACCAGGGACTGCGTCACCTACTCTTTGCGAACATGGTGTGGGTTCTTTAACGCTTGACCGAATTTATATGTGTGAGACCGGGCCTGCGATTTTTCGTCGTTATCCGAGAAGTCTAACCGTTTACAAAAGTCTTTGCAAAGGAAGCACTTTCACCTCAGTAATTTAAAGACCTTGAGTGTTGGTCCGGTCGGAGCTTGAACCAGCGACATGCCTCTCAGCAGACCGTTGCTTATCCAATGGCCCTTATGCAGGATTACGTCAGACGAGAAAATTTCAATACCAAGCCTCGTTTGTAAGCGAAATTCTTCGCTTTTGCACTCTTTTTGCACTCTTGGTATTCTCGTTTTTCAACTCTACTCCCTTGGGAATTCATTTATGCAAAACGTCACAACTTTACAATTTCAAAATTGGGCGGCGGTTATTATAACTAACTTTTGTCCGCATTAACCGACTATCCCAGAAATCGTGGCGTGTAATGTTTCTACCCATTCCCTCCATTTTGATTCTAACCGCCCTTGAACTTTTGTTTTTGCTCAATGCTCCTGACCAATATTAATCGGTCCTTTTTTCTTCAGGTTAAAATTCAAGTCATACAAGCACTTAGCCGAAGAAGCTGTTGTATACGACCCACAGGAAGAAAGGTGCAAAGTATACTGTTGAAATAAAAGGTTTCATTGCAGAAGCAATCTGCAATTCACGGAAAGTGTTATTGAATTTAACCTACCCTGTTTGAATATTTCATAAATGAAAATTCAGGATACATCAATGTGGAAAATTATCAAGCGCCAATTCAAGCGCCTGGCTTTTCCAGAAATATAATGATCGTGATATTACGGAATGAGTGCAATACTTCGTTTTTCGTTACGTTACTGTTTTTTGTTGCAAGTTGTTGCAAATGTTTCTTTTAAAAAGTGAAATAAGTCAAGACGCAACGTAATCATCAAAAGTGGATTCATCTTCCCATGTGCTTTCAACTAAATTAAAAAGAAAATACCCCTTGAGCCCTGTTAACTCCTGTTTATCTTGTATGTTCAACAGACAGCCATCCTGTCTCTGTCCATCAGACGATGAAAGTATCAAACTAGTCCAAGATCTCCATTCAAAAGCCTTCCCTTGCTTTTCATCGGCAAGGTAAGAATGCAGAATCTGGATGTCTGTTTTGTACCGAAAAAGCCTGAGAACAAAGCTCAAATAACTGTATCGTTACGTTTTTTCCAGGTTCGTTCATGTCGGTTTAGACTTGGCGCCGGAATTTGGAAAAGGAAAGTCACATTCTGTAACAGAGGTACATTAGCTTAGTTTTGGTTTTTGGTTTCTTTGAATGTGAGTCATTACGGAGTTTAAGAAGCAAGGTTTTTGAGCGACAAATGTTAATCGGAAGTGGCCTTTTTGCACTCTTGAGCCGTGATTTTGAACAACTTTTTGGACAAATCGTCTCTATAAGAGTAAACACACTTAGCAATACAAATTTGGTAGCGGCAAGATATATTAAAAGCGAAAAACGCTCACTTCCGGTTGACGTGCGTGGATTTAAAACGTCGCTGCTCAAACACGCTATTGTTATGGATTGATAATCCCATTGTTATTTACTGAGGGTATAAACCTCAAAACAGGAAACTTGCTTCAAGTTAAGATCGTGCTGTGATTCACACGCAGATCGTTACAAGTTTACTAGTTTCTGTAACTATTCCGTGCTACCCTCTTTAAATAAAGTGTATTATTATTATTAATTTTATTATTATTATTATTATTATTATTATTATTTATTATTATTGTCAACGTCTTCGGCAAACTGTATCGAGTTTCGATGACCTGCGACTCCGTTTTGCGAGGATGTAAAGATCAAGTTGCGCTTTGGGAATGTTGGGAGGGAAATTCCAGTCCCCGTCTAAACGAATCCTTTTTTTCTTGAAACGGTCTTTTTTTGCACGTATCATTTTCGAATCTGTCCACGCGCATCCCTTCCTGTTTAAAACTGGGTATTCTTACACGGATGGGCCTTAAATTGATCTACCGATAACCTTCTTATCCCGCGCGACGTTAGATTCGGTAATGTCATCGCTTGCGGTTCCTGTGAGTCTCTTCGGATACGTGTTGACGTAAGGCCAGTCCGTAAAAAAAGGGAAAAAAATCGCTGAGTTTTGTAAAAAGCGGGTACTTGTGGACAGGGCCTGAGATTCTAGGGAAGTAAAATTGAACGGTTTCCCGACGGACTAGCCTTCAATACAGCTGAAACAGGAACGTGCCTAGTGACGGGAGTGATGGGAGGCGACTGTATTCGAAGGCGACCGAGGGACCAGTAAACAAGTGATTAGGTTTTGTACATCTTACATGAAAACAAGGTAGCTGTGTGTCGTTATAGGTTTTGCAACGTGCCCTAATCAGCGACATTTGGCGGGAAACTGTTTCAGACGTCATCTAACCTCGAAGAAACTATTCCTCTGCGGAAAATCTTCCCTCTGGGGGAAATTTCTGCCATATAACAGTAATACTTTTATAACTGCTGCTGTTTCAGGAGAAAGGAACGGACGAGGTGTACATGAGCTATCTTAAATCCGTGCACCAGTCTTGCTGTAGGCATGGACGAACACTACAGTTCTGGGCCAATGCCCTTCACGAGGACCCTGAACAGTTGTGGAATCTCCCCCCTGGCGTCATAGCCATGGAATATGGACATACGGTACACTAGCCACGGTTAAATAAAATCGTATTCTGAGGTTGTAGTCGCCGGTGATTTTCAGCGATTTTTAACGGCATTTCCAACCATACTTTCAGGTTAATCACGACTTCCTCAAGTTCTGCAAACCACTGGTCGATGCCGGGTAAGTATAACGCAAGTTTTATTGATCTGGGTTTATCAAAAAAAATATTGTGTAATACATGCCCAAAGATTCAAGCGACTTCTAAAAGTTTAAGCCCTTCCCATGTGTTCCCCATTACAGAACCAAGATAATGTAAACTGTGGATATGAATATGTGACCATCGCAGGTTTAATCGCAATTTAAGCAATTGCAAATTAAGCTCGAAAAAAGTTCCGAGCTTCGAAAGAATTAGAATTCATGACCTCTGCTTTAGCGCCGCAGTGTTCTACCAACTAAGCTTTCAAGACCCATACATTGGGAGCAGGCTTAATTTGCTGATCATCTAAACCCGTGAAAGGAATGAAACATGGAATAAAGGTAATGTAAACTTCAGGCTTAATTGGAAATTGATTTAATTGCGATCACAATTGTGGTGGCCGTATCTTCATTTAGATTTATTTCAACTTTGTTTGTGCGATTCAACTTTCATTTTTACGTACAGAGTTCCGTGGTAGCTTGTGAACAAGCCCTCTCATGAGTCGTCCCAAGAGAGCTTGCTTACACCGTCAATTCCAGCCCCTGTGTCGAGTGAACTTGTTCATAGGCTATTCATACTTAAGGTCATATGGTCTTACCGGCGGGGTGATACCTGCTTTTTACATGGTTCCTGATACAAATACAGTAGAACCCCGGTAATTCGAACTCTGCAGGGAAACGAAAAACAGTTCACGTCAGCGGAGAATTCGAGTTATTAGGGTAAATTTCAGGAAAACGTTGATCAAGGGAAAGGAAATTTAGTTGTAGTTAGCGGGGAATTCGAGTTATCCGAGTTCGAGTTATCGAGGTTCTACTGTAAAACAAATGAATTTGATAAACCTTTCTTACCTGTCCAATACTAAGAGAGGAATTTCATATTCGACCTCCATGAGTCACCATTTTCTCACTGAATATTTCTTCATATCTTGCAGTGTCAGCTTCTTTGTTTGTCCCGGGACTGGTTCATGGAACAGGTAATGTGAGAGCTTTATTTGGAATTAGAGCGTTAATTAATGGCCTGGTTCACCAAAGAGCGGCCGAACAGTTGATTGTGGGTTGTCATGGCTTTCAATCTCTTCAGTGGACTTGAGGAACATGACATTTCTGCTTCTCTTTGCAGTGCTTGTGGAAACTCAGTGGACAGTTTTACAGTGATACACAACGCGGTACAAACGGCTGTTGCCTGCAATGCTCTCGGTGTCCTCATCTGTGATTGGTCTTTACCTGGTCACGTGAATCCTCTTAGCGTTAGTATCCCGGCATTGCTTGCGGGTGCCGGGCTAGCTTGGAAATCAAGTGCGGAGTTGGTGAGTCGTAATCCGAGTTGCATTCTAATTTTGGCTGGAGTGTCTCCAAGGTTGATTCGTTCAAAAGATTTGTTGAATGTTAAGTTGCCCAGTGTAGTGTTAGGGATCTAGTAGGTCAAGTAGAACCTCGATATAACGAACCGCTATATAACGAAGTCCTCGATATAACGAACGGCATTGTCAGCCCCAGTGAAAGTAAAATATATGGAAAGGAACCTCGATATAACGAAACCTCGATTTAGCGAACGTATTTGGCCAGTCCCTTGGCCCTTAAATCCAGGTTCCACAGTGGAGTACTAGCCTCCTATGGACACCTCTTGCCTCGCAGACCCCTCGCTACTGAGGGGAACCGATTATACGGAGAGCAGTAAATTCCACGACAAACTACAGACGTCCGACTAAAACTAACTCCCGTTAGGTCCCAATAGCACAATTTCATTCTTTCAACTCTCGTTATAAGGGCCCTGCTAACACAGGTATTTTTCTGTCGCGGTTTTAAGCCTCTACGAGGTCGCACCGCTGACATTCACGTAGTTGGCTCTTTTATTTCCAACCAGGCGAATGTTAGTGCATGGCGCAAACTGCTATGTAAATTCCAAAAACCACGCTAGCAGAGTAATTATAACGGAAACCGTGAGGAATATTTCAATATTCAGCCGAACCAGAAAATGCGAGCTGCACCTCTAATTGAAGATCCCCGGCTTCTTACTTGGTCCAGCTTGATGTTCTTTGTATATTCAGAGTGAAAATATAAAGTTTGAAGTAATTAATTATATTGTTTTGTTTCAGTCAAATGTGCGCTCCTCTCTCGCCGATGTTTTAAGTCGTCACGTCTTCATGGACGCATCTGGATCATTTGGCCGCGCACTCATTGACCTGGGCTCGACTCACTCAGTGTTGCTTCAGGACGAAGCCGTGCAAGCAGGTGTCACCTCAGACAGCAGCAGAGTACACCCAGTCGCGCATGCTCCGGGAGGTACGCTGCTGTGGCATATTTTGGAGAGTAAAGGGTCATCTGAACTAGAAAATGTAACGTCTGGCAGTTTACAGGTACGTGGATTGGTGCAATCGACGTTTGAAAAGAATAGACCAATGTGCCATTTCAAAGTTTCAAAAACTCTTACTTTCAAAACGAGGCTAAGTGCAAAACCTTTCTCATGAAAATGAGTTTTATTTGCATGAGAATAAAAAAATCGTTTTCATACCAATATATACCTTCGCACTTAGCCTCACTTCTTTTTTGGGACAACTCAGAAGTGGCATATTTCGATGATATGATTATTAAGATTCGAGGCGTCCGAAAGTAAAGCAAACGAAATTCATTATTCATCGCTGTACTTGAAAGTGATTCTTTTGTCTTTTATCCCCCCAAGTCTAGGAGCCAAGTGAGAATTTTTTATGCATATCAAACACCGAAAGGGACTAAAATTAATGGAATCCCCCAGAAGGAGGTCGGACACCCCATGACGCCCACACAATGTATCGTGAGCTTGCAGTGATTGGTGTTTCTAATAGCAGTGTGTAGTCGTCATAAGGTATCTGACCTCAGTAGTCGCGAATACTTTGAAATTCTAGCTATTTGAAGAGGGGTGGACTGGGTTGTCTCTAAAGAGTGGATTGGGGTACTTAGGAGAGGTTAGATTCTAAAAGAAATGAAGTTGTAGTGATTTCCAAACTTTCGCGTCCTCCTTGTGACTTAACTTGCACACTTGATGTGAAAGAAATTACGCGAAATTTGGTCAGTTGACGTATAGCTTTGGTTTTAGAAGCGGAAATCAAAAGCTGGAGGTTTTTCTTATTCACCTGTTTTCTGTAAGAGTTTTCAAAAGTTACGGAAAAAAATGATACGGGGTGGTTCTTTGAAGTACATTCTGACCATGAATGCCAAAATAATCTGGTGAACAACACCACCGCAACCGCCAGCAGAGATGGGAACTATGGAAAAGTGCACGGAAAAATGTCCAAATGTCTCGTCACTAGACTGCAAGCAGTCCACCTTTTCTCTTAAAATCCCTCTGGTTCTTATCTCAGCCAGCGGGATTGCAAACCACGACGTTACAGTAAGGGACTGGGATTCTTAACTGGGATCATGATCGGACTAAGATTTCACAATATAGAAGATGTAGTCAGAACATGTTCGGTGCCGCACTGCGGCACCCGGCTTCGCTGCTCGCGTGCTTGGGTTTCGCGTCACTAACTTGGCAAAGAAAAAAATAAGAGACTGCTCGCAGTCTATTTCGTCACGAGCGTTGTGTAGGAGGCGACGAAAGACTTTTTTATGAATGATTTATTAATAACCCTTTGATACCCGTGAGTGACCAATGTCAATTTTCTCTCAACAACACCAAACATCATCAAGAGATAAGGATACGGGAAATTAATGAATGATCACTAAAAAGAAAATGCTTCGATCTGTTATCAAATTCTCTTAACTAGTTCTTAAAGGGATTGTGTGGAGATCAGTAAGGAGAATTTGTATGTGAATATTGGGGCCTAAATGTTATGAAATCCACGCAAGTGTTCTAACTTTGTTGCTTTATTTTGGACGTTAGAGGGCCTTGCGACAAATTCGCCAGTGCCACAAGTCCTTCATAGCGGCTGAACTCAAGTGCAAACAGAAAGCGGATATTGTCAAGGAACTCGTCGTATTGGTGGATATCTTACTGTTTGTGACCAGGTTACCTTATAGTTCAATACTTTCTGATTTATTTTGGTTAGTTAAACAAGGGATGAAAAAGACCAGGGGTGCATTTTTAGAAATTCCAACCGAAAATTGAGAACTTCGTTCTGATTTACACCTCCCTTGGTTTCAGTCAGGCGCGTCGCATATTCGCGCCTTTTCAGTCAGGCGCTGCGCATATTGGCGCCTTTTCAGTCAGGCGCTGCGCACATTCGCGCCTTTTTAAGACTTTCACTCGATTCAGAAGTAACGAAAATGGTTGTTGGTTACTATTAACGTGGGCTAACCGCTCGGTTCACTGTTTAGACAAATGGTAAACAAAATTCAAAACTGGTAAATTCCGCTTGGGAAACGCTTTAACTGTTTGCACAAAACAGTTCCCTAAGTTACCGAAAGTTTTGGAACTTTCTGACCGTGGAAACAGGACTTCCTTTTTAGACGTCCCGTTTGTTAATTTCCATGAACAATCCGAAAAGTTGTGTTCCATTTACGTTACAAGCGGATTTTCCAGAAACCTTGCAAATAGTAAATTACTAGTCAATTCTGCAGGGAGTGGATAAATCGCGAACCATTATGCCTTTAGGCAGCCCAAACGACTGTCAAATGGTTAGCACCACAGAGGTACCTTGAAAAGAACAGACTTGGGCCAAGGCGCGAAAAATCACAGGAACGCTTGCCTTATAGCCGGTCCTTCTGCAGTCGTGCCATGACCTGAAACTTATTAGAAACCTGAATCTGCATTATTCAAACTGCTCCACAAACAGGTCATTTTGTTGTAGAATATCAGCTAACTGGACTCTGTTATTGTCGCAGGATTTGTCGGCTGCTTCTCTTGAACCGAAAACAGTCGAGTACTACTTCGTCCCTTGAAGATTTACCTGTTATCAATAAGACCGACTTAGCTAACAAGTAGGTGTTTATTCCCACGTTATTTTCTTTATCTCTGTTCTTTGTTTGTTGGGTTGTTTGTTTTGGATGCTTAGAATTTTGCATCCCTTGTTTAAATTGAGACCGTGAGATACACTGTGTACTGGTACGGGTAAATTACCCGTACGCGTAGCCGTAAATACGGGTAGATGGCCTCTTATTTACGGGAAACGGCGAGGATTCAGGATGGAACGGTAACGCCGTTATCTTGTTGGTCGCTTTCTATAAAACTACGTGGCAAAATGGCTGCCTACCCGTACCTCTAGGGAGAAACAGTGCATCTTAAGGTCATTTATGTCTCGTTGCCTAATTTGGCTTCCCCTGGGGAAGGAGCTTTTGCGCAGCTTTGAAGAGGGTGTTATTGCGTTAATGCGTTTCCCGTGGCGTTTGTAACTTAGTTATTTTGCCGTTTTTCAGGTTGTTAGCACTTGTGGAAGTGTACCAGAAGGCATACCTTTTGCGTAACAAGCAAGGTGGATTGTTTAGCGCTGTACAGCTGCTGCGAAATTTCCTTCAACATCTGCTTCCCGAAAATGAAAAATGACCGCGAGTATCTCTGCTCAATTCGAAATTTAAATTTAGTGAAATGTCCTAATTTCTCGTTGCGGTATAACCGAGACTCTGTGACCTTGTTCTCATAGAGCCCTTCCAACTTTTCCTCAAGTAAATCATTTTGTCAGGTCGTATTGTAATGGCCGTTTTCACACGAGAGACGGATCATTCGTTCGAGACGGATAATCCATATTATAATAATAATAATAATAATAATAATAATAATAATAATGAATTTTACATTTCACATATTTTATTGATAATAAAAATAACAATAATATTAATAACAGATAGGTAAAGTCGGGCGGATTGTTCATCAAAAATTAAAACCATTCCATTTTCAAATTAAATCGTATTGTCTGTCTGGCGCAAATTATCCAACGGCTTACCCGTCTCAGACGGATAATCCGTTTCTGGTGTGAAAATGGCTAATGTTTTTCGACCACTGGCTTGTAATCGAGCCTATCTGGTCAAATTAATGAACAAGCAGGTATCGTAGGGATTACCACTACCACTTTAGAAAGCCTAATAACGCCGAAAAAAGGTCTTTAAGCAAGTTACCACAGTCTTTTGATTTCAAATACCTCTCACAGTGAGAAAGGTATGGGGGAGGTGTGAGGTCAGGGAAAACATTCCTGGAGAGCATCTCACTGAAGATGAGTGGAAAAGGGTCTATGAATTGGTCAGCTTCGAATTATTTTATCAAAAAATTCGTACTTGGCTCCAAAGCTGAGAGGTGTAAAACATAAGAAAAGGCGTTGACGTTCAGGGCTAGCTGAATAATTCATTCCTTTGTTTTATTTCTCTAAATCTCGGAGCCAAGTATTCGAAACTGGCCTACTATCCATTTGAGGTTGTACGTGATTCTCGGACGGTGTCTAGTCAAATTGCACTCCCAAATTTTGCGTAACCTTCGTTTTTCATTTCTTCTGGGTATTACAGCCGCCCCAAGAGAAATTGAAAACCAAAATTACACAATTTTTTTTTTTTTTTTTTTGGCGGGGGGGGGGGGGGGGGTAAATAAGGTGCATTATGGGAGATGTGGAAGTGGCGAATATGCATGTTTCGTATTCCCGGGCAGCCTAGGATGAGTGCTTGTTTTCGCGCGAAAGCGAGGCTAATGTTGGTCAACTTTTGGCGAATCACAAACAAATATAACTTTTTTTCATTTCTCTGATAGTACGACCAGATTTTCCCACAGTTTTGTTGCGAGATACAGAAATCCCTTTAGCTTAACGGTAAAATCTTACCATTTTCCTGATTTCTATCGTTTTCCAGTATTAACTCAGCCGCAATTTTCTTACGATTGTTAGTGTGTTTTTGCCAAGAAGTTGGGCGGCATGCGCTTCGCACGACTCTCACTCATGCTAAGACGTTTCTCGTCTTAGGGCCGTCTGGGAATACGAAACTTGCCTATTTTGACCCAGTTTCCAGTGCAAATTTTAAGTAGCCAATAAAATAGCGCTTGCATCCCCAAAACAGTTCCATGGTACGGTTCGACACCATGCCAAGTCCATACCAAGTCTTACGATCAACCTTGGAATGGCCAAGGAGGGCTTACAACGGGGTGGATAGTCCTTTTTCAATTGCTCTATTAATACGTGAATTTAACGATCGGTATGCTATTTAATGCCCCTATATTTATAACATTAAGTTGTGTACATTATGATGTGGACCTTATTTTAAAATTGAATTAATTTGTTATTCCATAAAGAAACACTCACGCAGATGAATCTTATGCTTTACTCTTTGAGTAGGTTTATTAGTCAATTAGTCTCCAAGAGAAACACTAGGAAGCACAATAAAAACTCTTCTAGAAAGTACGTCGAATTTATTTAGTTGTTGTAAGGTGTAAAGCTGTTAAGGTCAAGCATTTGTAACCCTGTGGGGTTCGTACCTCTTTTAACTTTAAAAATTCCATCACTTTTTTTCATGACCTTTTAAAGGTTTCCATGACCTTAGGGTTTGCTGTCACTTTCAAAACTTTCCTTGTTACAAGGTATTTTTCGCCTTGACGCAGTTCAACAGACACCAACGCTGGTGTCCACCAAAAATGCGTGCCATTTGATTACTTGTCTTTATCTTACATTATCCCTGCTTTTCCCGACATCCGCAGTAACTAATGTATGAAAACATAACCTTAATTTCCCACGACTTTCCAGGACCGACAATTAAATGCTATGACTTTCTAGGCCTGGAAAATAAATTCTTAAATTTCACGACTTTCCAGGTTTTCCTTGACCATGGCGAACCCTGCCCTGCTTTATACCCGAGCTTCTCGTGCCCGCTTCTAACTTGATGGTAAGCAACGCTTTTGAAACAACAATACTCGTCAATAGAGCGATTTTCGTTTGACCTTGAAAAATGATTTCGGTAAGTGCTCGTTATTTGTTTTATCAAAACATGGACTCTTCGTTTTCCCGCCCAAGAAAAACCTAATATTGAAGAAGGCATTGTTCAATTGGCCAATCGTGTTGCAGTATGACGTCAACAAAGTTCTCGGGCATGAAGTATTTCAACCCGAGCGTTCGCTTAACCAACCAAAAGCCACGCGCGTTGGTATCAGTTCGATAAACCAAATCACTCTAATACCGTTCGTTTGTTGTTTCCGTTTTCATTTCAAGGTCATACGAAAATCGCTATAAGACTAAAGCTAAAAAGGCTTTCAAGCACAAGGCTTATCCCTTGGAAAATGGGAGGAGAAGGAAAAGGCCCATTTCCTCGCCTTCTCTTTTCACGAGGTTACCATGTGGTCTGGCAGATTCGAAACAAACGAAAATGCTAGCAGCGAAAGGGACTCTATGAAGAATAACACAACGCGGCAAACTGAAACTTTTGCAGGACTTTTAATGAGATCTCGTCAGAAAAAATACTCACTAACAAGTTATTTACAGACACTTCAACAATTTGCAAAATGGTAGAGGCTAAGTTATGAGGGAAAAGAAAGCTACAAAGTTCACAGGACCTTTCAAAGAATCCACATAGTCAGACCGGGAGAGAGTAAAGGGCCCTATGGCATCAGTGCAGAGAAAACCTAGACGTTTTAAGGGCTTGCACGCAATCCTTCTTAACACAGGAAGAAAGAATTCGTGAAAATCCTTTAAGGGTGAGTAGGAAGTTACTGGATCGAAACAACCACCGTGAACACTTTATGAGCTATACACAACGTAAGGTTCAGTCATTCATCAGTATAGAGCGCCAGCAGTAGGCATAAAACGAACACTACGTTGTATAACCCTTATAACGTGTCCTAGTGGTTTTGGTGGTGGAATTTGAATGAACGCTTGCAAAGAAAGAAATGAATACCTTGTCGTAGCCGACATAGATTTTGACAAAATAAACTCACATTGTTGTTATATTACTATTCAGACAACTGTATTGCATTTCAAGACTCTAGGCTCAGCCTAAAACAGTTTGCGAAATAGACGTATTTTGAAAGCCATCAAACTTGGTTCACGAACGCTCCTAGAGAAGGATGAGCTTAAGTCAAGTTTCACGCGAGAGGTCCTTAATTTGTAATTTAATTATTAAAATAGTGGACAACGTTGACAAACTGTCCACTGTATACCTATCTTTATGAAAGGACTTAATTTGATTTTCATGGGAAAGAGAATAATTACGGGACTCTAAAAGGCCACTGTTCATGTGCCCAAAAAATGGTTTTGTAATGCAAAATGCTACCTGTTGTGATTGGATGAAAAAATTCACTTTCTAAACCAATCGGTGGTAAACACGAGACGTTCGCACGCATTTTCAAGCGCTTAGCGTGGCTACAAGCATAAGCTGTTACGGTAATTATGACTGGTTCGTTTCAAAGTTTCTGTTTTACCATACTCGATCGAAAACCGCATGAAATCAAAATATTTCCCTAACGATAAGTGCTAAAAAGGCAGATACCGGCCCTTTGACTCTTAGAGTCAAAGCAGACGCTAGGTCATTTTAAAATTCCGCGGCATCGTCACTTAAACGACCGCTATCCAGAAGTACTTTTACGTGAACTTTTTGTTTGACCTCCTGTTATTGCTTTGGGCTCTCTTAACAGTTAAAGGGCCGCCAAGATAGATACTATTTACTGTAAAACGATCACTTCACCAACCCCAGCTTCTTTGCCTCTGTTTCGTAGATCAGAAGACGCCACATCTTCACCACAAAAACTTCGGCTTCCTCATCTAAAACCTGAAACGAACATAGAAGTGTTACCTGTTAGCTGACTGAAAATAAGTTGCGAAGTTGTGTTCGCACGCCAATAGAAATCAGGTAAAACCATTATTTTATAAAAATGTCATTATCCGCCCACCCCCCCCCCCCCGTCCCCCCCAAAAATGTGTTATCTACTAAACCAAACAAAATTCTTACAGTTTCCCATAGTTCTCCCCAAAGTCAATTCGAGGAATAAACGATTTTCCAGGTTTATATAGACCTAAGAAAACTGCGTACAGTTTTGTTGTTGGCAAAAGGCCTAGCGAGAAGTCGTATGATTATCTCTAGTACAAGAACTAACTGGAACAGTCTTATCATAGAAAGAAAAGCTTCACGTACCATGGAGACATCTTCAAGGATATGTTTTGGCGTACTTCTAGCAATGACCTGGAAACAAGATATTACAAAACAAGAATAAGATCACAGTATCATGAACACGTTAATCAAAAGTCTTGGGCCATTTCGGAATTTCCTCTAATCTCTTCAGATCAAAATTATATTCCCATGCGAAAAAAAATATATTCCGTTTTCATCCGAAATGGCTGTGCATCTGGCGAAGTTTTGAGAGGCAAGCGGGAACACGGAAATAGATAATTTTTTTCGGAGATTACTTTCTTTCTTAATCTCCGAACGAGAAGTTCAAGTTCAAGTTCAAGTTCAAGTTCTCCGCTCGAGAAGTTCAAGTTCAAGTTCAAGTTCATTTATTCACACTTATTCCACTGCAATACAACAACAATAAGAAAACAAAAAGAAGTAAAAACAGAGCTATAACTATACATTGACTTAATCATAACAAAGGAAAAAAGTGTGTAGCAGCTAAAGGAGCCAAGCTCTCGAGTTGGCTACTACCACAGAGCGGTTACTAGTGGGTGGAGGTTATACAGTAATTATAAAAAACTCTCCACCCGCCACCTTGGTCGCACGTATTACTCAAAAAAAAATAAGATTGTAAAAAAGCTTCACAGTGCGGTCAGATGTCAAAAATGCATCAGATTAACAAGCCAATTCTTGGTTTGCAACCACGTGACAAGGCGGCCATGTTGGGGGTCAAAACAGAAGAATATTTCCTCGAAGAATTTACATGAAAATAGAGTTTAGTTCCCAGAGGAGAGAAATGCTTTTGTTCTTGACCACCAACATGGCCGCCGTGACGTCACGTGCAAACCAGCAATCGCCTGAAAAACCTTCCAACCTTTCGGGACGCCACCACTCGATTACATGATATTAATTTGAGGAGAACTCGGAAAAAAAATCCAAGTCCCAGATGGGATTTGAACTCACGACCCTCCGTGATCTAGTCGGATGCTCTAACCACTTGAGCTACTGGAGACTCTATGGTGAGCAAGGGCCAATTTGTGGGTCTCGACTGGAACCGCATCACGCGGCTACACAGCCAAGTAATGATAGGCATACAAGAAGTGAAGAACTCACTAACAGCATCGCGCTGTCACCTTAAAGCATATCCAAGATGCGGCCAACCAACCTCCAAAGTGAGTATATTAAAGATGAAACAACAACAACATGAAAAAAAAATCCGAGTCCCATCTGGGACTCGGATTTTTTTTTTTTTTTTTTCCGAGTTCTCCTCAAATTAATATCATGTTGTTGTTGTTTCATCTTTAATATACTCACCACTCGATTCCCCGTAAAATTCCATACAGATGACGTGTCACAACCTAGATCTGGGTAGTGCTTCTGATTGGTTAAACATTTACTTCATCCAGTCAGAAGCACTACGCAAATCTACAATCGGCGCCAAAACTGTTGAGACATTGTACTCAAATAGGACAACTACAGAAAACAAAAAATCCACACCCCTCCCCCCTCCACTTCATTCAAAGTTGGGGTGTTTGTTGCTTTCTACAGGTAGCTCGAACAGCGGCACAACATGGAGAGGATGGGGGAGGAAAAGCTTTATTTCCCCCTCTGGAAGTCAGTAAAGCGTCAGAAAGCCCCTTTAGAGCGAAGTGTCTCAACTAATTGGGTCGCCGATTGTAGGTAGTGCCGCCTCATCAGTAAGGAATTTCTACATTCATTCATCAGACGACTGATGTCAGCTGATTTCGCAGGCTAACAAGCTAACGCAGTGTGGACTTACCTTGCTACAAATAAAGTCTGTTAATGTCAATTCCTCTTCACCAATGTACTCTATTATTTTCTTGTTGACCCAAGGGCGTATTCTGCGATCTACAAGCCCCTAAAAGCGAATTAAATGAACACCGGTCAGAATTTTAACTTAACACATCGGGACAGCCTTATGCCCAGACCTCTGTTACAATCTTAACGTTACTAAGGCAACTAACACTTAAATCTAATCTACCCATGGTATTACCCAATCCATGTGGACACGAGCAACAGAGAGAGGTCTGGGTGGACTAAGACTGCATATTTGTTATCGTATATAATCTGTACTTACGTAGTATGATGATCCGAGTGTCCAGTGAGATCACAAGTGAGATAAAGCGACTTGAAGACCACAAATTCAGTCACGAAAAAGCCACCTAACGCTATTATTAGTGATTTAAGAATCACCAATATTAAGGGGAAGATGCCTACTACAGATAGCTACAGAACATTTGCAAGCTGCTGTTTTCTTACATGACCAGCAATCCGAATTCGTTAGTTTCCCGTCCTGCCGCGGATCTCTGAAACAGAAAGCAGCCTTAACAAATAGCGATAAAACCCTCACACGAGAACATACCTGGTCCACAATACTCCAGTCCAAGCTATAAGCAAACAGTTCATCTTTAGCAGTAGGTATACGTTCTATAAGCGACTTAATAATCCGTTTCTTATCTTCAGCCTCTTCACTCTCCGCCTTAGATACGTCCTCCTCGTCCAGTTTGACCAATTTCCGCTTTGGAGCCGCGCCTAATGCGTCGTCATCATCACCGGCGCTGAACACGGCCTCAAGTTTCTTACGGCTCGCCTGGTTCGCAGCGGAGGGCTGCCGAAAAAAATAATCAATAGGTGTTAATTTAATGGTCAACTGACTACCGACTGGTTAAGCAAAAGACCTGTCTATAGTTAAAACTCGGATTCGTAAGCGGCGTCATAGGCTTGATGGAATCGGAGTCGCAAGATTGAAGAATAAATATGTTTTCATTTTCTTCCAACTTCGCATATAAATCCATCGCTTCCGATCCAGTGCGTAAACTACCGCCTATAAGTAATGGGGTTATATACCTTCGTAAGGGGTTTTAGGAGCTTTTTCCACCAGATTATGATGCGCTGCGCTTGACTCCGAGTGATTTAGTCGAAGAAAAGTTGGTATACTAAACGGCAAAACGCCACGCGCCAAGGATATGTTATTGCACTCACCAAGTTGCTGCTCAACTTCATCTCGAATCCAAAAGCTTTCTTAGGTGCAGGTTCCATTTCCACTTCAGGCTCTTGACCATTCTCACGCGCTCTTTTCATACCGACCGAGACTGGCGACGAGTCTGTTGACCTGGGACTTGGTGACCAGCTTGATACGGGAGCTGCTTCTACCTGAGGAACAAACTGCAAAACAAAAAGACAAATTGAAATACGTTGCCATTTCAATCTTAACTCACTTTGAACATCTGTAAACAGCGCGGAAGCGCCCGCAGCAACTGGTCAATCATATTTTACTAAGAAACCACACCGGAGAGCACGAAACGTACTAAAGAACAAGACTGGAGTTACGAAATCACTATTTTCAAGGGGCTATGTCACGGGGATATTGTTGAAAGCAGCTTAAGCAACAGTGTTTTGAGCGACGGACGTCAACCGGAAGTGGACTTTTTGCATCATTGGGCTGTGGTTTGGTTGAAACTCTCGGGTAAATCGTCTTTAAAACAGAAAAGAACTTAGCAATACAAATTTGTTAGCGTCAAGGCATATAATAAGGGAGAAGAGCTCACTTCCGGTTGACGTGCATCGCGCAAAAACGTATTTGCTTAAGCTCCCTACTCAGTACCGTAGTGACGTCAGCACAGTAGTACTCTACTGACGTCACTTCCTTTTGCCTTTACCCACACAAAAACTGCCGCTGCAGAGTTTTGAAGGAAAAACCGATCAACTCCATTAACAAGGTACTGCACTATTCGCCCCCTGAGCCCAATTTACTATCCGTCTTCTTTACGATGTTTTAAAAACTCAAAATGTTGCAAGGATTGTACGGCTCATTAGGGCTTGAACTTTCCGGTATTCCTGTAAACAAAGGCACCAACTCGAGGCTTGGGTGGGCAAAATGCAGTGATTGGTATCAAATTGTCCACCCAAGCTCACTGGAGCGGAATGCGGAAAAGGTCTGTTGATGTTTCCCCTTTTTTTCGGGCGACAAGAGGAGCCAGCAATCCTAATCTTCACGTTGTTAGTACGCATGCGTCGCATGTTTGTAGCCAGCATTCGTTTGGACCTCCATTTGAGGTGGATTTCCAGTATGGCGTAATTTTTACGTGTGAGCGCACGTAAATTTTACGCGCGTAAATAAAATTGAGGCAATGCATAGAAAGTCTCGCGTAAACGTAAAAGTTGAACCTTGTTCAATTTCCCTTTTACGCGTGGCCTTTCATACATTGCCTCTATTTCATTCACGCGCGTAAATTTTACGTGCGTTCGCACGGAAAAATTACGCGACAGTGGAAATCAACCCTAAGAATGAATGGAATGCACAGAACGCACTTTAATCACGCGCGTTTGGACTTTCTATAACTCGTAATCTGATCACGCGTGTTTTGACTATCTGTCACGTGAAACTTACGCAAAGCACAACGATGGAAGAAAAGCGTTTTCACATTCGATCGTTGTCGCCCGCAATCCGTAACCTTTGGTTATTACTAGTTGTTAAGCAGTACACGAACAAAACTAAAATTTACAACGATCGTAATGCACCTTCATTTTTACCGCTGTTCGTTACTCACCTGAGGCTGCGCTATAACTGCTGGTTTAAACGTTGGTTGTAAAACAGCCGGCCTTTCCTCCTCCTTTTCGCTATCTTTACTTTCCTGCAAATTCAAACAAAAAAGCCAATACGATGATTCCCGTTAACAAGATCCTGAACAACAGCGACAACGCTAAACAACAACAACAGACATAACAGACCTTTGATTGAAGATGATATGGAACTCCGTAACCCCCCTTCCCACCTCCCCCACAAAAAAAAATGAGGACTTACGCGGGATTCGAACCATGGTCTACGCATAAGTGCTGCAGCAGCTCTACCAACTAAGGTATGAAGACCCTTGCATTTGGTGAATACCAATCTGTTGAGGTCATCTTGACCCGTAAAAGGAATAAGACATGGAATGAGAAAAGGACATTCTTTTGCACGCTCAGTGAGGCTTTGCCCTTATTAAGGTAGAACTTCGGCAAAGAGGATTTGATCTAAACTTTCATTTTTGCATTCAACATAGAAGAACGGACTCCTAGCACAAATTGGAGAGAGATTTTATGGTTCAACCGCCGTTGAGTGGATCTTGGGGGATGAAACTGGAGTCTCCGCAGATTTTTCAGGGGTGAATGACCTCCTCAACAGCTTGCCAAAGGATACAGAAGAGCCTGGAACCGAGATCGAACTAGGACTGAAAACTCTTAAACAGAGGACTTAGGAGTCTGGACTCTAATATCGTTTTCATGCTGATCACTACAAACCTGTTCTTCCATTTCTTCAGTCTGGTCAACTATTCTTTTCCGTATTTCCTCTATCTCCTCCATTTCGCGTTGTCTGTCTCTTTCGTCTGATTCTATCTCCATTTCTCTTTCACGCCGTCGTCTCTGCAAAGCGCTTCCCCTTTGCAATCAAATAGGAACTATTAGCTATTATTTATTAGATTTCGCGCGCGAGTCCTTTCGACAACGAGTGCTACTGTTTTGGCGGCAGCAAAGACGCGAGGAGAATGCGCAGGACTAGACTTTCTTTGCCACTGGCGAAAGTTCCATCGCTCATAGACAGAAAGCACTCTCGTCAAAATTTTCCCAGGCTACCCGTTGTTTTATGGTTTTCATGAGGACTACAACGGTCAAACTAATGCAGACAAACACTGACAGTCCAGGACTACTTTCACAGCAATCTTAAGGGCAATACAATAATAACCCCCTTTAGGGGTGGATTTCCACTATCGCGAAATTTTTACGTGCGTAAATAAAATAGAGCAAAAGTATGAAAGGTCGCGCGTAAATGTAAGAGTTGAGCGAGGTTCAACTTTTACGTTTACGTTGTCTACGAGTACGTGATATCCCACTTTAGATAAATAATACTATGGTGACTAGACGCGTTTCCAGTGTTTTTTACGGCCGACATATTATCGTTGATCGTCCACGCGCACTTCCTCCCCGCGAGGCACAAAGCAGTTTTCAAAAGTCACGCCTTTTCAAGTTTGTCATGTCACCTTGGCCAGTTCCAGGCTCCAAGATAGTGAAACTGAGAAAGTGCGAACACGAAAATAACTAAAAGGGAGGAAATTGTGGAAAGGAAGGGCTCCCTTTTCCCAGATCACGCGCTCATAATTATTTTCGCGTGCCCTTCACTTACGTGTCATCCCTAACATCTGAGAGCCCGGAACACGCTATGATCACCTACGATCTTTTCGACGTATCAGTACTCAAGATACGGAACTGTCTTATAACAGAACGTTTCATGACAAGAGAATGGGCTTTCCCCTTAAGTGCACGAATACCTACTTGTAGTATTTAGGATCATCTTTATCATCATCATAGTCCTCAAGAAATTCCAGCAAATGTTTTCTCTCCCGTGCCTGGAAGAAATTAAGACGACAAAACCTTGGTCACTGAAAGGAATTTTACGTCGAATACTGCAGGATAGACTGGCAATGTAGCTTTTCATTAAATCATCACAATGTTACAAAGCAAATACCATATGTTGCTTTCACTTGAATAGCCACATAATGATCACGCTCAAAAGTTGGAATACGTCTTGAAACTATCCCGCGAGTATACAAATCCAGTCAAGCGAGCAGGCGTTACGCCTTCACTTCCAAAGCGCCCGAAGTCAAAATTATGTTAAAAAATTAATTAATTAATTAACTAATCAATTATATAAATAAATGAGTACATTGTCTTGTACCCTAGGTTATTTGGTAGAAGCCGCATGATGAAGTATGCACGCTACGCTATGCGATGCAGAGCCGGGGAGCAGTGCAGTGGGAGCATGCGCACTCTGCGACGCGGATTATAGATGTCTTGAGGGTGTTTTGGTGTACAAACCTTGCAAAACAGTTCCTAACATACCTGTTCATCTTTCTTTTCTCCTTCTTTCTCCATTTCTCGTTCATATTCTCGAGCTCTTTTTCTCTCTCTTCCTTCCCAGTTTTTCAAACGCTACATAAAAAAGGAACAGAGTTAGCTTGCGTAGCCGGCGGGATTGTTATGCGCGGGGTAGTTGACTTGCTCCCAATCTTCTCACGGCTGCGCCGCCTAAACAACAACACTGCTCGCCCGCGAGTCCCGACAGCTAAGCAGGCTACAACAGACTGTTAAAGCCCTATGTTATCGGTTTAATAGATTTTTACCGACTTTCAGTGCAATCGACCTCAAAAAAATCACCATCAAGGTCCTCAAAACTTAGGCACTTTAAAAGGGTCTCAATGCGAGTCTTTTTAGTGTTTGTATAGACGAACAAATCGATCCGTTTGTTGAACCGAGCTGGAGAAAATAATCAGCGGGGTTGTTTTAAGAACCTTAGTGATCGACTGATGCTTTTATCAGGCACTATGCATCAGAACGGATAACTCAAACTAAACTCCGTCCAAGTAATCACAAATTGGCGATAGAGACAGGTCGGTATGTAAGACCTTATAAGAAAACGGAAGAGAGGATTTGTCCTATCTGTAAAAAAGACGTAGAAGACGAAATACACTTTTTAACTCTGTGCCCTGCGTATCAAGAAAAAAGAAGTACTTTATTTGAATACATAAACAAAGAATACAGAATATCAGTAAACATAATGGCACCAGATGATGTTTTTCTGTTGTTAATAAACCCTCCGAGCAAGAACAAACCAGTGCAAAAATTAATTGCAAAATACGTATTCGACTGCTTTGAGAAAAGAAGATCATTAGTTCTTTAGGTTAACATTGATTATAGTTCCACTGGTGTGCAATTTGTGTTATGATTTTAAATTATTTGGATAAAGTCGATGTACATAGGACTGTGTAAGACTCCAAATAAAGCATTGTCTTGTCTTGTCTTGCATCAGTCATTAACAACTGCTAATCTCGGTCACTAGCAGCAATAAGCGGATTGTTTTGAGAAGCACGACATCAACAGAACCGGGTTGGTTCGACCACTCAACAGGCCTCCAACATTCCGTTTATTTTCTGAAATATTCGGTTATAAGTATTATAAACTTCTAGTTAGTAGAAACGCATACCTCTTGGTAGGCTGCGTCCTTCTCCCTCTGTTTCCTTTCACGCCTTCTTCTGTCCGCTTCTTCATCTTCATCATAATCACGCTCTTTCTCTCGGTCACGATCGGAATCTCGATCTTTCTCTCTTGCTTTGTCACGATCCCGATCTCTATCCCGATCACGGTCACGATCTCGATCGCGTTCGTCACGGTCACGGTCACGGTCACGGTCCCGATCTTTTTCTCGTCGTTCACGTTCTTCACGCTCTCGTTTCCTCTCTCTTTCTCTTTCACGTTCCCGTTCGCGATCCTTTTCTCTGTCGCGGTCCCTGTCTTTTTCCTTATCTCTGTCCCGGTCTCTTTCTTTTCTCTCTGATCTTTCTTCTTCTTTTTTCTTGTCCTCTTTCTGCAAAATATAAACAGAAAACACAGATATGCTGAGTACTGCTGGTATTCCACAGACACGCTGATTTAACAGCGCAGTAAATCTTTGTAATTTCCTACAGGTATCAGCCAATACCCTGCATCTTCTGCTGTTTCTGCAACAAAACGCGACTGTCAAATGATTAGTACGAGAAAGCCTATTCAAAGAGTCACTAATACATGCAAACGACTCTCAGAACCTCAAGCGGTGAGATCTTTATCCAGATTTAGCAATTTCTGCGACTTCATCCTGCCTTGAACCTGTGCAATGGAAGAAGAACAACTGTGTGTTGCAGAAAACATGTACTGACACGGCTCACATCACACACAATACGTACAAATCAACAAAACACAGTGAACTGATTCACAGATAGGTTCAACAGGTATCCAAACTCACCGTAGTGCTGAAATCCGAACCTTGTTCCAGTTATATGAGCTTCAAGGGTTTCTTTTTGGTGACAATTAGTTATTCCATAAACAAAGTTTTAAAATACAAATGCACTTACGTACAAATGTGAAACAAGGGTGCTTTAACGCACTTTCAGTGCTACTGTCAAATTCTGAAAGCTCATTAGTAGACAGGGGTGTGTTGATGGCCTGTAACGGAGGATTTTCGAGCGATGTGTTCATTTAGTTCACTCTATAGTAAGGAACCCTGCTAACTGCCTTAATCCTTTAAGCCCCAATCTCACAAACAAATTCTCCAGACCAACCTCCATACATTTCTGTTAAGAATTAGTTGATAGAATTGGATAAAAGATCAAAACATTTGGTCTTTAGTGAAAATGTTCTTAATTCTCATAACCTTTTCCTCTAATGATGTACTGATATTGTCGGGAGAAATTTTATGTTGGTCACTCTTGGAAATTAAAGGTTTAATTGGCAGTTGGTTCTGCGTTCGATTGGTCTTGTTCGCGGCAAAATCAGATTGCTGCTAAACACTTTCTTTTCGTTCTCAAGCATAATGGAATTCTAATTATTTTGCCTTCAACAGCCACGGTTTCGGATGTTACATAATTATGTACAATTCATCAGTATTTCAGAACACAGCCAATCGAATACAGCGTGACTTTTATGAAGAGGTGGACATTCTCACTAAGTTTAAATTTGGTAACTGTGTCAAGTCGCTTGAGCTTTAAGATTTTTCAGAGCTTTGTCATTCGAGGTGAAATTGGGATACGTGCAGTGGGGAAAAACTAGGTAGGTATGTAGGGCAAGAAACGGTTGTATGGGAGAGATGACTTCAAGCTACTTGACTATTGAGTGTCTAATATTATTTTTCAACTACATGTACTTCTTCACCGTGGTAAAAACCATTGCCGTATACATTCAACATATAAAGACGTATCACCTAGATTTTAAGAACACAAACAGCCCTCCCTTCAAGGGACAGAGAAGATATTCCCACCCCCCCCCCCCACCCCCACCCACCTCCCCATCAGTTGTTCTTTACGGCTACTAGGGAACTTAAGCACCAAACGTTCTTGGTACCACGGACGCCAACCGGAGGTATTTTTGCAGCATGACAGCCGCTGTGCATGTCAAGACGTTCTTGAGCAGACTTCAAAACGCGAGTTCTCAGGTTGAAACCACAGGTTCAAATTCTGGGTTCTTCAAAGAGTATTCGTCACACAAAAGTAGACATTCTTCATTCGAAATCATGTTTTCTTCGTAACAAAGAAACAAGACTTAACTCAAATCTTTGAAAGGTATTTTCAACTAAATTATTCTGTCGGCGTTTTTCATGTTGTTTTGCTCAGTGATTTGCATTTGGCACGCAAACCGCGTCCCCGATCCAGTTCTGCACGGCCAGTCATGCCGTTCGCGAATCAAGAACGTCTGGTGCTTGAGTTTCCTAGTGACTATTTTTGAACCGCTCCACAATGCACTCTGCTTGCCCCCAATTTTTTGCATAAATTATTGTATGTAAATGCTCTTGGGAATGGAGGATTTGAAAACAACTGGTGCAAAATGTGACGGGAGAGGTGGGGGTGGGGCTAAGAGAGTGTATTATGGGGAATTCGAAAATAGAGAATAATCTTTTCCTAAATACAGTGAAACCTCTATTAAGCGGACATCTTCGGGACCTTCCCAAGTGTCCGCTTAGTAGAGGGTGTCCGCTTAATAAGGGTTGTAAAAATTGCGCAACGTTTGTTAACGATCAACATTCAACAGCCACTCTGTACTGTGATAAAGTTGCATGTTGTTCAAGAAGCTATCCAGAGTTCAAGTTCATTACCTTTCATTACCAACTTTCATTTGTTTGTAAATGCAAAAACATTGACAGACTTCAGTACGTATTTCAAGGACGTAATCCAATACTACTATTGTCAAGTCAGTACGTTGTCCGCTTAACAGAGGTTTTTAACAATAGAAATTAACCAAATACAACTTACTTTAGTGTCCGCGTCCGCTTAATAGAGGTGTCCCCTGAATAGGGGTTCGTTATAAAGGGAAATATACGACGTTAATTTCGGGACTCGGCTTAGTGTCCGCTTAATAGAGGGTGTCCGCTTAATTGGGGGTCCGCTTAATAGAGGTTTCACTGTATTGGTATTTTCTTGGTGTTGCACGCGGACAGGTGCAATCACCAAATCAATGATTTTAAAGGGGCTGTGTCACGGCAGTTCAGTTTATTTTGATTAATTTTGCCAATCAATCACCCTCAATCGCTTTGGAACTTAAAGTAACCAAAGAAATTAAAGGTAAATGACAAAATTAGAAATCCGAGACAAACAAATATGTCTCCTGAGCGTTATTTTCGGAGTTGCAAGCAGCAGGGATCAACTTTGAAAAACTGTTAGGCTGAACAGTTTTCAAAATCCCTAATTTCAATCCGTCTCAATCTTCTTCAGTTTTGCCCATCCATAGCATCCGTTGTTTCTGTTATGTTATGTTAACCTTCCTTTAAAGTTTTAAGAGGTTATTTTTATGTTTCTCTTAATTTAACGGGCATTTTGTAATTTCCTAATTTGGCTGAATTTCGTGACACAGCTCCTTTGAGAAGACACAGAACAATACCCACAACCACAACACAAAAGCGAACTAACAGTTGTTTTTGCAACACCATAAAACACCCCAAATACCCATCCAGTTAAGCCCAAGATAATGCAACTCTTTTTTCCTACATTCAGTTTACCACTGTTGCAGCCTACAGTTTTAGATCAGTTATAATTTTTATGTAATCTATGAAATCAATGACCGCATCTCACCACTGCAAATCAGTTCAAGTATTATTAGACTGTATAACACAAGGCCATCAAAAGGACTTAATATCATTACTTACCGACATACATCATCCTAGAAGCACAAAATGCAGATGAAATCCCCAAATCTCACCAACTCATCAATAAACTGTTTTATGTGTCAATAATAAGTAACTCTGATTAACCTTTACGGATTATTCCATACATCAAAAAGTGTTCTCCTTCTTACTTAAAACATCAAGTTCACATAGAGCCATGAAATCTTGCCGCATTTTCAGTAACAGGCAAACACGGAGATGCAAAACCCAACACATACTAATGACTCTGTCAACACCGTTAAGACTGAAACCCTTAATCCCTGGTAGCACAAACTGACATAATGGATACAAATCCGTTAATCACAGACCAATAACAAAACCGTTGCCCCTTCAGTAACATCACTGCAGTGGAGTATAAGAACAGAAAACTGTTGGTTGAGAAGTAGCTCCAGTGTTTGCATGTTATCAAGATGTGCAAATAAAGTCTGAACAGAGAGACAGAGAACTATGACGTGTAAACAGAAAGACTCATTACAGAGTACTAAGGAAAGTAAACTTACCCTATATGTGTCTCTGAAGCTGCGAATCTCCCTGGAAACTAAGCTCTTTTTCTCTGTATCCATATCCAAACCTTCCAGGTTTTGCTGTAGGAAGAGACACAGAGAAAAGCTTGAATGCACGAATGCAATCTAATTTATTCAAACTTCAACTCTTTCAACAATGGTTTTCATTCTTGATAATGATGTTTGAAACATTGAAACATCGAATAACTTTCCTCAGCATAATTTTTCTTTTTGGCAGTACTCTAGTAAGATTTCCCATAAACGAGAATGCTTTATGTTTTCTGAGCTTTGGTAGTCTTGATAGAGAAGAATCTCAAACCCTAGTAGTAAAGATCCTATATAGGAGGACATTGCAATGTCCAGTCTTTACAAATTTCTCTTGCCGTTGAAGTCTATTATACTTCTCAAGAAATGTTGGAATCATTTTGCAAAATGTGAGGTCACTTCATATCACTATGAATGAAATACCCCACTCAGGCATGGATTCACACAGTCTGCTACACAGCCATTTTTAGTGTCGTCATGCAACAATTGAGCATTGCATGACAACACTAAAAATGGCTGTGTAGCAGACTAGGATCCACACAGGTTTTCTTCATTTTACAGAAACCAGTCAAAGTTTTCACAATAAATATATTTTTAATACAAAAAAAAACCTCTCCAAGTTGAAATCGAGGGACGCCGATTTGCAAGGCTTCATTCAAGGAGAATGGAATTGGCCAATATCCTGTCTGAATGATTCACAAACCCAGAAAATTTCCTGCAGGAGAATGCTCCCAAACCCTCCTTTCATGCTGTTATTTGTTTATACTACTACCCGCAAAAGGTTTGTAATTTTCACATGTAGCTATTTCAAATTAAGCTGATGTACTACTGCTGTAAGCCAATCAAATTGCCGAAATTTCTCATGTCATAATAATAATTATTTAAAGACTTTCAATATTACTGGCCCCTTAATAGGAGGGTGCTAATGGAGGTTCAACTGTATTAACCCTTTAAGCCCCAAGATCCACATCCACATTCTTCAGACTGATCTCCAAACATTTCTTTTAAGAATAGTTGAGAGAATTTGGTTTACAATCAAAGCATTCTCCCTTTGGTAATCAATTTAGTAATTCTCATAACCTTTACTCTTGATGATCTGCTGTTGTTTGGAGAAAATAGATGTTGGCCACTCTTGGGAAATTAAGGGCTATTTATTTTAAAGAGATTGCCAGTAAACTGCAGCTAAATACACACCTCAGATCCACTATGTGTTGCCCTGTAAGGTTCATCTGAAATAAGAAATAAAATTCATAAAAACATGAACATCAATGCAGGGCTGTCAGTAAGACTTCAAGTTGTTGGCTACAGTGTACATGTATATGTAATCAGTTGTCAGGTAATTGAATGGCTAAAAGGTTTTTAGGTTAGGTGGGGTGTAGCCCCACCCCACCCATGTTAAAGACATCTTGAAAATGGCTTAAGACACCAAGTCGCTACTTTCAACTTTCAATGATAATATTACACAAGGCTGTGCTCTAAGGAAAATTGAAGGGAGGCCAGTGCTATGAAACTGTAAAATCTAGGGTGCCCAAGCATATGATTTCTATGAAAAATCTGAGATTTTCTAGTCGCCCAAGAGCAAAACTTAGGCGCCAGCGGCCACCGGGCTCTGCTAGTGACAGCCCTGTTACATGTACTATCAATCTCCTGAGACAAATATTATTTGTTTCTCTGTAAGATTGGTTTTTGTCATTTTCTTTCTTCCTTTCATTCTTTCTTTCTTTCTTTTTCAACTTTGAATCGTGGTTGCTTCTAGAAGGAGAAGGGCAACCAACAATAACATGACTTTAGCGTTAATTTCAGCGATATAATCATGCTTTACTTAGTTTGCCTACAACATAGGCGTACACCTCTACAAAACTTAAACATACATGTACCTTCTAGTTTCCTGCTTAGGATATCAGCATGCTCTAGAATAATTTGCTCAATAGCTTTCTTGACTCGTTTGTCTTCACTCTACAAAGAAAATGCATTTTAAAATATAAATTTTAACATACAACATGTACGATAATTGGCCAACAATATCACAGTATTTCAAGTGTAAAATTCATAAACATTAATCTGCTGCAGGGAACAAAAAAAGAGATACAGTGTACCTGCAACCTTGCTGCAGCTACAGGAGTGTTCATATGAGAAAAAGTTTTGTCTACAACCACTTCAAAAACTTTACACATCACTCACCGCTGTTAAGTCGTCAAGTTCGTCATTGTCATCATCATCATCGTCATCAGCTTCACCATCTTCTTTCTTTTTATCTTCAGCATTCTGTAAAGGTACACAGTTCTACTTCAGACTCAAAGATTAAAAATGTTAAAACTTTCAACAATAGTTTATGTTTTTATCTTTCACTTTTAGGACTGTTGATGTAATTCTAGAGTGCATCGATTAACTCATAATCGTGGTGTGCGATCATCCATCAAAATCCTTAAGCAATGCTATAATTGATCATGGAAAATGTTCAATTGATTATTGTAGACAAAATATTATATATTTTTTTATATTTTCCAATATTTTGGTTGGCAAATAAACATATTAAAAACTTGTGTGTTGCCTTTTAAATGGCCCCATAATTAAAAAAGAAATAGAATTTGATCATCCAAAAGCACATAAAAACTTTGTATTACAGGCACTTTGACTTTCACAAAGGTGAAAAATTAATGGAATTCTTATAAAAAAATATTTACGATTATAATAAATGATCAGTTGGGTGGGTCAATCCAATTATTTCCACTGCTCAATTTTGGAATCTCAGCTGATTCCAAACACTAACTCATACATGTAGGTAGTTTGAATATGATCATGTGTGGGGGGTAGTCTTGAAGGGGACTTGGTGATGTCCAGTTTATTTGACATGGTGGCCTAGTGATCTTGGATTCCAGATTAAGAGGTCTGGTTTCAGCCCTGATGGGATGATGATATTGTGTTTTTGTGCAAGAAACTTTACTCTAGCAGACCCTACTGGCAAATTGAAGCTGCAGTAACCCAGCAATGGATTGACATCTCAACCAGGAGGGAGTAGAGAGGAACCCCTAGTCACTTCGTTCTCTAGAAAATGGGATTAGCTCTGGCCTGGTGGACCACTTGGCTTAAACTCAGGGCACTTTGCAAAAGTCAGAACTGGCCCGCCGGACCATGGCTGGACCAGTCAAAGTGAGAATGAAATAGGCCTTTTCCTAGAGTTTTTGATGAACAACAATTTCCTTTGTGTGTGTTATTTAGAATTTGACTGATTTGGCTGGATAGCTTTGATTAAAAGTGAAGTTCTCATTACAATGGCAATGGCCATCACACAAAAACTGGATTGTGATGTGACAGTTGCATAATGAATGGACACAAAAATTACTTCAATTCCACATGTTCAGTGAACCGGGCTGTCCAAAAACCACTGCAAAATTTAAGGATGTTACCTTTTTTAATTCTTTTCTCTTCTCAGCTTTGTATTCATCCAGGTATGTCTTGGTTTTTGCATCTACTTTCACCTAGCATATACAAGAAAGTGACATGCATTGGTCAGCCATACCTGCTACAGATGAAGATAATAGGGACCTTATGAAACTACGATGGCAACAGCCACAGGAACATCAACAAAGGACTAAATTTAATAAGCAAAACAACAATGCTGCACCTGCATTATGCTTTTTTATACATTCTTTGCTGTCCCTGCACAACTACAATGTGAAATGACCACATTTTCAGTGGACTTGAGAACAGGAATGGCAAGGAGATAAGTTTTACTTCCTCTCTCTGAACTTGGATGTGGTCCCCTCTCTTCAGTTCCACCCTAACTTTCCTCCTTTCAAGTAACCAGGTAACTTGGTATAAGGGCGGAAAAGTTTTAAGGATGCGAAGTCTATTTTTCAGCAAAGTTTTCATTGGCGTCACCATTGTTAGATCGTAAGGTCCCTGATAGTATCATGAAGCATGCCTCAAAACAGCTTCATTATTACCCCTGGGCAACATTTTAAGCAACTTAGGGAGTAGAGAGGAGAAGTGTGACGTCAAGTTAACATGATAGCTAAATTTCTGGATGACAACAATAGGGCCGACATTGAGCAACGACGACGGTGACAGTAACGAGAACGGCAAAAAAAAAACGAAAGGTTTAGATTTGTACATTTCTTAGTCGTCAATGCAAGACTGCGACATAATTCTCATCCTTATTTCACGCGCCAGCTTTACGGAGTAGGTGAACACAACAAGAAAAGTTTCTTTTCCTTTTTCTAAACTCTGATACCATCCTGTTGGATTAAATCCAGAAAATTTCACCAAGATTTGACAAATTAAAAATTTGTTGTCATCCAAAAACTTTGCTACAATGGGAACGTGACATAACGACTTCTCCTCTCTGTTCTGTTACAATATTACTTTTATCTTCTAGAAATATACAAAATCATTTAAAAATAAAAAATTGAAAGAAACCTTAACCTCTTTGTACTGTAGTACATGTAGTAAACATGTAGACCAAAGAAGTTATAATAATTGATAATAATTATTATAATTAACTAGCTTCAAGTTCACTATTATACTTACAACTAAGGCTTTATCTCCTAACTCCTTTCCATGAAGTAATCTTATGGCTCGTAAGCCTGCCTCAGGGTCACCATAATCACAAAATCCAAAAGCTGTGAGAAAACCAGTTTAAATAACTGCAGTTAACATTATTTAAAAATTTCATTCAAAAAAAAAATAGTGTTCGAAACCTGATAGCTCAAATAATGCTTCTCAGGTAACCTCCTTAAACTGACACAATTGACTTCCCTTACTTAAAATTCACTTATTACATACTGAAGGACATTAGGAAATAGGACAATTATTATACTTTTAAGAAACAGTTAACGACTTATTATTTAAACTTTTTAACTAAACATAGGTGTACAGATGTATGTAAATTTTACTCTCTCTTTTTTTATTTTTTCTATCTTATTAATTTGAAACATATACAATTTCTTTGAGTTATAATTTTTTTTTTAATAATAAGTTAAGTGTGAATAAGTAAGTAAGGGGTCATTTACAGAAAATGACCCGACCGCTCACTAGGCTACTACTATCAGGACTTTGATGACATGAGCGCAACTAGTTTGCAACTCACCTGACAGCCTACAAGATGAGACTGATTATCTTAACAATGTTTTTAGGAAGAACAATAATTTATTACAACACAGACTTTGTTAGACAGAACACTCACAGCAACACTGATTCCAACACTCAGACCAACGTCAACTCTGGCCCTGTAACGACAGCGACTATACCGTACATCAGAGGCACCTCTGAAACTATTGCACCTATGTTACAACTGTACAATATATCTGTTGCACATAAACCGATAACCACTTTACGATGACTGCTTACTAATGTCAAGGACAAAGACAAACCAGAGGACAGACAGGGAGCAGCATACAAGATCAAATGCTGCGACTACCAGGCTTCTTACATTGGTGAAACCGGCAGAAACCTAAGCACGCAACTGACCGAACACAAACGAGCGACGAGGAATGGTGACGTCAACAATAACATTGCTGAACACCATTTACGGACGAAACATCAAATTGACTGGGACTCTGTGACAAGTATAACATATTCTACAGACTACTATCAACGACTTACTTTAGAAAGCTAGTTTACTAACTTAGAACAAACGCCACTGAATCATAGCCAACAGCTACCAGCACCGTACAAACGACTTATTGACGAGATTAAGCACAACTACGAGAGAACGACTGAAGAACTGACAATTTGACTAACAATACACAGATTGAAACGCACCACCACTGATTACAAGTCTTCATAGCCAACAACATCATGGCTTAACTGACAGACAACCAATAACATCGCGATGTAATTGACCAATCAGATCAATAACCAGAGTAAAATACCATCAACTGACGAGATACAACTCACTTTGACTCCAAAGATGACTACCGTACAGGTTGTTGAAACGTCGGTCACTGTCAACAACAACAGTTCTATTCAGGACTACGTTCACCTGGACGATCAAACTCAACCTACTTTTGAAATGACTACTGGGTTCAAACCTTTCACAGAAAATATCCTGTTTTAATTTAATAGTTTGTAATGCGCATTTGATCATTTGATATAGTTAATTTGCGCAATTACCAAGTAATAAATATTATTATTATTAGTAGTAGTAGTAGTATTGAGTATTTTATAAACAATCTGTTCACAAGTCCAGTTGGGTCAGTTTCCATTAATTCTTAGAGGCCCACACCAAAATACATGTAAAGTGGTCCATAACCTGCTGTTTAACTTTAAAAACTGTTGCCAAGTGATGCGACTTTGAAAATAGAGCACAAAGAAGCACTGGCAGGTATCTGCAATATTAGTAGCCAGGTAATTGAACAGCTACACTGTAGGAAGTTCTTTAAGTTCTATAAATTTCCTATTGTTCGCTATAACAGTAGCTGGGGATCATGCTCACAGTATTCAGGGAAAATCCCTGGCCCTTGGCCCACGGACCACAATAGTAAGTTCACACAACCAGATGGCAGGAAAGAGAAGACGGCAAAACGCTTGTGTGTGACAAACGTGACAGGGCTATTACTTGTGAGTTTTGTCATGATCTTCACTTACCATTAATCTTTTCTGGTCTTTTACAAAAATATCTGTTTAAAGAAAGGTGAAGTTTGGGGGAAAATTAATGTCACGCCTGTCACACAAGGTTTGCCATGTTCCCTCCTCTCCCATCCTGTTGCATACATGCAAGTTCACTAATAACAGCCCTGTTTGGGTTTGCTGATTTCAAGGGGTCATCTGTGTATTAAAATAATACTGATCCATTCACAATACTATACCTTGTAATTTTCCCTTGGCCCCTTGCACACGCTTCCAGTTCACCACAAGACCACACTTCTGCTCTCACAAAAGAAAAAAAACTTAGATAATCAGTGATGATTATTTCTTAACATGAAGTTCGGGATAAATCACAATTTCATACAATAAAATATGTAAATATAAAGGAGATGTGCACATGTACATACCGTTAAGATCTGCCTAACAAGTGCATCAGAGGCTTTTTCAGTTATGTTACCTACAAACACTGTTATTGTTGTGGATGATTTTTCTTGATGTTGATTCTGAAAGAAAGACACAGTTTAACCCCTTGCCTACCAAGGACATAAATTATAATAATTATATATATATATATATATATATATATATATATATGTTGCAGTTCAATTTTATCCTCGGTTCAAATTTTATTTTCTTTTGTTTTTGTGTATGGTAATGTATGATTAATTACATGATAATGAGTTTGAAACAAAAGAATATAAAATTTGAACCAAGGATAAAATTGAACCACAACATATACACTCAGTGACCTACATGTAGGACTTATATATACGTCTTCAGACAAATGAAATCACTGAAAGTCTGGTCGTTTGAGTTGCCTTGAACAAATGAACTCCAGTTGTTGAAAAAGGTCACCAGTAGCTGGGTGTATTTGGCTCTGGTAGGCAAGGGGTTAATAAAAAAAATTCCCTTTTACATATGACAAGGGAAAATAATGAATGTACGTGAATAAGAAAAAGGGTTTCTAATTCAACTTTTCATATGTACTTAAGGGCTTGAGAAATACTTGTATTCCAACTTATCTGTGGACAAGCAGATGACAATCTTTTTTTTTTCCTTCCATCAATAGTCCAATGGTTAGGCTGCTGGGGTGGTTATTGAGCTATTTTGTAATCATTGAAATACTGATGGGAAAACACAGACCTGTATGTTTTGTAACAGTATATTTATGCATTATCATGGCCACTAGGTAAAAAGATAACAACAAATCCTGCAAAAGGTAAGCTAACCTGATAATTATTATTGTGCTTATTTTCTGATCTGTATGGAGGCCGTGATGGAGGAACTGCTGGTGTGGGAAGCAATGGCATACCTGGAGGCTAAACAAGATTCAAATCAAAATGGACAGTTTTCATCATTGATAGCTATACCAGACTGACTTGATCAAGATTTGCATTAGACATGAAAGGTTGTCATTCTAATCAAAGGGCAGAGGCAGGAATGTTTTAAAACTTTCCAAATTACAATGGATATAAAATACATTCTACCCCGTCTTTGCCTCTTTAACCCTTTAAGCCCTAAGAGTGATCAGCATCAAATTTCTCCTTGTAATATCACTGCTTTATAAAACACAGTGGTCATGAGAATTAAGGACATGATCACACGAGATGATTCTAACTGATACTTCACCAAATTCTCCCCACTACTTCTATTCGAAACGTACAGGGACAACAAATGAGAATTTGAATTTTGATGTTAGGGTTTAAAGGGTTAAGACAAACAACTCCCCCAAAATGTACATTGTAGCCCTAGTGGTCACTGTGGTTCTTTAATCATATTCTTTGACTCTCTCCAAGGCAAGCATACCTCAGCAGATACAAAAAGGGCAGGTTGTTGCCTCTATGTGTACTACAGTTGATTTCTCATACAGTAACATGTCACTCTACCAAAGCAGGTTGTGAAAACTGCTGGAAAATTAGGAACCATGCTGATGTAATCACCACTACTGTGTCAAGGCTGTGCTCTAACGGCGCTCGGTCGCCTGAGGCGACTAACATTTAGCTTCGGGCGACTGAAAAAAAGTTCCCGGTCGCCCGGGCGGGCATTCTTGCTTCTGGTGGAGTGTTCAGTTAAGCGGGCAGAAAAATTTAACATACTAGCTTTGGCTTGTTGAGTCGGAGTTTACTAAACCCTACAGAAATTGTTTTACGAATGTTGTACGGAAGAAACGGGCACGCGTCGATGTTCAAAGGTCGTTCTGCATGATTTCACATGTAACATAATCCATCACTTTGAACGTGACAAGCGGCACGATTTTCGATTTGTACCGCTTCTCAAAATAGTTTTAAAATTTTTTGTTTGAGATAGAATGGTTCGTTAGGTACAGTTTTGAGGAGAAACTGCCAATGCTTTTCTGACAACGCGGAGTAATTTATTTTCGTGTAAAACGGAAGTTGCTGTATTGAGCAGTATGCAAATGTAATGTTTTACGGTTTTTGGCTGCTGTGTCTGCTTGGCTAAAACATAACGTATGATTGTTTTCTTCCCTTTACACAAGATAACGAAATATAAACAGAAAAGATATGATCGCTCTGATCGTTTTTATTGTTGTTTTAGAAACAGGGTAGTTTCACGTTGTCTTGGCACTTTACGTATCGAAAACTAAATTCGCATGGATGCATATACAACGGCCAAAAAAATAAAAATAAAAACACGGAAAGAAGAGCTGGTTTACACTTCGACCGTATCCACGAAAAGCTCAATTATCCTAAAAGATTCACTGATAATATAGAAAAGAAATTTAAAGATGACTTATTTTTTATTAAAACAATAAGTTGAGGCCGCGGCGGTTTCACTGTTTCACGGAATTTTTCACGGAAACTTGAGTTCGATCTGCTGCGTATAAAACTCCGTCACATTATATTTCATGCCGCATTGATTCACCTTTTGAAAATTTATTTTCAAGTTTAGTATTACTGGTAAAAAGCACAGTTTTCCTTGACCCAAAGATCTTAATGAAGTTTACGTAAACCTGCTGAAATTTTTTTACTTTTCCCTCTTTAAGACCTAAACAATTCGGCGGCATTGCTCACGTTTCTGGTTTTAAATCTGAATGGCACGAAAACTTTGATGGGTTTCATAAGACAACATGTGGGTTTTTGTCAAACCCAAAAGCTAAAATTGCTGACATTGGTGATCAGCAGGCCAGTAAGATTCGTGTGCATAAAAAAAAAATACAACAGATGTACTCGGGCAACCAACAGAACTTGAGAGGCCTGGGCACCCGGGCTGGAATGCTTGGGAGCCCGAAGGGCTCCGAGAAATTTTTATTCGAGCGACCAACTTTGAGGTCTGGGCGCCTAAACTAAAATGCTTGGGAGCCCGAAGGACTCCCTGAAATTTTCCTTAGAGCACAGCCTTGTGTGTACATATATATATTTTTTAACTCTCCTTCAAAACTCTCTACTGAAATCTATTAAAGACTGGGATAAACTTTTGCTACGTGGCACGGTGACAGGGTTCATTTCTTTGATGGAATTCCACACATGTATGTTCCTTCTGAGATCAGTTCAGAAAAAAATTCAAATTATGTTTTACATGTAGCATAAAGCTTGGCAATGAGTGTGATTTAGAATTTTAGGGACGAAATGGGATTTTCCATGAATATAGATCTAGCCAGCAGGCAGGAATGTGGAAAACAAAAACCACATGTGTGCATGTAAACTTACCACATTCAAGGGAGGGACTCCTGGAACAGAAATTGGAGGTTTCGTTTGTAATGAAGGAGGAGGAACTGCACAAAATAACAATACCGCATATTAGCATTGTAATACAGTATCAATCAAAAGTAAGATACCACCCTTTCACCAGACATATATCTCATCATAGGTTACACAATTCCCATTGTGCACTACATGATCTGCATCTTGGTCACAAGACTCTTGTAGCATGTAGACGATAAAAGCTAAATCCTGTTTTAACAACATCACATTGATGTTAGTTGTTACACAATGCTAATGTATTTTATATAAATAAAATAAATCAATACCTTCAAGGGTAGTGTAACCCTTTCATGCTCAACAGCAGCCAAAGGAAAAAACAATAACAGGAAAGACTAAAAAATGGCTAAAATGGACCTACCTAGTTTGACTTTTTTACTTTGCTCTTAAGTTAGAGAAGCAACTTGTGAGATGCTGTTTTCACACCATTTTACACCATTGATTCAAGGTCTTATGTGCTCTTAGTTTTCGAGACCCAAATTACCACCAGTCTACCACAAAATTTCCTGAACTTCGATGCCAACTAACAAAAATTTCCTTCAAAAACCCAAGCTACATTTTAGCTGAATGTCTAAATGTGTGAGTTATCTAGTATGAATAAAATTTGGAAAGAAAACAACTGCAGGACAAACTTGGAAAGTAGTAGGAAAATGCACAGATATTCCGTACATGCTGAACATACTAACAGTCTCGTACAAAGTCACTAACGAGATGGTGTTTGGCATTTCCAAAGTACACATGTACTTGACACGACATTACAAGTCTGTCAGAAAGTTACCTCGACCATTTTGGTAAAACAGTCGTGCTTCCATCATGAAAGCAGGACTCAGGACTTGTTGCCCATTATCCATGGTAGTCGATAGAAGGAAAGATTTATGGTATGACCCTATACATTTATTATGCCTACATGTTTCAACTCTGTTTACAAACTATTGGCGAGAAAAAGAATGAAATTGCTGCATGCATATCAAATGTATCGGGTTGTAAGGAAATCTTACCCAAATGTCAGACACTGAATATACGATTTCGAAATTAAATTTTAGAGAACAAGACTCCAGTAGCAAAACTTATCTAGTACTCCTTGGCTTTTACATCACATCACATACGAAACCTTTCTTAAAAGCTACATCAGCGTTCCTCAACTCTCTGCATATCTTTTGTTCGTTTACCTGGAGCGCCAGGCGGAGGAATAGGAGGTGGAGGGAAGCCTGGAGGCCCAGGAAATGGCGGCGGTGGAGGCAGCCCCGTCGGTAAATTGCCCGGTGGTGGCATTCCTGGTGGTATTCCGCCTGAATGATGACGCATCCCTGCTGTAGGATGGCCTACCAGTTGCTGAGGCGGTGGACGATAAGACATTCTCACAGAAATGGTGGTGAATTTGTAAAATTGTTTGGGCTTTCAAGTTAACAACGTGCTTGAAATCAACATGGCTACCTTCGCTGTGCTAAAGCAAGGCATGCTGGGAGTCTAGTTCCCAGTTTTTTTCACCCATATAGAACAACCATTTACGGCAAACAGCAAACGTGAGATTCAAGTTGAAAAATTTTCAAAGTGAGAAATGAGCTGATAAAAACAGTTTAAAACAATTCCTATGGATAGAATTGGCGTGAATCTACCGATTTGCGTGTAAATAAATTATAGTAAACGACAAGTCAATTGAAAACTTAGTCACGTGGTGCAAATTTACGTTTGCCCTTTGCCGTAACGTCAGGTCCATTCAAGTTGAGAATTTCTCAAAATAATAAATGAGCACATGAAAACAGCTCTAAAAATTCTTATAGATAAAAAAAAAAAAAAATGTGTGAAACCACTACGATGAGTGTAGACATAATGAACAGTAAACAACAATTAAAGGGGAAACTTGCCCGTGGTACAAATTCGCGATTTCCGTTTGCCGTAAACGTAATGCTTAACCTCTCTTGTATCGTAGGTTGAGACAAGCGAGGCACTCAATTTTAGCTAATTTTTTTTCTGAGGCGAACAAAAATTTCCTCAGCAACAAGGCACAAATCGTTCAAGTTTCAATTCATGTCCATCATTGCCATCCTGTACATCAGACAACAGGAAACAGTTTTAAGTCTTAAAATTGAAGGCAAGGTTGACCGTACAGCTAAGGGATACAAAATTATTTGTCGCCCGCAAATATACTCTTCAATAATTAACAAAACTGGACCATTATTTTTAGAATTTGACAATGACATAACTGGCCCTTAAAAATAGAAACAAGAATTCCGAAGATTTCCCAAGTATATCCCCATTTTGGCAAAAGTTGATCATATGCAAGTTTTAACTTATGCAGAAATATCTATTTAGGGGAATGGACTGGTTTTCGTGGGTGCAAAATACCTCCCACGTTTGAGCCTTGTCTACATCTCCATTAACAGAGAGTGATCGGCAGGCGTTGCGGGCGTCAAAAGGGATAGGGGAGGAGGGGGAAAGAAAGAGAAAATAGAGGACACTTGCCATAAGAGCCCTCCCCCGCCCCCTTTGTTTATTTCTGCTCCCTCACCCTTTTCTAGTTTGCTTTTTCTTCCCTTCTTACGGTAAATGGTCATCACAGCTGTACAAGATAAAGATGTTGTTATAGCAACTTAATGACGGCTGAGCCTATTTTACTAGCGGTCATACTTATCGGCACTTTTTTTTAAGTATTAGCCAGATTAATTTATTAAATCGCCCACGGGACCTTTAGGCCTCCCTCAATGTTCGTAAAGTTTTTGGTTCACATACGTATGGCTCTTGTTTTTTAGATAGAATGTAACTACCATGAAGTGCATTTCCTCCAAAGCGCTTCGTTTTATTTCGATGTTTTTTAGCCAATTATCACGATTGTTCAGTTTTTTCAGTACTTCTATAGCCCACAAATTTCATTCAACAACAACAACATTTATTTGCATTACCATTTACACAGATGATCTTGCATCAGGCAAAAAAAGTAAAAAAAAATTAATTAACTTGATTACTAAAAAAAAAAGAAAAATGCTCTCATAGAATTTTTACGAATATTTTGCTGGCTATTCACCTTTTTAGACATCTTTGTTAATAATGACAAAGACATAGTCAATTTAGAGAGGTGTGTTACCC
Source organism: Porites rus (assembly GCA_964035705.1). NCBI lineage: Eukaryota > Metazoa > Cnidaria > Anthozoa > Scleractinia > Poritidae > Porites > Porites rus. The sequence goes on from OZ037998.1 coordinate 9,977,070, forward strand.
AGAAAAAAACAAGTCAAGTCTCTTAAAGGATTAGCCGTCAGACAAGGAGAAAATTGCACATGATCATCTTTTCTCCGTACGTGCCACAACCGGCAATCAATCCGTTTTATCGTGATTGCAGCGAAATTGAGCCGGCTGTCGGCGTATTACCGATGATATATTCTCTGATTCAGTTTCAGTCCTTCTGTAATCCATGCAAATTAGCAGACAAGTGGTCGTCAGTGTTATCTTGGTTTAACGCTGCAAGGAAATGGCACTGAGTCACCCGCTCGACCGCCCACTGAAATTAACTTGGAGGGGGGAGGCCGAAAGCAGGTTCGTGATCGAAACCTAACAGCAGCGCGGTTGTTGCTTATGTTAATACACGTAAGCGTGATATTGCTTTTAAAAGAAGCTAGCCTATAGTCTCTAATGACTCTGGCTCATATATTCATCGGCGTTTTTTAGAGAAACCTCCTGTATGTACCATAACTTGAAAGTGGACGTTGAGCCAGTTGGCATTTCTAGAGTGTAATTATACAAGATCGTTAATTCTGTAAGTCACAGTTTTTAAACGGTTAACGTTCACTGTAATTATTTTGTTGATGAATGGCTACTCCCTATGATCATTATCATGATAATCAAAGCACTCATAACAACCATTAACGCAAATGTTGACCACCTGTCGTATGTTGTACGACTATACAGTGGTTAATAATTCATTAAAAACTCTACGTTGTGTTTTAGGTATTCCAAAAAACTAGGACGATTAGTCTTAATTCTTAATAACTGTAGTTTGATATCTTTTTTAGCTTTTTTAGCTTCTTTGCAAATAAACAGTGACGGTATACCATCAATAATTCACTTGATTGGCGCTCGCAACAAATGTTAACTCAAAGTTGATTTGTTTGTATATCGCCTACGAAATGGCACGTGCGTCCTTCATTAACTATTAAAATTTACGGACTGGCTCTTTTTTCCGAAAGGTTTGTGAGGAAAGACAAATTATAGCCAATACATTGACCTTTGATTAGGATCAGCATTTAAGACAATCTACTACTTTTTGCGAACATCAAGGGTTAGGATAGATTATGGCTGCATGATGACGGATATCAATGCATGCATGATTATTTTTCAGGCGGTGATAAACAGGTGTTTAAGTTACATATATGCCATGATTACGCAGCCCCCGCGTTTCGAGAAGGGAAAATATATCAAAAATATTCATCTTTCTTTGTGATTGGGTTTTGAACGGGATACTGAGGGTCTTAAACGACTCATAAAGCCGTTATAAAATCGACAATACCCTTAACTGAAAAGGTACGTTAGTAACAAAGTCGGATCTTAAGTAATATTTAGTGCATAACACATTTAAAATAACTGCTTATATTTTTTAATGTCATTAGTAACTATCTTTCCGACACATAATGGTCACACGAATGAGCAATTATTCCAGAGTTTGTAAGTAATTTTTGCACTTTTATTGACTATTGCGAAATACGAAGCGTGTGTTTATGGGAAACGGTGAAACGCATGATAGCGTTCTGGAGTGCAGACACGTGAATTATAATTGTTAAAAACAAAGCGAAACAACAAAACTTGTCGTTGTGATGTTGGATTACATGCATAATTTTGAGAACCACGCAGTTGCAAGAAAACAGGAGTGACTGAAAAACAGTCTTTCAGATTTAAAAATTCTCCTATTCGCGGCAGTTGGTTGTGAAGACCGTTACCAGGCTGAACTAGGAATCATGCAAATCTCTATGGTATGTAACGGCGATCTAAAATGGTCGGAAATTTTAGCCATAAGGCACGCCAGTTGTTCGTAAGGCAATTGCCACGCTTGTAACGGTAAGCAAAATTTTTGGGCCGGCGTGGCAGTTTTTTTTCCCTTTTCTTTTTTTACCCTGATAAAAAGAACAACTGAAACTGATTCTAAGAGAGATTATAATTCTGTAAACTCAGTTACTCGATATGATTGATGTACTGTTTCATCGGCCGATAGTGGATGACAGAGATATCTTATTAGGAGATCTAACATTTGAATCTATGAACTGAAATGCATGAAACCCGTGTATAGTGAACACTCTGATGCGAGAGTTTTGCAAAATTTTCTTGGTTTTTCAATCCTTTATGTACTTTTGATACTCTTTCACGCTGTGTTAAAGTCATTCCTCCGATGAGATCGCGAGACAAGCACTCACGTCAGATAACTTAAGCTTCAGCCAACAAAAGTAATCGGAATTTTGGTTACTTAAAACCAAGGTAACATGGTATGTTTTTTATAAGACCCGAAGCGTATCTTTTTGCACGAGATTCGGCCAAAAAAGATATATTTTTACTGAATGTGCTGACTACGCTCATCTGTTGTGCCATTCTCTCGCTGCGCTGCACTTCTGTTCAAGAGACAGACTGAAGAACTCATGCCTCAAAACTAAGGTTGACACTTTGTTATTTACTTTTTATGATTGTGCGTTACAGAGAGCATGTGCTCGATTGTATAAATCACATGAAGCGGAAAAACTGATTGTGACTTTGACACCTTGAAGGCGTCTTCCTCCCCGCTTAATCAACTCCCAGAGCCTTATGGCCTAAAATTAACAAACGTGTGCCAAACAAACTCGTGCTCACGGTTTGGCCACTCGCTTTTAAGGACTCTGTAAGCTTTCAATTGCTCTTGAGGGTTCCTTAAATAACGTCAGTTCTCCGTGTATAGAGGGTCCAACATAGATTTGGGGGGGATGCGGGCCCGTGCTATTTAAAAAAAATCGCGTTAGCCGTTAGAGTTTCCACTGACTCGATTTCTGCAAGTCTCGGGTGTTTCCACTATAATGAGAGTTGACTGTTTATAGTCTATGGACGCCGTAATGTAGGTAATTGTGTACCAGTCTTTTTTAGTCCGCTCAATAAGAGATTTAAGGGTAAGTTGTCCTGTTCTTCACAGATTCTTCACGGTTTCAGAAGAAGCGAAAAATGCCGTACTAATAAAATTTCGGGTCAAAGGATTCATCCAAACGAAGTGATTTATTGGATATTTTCGTTTCCAAAAAAGAGATTCAACTTTCCATTTTACAAGTACGTTTTTTTTATCTTTTCGTTCTATTTCTTTTCTTCTTTTCTTTAATTTTTTTTTCCAGAAGAGCGGTGCTACTTTCAAGGTTTAAAAAAGAATGTAAGGAAACAAATGCCGGATGAGGGTCACGTTCACAAATTGAGTCATTTTTTTCTCAATAATCTCAGCCAGTAGAAATATAACAACCTGAAAAACACGTTACACGTCACTTTAACTGGAACATAGACTTGACTTTTCAGATAATATTTTAGTATTTCAAATGCACTCCAAACTCTCGTTCTTTTTCCTTTTTTCTTCTCTCTCCCTCTCTCTCTCCCTCCGTCTCAAGCACTTCTCCCCTTGAAAAGCCAAAAGCATGCATGCAGGTGATAGCTTATTAAAAGTATTCAAGCACAAAACACCTGCTATATATACCTTCGACAAAATTTTGTTACTCTGTGAATGACATATAAATAAAAATGTTGAAAATAGGCCACAAGCACGCACAATGCCACGTTATAGTGGATCTCATCCTCTCTCTACAAAACAGCTTAAACTCGTATTTATGAGAGAAGTAATTGAGCTAATTTTAAGATATTCATGGAAATAAGAGAAAAACAATAAGCCAAACCCCGACCATTTTTTATTATTATCGTAATTGACTTATTTTATCTATAATCATTTTAGTTGATCACGTTCGCAAAAATTAGCATAGCGCCCTGCTTTTTCAGTTAACAAGCCAACCAAAAAAGACGATTTTTTAATCGCAGTGCGCCAGACAATGATATGATGAATTTTTTCTGGTCCTGTTTTCAGTCAGATTTTCTTCAAGACCCTAGGGTTGCTCACAGTACTAAACATCGCTTTAGTACGAAAAAAAAAGGACATAAAACACAGAGGCCCGCCAACGGAAATAAAGATAAATAAAGTTTCTTAAGGCCGATATTTCGATTAGACTACCGAATTGGTTTTCTACAGGGTCAGGGTTAAAGTGAATAGTATATAGCGTCCTTAGCGTATATAGGAACCGAATATTGGTTAAACGCCTAAATTATTTTATTTAATTCATTTTTATTTCATTATTTTAAAACTGCATAGGGTTGGGGGGCTCGAGCGAGCCAAGCAAGTTCATAATTTTGTCGCGTAGGGCGGATCGCGCGAGGATCGCAAACGGAGTGCGATTTCGCTTTGGTCATAAATCATTCTATCGGTTTGGCATCCGCAGTTGCCTAGCAACAAGCCACAAACAACTGCTAATGACGCCATCGGCATGATGTCATCGTGCATTTTGGCTTTCCAGACAACACGGCCACCGACCAGGGCCCCGTTTCTCGAAAGGCTCGAATCGAAAGTCCCAAATTTATGGGAACAAAGAAAATTTTTTCCCTAAGAAAAGAGTCCAATTCCCACATGATTTGTTTGGAACACCAATATGGCCGCCGTGACGTCATGTGAAAACGATCTATCTTAGAATTCATGATAAATACCGGCAGGGTTACTTTCAGTTTTTTTTTCTTTCATTGTATTTTCACCCTTTGGTTTGCGTCCGATCCCTTTATCTCTCTGCTGACCTCTTTTAGCTTCTGCCAATCCTGCCGAAGTTGCGCACAGGTCATTTTGCGTAAACTTTACTGATCTTATAAGCAAACTTAATATCCTCGAAAAGTCAACTGCGAATATTCAACGTACAGATTTATATTTGGTCTCTTTTTAAAGCTCAGGAAGTCTACTTATCAGGAAATCAAAAGATTAATGGTGCGCCGATGAAGCCTTCCAAACTATTTTGCTTCAAAGACACAAGGCGTTATTATTTTTTCTTAGCGACAGGAATTAAAATATCCCAGCGGGCAAATGCGACAGCTATACGCGTATGATGCAAATGAATCCATCCGACGATTGATTGAAGACGGGATGAGCAGGGGACTCACAAACACACACACGGCTCGTGGATTCTGTTCTACATGATCACGTGTTCGTTAGTAAACAATGCATTCTCGATCTGTTCTGCATTACGTCATAAAGGTTACCTTACACTACCTTATACGTTACATCGATTCGGGATTCATTCTCCTTGGAACTTTCGCCCACGGTTTTATAACAGAGTCTAACAGAAGCTGATCGGTAGGCGTTGCGGGCGTCAAAAGGGATAGGGGAGGAGGGGGAAAGGAGGAGAAAGTAAAGGACACTTGCCATAAGAGCCCTCCCCCGCCCCCTTTGTTTATTTCTGCTCCCTCACCCTCTCCTAGTTTGCTTTTTCTTCCCTTCTTGCGGTAAATGATCAACACAGCTGTACAAGATAAAGATGTTGTTATAGCAACTTAATGACGGCTAAATCGCCCACGGGACCTTTAGGCCTCCCTCAATGTTCGTAAAGTTTTTGGTTCACATACGTATAGCTCTTGTTTTTTTTAGATAGAATGTAACTACCATGAAGTGCATTTCCTCCAAAGCGCTTCGTTTTATTGTGCATTTTTTAGCCAATTATCACGATTGTTCAGTTTTTTCAGTACTTCTATAGCCCGAAAAATTTCATCCAACAACAACAGCATTTATTTGCATTACCATTTACATAGACGATCGTGCATCAGGCAAAAAGAGCGTAAAAAAAATTAACTTGATAACTAAAAAAAAAAAAGCTCTCATAGAATTTTTACGAATATTTTGGTGGCTATTGAAAACCTTTTTCGACATCTTTGTTAATAAGGACAAAGACATAGTCAATTTAGAGAGGTGTGTTACCCTTAAAAAAAAAAAAAACAAGTTAAGTCTCCTTAAAAGATTAGCCGTCAGACAAGGAGAAAATTGCACATGATCATCTTTTCTAATACCGTACGTGCCACAACCGGCAGTCAATCCGTTTTATCGTGATTGCAGCGAAATTGAGCCGGCTGTCGGCGTATTACCGATGATATATTCTCTGATTCAGTTTCAATCCTTCTGTAATCCGTACAAATTAGCAGACAAGTGGTCGTCGGTGTTATCTTGGAAATGGCACTGAGTCACCCGCTCGACCGCCCACTGAAATTAACTTGGAGGGGGGAGGCCGAAAGCAGGTTCGTGATCGAAACCTAACAGCAGCGCGGTTTGTTGCTTATGTTAATATACGTAAGCGTGATATTGCTTTTAAAAGAAGCTAGCCTATAGTCTCTAATGACTCTGGCTCATATATTCATCGGCGTTTTTTAGAGAAACCTCCTGTATGTACCAAAACTTGAAAGTGGACGTTGAGCCAGTTGGCATTTCTAGAGTGTAATTATACAAGATCGTTAATTCTGTAAGTCACAGTTTTTAAACGGTTAACGTTCACTGTAATTATTTTGTTGATGAATGGCTACTCCCTATGATCATTATCATGATAATCAAAGCACTCATAACAACCATTAACGCAAATGTTGACCACCTGTCGAGTGTTGTACGACTTTTAGTAGTTAATAATTCATTAAAAACTCTACGTTGTGTTTTAGGTATTCCAAAAAACTAGGACGATTAGTCTTAATTCTTAATAACTGTAGTTTGATATCTTTTTTAGCTCAGATTTTCTTTGCAAATAAACAGTGACGGTATACCATCAATAATTCGCTTGATTGGCGCTCGCAACAAATGTTAACTCAAAGTTGATTTGTTTGTATATCGCCTACGCGGGAATGGCACGTGCGTCCTTCAATAACTATTAAAATTTACGGACTGGCTCTTTTTTCCGAAAGGTTTGTGCTGAAAGACAAATCATAACCAATACATTGACCTTTGATTAGGATCAGCATTTAAGACAGTCTACTACTTTTTGTGAACATCAAGGGTTAGGATAGATTATGGCTGCATGATGACGGATATCAATGCATGCATAATTATATTTCAGGGTGATAAACAGGTGTTTAAGTAACATGTATGCCATGATTACGCAGCCCTCGCGTTTCGAAAAGGGAAAATATATAAAATATTCATCTTTCTTTGTGATCGGGTTTTGAACGGGATACTGAGGCTCTTAAACGACTCATAAAGCCGTTATAAAATCGACAATACCCTTAACTGTAAAGGTACGTTAGTAACAAAGTCGGATCTTAAGTAATATTTAGTGCATAACACATTTAAAATAATTGCTTATATTTTTTAATGTCATTAGTAACTATCTTTCCGACACATAATGGTCACACGAATGAGCAATTATTCCAGAGTTTGTAAGTAATTTTGCACTTTTATTGACTATTGCGAAATACGAAGCGTGTGTTTACGGGAAACGGTGAAACGCATAAGAGCATTCTCGAGTGCAGACACGTGAATTATAATTGTTAAAAACAAAGCGAAACAACAAAACTTGTCGTTGTGATGTTGGATTACACGCATAATTTTCAGAACCACACAGTTAATAGAAAAAAAGAGGGATTGAAAAACACAGTCTTTCAGATTTAAGAATTCTCTTATTAGCAGTTGGTTGTGAAGATCGTTACCAGGCTGAACTAGGAAACATGCAAATCTCTATGGTATGTAAGGGTGATCTAAAATGGTCGGAAATTTTAGCCATAAGGCACGCCAGTTGTTCGTAAGGCAATTGCCACGCTTGTAACGGTAAGCAAAATTTTTGCGCCGGCGGGGCAGTTTTTTTTTCCCTTTTCTTTTTTTACCCTGATAAAAAGAACAACTGAAACTGATTCTAAGAGAGATTATAATTCTGTAAACTTAGTTACTCGATATGATTGTTGTACTCTTTCATCGGCCGATAGTGGATGATAGAGATATCTTATTAGGAGATCTAACTTTTGAATCTATGAACTGACATGAAACCCGTGTATAGTGAACACTCTGATGCGAGAGTTTTGCAAAATTTTCTTGGTTTTTCAATCCTTTATGTACTTTTGATACTCTCTAACGCTGTGTTAAAGTCATTCCTCCGATGAGATCGCGAGACAAGCACTCAAGTCAGATAACTTAAGCTTCAGCCAACAAAAGTAATCGGAATTTTGGTTACTTAAAACCAAGGTAACATGGTATGTTTTTATAAGACCCGAAGCGCATCTTTTTGCACGAGATTCGGCCAAAAAAGATATATTTTCACTGATGTGCTAATTACGCTCATCTGTTGTGCAATTCTCTCGCTGCGCTGCACTTCTGTTCAAGAGACAGACTGAAGAACTCATGCCTCAAAACTAAGGTTGACACTTTGTTATTTACTTTTTATGATTGTGCGTTACAGAGAGCATGTGCTCGATTGTATAAATCACATGAAGCGGAAAAACTGATTGTGACTTTGACACCTTGAAGGCATCTTCCTCCCCGCTTAATCAACTCCCAGAGCCTTATGGCCTCAAATTAGCAAACGAGTGCCAAACAAACTCGTGCTCACGGTTTGGCCACTCGCTTTTAAGGACTCTGTAAGCTTTCAATTGCTCTTGAGGGTTCCTTAAATAACGTCAGTTCTCCGTGTATAGAGGGTCCAACATAGATTTGGGGGGGATGCGGGCCCGTGCTATTTAAAAAAAATTCGCGTCGTTAGTTTCCATTGACTCGATTTCTGCAAGTCTCGGATGTTTCCACTATAATGAGAGTTGACTGTTTATAGTCTATGGACGCCGTAATGTAGGTAATTGTGTACCAGCCTTTTTTAGTCCGCTCAATAAGAGATTTAAGGGTAAGTTGTCCTGTTCTTCACAGATTCTTCACGGTTTCAGGAGAAGCGAAAAATGCCGTACTAATAAAATTTCGGGTCAAAGGGTTCATCCAAACGAAGTGATTTATTGTATATTTTCGTTTCCAAAAAGAGATTCAACTTTCCATTTTACAAGTACTTTTTTTTATCTTTTCGTTCTATTTCTTTTCTTCTTTTCTTTAATTTTTTTTTTCCAGAAGAGCGGTGCTACTTTGAAGGTTTAAAATAGAATGTGAGGAAACAAATGCCGGATGAGGGTCGCGTTCACAAATTGAGTTTTCTCAATAATCTCAGCCAGTAGAAATATAACAACCTGAAAAACACGTTACACGTTACTTTAACTGGAACATAGACTTGACTTTTAAGATAATATTTTAGTATTTCAAATGCACTCCAAACTCTCGTTCTTTTTCCTTTTTTCTTCTCTCTCCCTCTCTCTCTCCCTCCGTCTCAAGCACTTCTCCCCTTGAAAAGCCAAAAGCATGCATGCAGGTGATAGCTTATTAAAAGTATCAAGCACAAAACACCTGCTATATATACCTTCGACAAAATTTTGTTACTCTGTGAATGACATATAAATAAAAATGTCGAAAATAGGCCACAAGCACGCACAATGCCACGTTATAGTGGATCTCGACCTCTTTCTACAAAACAGCTTAATAAACTAGTATTTATGAGAGAAGTAATTGAGCTAATTTTAAGATATTCATGGGAATAAGAGAAAAACAATAAGCCAGACTCCGGCCGTTTTTTATTATTATCGTTACTGACTTATTTTATCTATAATCATTTTAGTTGATCACGTTCATAAACTGATTAGCATAGCGCCCTGCTTTTTCAGTTAACAAGCCAACCAAAGAAGGCGATTTTTAAATCGCAGTGCGCCAGACAATGATATGATGAATTTTTTCTGGTCCTGTTTTCAGTCAGATTTTCTTCAAGACCCTAGGGATGCTCACGGTACTAAACATCGCTTGAATACAAAAATAGGACATAAAACACAGAGGCCCGCCAACGGAAATAAAGATAAATAAAGTTTCTTAAGGCCGATATTTCGATTAGACTACCGAATTGGTTTTCTACAGGGTCAGGGTTAAAGTGAGTAGTATATAGCGTCCTTAAAATATGAACTAGCTCAACTGGTGAAAAAAATAGGATCCGTATTCTGGTTAAACACCTAAATTATTTTATTTAATTCATTTTCATTTCATTATTTTAAAACTGCATAGGGTTGGGGGGCTCGCGCGAGCCAAGCAAGTTTATAATTTTGTCGCGTAGGGCTGATCGCGCGAGGATCGCAAGCGGAGTGCGATTTCGCTTTGGTTATAAATCATCCTATCGGTTTGGCATCCGCAGTTGCCTAGCAACAAGCCACAAACAAGTGTTAAAGACGCCATCAGGATGATGTCATCGTGCATTTTGGCTTTCCAGACAACACGGCCACCGACCAGGGCCCCATTTCTCGAAAGGCTCGAATCGAAAGTCCCAAATTTAAGGGAACAAAGAAAACTTTTTCCATAAGAAAAGAGTCCAATTCTCACATGATTTGTTTGGAACACCAATATGGCCGCGGTGACGTCATGTGAAAACGATCTATCTTAGAATTCATAATAAATACCGGCAGGGTTACTTTCATTCATTGTACTTACTTTCTTTCATTGTATTTTCACCCTTTGGTTTGCGTCCCTTTATCTCTCTGCTGACCTCATTTAGCTTCTGTTAATCCTGCCGAAGTTGCGCGCAGGTCATTTGTAAAATTTACTAATCTTATAAGCAGACTTAATATCCTCGAAAAATCAACTGCGAATATTCAACGTACAGATTTATTTGGTCTCTTTTTAAAGCTCAGGAAGTCTACTTTTCAGGAAATAAAAAGATTAATGGTGCGCCGATGAAGCCTTCCAAATTATTTTGCTTCAAAGAGACAAGGCGTTATTATTTTTTCTTTGCGACAGGAATTAAAATATCCCAGCGGGCAAATGCGACAGCTATACGAGTTTGAGGCAAATGAATCCATCCGACGATTGGTTGAAGACGGGATGAGCAGGGGACTCACAAACACACACGCGGCTCGTGGAATTCTGTTCTATATCACGTGTTCGTTAGTAAACAATGCATTCTCTGTTCTGCATTACGTCATAAAGGTTACCTTACACTACCTTATACGTTACATCGATTCGGGATTCATTCTCCTTGGAACTTTCGCCCACGGTTTTTCAGGCTGCCGCCTCGCAGCCTCGCATTTTGTCGCGTCGAGGCTGCTCGTTGGCAATTATGTTCAATTATTAAATGTCTTCAAAATGTCAATAAGAATTCAATTTGGTACAACAACTGGTCACACTTTTCCTACCAAAAACTACTGTTCCTTTTTTTAAAGCAAAATTATGTTCACCGAACAGACTTGTGACACGTGAGTGCAGGCAGAATATTGTTTCTGTGAAGTTTCTATTCCTCAGTAGAGGCCTTATTAGGATTCACCATAAATTAAAATATATTATATATTTTTCTTTTTCTAGATAGACACCTGAAAATATGACACGGTTTCAAGAGTTGCTGCTAAATGTATCATTATTTCTTAGTATGGTGACGTTAATAAAGGCAAGAATTACGGTCTATAAATGTCAAGATTCATCACCGAAGGCCTCTTGTAGACAAGAGTGCTATGAAGACTGCAAAGTGTCGTGCGGACAAGCTGATCCTCAACTTAAGTCATGTGAACAAAAATGCCTAGATCATAGGTCGTGCGATTTGAAATGCGTTACCAAGGAGACCTGTCACCAGGACTGTGAATCGGCGCTAACTTGTGGATCAGTATTTTGTAAAACAGCCAACTGCACTCAACGCTGTGATGAAGGAATGTGCAACATGAGTTGTAGAGCGACTTCTCGCTGTAAACAGCGGTGTAATGCAGGATCGTGTCATCTTAAATGTGCCAAAACTAGTGAGAGATGTGAACAGGTGAGTATGGGAGCACTTTAGTATAAAATAGTGAGAAAATGTGTCTTTCAAAAAAAGACGACGCCTCATTTTTTTTCGCCAGGGCTATTGGTGAAGAAACAAGACATGAGGTGTAAATTAGTCAATGAGTCTTTAGTTACCCAGTCCTAACCTGGTCCTAACCTTACCCAGTAACTCTGACCTCAAACCATAACCCCAGCTTACCTAATAACTTGACTCACAGCCGGCATTGACTCCTAGGAGTCACAAAATAAGCTGTTTTCTCAAAAGAAACGTCAGGCTCTGGATAATAAAGTGACTTTTTACTCAGACTTGTGCACAGCATGTGTTGAGGAAAGGAAACCGTGAAGTGGTTATTTATGGCAAAAATTATGGCAGGTGACACACTCGAACACCAAGCCAAGGTTTAAGCGGCGGTCGGACAAGTATCTTACGCATGCGCACTTCCATATCGACCAAGCTGAGGAGTGTTTCTAATGAGTGTTTGCTTATGTTGGCAAAAGTAGAGGCAGAGAGGGGAAGTGTACTTTTTTCCCATTCTCCTACTTTTGCCATTTATATCAGCCAGGAGACCATTATCTGACCTGTGACAGGAGCGCAGAGACGGGAAGGAGAAGGACGATCCCTAATCCGTTTTCTCGGTGGTCTCTTGGTGTTGCGAACGAGCTTAATCACCAATTAACGTATACACAATATTGAAAAGACACTGAGCAGTACCTACACCACAACACAAAAGCAAACCAGCAATGGTTTCCGCAACATCAAGAAACATCCCTTTTCTCCTACCTCATCTTCGATCCTCCTAATTTCTTCCTTCTCCTCCTTTCCCTTCATCTCTCCTCTTTCCCTCCTACTTTGCGAGAAACTATCATCTAACCTGTGACCGGAGTGCAGATACAGAAAGAGAAAATGTGCTCAAGAAATCTAGTCCCCTGCCTCCTTACTGTAACCTACCAACTCCCCCAACTCCTTCCTCTATTTATACTGCAATGACCCTATAATGTTTACCCAACGTTATAGTCATGCTGGGAAGGCAGCTGCCCAACATTCTGCAGTGCTAAGCGTTCATGTGTTCAAAACTGTGACGATGGCGAATGTCCAATGACATGTACCACAGACGATTGCAGGCAGTCCTGTACAGGCGGAAAGTGCAGAATGAAATGCAGAACCAAGAACAGTTGTGAGCAGCAGTGTTCATCGCTCCGCAGAATCTGTCCATTGGTTGAATGTCATAGTAAAGAAAAATCATGCCAACAGGTAAGCTTTACACTTCCTTTATAACTCAAACTTAAGGTTGGAAGACCTTCTCACCAGAAACAGAATATCCATTACCCGGGGAGGGGGGGGGGGGGGGTACTCCTTATAATGACTTATACGGTGAGGCTCCGCCCGAAAGGGCTATCTTTTTCAGGCTTCAGGTATATAAAAGGGTAGGGACTTTACTCGTTGAGGTATAAGAAAGGGCAGGGATATCTGTCATGTGGGTCTGTGAAAGGGCCCAAAGGGCTAACAGATGAATTTTATGGCTTTTAATGTCGAGAAAACGTTCTATTTTTGTGATTGATTCTTATTTAAACGACAGTGCATTTACAGCATTTAAAATGGATGCACAGTTCTAGAAAACTTAAGGTATGTGAAACGGATACCATTTGTCAATAGAAGGTATACGAAAGGGATACCGTTTTCGTGAAATGGTATACACCTATTTCAATTAAGGTTGCTCCCGCGAACCACGTTTCATAACCTGCAGTACACTATGGCAAACTTTTGTAGCGGAAGCTTAGTCTTGTTCACGTTCCTTGAAATAATGGAGACCATTTGTGAGAACGTGTTCAAGATAGCTTTCAATTCAAATGGCTGCTAAAATTCTTAAGCATGAGCGAGCTGAAAAATTTCACTTTTAAGATCTCATGGTAAAAAATTAGAAGCCTCTTCTTTTAAAAACATTAATTGAATAGGGTTTTGCTGCGTTTTTGCATGGGTCAGCCTAAAATGCTGGTTATTTTAATAAAGCAAATCCATGCTATTCTTCTTTTTAACTCAGTTTTAAAATAATTGCCTCAAAAGTAGATAAACACATAATGTTAGTTATTTATTGCTGTTCGACAAACGCCTTGAATTAGATTTTTTTCAACTCCATCCAAAATTCCCAAGTGCGCCAGTCAAACAAACTCGTTGAAAATTTGCAGCATTTGCATATCACTACAGAGAAAAACCTAACCTCAAATCACCGTCTTAAATCAAAAAGCGATTCAGTGTTTTGAAATACATTGTCTTAACGTTCTGCTGACATCGCATAGAAGCGTTAGCAGCGTTTGCTTTCTAGGTTTCTAGGCTCGTTGCAGGCACATAATTGACTATACCTGCTACAATAATGCACAGCGGGCTATGAAACATGGATCATGCATCATTCTTCTCAGAAGCAACCTTAATTGAAATAGGTGTATAGAGGGGTAAGGGGTTGGACCTCGGGGCGGAGCCTCCCCGTATAAAACTTTGTTGAGTACCCCCCGGAATTAATTATTACTCCTAGATTGAGGATGGTTGTTTACCATTTACATGGACAAACTGGTTGGTTGACGGTTTGGGTAAATGGTAAGAAAAATTCAGGACTGGTAAATTTCACTCCGAAATCCCCTTTCAATTTGTACAAATCAGTTTCATTTGCCGAAAAAAGGCCCCTGAAGCCTGAACCTGGTGTCAAAGATGGGTTTGATCGATCGAAGAAATGCAACACGAATTTCCGTTGGAAAATTCCGCTCTGGAAAACAGGATTGCCTTATCAAACGGTCCGATCCGTTGCTCCCGAAAATGTTTCACTGAAACGACCTATATTTTTTGTATGTTATTCATAGATGGACGGGGCCGAGAAGATGTTAATCCGCGCTAAAGAACAGGGCTACCAGTACTGCAACGGTGGAGGCTGCCATCAAAACTGTACATCAGAATTTAGATGTTATCAAAAATGCAAGGGGCGATGCCCTCAACATTGCACAACAGGTGAGAGATGTGAGCAGTCGTGCTCCATCGACGGAAAATGTCATCAGTCCTGCACCTCCAATTCCTGCGTACAACGCTGTGACAAGGGTGGAAACTGTAACATGACCTGCAAAGCCAGGGATCGTTGCGTACAGGTACTAAATAATAATAATAATTATAATAATGGTCCTTATTTCCACCAGATAAAGATACATATCCTACGATTTGAACGAAAAGCAACCTTAGCTACCTCGTTCCCTGGGCGGGGAGTGAATGAGGTTGGGCGGAGAAATGGAATATTTGGATTGATCAGTGATCTTTATTTTAACATCAACGGGATCATCCCTCGCTGCTTCTGCTGTTTGAGCGAGAGAAGAGATTCCGACCGCAGTCCCGTATCCAGGGTCTAAGTAGAGCTGAAAGAGAGAGAAAGCTTGAATATTAAGAGCGAAAAAAAAACGGGCAAGAGGCAGGCTTTCATTTTGCAATACAAGCTGGGAATCGCGAGAAATCTGGAATCAGAATGCTCTCATTCTGAATTAATTTGGACTTTAGGTCTATTTTAGACATTTTACTACTTGCGAATTTGGATTTAATTCTCATAGCTAAATTGTCTAACGGTTTTCGCTAATGTCGGAAATGTGTTAAACTTGATTTCACAGCAATGCTCTAAAGGAGGCTGTCATGGAGTTTGTGACTCTCGATCGTGTCTGCAGCTCTGTGATGCCGGTAATTGCATCATGGAATGCAATGGAATGCAATGCCAGCATAATTGCACGGGTGGAGGCTGTAACCTTACATGTCCTGATGGAGCATTGTGCAAACTACACTGTGGAGCTCATCAAAACTGTACTATCACAAGAAAAGTGAAGCCAAGAAATTTTGGCCACTTGACTGCGACAGTATCACGAACATCAGACGAACATGGAATCCATCACAACAAAAGAACGACCAACAATGGCTACAGCTTTGATCCCTGTAGGACTCTCTTCATGGTTGTCACGACCGTTATGTTTTTGTCCTCTTAGCGTGATAACTGCAGCAATCAGTAAATCGAGGAGGTACAGATTTTCTTTAACGCATCTTTCAAAACAATCTGTGCGAGAAACTGTGGGTCAAAAACTTTACTTTTCAATTTATAGGCTTTGTTCATGTTGTCTCCCACAGTCATGACGTGCAGGAAGTGAACAACACTCCAGTCTTAAGACCTTTCCGACAAGATAGGTCAGTTCGAGTGGAAAATATGTTTTTTGTTCAGGCTTGACTCTCACTGAGACAAGTTGCACACGTGTGCCGTATACCAACCCACGGCCTGGCCTGTGTACCTAACGCATACGCACAGCCGTATCACTAAGGTCGTGGCAGCGATGAAAAGCTGTTCACCCTTATTAGGGCTCACGTGTTCAAAGGCCCTCTCCTGCCAAGGCAAGTATAAAGTACTCCTTTAAGCGTCAGCTCAACACAACACGTATGGGAGCTGTTGGCTGGAAACTGCACGGCAGTTTTCCCACGGCATGAGCTGGGAAGGTGGATCAGCATTTTTGCCGATCTGGGCGCCAGTAAATCCAGTAAGACAAACTGGCCAGGAGGTGGGTAAGTTTGTCTTGTCTCTCCCTGGATGCTTGCACTGATGTGCAAGAAGACCTGTTCAATACAACAGCTCCTTCTTAGGCGTCCTAAAGTCTAGGTGTGGGGCACTGGTGCATAGCACTCAAGCCTTTCGATGGGCCGTCGTTGGTGCCATGAGGTGGGGCCTACTATGTTGCAGCTCATAAGGATATAGCCTTTCGCTCGCACGTTTTTAAGGGCGTCGTCACGCGTGGCGAAGCCATAAGTGCCTCTGCGAAGAAAGCAGCAAAAGAATACTAAGCGGACATATGATAAATATTCCATGATTCTTGAGACTGCAAGTATCGGGAAAATCAACTCCCACCCGTTATTGGCCTATTAGCATTAGCTTCCGGGAATGTTTCAGCCTGTGAGTGACCTGCAATACAATGCATTTAAAGACTACTAGACGCCATCAGCATTTTTCTCGAAATAGGACAATTGCACGATGACGATATTTGACTACAACTACCAGAATTCATTTCGGGTTTTGCTTTGTTATTTAAATTTGTCAATCCCGCTGAGGGTTAAAGAACAATAGCTTTAATTTGCACAAGAAAACAACAAACTCAAGGATTCTGGTAGTTGTAGTAAAATGACGTCATCATGCAATTGTCCGATTGGTCTTATACTTACCCATCGTTTACACTTTTTTCACATATCATTGAGGTTGCTGTTTTTATGGCAAAACTGTTTGGAACTTTAATTTCACATTATCAAACCCTTGGCGACGGATCTAGTGGATCTGATCAATCGTTTTCTATTTAGAACGATGCAAACTATTTATTTCTGAACCATTACATACATACATACATAAACTTTATTTATCCTCGGATTTTAGTGTAGCTTACATAGCTAGTATCTCCGATCCTAACTAATTTTAAAAGTTACAACATATATAATATAATATTAATTAATGTATTATTAGCTAAAACCGTTCACTAACAATTTGCGCTTAAATTCACTAAAATCTACAGTCTTTCTAAAGTGATCAGGTAGAGAATTCCAGTACTTAACAGATGAACAGCTAAAGGAATTTAGACCATATGTGGTTGTAGACAGCTTAGGAAGTGATAAAATATTAGTACCCCGTAGGGAGCAAGCAGTAGATCTTAACTTGATCAGTTGTTTTAAATAGCACGGATATTTACCAAAATGGAGACATTTCAATATACAAATCATCATATTTTGTATCCTCCTGTTGGCTAAACCACACACACCAGCCTTGTCTAGAAGAGCATCATAGTTCGAGTCCCAGTCCTTTAAAACAAATCTTAAAATACGTCTATTTAAGGTGTCCAGTTTGACAGAATCTTCTGAATTACAAAAGTGCCATATCATTGAACAGTAGTGAAAATGGGGTAAGATAAACGCTTTATAAAAGCGAAGCATAATTTCAGATGAGATAAGTTTGCCAAATCTTTTGAAGACACTGAACTGATTATTTATTTTTTTGCATGCAGAGGATATGTGATCCTTGAAATTAAGTTCATTGTCTAGAGATATTCCAAAAAGATCCAGGCATCTTGTGGTTAAAAAGGAGAAAGCTCCATATTTTAAGTGATTACTGGATGAGCGGCGAATTCTGGAAGGATAGATCCTTTTCACAGATACGTTATCTTGGAAATTCTGGTCAATCCTGCCAATTTTACACATAACCTAGAAACATTTACTGGGGAAAATCCACAACCAATTTCGCTATTCATCAACTAGTCGTTTACCGGACAAAACTTTATACTTTCCTGGAAAGTAATATTAATTAATAAGATCGGAGTGTCTCTACTCGCCTCCCAGGTTCACGTTGCTCGCCCCTACTTAGAAAAATAATCTGAAATTCTTGTCTAGAACAGTTTGATGTCCAATTTACGTAATTATGTAGGAGCTAAAGTTATAGTAATCTATTATCTTTAGGATTTAGAATATTGATTTTCTAACATATCAAGTGCGTTCTATGTTCCAGTGTAAACTTGTTTCTAGCAAATTATTATCCTTATATTCAAAACATGTAAATAGCAAACTTAGGTCTTCCAGTGCAAAGTCCTTTTGATCACATGTAAATTAAGAACTGTCGAAATAATATACAGTCGAACCTCTCCTTACGGACACCTCTCCATTACGGACAGTTTGTTTGGTACCAGAAATGCCAAAAATCCTACATTCCCTATCTCTATAATGAAGACACCTCTGTAAAGCGGACACTTGGTTCTGTCCCTTTGGCGTCCGTATTAAAGAGGTTTGACTGTATTGTCGACATTACTGTTACTCGTGTATAGGAAAAGGAAGGCAGATAATTTGTCGGTAAACAGTTAAAACGGTTTTGAACAGCCAGGGGACAACAACGAGCCATGCACCTGCAAACTGCGTCCAATCTAAGTCATAATTTATGACATAGCAATATTTTCATTACTGCAAATAGTGTCGTCTATTAACAACCACACCGGGATATAACTGTGAAAACTAATACATCTCATCTAGCCGGTTTACGGGTCGCGGCTAGGATAATATTCCATTGAAAAGTCAAAAAGTGTCAAATGTTTTTAGGAAACAGGCGTTATTATTACGCCTCCGGGCAATTGTCATAGACATATAAATGAGGCGCCTGCGTGTGTAAATAATAGCTAGCGCAGCTGAAATTGATATTTAGTCCTTTAGGTTTGAACGGTTCCTAGCTGCAAGAAAATCCTCATTTCACGCTGCTTCGGTTGGATGTCGGTTCCACAGCATAGAGCCATCCCCGGCCCGTGGAGTTAAAATTCTGCGCCACAAGAAGCTCAGGAGTGTTGTCGCGCATGCGTATACTTCGCAAACGTTCGCCAAAACGACTCCTGAGGTTTCGTTCAGTTTCACCAATGTAAAGAACTGGGCATCGGCGGCAGGATATGCTGCAGTAAACAAGATTCCCCGATTGGTTAGAATGTGAAAAAAATGCACTTTATTTGAGTGTCAATGTATTTAGTACTGAAGTGCTAATTGGGGAGACTATTTTTTACGTCTCTTACTGGAAACGGGACCGCCATTTTACGTGGTCATCCGAGCCACGCGAAAGTCTAGCCGCTTGCAGTACAAAGGTAGTACCTTCATTTCTCAGTTATTTTAAGACCCTGAGTATTGGTCAGGCCCCTGGATTCGAGCCCGCGACCTCTCGCTCTACTGTCACACGCTTTACCGACTGAGCGAACACTGGCGCGGTTGAAAGTTCTGTGGTAGAAATCCTTTGACTTCGGTGCTAAACGAGTGGCATACGAGATCAAGACGCATCCTATCAACGGTTGCGAAACTCTGTTGGGGATGAGTACAGCACGTCATGACGGTTTAGTAGTTGCATTGTTGATATGAGTTAGGCCGGTGGGTTTTCTGGTCATTGTTAACAAAAAAAAATGCCCCAACATTATCGAGAGAAAGAATTGTAGCCAACAAATACTGAAGGTTGTAACAATTAAAACACACCTTGCTTTTTTGTTAAAGGAAGAACGTTTGTTTTAGAACTTCCTCTTTTAAGTTCGATCGAGAAGTAAATGATATAAAAACCGCATATTTTATGCATACGTGATAACATGCATTTATGGTTTTGCCTTCAATTCCTGTTTAGCCTGGGCTTAATGTCTTAAAGGCAGCTACGCCCCTGCTTCCTGTATTTAATTGCTAAATAGTGTAGTTTATGATTATATATGCGTATTTTTAAATTGGCACTTAAGAACATTTCTAGTTATGGGCTTATCTGCATTAGCAGACAAATTAGGTATTTCCGTTGAAACATCTAAAACAAACATTTTTGGGTGATATTTTTTAACTTCAATCCTCGGTTTTCACATGACGTCACCATAATTCAAACTAAGAAACTATAGCTTCTTCTGAGTTTCTACTTTCGTGTGATATTATAGCACCTTGAAACCTTCATACAAACAAATTTTCGGTTCAAAAGGGTTCTTTGTTTTGCGATACAGGACGCTTGAATTTCTAGGCTTTTGCAAGACGCGTCATTTAGGTGGCGGCCGGGAAAGCTCTTATCTGGCTTAAAAACATTACCGATTTTTGGAAATTTTGCTATCTAAACATTCCTTATCTTAGAATAAATATTACTTTAATCTTTATGAGTTCCTCAAGCGAAGAATTCAGGCATAAGTAGAAAAACTCAAAAACAGATGTTTCTAGCTGTTGGTTTCCGGCGGCCATATAATTTGTGCCCCTGAAAGGGACACAAACATGGCGTCTCCATACAAAGCTTTATAAATTTGGGTAAAACGTTTTTCCGAATATCTCGCATATGAATTGTTGCATAGACCTGATTCTTTGCAAGGCTTTTTGTATATTTATCCTCTTTCCTTTCCCAGATTCTAGACTTTCTGTATTAAAAGGTTTCCGTTTTTGGAAAAAGATAAAGTTCTAAAAAAAGCGCAACAAACCATCCGCATCATTTGTTTTGCGTTAATGATGGCGGAAAATTTGTCTCAATTAATAAACAACTTTTCCGTTAATGAAAAAAAGCCCTATCTTTTCCATCGATTTCTTAATACTCTGGTTGGCTTAAAGTCAGTTGATAACTGACACCATTATACAAACTCACTTTAAGCAGCTGTGCTGAGGCTTCGCAGGGGGCTTACAATTGCCAATAAAAGTTTTGAATCAAACAGGATACGCAATATACAGAGCAGTAGTTCAAATTCACTTGACTGCATACGTACAATTCCACAGATACGTCGCAAACCTAACCATGAACTCAACGGTGAACGGATCCAGCGGGTCTTGGAGCTGCTTCGCTTTGTTATATTCCACTGCGTCAAAAATCGGAGTAACCGTTACCTACAGTCTGATCTTTATCGTGTCACTGGTCGCAAATTCGCTCATTGTTACGATCGTTTATAAAACGCCGAACTTAAAAAAACCGATAAATTATTTCATTGCAAACATGGCCTTTTCTGATATTCTGTCTGCAATATTCTGGATGCCTTTGAACCTGTTACTGGTGCACACCAATTCCTTACCTATTGGTGGTCAGCTTGGCCAGGCCTTGTGTAAGCTTGTCTTTTTCTTTGGTAACGTTTCCCATTTCGTTTCGATACAGAATCTGATTCTGATTGCGGTGGATCGATTTGGGGCCGTGGTGTTTCCACTCCGTTCGCCACTCATCAGATCCAAACTAAGTCCCTTCTTCATTCTTGCCACCTGGATAGTGGCCGTAGCTATCTCTTCGCTATTTTTGATCGCCGGCGATATCGTTGAATCCCCAGGGGGAACCATGTGTGTTACGAAATGGGAGAAAGTATTCGGAGAATCATTGTCCTATGCCAGTATCGTGCTAGCTCAAGACATTCTGCAGATATACATCCCTGTGCTGTTGTTAGCTATTGTTTACTCCATCATTATTACGAAGCTCAAGACACAGGCACACCCAGGTGAACGGTCCGCCAACACTCGGCAACAGCGGAAAAGAAGAAACAGAAACGTGCTTCAAATGTCCATTGCTATCGTAACAGTGTTTGTATTTTGCTTGTTACCATTCTCTATCAACGCTTTAATCACAGCGTATAAGGACAGGTCCACGCATTTGTCGTGTAGTTTCTGGCTATACTTCGCTGTCACCTTTGATATGTCTAACGCATACTATGCTATCAACCCGATTATCTGTTTCATTTTTAGCAGTAATTACCGACAAGCTCTTAAAAGACTTATAAAATATTCTTCTGCACAGGCGTAGGTCGCAAAATGTGCTTTTGGTTGAAGATGTTAAGAGTTAGAGGTTTGTAGAACACGCGTGAATAAATGTGTCATGACTTTCAGTGTATTTTTGGTAGTAAAAATTATCAAAAAAGTCTAACTTAAAAGACTCATGAACTGTTCTTTTGAACGGGCGTAAGTCACAGACAATAATGTGCTTTTGATTTGAATATGTTAAGATTTAGAGGTACGTGAAACACTCTTTAATAAAAAAAATCACCACGATTGCCTTTGGCGTACTTAACTGAGGATTAATACAATGTGTTCATTTTAAGTCTGCCATGACTGCGAAAAGTGACAACATAGGCTGCGTATTGTAAAAGGTTGGGTGGTAAATAAATCTGAGGGACGGACCATTAGAAAAGTTATTGGGAGCGTAGAAGGCGATATTATACAATTGCACAACTAATAATGAAGACCCGCTCCAAAGTTAAAGAAAGAGGATCTCCCGAAAAAAAGAAACGAATAAAACGGACAATTACAAACATCTGGCTGTTGAAATTTTAGCGCCACTCCAAGGTTTGAAAGCATTTTTGCGTCGTCAAAAGAAGCAAAGAAAAAACTGCATGCTTTTGTGGCACGTACGCCGTTCGCCCATTGGGCAAAACTGATACATGAACCAAGAAGTAAACAAGAGTTAAGCGGCAAGGTGTTGTCTTTTCTACAAAATAAATTAAATGACATTGCCCGTTTCATACCTTTTTATAGACATTTTAATTTTTTGCGTGATGAATTTTGATCAACTATGTTTACATACATAACGGGCGTATTTCCACATGCAAATATTATGTATCACACCAGTTGAAAATGTTTGGCACTCATATTGGTTTCCAAATATCTGTTTAATCGATTTCTAAATACAACCACAATGGCTAAAAGATGGTTTTCACAGTGACGTCATCAAATTGTAAAGTCAAAATAGCGAGGTTTTACGAATTCTTATTTACACTAGGTTGAAGATGAACAAGAAATAAATCTTTGCACAAGTTTTCATTCCCGTAGCATGTTTCATTTCGAAAATACAGCAATTTGAACTTCGGAGTTTTCATAGTGCATGACACCAAAATAGGAATGCTGTCTCGTTGAAAACATGTCTCTCCTCTTGATTTTCAGCAGTACAATCATTTCAAGTTTTAGAAGATATGTTTATGCGCACGTATACTAGTTCTCGAGTGAAAAGAAAGAGCTTTTATAGAAAAAGTAAACTCCAGATGTTTTTGTTGATTTCCGGCGGCCATATTGGTGAACCAAAACTGTACACCAATATGACGTCTCCGTACGTACAAAGCTCAACAAAGGTGGGTGAAACGTTTCGGCAAATAACTCAGAAACTGTGGGTCACAAAGACCTGAGACTTTTTCTTGTCTTCTTCCACTGGACGGTTACCAATATATTTTTTTCTTGCGTCACAGTGAAAACCATCTATTGGCTAGGAGAAAGTCATTAGCATAGAACCTTCGAGTTATTTACTTGTCAAATTGATGTTCTTTCGTAAATTTCACCTTCAAACTTGGGCTGTACAGTCAATATAAAAGCGAGGAGAGCAAAGAGAGAGAACAAAGAATTGGTTTCTAAACAAAACTTAAACAATATCATACAGTAACCACCGAAGAGCATCCCCTTTTGTATAGCCCACGCAAATGAAATCGGACGAAGGACTTTTTTGGAAGTCTATAATCTCTGTTGCTTGTATTTTCATCGCTTATCAGTACATGTACATACCAAGATTGTATTTTTTAAGAAGTTGTTGTTATTATTATTATTAAATTCTTTAATAGTGTAGAGCTGTTAGTTTATTCTAAAGTGTTCTAAAAGCCCATTTCAAAACGTATGTTGAATTTGTGTCAAAAAGATAGTAAAAATACAATTAAGGCCAGGAACACTTTGAATGTGGCGGTCTTAGAAAGAGCTATGAGGGAGTCTTGTGGTCAAGAGCGCAGGAAATTTTTCCATCTACGAACAGTGAAAATTTATGAATATTGTAGTTCTGTCTTTTCTTGGTAAACTGTTTGAAGCAGTTCCAAGACTGGATCGATCCATTCCCCATTGTCGAGTTTATGTTTGCTGCGCGCGTTTACAACGCAGTATATGTATCGCGGCGATTAGTTAAGATCCAAACTTTTTAAACTTTAATTTTTATCCCCTTGCGAATCCTGCTCACAATAATTGTTATTAAGACCGATGTGGCGAGCCTTTCAAGGTGAACAGACTATAGATCGTTTTCACTGTCACGCAACAAAAAAAACATCCATTACAAGCTATGAAAAATGATTGCCACAGCGTTATCGAGCGATAGAATTGTAACCGACAAAGTATTGAAGTTCGTAACAATTAAAGGAGTCAAAAAAGTAACAAGCCTCGTCTATTTGTTGAGGAAGAACCTGCTAGTTTCCGTTTGCCGAAAGTACACTCCTGGTTTTATAATTTCCCATTTTTAGTTCGATCGAGAAGTAAATGATATAAAAACTGCCTGTTTTATGCACACATGATAACAAGCATTTATTTTTGCCTCATATTTTCCTTTAATGGCAGGAATAATGGCTTTACAACAAATGATTGACAAGACAAAAGCATTTTGTTATATCTAATCCATTTTGTCTAGTCTTTGCCAGGGGCAAATTTTGTCCAAGGCGCCTTTAAAGATTGCCCCGCATCAGACAAAAATTGGAAAAAGCGCGACAAACCATTCGCATTTGTTAGGCGTCAATGATGAGAGAAAATTTGTTTAAATAAACAACTTTTTCGCTAGTGAAAAAAGGCCCTACTATCTTTTCAATCGATTTCTTAATATAGCCACCTGACTGTATTGTCAGGCCTTGTGCAAGCTTGTCCCTTTCTTTGGAGACGTTTCCTTTGACGTTTGGATTCAGAATCTGATTCTGATAGCAGTGGATCGATTTGGAGCCGTGGTATTTCCACTCCGTTTACCACTCATCAGATCCAAGCTGTGTCCCTTCTTCATTCTCACCACGTGGATAGTTGACGTAGCTGTCAGTTCGCCATACTTGTTCGCCAACGAGATCGTCGAATGCCCAGAGGGAACCTGGTGTGTTGCGAAATGGGAAAAAGTATTCAGAGAGTCATCGTCCTATGCCAGTTTCGTTCTAGCAATCCTCCTTTTGTTTACATACATCCCTGCGATTTTGTTAGTTTTTCTTAACTCCATCATCCTTATCAAGCTCAAGACACAGGCACACCCAGGTGAACATTCAGCCAACACTCGACAACAGCGGAACAGAAGAGACAGAAACGTGCTTCAAATGTCCATTGCTATCGTAACAGTGTTTGTGCTTTGCTTGTTACCGTGCGCTACTACCGTTTTAATCATAGAGTATCAGGACAGGTCCTCGCCTTTCTCGTGTTGTTTCTGGATATACGATGTAGTCACCCTTTTTATGGCTAACATGTACTGTGCTATCAACCCCTTGATCTGTTTTATGCTTAGCCGTAATTACCGAAAAGCTCTTCAAAGACTCATAAAATGTTCTTTTGCACAGGCGTAGGGCGCAAAAATGTGCTTTTGGCTGATTAGATGTTAAGAGTTAGAGGTTTGTGGAAAACTCGCGTGAATACATGTACTATGACTATCACTTTTTTAGTAGTAATTATCGAAAAGTTCTTAGAATACTCATGAACTTGAATGTTCCTTTGTACAGGCTAAGTCGCACAAATGTGCTTTTGATTGAATATGTTAAGATTTACAAGGTACGTGGAACACTCTCGAATAAAAAACCGCTACGACTGCCGTTGACGTACTTAACTGAGGATTAATAAAATGTATTCAGTTGAAGTCTCCCATGACTGCGAAATGTGACAGCATAGGCCACGTATTGTAAAAAGGTTGGGTGGCAAATAAAACTCAGGGATGGTCACCATTAGAAACGTTATTGGGGGCGCTGGCAGGTAACGTACAACTGTACAACTAACAACTAATAATTTAACTGCAGAACAGCTAAGTTTAAGGAAGAGGTTCTACCGTAAAAAGGAAGCGAATAAAAGGGACAATTAAAAACATCTCTTGATATGTTAATACCACCCCAAGGTTTGACAGAATTTTTTTTGTCGTCATAAGAAGCAAAGAAAAAACTACATTTTCCAGTGGCACGTACGCCCTTCGCCCACTGCAAAAAATACAATCCAAAAAGTTAAACAGGAAATTTAAGAGGCAAGGTGCTGTCTTTTATACAAAATCAAGTAAATGATAATTCCCCTTTAAAATGTTTTTATAGATATTTTGTCGCTTTATAAATTTTGTTCAACTGTGTTTAAATACGTAAAGGGCGTATTTGTACATGCAAATAATATGTATCACACCAGTGTAAAATGTCCACTTTAATTGGTTATCCAAATGGCTTTAAAATAGCATTCATAATAATAAACGTTAATATAAACGTTATAAATGACTCAAATTATTCTTAAGTGGCGTCATAATCCTGCTTAATATCATATTTCGAAGCCAGGAAATTTTGTTGTATTTTCGATCTTGGTATCTTTAAAACTAACCCGTTTTCTCACCACCTGTCTAAGTGTAACTTCATTCAAAATTTGGACTTTTAGCACTTTCTTGTATATCTCGGAAACGACTTTTTTCGACTCGAACGAATTTTTTTAAAATCGCGTCACATAATCTTCATACTGTATATAATAATACCTCACAGAAACTTTCATTGAGATTGATTCACTGCAACACCTTGAAATTTCAAGACAAACCTATCCTACTAACCGGCCAAAAATCCGCGCTACAACATTCACTGTTTCGATGTTATGCGGACAGTACATATAATTATCCATGACTAGTAAATTTCAGTGTGAGTATTGTCAATGTTTTACATTTAAAAGATGCGATAAATTTAAACTAAAATGTACTAGTCATGGAGGTATGTAAAGTGCACATTATAGTGCGGAGATTGTTTGCTAAACACCAAACTTTAAGGTTCCTAGTGTTGGATTTTCAGTAGCTGGTCTAAATCACACAAAATTCGGCTTTTATCGATTTTATTGTTGTCATATTAATATCGATTTTACACACATTTCAATCCATACCCAATTACTGGGGAAAATTTTATAGCGATCGGACAAGGAAAAAATTCCCTTTTAAGGCGATTAAAAAATACCGGTATGGCCTCTGAAAAACTGTATCGAAACACCTTAATAAGAACTATTGTTTTCAGGCTTCTCAAGGAGATATGAAAATAAAAGTTTGAAAAAGTTTGAATCTTAACTGATTGCCGCAGTGATAATATTCTGTGGTACAGAAGGAGTGCAGCGAGCATAAACCTCGAGAGTGGGGAATGGATCGATCCAGTCTTGGAACTGCTTCAAACAGTTTACCGAGAAAAGAAAGAACTACAATGGCGATAAATTGCTAGTGTTCGTAGTTAAAAAAAAATTCCTGCGCTCTTGATTAAAAGACTCCCTGCCGGATCAGTCTTTAACGGTCGCCAAGTTACACTTTCTCGTGGGGCTAAGAACCACATTTATTTAAAAAATGTTCTTGTCGTTGTATTTTTACTACCTATTTGACACAAATTCAACATACGTTTTGAAATGGGCGTTTTAAACACATTAGAATAAACTAACAGCTCTACACTATTAAAGAATCTAGTAATAGTAATGATAATGAATATAATGACAACTTCACAAGAATACAATCCTGGTATGTACATGTACTGATTTAAGCGATGAAATTGTAAGCAACAGAGGTTATAGACTTCCAAAAAAGTCCTTCGTCCGATTTCATTCGCGAGGGCCATATAAAAGGGGATGCTCTTCAGTGGTTACTGTATGATATTGTTTAAATTTTGTTTAGAAACCAGTTTCTTTGTTCTCTCTCTTTGCTTTCCTTGGTTTTATATTGACTGGACAACCCAAGCTTGAAAGTGAAATTTAAGACAGAAAATCGATTTGACAAAGTAAATAATTCGAAGGTTCAATGTTAATGAGTTTCTCCTTGCCTATTACAAGACTTACTCAAGCATTGATATGAGTTTTAAAACGTTTGAGTCACTCTGGTCATTATAAATTTATGATTACTACAGCGTTATCGAGCGATAAAATTGTAACCAACAATTCGTAACAATTAAAGCAGTCAAAGAAGGAACAAGCCTCGTCTATTTGTTGAGTAAGAACCTGCTAGTTTCCCTTTGCCCGACAGCAGACTCCTGCTTTTCGCATTTCCCGTTTTTAGTTCGATCGAGAAGTAAATTAATGATATAAACACTGTCTGCTTCATGCACACATGATAGCAGGCATTTATTTTTGCCTCATATTTTCCTATTAAGCCTGTTAATTGCTTAACGGCAGGCAGTTTCAACCCTGCTTCCTGTGTTTACCTGCCAAATTGTGTACTTTATGATCGTATTGCTAACGCTAACATTTCACACACCTGTTTAAAAATGGTGTTAAGCACGTATTTTCGATTATCTTTTCCGAGAATAGTTTTGTCACCGTAGCTACGTGACAGGTCTATGGATTTCTCGTGCAGTTTTTGGCTATACTTTGATGTCACCATGTATATGTCTAACGCGTACTGTGCTATCAACCCGATTTTTTTTTCATATCCCGGGCTCCGGGGTTCATATTTAGCAGTAATTGATTACCAAAAAGTTCTTAAAAGACTCATAAAATATTCTTTTGTACAGGCGTAGATCGCAAAAATGTGCTCAGTTTGGCTCGCAAATATATCATATATCATGACTATCAGTGTATTCCAGCACTCTGAGAAGGTTTTAATATATGAGTGCGAGAAATGACAGCATAGGCGACGTATTGTAAGAGTTTGGGATAAAACTCGACCGCGGACCGTTAGAAACGTTATAGTTGCATGGGCAGGAGAAGTACAAAAGTATTCGTTCATGCAAGGGTAAATTTATTAATTGAAAATTTAAGGGAAATGTTGACGATAAAAATTCGAATAATGATAATGGTATGAAATATCTCCTAGTACCTCTTCACTGTCTGTCTATTGTTGAAACTTCTGCTGTTCAGAACGTATTGCATTTTTAATTTGTAATCACACATTCATAAATAATTTGTTGCAAAGTTTAGCCAATAAAAAAAGCTGAACACATCGGTTCGGTGGATCGACTAATTGATCTGACATGATTTTCAAACTGTTATTTTAGTACCTTCCTTACTCTCGTTGCTTAAATTCTGTTTAGAAGCCAATACTTTTTTCTCTCGTTGCTCTCCTTAGTTTATATTGACTGGACAACCCAACCTTAACCCCCTGCAAGGTGATATTTAAAACAGGAAATCGTTGTCACCAAGTAAATGACTCGAATTTTCCGTATAATGCTAATAAGCCTCTCCTACAGCCAATCACAAAGACTTCTCAGGCATTGATATGAGTTAAGCGAGGGAGTGGGGTTTCTTGTCAAGTGCCACATGTTATGGTAGCACCGGCAGAAGTTCGTAAAATCCATGGGAGTAAAAGAAATAACAAGCCTGGTATTTTTGTTGAGGAAGAACCCATTAGTTTAGTCGAGACTCTTGGTTTCATAATTTCCCTCTCTTTTTTTTTCGCTTGAAAAGCAAATGTTATAAAAACTTCATGTTTCATGCATAGTTGATGAATATGCACTTATTTTTACCTCATATTTACCTGCTAAGCCTGGGCTTTACTGCTTGAAGGCAGCTGCTCGAGTTTAACAGCCAAATTGTGTACTTTATGATCGCATTGCCAAAGCCGGATAACATTTCACACACCTGTCATCAAGCACGTATTTTCAACTGTATTTTCAATAGTCTTAGATCAGTTTACAGAGGAACGACAGAACTACAACTGGTGATACATTGATGGTATTCATAGATGAACTTTCCCGCGCCCTAGTTCACAAAAGCATGATCACTGCGGTTCTTCAGCAGCAGAAAATTTCCTCGTGGCCGGAGAGCCACATTTATTTAATAGATGCTTAGTTACTCAACTCCTTGAAGTTGCATTTTTACTATTTCTTTCTTTCTTTGACACAAAGTCCCTGAACATACGTTCTGAAATGGGAGTTTAAAACACATTCTAGACTGTATTTTAAAAAATACACTAACAGGTCTTCTATCTATTCTAGTGAAGGATTAATACTACTACTACTACTACTAAGAATAATAATATAATAACTTATTAATAATAAAAACGAACAATCCTGATATGTACCGTTAAGCAATGAAAATGCAAGCAGCAGGAGTTTTAGAATTGATTTCCCTTAGCCTTATTCGGTTCTCCAATATGTTTAAAATTTGGTTGATGCTCTTCAGTGGAGGCGTGTGTGGCCAAGCAGTTAACACCTCGAACTCCGGGGTTCAAGCCTCGCCCGTCACGTTGCTTCCTTAGACAAGGAACTTCACTATCCACTTCGTCTCTCTTCACCCAGGTGTATAAATGGGTACCAGTGACATACAGCTGGGGGGTAACCCTGAGATGGACTAGCATCCCGTCCAGAGGGGAGAAGCATTACTCCTAAACAGGCATCATGCTGAGGAAACCGGTATAAGCTGCGGCCGTTTGGACCTTTGGCTCGTGGGCGCCTTAGCCTTACGTTACCTTTAGTAGTTTTGAGTGGTCGCTGCATGATAAATTAACTAAGGGATATTAAATCAGGATACAATATTAGATATCACAAAGATTCATTTATTGCATGTTTTAATTTACACTGCAGCGTCTACTTCTAAAAAAATTATTGAAAGAAATCTTCTCCTTTCATGAATTCGTTGTTATGGAACATGTATTTCTTATGCGAATACGGTACGCCACCCTGAATCTTCGGCCTACCGCCGAAGATGTGCCAGCCTTCGGCCAACACCGAAAATTCCCGTAGCACGCTAGAAAAACCTCTGGTACCCAGGGTAACGGTACGCTTTCTTGGGAATCGATATAAAGGTACCTTTCGTCGTGATCTGAATTTTAAGGAAATTACCTATCTATCCTCCTTATTTATGGCGTTTTCGTCTTGTGTGTTTTTGTTTGTCGTCGATTCAATTTATGCAGTTGATGATTTTTAAATGAAACAAAGATAAAAAAATAATTATAATGATGGTACTGAATATCTTCTAGTTTATATTCTTAAATGTATATGTTAAGATTGACATCTACTGTTGTAACTTCTGTTGTCTGGCAGGTATTGCTTTTTTTAATTTGTCCTCTGAATTTTCAATTCCAGTCACATTCGTAGTTAATTTATTCAAACGTCCAGCCAATTATTTTCGATTAACACCTTCTGTAGATCGACTAACTGACATGATTTTGAAACTGTAATTTTAGTACTTTTCTGCCTGTTATTGTTAAAGTTTTGTTTAGGAGCCAATACTTTGTTCTCTCTCGTTGCTCCCCTTGTGTTATTTTGACTGGACAACCCAAGCTTTTAAAGGGCTTAAAGGAGAAATAAAAAAAGAATTTCTTTCAGACAAAGTAAATACCTCGAAGGTTCAATGCTAATGAGTCTCTCCTAGCAAATAACAAAAGGCTAACTTAGGCATTGATGAGTTACCATAAATGATTGAATGACTAATTGACCCCCCCTTTCAAACAAACGCCTCTTGGCTCATTTAATAAGCGCCGCTCTATAATATTATATTTGCATTATACGCCCCTCTCTAATAAACAACCTTTGTCTAGTAAACGCCCCCATGAAAATTATTTCAAAAAGTTTTAGAACTTAGCAAAAAAGAGCCAAATCATTCAAAGTATTCAGTTGTCTGCTTGATTGGCAAGACTTTGAGCATTGCATCTTGTTCAGCATTTCAAAGTTGACAACACATTGACCCTGAACTAGGATTCTGACATAGAAGTTGAGATTTGAAAGAGCGCAGATAAGGATCTCTAGACGGCTAGCTAGGCGGTAGAAGTTGATAGACAGAATATTGCGCTATTCATAAGCTCTCTTTACATTTTCGCCGAAAGCAATAAAAATACTGTTAAATACTGTCAAACAGCATATGTATACTCAATATACATAGCAGTAATGAAAGTTTCTTGACTGCATATGAACAATTCCACAGTTACGTCGCAAAGCTAAGCATGAATTCAACGGTAAACGGGTCTATCGAGTCCTGCTTCGAGGCTCAGTTAAATTCCACTGCGTTAAAAATCGGAGGAACCGTTACCCTCAGTCTGATCTTTATCGTTTCACTGGCCGGAGATTCTCTCGTTGTAATAATCGTTTATAAACGCCGAACTTAAGAAAACCGATAAATTATTTCTTCGCAAACATGGCGTCGTCTGATTTGTTATTTCCGATCTTCAGAGTACCTTGGCGCATGTTCTACTTGCACACCAAAGACTCGTTTCTTGTCGGTGGTCAGCTTGGTCAGGCCTTGTGTAAGCTTGTCCCTTTCTTTGGAGACGTTTCCTTTGTCGTTTCGATTCAGAATCTGATTCTGATACCAGTGGATCGATTTGGAGCCGTGGTATTTCCACTCCATTCACCACTCATCACATCAAAGCTGTGTTCCTTCTTCATTCTCGCCACGTGGATAGTTGCCGTAGCTGTCAATTCGCCATTCTTGTTCGCCAACGAGCTCGTTGAATCCCCAGAGCGAAACTGGTGTGTTACGAAATGGAAGAAAGTATTCGGAGATTCATCGTCCTATGCCAGTTTCCAACTAGCTTACTACATTTTGTTTATATACATCCCTGTCCTGTTGTTAGCCATTCTTTACTCTATCATCTTTTAGCTTTATCAAGCTCAAGACACCGGTACACCCAGGTGAGCAGTCCGCGAACACTCAGCAACAGTGGAACAAAAGAAGCAGAAACGTGCTTCAAATGTCCATTGCTATCGTAACAGTGTTTGTGCTTTGCTGGTTACCTTTCACTACTAACATGTTAATCATAATAGTGTATAAGGACAGTGTAACGTATTTCTCCTGTAGTTTCTGGATATATTTTCATGTAACCTAATTTACGGCTCACGCTTACTGTGCTATCAATCCGATTATCTGCTTTATTTTTAGTAGCAATTATCGACAAGGTGCTAAAAGACTCATAAAATGTTCTTTTGTACGGGCGTAAGTCGCAAAAATGTGCTTTTGATATGCATGTATATGTTGTGGTTCAATTTTATCCTTGGTTCAAATTTTCTTTTCTTTTGTTTCAAACTCATTATCATGTTATTATCATACATTACCATACCCAAAAAAAACAAAAGAAAAGAAAATTTGAACCAAGGATAAAATTGAACCACAACATATATGTCAAGAGTTAGAGGTTCAAGGAACATTTGCCAATAAAAGTTATCACGACTGTTAATGTACTTTGAAAGTAAAATGTGTTCCAGTTTATGCTCCACTGCCTCGGCTCTGCCATGACTGCAAAGAGTGACAGCATAGGCGACGTGTTGTAAGAGTTTTGGTGGTAAATAACAGTGCTGGATCCAGACCTTGAGATAAGGGGAGGGGGTTCAGGTCATCCAGACCCTTAGATGGGGGGGGGGGGGGGGGGGCGGTCTCCAAAAACAATTTTTTCGGCCCTTCGGGTCTCGGTTTGGTTTAAAAATAATGGGAGGCCCGGGGCCCCCGGGCCCCTCCCTTGGATTCGCCACTGTATAAAACTCAGGGATGGATCATGCACCCTCTCAGCAGCACCCGAGCTGTTCATTCGCTCGCCGCTTGATCACTTGGCGTCACTCAACAAATTAGGAGATTCTGCTCGCAGGTTGAGATGCAAACGTTATGGGGGAGGGGGTGGGTGAACTACAAAATAAATATTCATGCAAGGGGGAAATAAACTGAAAAATAAAAAGAACTGTTAACGAAAACTGTTTAAAGTTTCCACTGATATATATGGTCTCCAAATGTCTTTTAACTGGTCGATTTCTAAATACAACCAAAATGGCTTTACAGTATGCATTAATCTTCTCAGCTTGAAAGCTGAGCTTTAATCTGCTTCAGCTTCATTAATCTGCTCAGATTCCTACTACTCACTTTTCCGGTGGATAGCGCTATCCACCGGAAAAATATGTAGTATAGCAGGGGCGGCGGTTTCTTTTTCCTTTTTTCTGCCCCACCAACATTTCGCGTGCCTTTCCGCCGGACGTTCTGAGAGCCTGGTACAGTTCAGTTTAACCAATGTAAAGAAGTAGGAATGGTCACGGATGGAAAAACAACTTAGTGCCGCGTATCAGGGACAGAACTGATGCAATTGCAGGTGTTGCATCGAGGACCCTGACACGCGCGTGAACTAGGCTGCTCAAAAGACGCGTCATCTGTGGAACGGACCAACTGACGTCGCACTTGTAAGCCACAAGAGGTGGTTGCATGAGGAAGGACACATCGAGTTTGCTCATCCGTTGATTAGAATAAGGTACGAAAGTTCTGTAGTAGAAATCGTTTGACCTTGATGTTAAACCGGCGGTATATGGGAACAAGGCGTCTATCAACGTTACATCACGCTTTTAGGACGGGCGCAGCGCGTCATGACGGCTATTGGTTGCATTGATATGAGTTACGCGGGTGGTTTTTCATGTCATTCTTAAGATAAAATGCCACAACATTATCGAGAGACAAGAATTGTGGTCAACAAATACTGAGGGCTGTAACATTAAAAGCAGTAATCTATTCCCAGTGGACGCTCGCATAACAAAGGCCTGGGACTCAAGAGATGAGTTACGGGACATGCGAGTCCTTGGCTCGCAGGCGGAGGACAGCCTTAGATGAAGCGAAAGGTCTCCACTAGCCTCCCCAACCCCATCACCCGTAACTAACTCCCATATCCCGAAACTAAAACGACAACACAAGCACTTATCAAAATTGTCGGCTTAAAGCCAGCCACAGCAACAAAAGCTTTATTTGCGGGACCATACATGACAATACAGTATTGTAAAAGCTACTAGACTAAATTTAATTACTAATTCAACCAATTAATGTAAAACTTTTCAAAATATTACAGATCTCATTCATTCATTGATCTGAATCCATTTGCTTCTTAATTAAATAATCAGTTAATTAAATAATCAGAAGAATTCACAAGATGAGCTACTAAATTATCATGTGAAAGAGATTTGAAGTTAGGTAATCTAAATTCTATTTTGGAGAAAAATACTTCTCTGATCTTAGAATAGGCCTTACACTCTAGTATGAAATGATTTTCATCTTCACTTTTGTTACTGTTACAAAAGGAGCATATCCTTTCATTGCTACGGATTTTTTCGTATCTACCTGTTTCGGTTCTAAGTTGATGACTACAAGAATGATGCCATCACGAAAAGCGTTGTCAAGATATTCCGTAGAAGGACCACCTCGAATGATTTGAACAGAAGTACCAGCCATTAGGCATCTGAAGAGGTGTTGGCCGGGTTTTAGAGGTTTGCAAATTCAGAGCGCGTTCGACTGTCGCAGCAGATTCCTAACCAAAGCGCTCCCTTTGACCTTCTTTAGACACCCCGTTAAGTCTGAGAAGGGAGGAGTGTCCGGCCCAAAAACACTTACAGAGTCACCACCATTCTTAACTGCGAAGGGGTCTTAAAACTATTTAACGTGCCTCGCCCGCACGGTAGAAGCGAGGATTCGACTATCAGAAATAAAGTTATTCAGGAAGTTAAACTGGAAACGCCAGAGGAAATGTCCAGGCGTATTGATTTACATAGGTCGACGAAAGACTGCAAATTCCGCACTCCAAGATCTCTCTTAACATTTAGCCGCGCATTTGTGAAACAGGAGGCAATAGCCATCAGAATGTTCTCACACTTCAACGGAGTTTATATAATAAGAAGATCGGAAGTCCTGTCACCAGAAGAAAACCAAGCGAGAAAAATCCAAGCTCTCGAGTGTTAACGCTCAGTAACGTTCGGGATAGACAGCTGGTACCTAACAGAATATACCTTAAGTGGTACACGACTTATTTCTATTGTTTCGTCCCGACAATATACAGAGGCCCTCTAGCCTGTAACTGCACCTAATAAATATTCAAGTTACTGCTTGACCAACAAGTAAGTGCGACGCAGGATTTCAAAACACTGTGCCAGCAGACTAATACCATGCGAGAACAGTAACAGCTGTACAAGTCTGCGTATACGCAACCAAGGGATTGACATGAGTTGTTACACAGCATTGCTTGCCTTTGCCAACTTTGATAAAAAGGATTTAACAACATCTTTTGGTGAGGCCTAAGATAAATTCTAATAGGGCTGTAAAGAGGACAGGAAATTTGAAAACTAAGCCTCCAGTCAAGTTGTGTTTTTCCAGATTTTCTTTTTTTGCGCTGACAGAGGCTCCATTCTGGTATCTATGAGGAAAGTGTGACCCAAGTTATCAGTAAAAAACCCTTTTGCCAACACATTTGGCTAAAAGGAAACAGTCGTAGTTCTGGATACGAACATTTGTTACACAACAAAGCAGAATAAAATCAAGCGCACCCGAGATAACAAGCCACCGGTAACGACGGTAGTAAGGAGGCATTAAAAGGACAGGGTTGGGAGGCGGAGGCAAGGAACCGAAGCACTATACCAACTAAAGTCAAAGGTGGAAAGACTTACTGAGCGACGTCCAAAGGATAGAGAGTCTAAGGAAAAAACATTAATTATGGCGGAGTCTTTGGTAGACCAGGTGAGAAAAGTCAAGCGGCAGCCTTAAGCATCAAAAGGGGTGTCAAACTAAGGTCAATAAAGCGATATGAAGAGGGCCTCCTTCTCCAGCTTACTCTAAACACGAAGGAGCAGCATGCCCTGGAGGGCGTCCATAAGATTACCTCCTGAGGGAACTTACACCAAGGACAGGGCGATAAAAAGTTGGCAAGGTAGATGACTAGATGACGACGGAAAGAGCTTTCCTCAGCTGCCCGCACCTTGGTTTTAGCACATGCGAACTAACAGTAGACTGTACACGTAGATATCAACTTGGTATCTAGGCCTGATACGACTTAACGCTAGGCAAGAGGCTCGGAAGCGGGGGCGCTCGGACCAGTACTGACACGCACTTCGATGGAATTCTACAATCAACAGACCGGGAAATCAATCACCCCATCCCGGGTTCAACACATCACAAGAAGGACCGTTAGTTCTAGTTACATGCCCCTCAAACAGGGGGACACCTTGCCGGATATCCACAAATCTCTAATATAGAATACCCCTGAGAAGGACAGCAGAAACATTAATGGACTTACGGGGAGCTTAACGGGATGGCAAGATGACGAGGCCCGGGTGTAAAGTAAAGCCGCGAGAACAAGGTGGGTCAAGGTGGTTTTGCCTGCGAACCGTTGCAAGCTTCCGAGATCCACAGTATCCTGAGTCAGGGTGAATGACGCTCTTAAGCCCTTCATCTTGAGCTTCTTATCTCCCGGAGGGACGAACGTAAATGAAAGGGAGTACAGCCAGAAAGGTAGACCAACCAACACAGACGTACAAGGAGGGGTGGAAGACGACTTTCTAGAAGTTTTAGCGCCTTGTGCACCATAACCCGGGCTGCACGACAATCACTGAAGTATGAGGAATAGAGTGAAATTATAATGCAGCTAGTGGCCAATAAACCAGTTGTGTGATACACATAGGCACCAGCCTCCCAGCCGAGGGGGAGGGTGTAATACACGAAATATCCTTGATTCACAAACTTAGGAAGCGTCTGTCGTGGCGCAATTGCGATTCTAAAGGCTCAACAGTTATGAGCATGACGAGATAAGGGGGGTTGAGCCTCTCAAACCTTGCCCCAAAGTGCGCACAAGCCATTATGGAATGTATAATTATTTGTTTACAGTATACTACTACCCGCCAAAGATTCATATGGTAACTTTCGCATGAAGGTATTTCTATTTAAGCTGAAATACCACTGCTCAAAGCCAATCAAAATGCAGAAATTTCTCATGTTACAGTATAATAGGGGAAGTAAATTCCTCAAATTCCGATCAGGGGGAAACGGTGCAAGGTACATTCTCCCTCGAATCTGCCTTGAAAGGCAATCTTCACGGACTTAATCTTGTAAAAAACACTTAGGCTCTTAATGGGGAAGAACGTTTTCCGAAACGACCTGCCATTGAGCCGAACTGCTGGTAAGATCTCTGGATACAATAAAAGGAAGATGGGTAAATGAAGACACGGATACGGCTGAATGAGCATGCAATTTGGCTCGATCAGGCGAGGGAGCTAGGCCGACAAAACTGGTGGGCTTGCCCTCCCCCACTTGCGCTACTTTGCATGACCAGTAAATTGCAGGAAAGGACCCCCAAAAAGTGTCCAAACAGGTGATTCACGGACATAAAATAACGGAAAACTAAGAGGGAGAGCGAGGGAGGCCCACTAGAATTGCCGGCCTTAAGCAACCTCAAAGAGGCATAAAAGGCATTAGACACCCGCACCCAAGACACGGCAATACTGGTACGCACGGGAACGAACAACTTCGAGAAACAGGAAACAAGAGAAAAAATAAAACAGCTTCTTTAACGGTAACAAGACGATATCTCATGATTAAAATGAAGTACTAAAGATTTTGATTTCACGTGTTGACAACAGTTAAAACCGGCATTATGACGCCTCTACGCTTATCAAGAAATTGCGTTTAAAGAAAAGGTACGAAAACATCCCAAAAGTAGGGGGTACATAAATAAGCCGAGCGGTAAGTAAAAGGACACACAACACTGATAAAACTTGAGGGAATTAAGAAAAGAAAAAAAAAATTTGCAAACTAAGCTGACACCGTCTAGATGATAACGAAATAACCAGCGATCAGGCGATCCTGCTCCCCTTTTTCTGACTTTTTGTTTGGTAGACGAAGAAGCGGGGCGGCAAATAAAAAGAACATACCAGATCCGCTAAGCCTAGCTAAGGCCGCTTGGATTAAGCCATGTTAGACGGGGTTAGGATCTGGAGGGGTGACCATACGGGAACAAAGTAGCCGCTCTTTTCCCTTCCATTTCTTCTTCCCTCCAGTCCTATTTTAACCCTATCTACGCCGGGCGAAACGCATATGGCATTAGGTTAACCGACGGATGAAAAACAAAGGGCCAATAACAATTCAAACTAAAAACCAAGTAGAGGAGGCTGTCCGAGTGGAAACACCGGTATAGGCCTCGATTTGAAACCAGCCAAGGCGACAGTTGTCCATGGAGAATGACGAATGAAAAGATCACAAATTCTGGACGAATGCCCGAAAGTCCAAAATTTGAAAAACACTCATACAAATAGGGAACAACCCGGACAAAACGAAGCAACCAAACTTGAAGCACTATATAAGATTTATCCAGACATGAAACCAGCAGAAGACAATTCCACTCGGCCACAACCGAGTAAAAAATAAATAAATAAATAAATAATAATAATAATAATAATAATAATAAAGAAATAAATTACGATAGAAAACCGAAAACGAGATTACACAGCCACTGACAACCGGACACTGTGAAAAGAGAGTTTCATCGTCCACCAAGAATAATGTGTACTCAAAACAAAAGAGTATAATAACAACGGAAATTTATCCCAAGAGTCCCACCAGAAAAAATAAAGTGAATTCACTAGGTCAAACTGACTATAACGTGAAAAGAAAAACAGAAAATATGGAACTCCGTAGGTAAAGAAATACGATAAAACCACGCCTGTGGACTGGATTTCCTCGGGGACAACTGAGTACAAAATTTGAATTGAAATTCAGTTAAAAAGGAAAAACGGGTCCTAAATTGAGGATGTGAGACAACTCCTGCATGACACAACTGAGACAAATACGGCGAGAAAATAAATCGCTCAATTTAGAGACACACTCGAAAGCCAAACCTGAGAAGTAGAATCATTATTCTCGGCGACAACCAAGTGAATGAACGGCCTCAACCGCTCAAGAAAGTCAGGACAGCATATTTTAAAGCCGGCCCCAACCGACAAATTCTTATTCTCGGCCACAACCGAGTGAATAAACGGCCACCAACCGCACAAGAACTAAACTTCAAGATAGCATATTTTAAAGCCGGTGCCAATCGACAAAAATACCGACATAAGAAATTATTCTCGGCCACAACCAAGTGAATGAATTTATAAGTGTGAACTCTTGATGAGCAAGCGCTCTCATCAAAACGTGACTAGCCAAGCAGAGAAATAAAATTCAGTAAAACGGCTGCCAACTGCACAGGAAACTTCAAGACAGCATATTTTAAAGCCGGCCCCAACCGACAAAAATACCGACATGGGAAAAACGACTAAGGCAACAGAAGAGACGAGTAAACGTGGTGGAAGCAAACTAGGGGGACAAGAAATTAATTTACCTCGTGCGGAGAAGCAACAACATCGGGAAACAACAGCGTTATTAGACAGCCGGAGAAGGAACAGCGGCAGGTGGCGTCCTGAAGATGTAAGCAGGCAAAACCACGGCCGACAGAAGAGGTTGTTCATCGGCAAAGATAAGGAATAGCAGGAAATCCAATCCTTCCGCCCTTGCAGCCAAAGTGGACAAATTTGCTTACACACGTGTTTATTTATATAGAGAAAGCCACTCCGGAGGGAGAAACGCACACACACTCCTGAAATAGATCCCTCGCTACTAATTCGTCAGAATTAAGGCCAGTGTTACGCAAGCGAGCACTGGGAATAGTCAAAGACTGACGGAAGAAACACGTACGCCTGGTCTTTTTGTTTAAGGAACCTTATAACCTCCTATTTTAAGTTCGATCGAGAAGTAAATGTATAAAAACTGCATGTTTTATGCACATGTTATAACATGCATTTATAGTTTTGCCTCAAATTCCTGTTTAGCCTGGGCTTTTATGGCTTAAAGTAAGCTACGCCCCTCAGTGCTTCATGTATGCTATCAAATAGTGTAGTTGATGATCGAATATGCGTATTTTCAAATTGGCACATCAACTAACAACACTTGCATTTATTAATGGAAAAATAATGGCTTTACAATAATTGCCAAGAAAAACACATTTTAGTATATTTAATCGATTTTGTCTAGTTTTTTCCAGGGGGAAAATTTTGTCGGCGGCGCTTTTGAAGATTGTCCCATCTCAGGTAAAATTTAAAAAATGCGGGACAAACCATCCGCATCATTTATTAGGCGTTGATGATGACAGGATATTCCGCTATTCATAAGCTCTCTTTACATTTTCGCCGAAAGCATATTAGTTTTGAAAAGTAGGTTGTTACATAAATGACAATAAACTCAGTCCTTTCTCTTTAAAATGACTCCCGTCATTAAACGCCCCTCTTGGAACTCTAAAAGTAGTAATCGCTATTATATATAGATGAAGTTTCACAACATTATCGCAATAAAAGAGCTGTAGCCAAAAAATACTGAAGTTTGTAACAACTAAAACTGAGCAGTCAAAGGAGTCTGAACAAGCCCTTGTCAGAAGAACCTGCTAGTTTCTCTTTGCCGACACCAGACTTTTGGTTTTCCCATTTTTAGCTCGATCGAGAAGTAAAGGTTATAAAAACTTCATGTTTTATGAACAGTGATAATATGCACTTATTTTTCCCTCATATTCACTTGTTAAACTTGGGCCTAATGGCCTCTGCTTCCTGTGGTTAACTGTCAAACTTGTGTAGTTGATGATGGTACTACCGGGCTAAAGATGTCATTTTTAAATGTGTTAAAACACACTTGTTTAAGGTGGCTCCGTAATTAATACAAGAGCATTTCGCTGTGACAAATTTTCTGTCATGACTTTTTAGTTTTTAACGCGATGGCTGCGAAACTTTGCAAAGGACAACAAATATCATTCGGCAATAATACGAAATATTCCGATTTCATTGATGGTAAATATTTCTTGAGAAATTAGCGCTTAATAGGACCCTACTGTTCAAAGAAAATCGCGTCGAATAAAAAAAATTTGCTGATATTTTTTACTGAAATTTCTGGTATCGGCTTTAATTGATATAATAAATATGCCAGACGAATTTCAGAAAAATCGTTGAAGCAGAAGTCCGTAACTAAAAGTCGCTCAGAATTCAGCTGTGAAATTGTTTTGGAATTTCAAAAATATATTACTATCAGGTAGAAGGAGCCACCAGTTTGAATTTTCGGGACAAGTAAATTCAACGTTTGCTAATTCTTAAAACAAAAGCCGATTGCCTATCGTGCTATGCTTTCAAAGGTACTTTTTAGTTTTAGAAGCACTATAAATTGCTCCAAACCTTGCTCTGAAGTAGAATGACTTGTTCTTCGACATTTTTAAATATATCCCTTGGCAGTTTTGACTCAAACTCCTGCTGCATACATTTTGATGTGTTGCAATGCATTTTCACCGACTCTTAATGTTGTTCGTTGCTTCCAACTCAGGAAAAAAGTATTGAGATTGGACGCTACCTCGTATCAGAGCTCAGATAGAACTGTCCAGCACCTTTGTTTATGACTACAAAATGACCACGAGCGGCAGTTCTGCGAGGAATTCGCACCTCACCCAGGGGGGACGAACGACAATGATGACCATGCCTGTGAACCGTATACCATCACAGTGCAAAATAAAATTATCACAAAAATACTGCACGTGAATAAATTTACAACTCTAAAGTCACTCCTTCCTTAAATGAATGGGTATTTTTTTCTTGACTATTATGTTTTGCTCTGCAATACATGTTTATACAGATCGGTTCACAGATATGGGCATCATTGTCATTCGTCCCCCCTGGCTGAGGTGCGAATTCCTCGCAGAGCTGCCGCTCGTGCTCATTTTCTGGTCATAAACAAAGGTGCTGGACAGTTCTACCTGAGCTTCGATACAAGGTAGCTTACAATCCCAATACCTTTTCCTGAATCGGAAACAACGTACACCAGGAAAAGCCGTCGAGGATGCATTGCAATACTTCAAAATGTATGTAGCAGGAGTTTGAACCAAAACTGCCAAGGGATATTTTAAAAATGTCGAGGAACAAGTCATTCGACGTCAGAGCAAGGTTTGGAGCAATTTATAATGCTTCTAAAACTGAAAAGTACCTTTTAAAAAATAGCACAATAGGCAATCGGCTTCTGTTTTCAGAATTAGCAACATTGAATTTACTTGTCCCGAAAATTGAAACTGGTGTCTCCTTCTTCCTGATAGTAATTTATTTTTGAAATTCCAAAACAATTTCTTGAGAAATTAGCGCTTAATAGGACCCTACTGTTCAAAGAAAATCGCGTCGAATAAAAAAAATTTGCTGATATTTTTTACTGAAATTTCTGGTATCGGCTTTAATTGATATAATAAATATGCCAGACGAATTTCAGAAAAATCGTTGGAGCAGAAGTCCGTAACTAAAAGTCGCTCAGAATTCAGCTGTGAAATTGTTTTGGAATTTCAAAAATATATTACTATCAGGTAGAAGGAGCCACCAGTTTGAATTTTCGGGACAAGTAAATTCAATGTTTGCTAATTCTTAAAACAAAAGCCGATTGCCTATCGTGCTATGCTTTCAAAGGTACTTTTTAGTTTTAGAAGCACTATAAATTGCTCCAAACCTTGCTCTGAAGTAGAATGACTTGTTCTTCGACATTTTTAAATATATCCCTTGGCAGTTTTGACTCAAACTCCTGCTGCATACATTTTGATGTGTTGCAATGCATTTTCACCGACTCTTAATGTTGTTCGTTGCTTCCAACTCAGGAAAAAAGTATTGAGATTGGACGCTACCTCGTATCAGAGCTCAGATAGAACTGTCCAGCACCTTTGTTTATGACTACAAAATGACCACGAGCGGCAGTTCTGCGAGGAATTCGCACCTCACCCAGGGGGGACGAACGACAATGATGACCATGCCTGTGAACCGTATACCATCACAGTGCAAAATAAAATTATCACAAAAATACTGCACGTGAATAAATTTACAACTCTAAAGTCACTCCTTCCTTAAATGAATGGGTATTTTTTTCTTGACTATTATGTTTTGCTCTGCAATACATGTTTATACAGATCGGTTCACAGATATGGGCATCATTGTCATTCGTCCCCCCTGGCTGAGGTGCGAATTCCTCGCAGAGCTGCCGCTCGTGCTCATTTTCTGGTCATAAACAAAGGTGCTGGACAGTTCTACCTGAGCTTCGATACAAGGTAGCTTACAATCCCAATACCTTTTCCTGAATTGGAAACAACGTACACCAGGAAAAGCCGTCGAGGATGCATTGCAATACTTCAAAATGTATGTAGCAGGAGTTTGAACCAAAACTGCCAAGGGATATTTTAAAAATGTCGAGGAACAAGTCATTCGACGTCAGAGCAAGGTTTGGAGCAATTTATAATGCTTCTAAAACTGAAAAGTACCTTTTAAAAAATAGCACAATAGGCAATCGGCTTCTGTTTTCAGAATTAGCAACATTGAATTTACTTGTCCCGAAAATTGAAACTGGTGTCTCCTTCTTCCTGATAGTAATTTATTTTTGAAATTCCAAAACAATTTCACAGTTGAATTTTGAACGACTTTTAGTTACGGACTTCTGCTCCAACGATTTTTTTGAAATTTCTCCGGCGTATTTATTATATCAATTAAAGCCGATACCAGAAATTGCAGTAAAAAA
This sequence comes from Porites rus, assembly GCA_964035705.1. NCBI lineage: Eukaryota > Metazoa > Cnidaria > Anthozoa > Scleractinia > Poritidae > Porites > Porites rus. The sequence continues at coordinate 10,021,391 of OZ037998.1, forward strand.
TATCAGCAAAATTTTTTACCAGACGCGATTTTCTTTGAACAGTAGGGTCCTTTTAAGCGCTAATTTCTCAAGAAATATTTACCATCAATGAAATCGGAATATTTCGTATTATTGCCGAATTATATCTGTTGTTCTTTGCAAAGTTTCGCAGCCATCGCGTTAAAATCGAAAAAGTTATGAAGAAAAGTTTGTCACAGCTAACTGCTGTTGTATTTATTACGGAGCCACCTTAATCAACATGTAAATTGCAAAATTAGGTCTTCCGGTGCAAAGTGCTTTTGATCACATGTAAATTAAGCACTGTCGAAATAATATACAGTCGAACCTCTCCTTACGGACACCTCTCTATTACGGACAGTTCTTTTGGTCCCAGAAATGCCAAAATTCCTACATTCCCTACCTCTATAATAGTACGGACACCTCTGTAAAACGGACACTTGGTTCTGTCCCTTTAGTGTCCGTATTAAAGAGATTTGACTGCATTGTCATTACTGTTACTCGTGTATAGGAAAAGGAAGGCAGATAATTTGTCGGTAAACAGTCAAAATAGTTTTGAACAGTCAGGGGTCAACAAAGAGCCATGCACCTGCAAACTGCGTCTAATCTAAGTCATAATTTATGACATAGAAATATTTTCATTACTGCAAATAGTGTCGTCCATTAACAACCACACCGGGATATAACTGTGAAAACTGATACATCTCATCTAGCTGGTTTACGGGTCGCGGATAGGATAATATTCCACTGAAAAGTCAAATAGCGTCAGATGTTTTTAGGAAACAGACGTTTCGCGTATATAACTCTTCTTCAGTATCAAGAAAACCGTTATTATTACGCCTCCTGGCAATTGTAATAGACATTTGGGTGTGTTCCTTTCGGTGAATCCAAAAACGGATTTTAGATCTAAGAACGGATTTCGCGTTCCTTTCGGCAAATGCAAATCCGGATTTTTGATCTGGTGAATCCTTTTTGAAAAAGGATTCATTGGATTTGAAATCCGAAGAATCCAAATCCAGATTAACGGATTAGTGATCTACGCTGTTCCATTCACAGTGGATCCGAAATTAGTCAGATGATCCAGCGGTATTTCCAGTTGAAGTATTCCCATAGAGGCCGTAGAGTTTCCTCGTTGCTGTCATTTTCCCCAAAACATCTGAAAACATTGGAAGATCGTCCTGGTACATTAAAATATCCATATACTAACCATTTGTCTCTAAAGATTGCTTGAAATCATAAATAAGTAAAAGTAACAAATGAACTGCTATCTAACTACAAACTCGCTTGTAGACGCGACAGGCACTCGATCGTGTTACATAAAAAAATCCGAGCTATGGAACTGGATCAAACTGGCCGACATTCTTTAGATAATTTTCAATTTTAATGTGCTTCTTTCTTTGTCTGTTTTATATGTTCCATCGTCGCTATTCGAACTGCCGACCACTAATTAAATTCTGCACGGTATAATCGCATAATTTGTCAAACAGTAGAAAACACGTCATTTTTTGAGAGGCTGTCGTGCATATTGCACGCGTTGGCGAAAGGTTACTAAGGTTACAAATCCAATTTCGGATTTCACGTTCTTTCGACCGCGAAATCTGGCAAATCTAGGATCAAAAATCCGTTTTTGGATTTGCCGAAAGGAACACACCCAAAATGAGGCACGTGCGCGTGTAAATATGAGAGAGCGCAGCTGAAATTGATATTTAGTCCTTTAGGTTTGAACGGTTCCTAGTTACAAGGAAACCCTCATTTCACGCTGCTTCGGTTGGATATCGGTTCCACTGCATAGAGCCATCCCCACACCACGCACCTGGACATCGAAAATACTGTGGCCCGTTGAGTTGAAATGTTGCGCCACAGGAAGCTTAGGAGTGTTGTTGCGCATGCGTATTCTTCGCAAAAGTTCGCTAAAACGACTCCTGAGGTTTCGTTCAGTTTCGCCAATGTAAAGAACTGGGCATCGGCGGCAGGATATGCAGTAAACAAGATTCCCTGATTGGCTAGAATGTGAAAGTTCTTTAATAGGAATCCTTTGATTTTGGTGCTAAACGAGTGGCATGCGAGATCAAGACGCACCCTATAAACGGTTGCGAAACTCTTTTTGGATGGGTGCAGCACATCATGGCGGTTAATAGTTGCATTGATGTGAGTTAGGCGGGTGGGTTTTCTGGTCATTGTTAAGAAAAAAAATGCCCCAACATTATCGAGAGAAAGAATTATAGCAAACACATACTGAAGTTTGTAACAATTAAAAGAAACAGTCAAAGACTGAAAAAAACACACCTTGTTTTAGAACTTCCTATTTTAAGTTCGATCGAGAAGTAAATGATATAAAAACCGCGTATTTTATGCATACGTGATAACATGCATTTACAGTTTTGTCCGCGGCGCCTTTAAAGACTTCCCAGTCTCAGACAAAATTTTTAGAAAAGCGCGACAAGCCATCCGAATCATTTGTTTGGCGTCGGTGATGACTGAAAATTTGTCTCAATTAATAACCAACTTTTTCGCTAATGAAAAAATTAGGCCCTATCTTTTTAATCGATTTGTTACTACTCTGGTTGGCTTAAAGTGAGTTGATGACTAACACCATTATACAAATTCACTTTTAGCAGCTGTGCTGAGGCCTCGCTGGGGACTTACAATTGCCAATAAAAGTTCTGAATCAAACAGGATACGCAATATAGAGAGCAGTAATTCAAAGTTGTTTGACTGCATACGTACAATTCCACAGATACGTCGCAAATCTAAGCATGAACTCAACGGTGAACGGATCCAGCGGATCTTGGAGCTGTTTCCTAAATTCTTCGGCCTTGAAAATCGGAGGAACCGTTACCTTCTGTCTGATCATCATCGTTTCACTGGTCGCAAATTCTCTCATTGTTATGATCGTTTATAAAACGCCGAAATTAAGAAAGCCGATAAATTATTTCATCGCAAACATGGCCTTGTCTGATCTGCTGTTTCCAATATTCTGGATACCTTGGAGCCTGTCACACTTGCACACCAATCACTTATTTCTTATCGGTGGAAAGCTTGGTCAGGCCTCATGTAAGCTTGTCCCTTTCTTTGGTGACGTTTCCTTTGTCGTTTCGATTCAGAATCTGGTTCTGATAGCAGTGGATCGATTTGGAGCCGTGCTATTTCCACTCCGTTCCCCATTCATCAGATCCAAACTGTGTCCCTTGTTCATTCTCGCGACATGGGTAGTTGCCGTAGCGGTCAACTCGCCATACTTGTTCACCAACGAGCTCACTGAATACCCAGAGGGAACCTGGTGTGTTATTGCATGGAAGAAAGCATTCGGAGAGTCATCGTCCCGTGCCAATTTCGTACTAGCTTTCCACATTCTGTTTATATACATCCCTGTCCTGTTGTTAGCCATTCTTTACTCCATCATCTGTATCAAGCTCAAGACACAGGCACACCCAGGTGAACAGTCCGCCAATACTCAGCAACAGCGGAACAGAAGAAACAGAAACGTGCTTCAAATGTCTATTGCTATCGTAACAGTGTTTGTGCTTTGCTGGTTACCTTACTCTATCAACATTTTAATCACACAGTATCAGGACACTTTCACGCATTTATCGTGTAGTTTCCGGGTATACTATGAAGTCACCTTTCATGTGGTTCACGCGTACTGTGCTATCAACCCAGTTATCTGTTTCATGTTTAGCAGTAATTACCGAAAAGCTCTTAAAAGACTCATAAAATGTTCTTTTGTACAGGCGTAGGTCACAAAAATGTGGTTTTGGTTGAAGATGTTAAGAGTTAGAGGTTCGTGGAATACTCGCGGATAAATGTATCATGACTACTAATCAATGTATTTTTTTAGTGGTAATTATTGAAAAGTTCTTAGAAGACTCATGAAATGTTCTCTTGTACAGGCGTAAGTCGCAAAAATGTGCTTTTGACTGATTAATATGTTAAGATTTAGAGGTACGTGGAACACTCGCGAATAAAAAAATTACCACGACTGCCTTTGGCGTACTTAACTTGCATGACTGCGAAATATGACAGCATAGGCCACGCATTGTTAAAGGTTGGGCGGTAAATAAACCCCAAGGGACGGAACATTAGAAACGTTATTGAGGGCGTAGGCAGGTGAAGTACAACTGTACAACTAACAACTCTCAATTACTGCAGAACCGCTAAGTTATAGAGGAGGTTCTGCCGAAAAAAGGAAGGATTAAAACGGAAAATTATGAACATCTGTTGAAATTTTAGCGCCACCCCAAGGTTTGACAGTAATGTTTACGTCGTCAAAAGAACTCGAGCAAAGAAAACAACCCGCTATTTTTGTGGCACGTACGCCGTTCGCCCATTGCAAAAAAAAAATACATGGACTAAAAAGTTAAACAGGGAGTTTAAGGGGCAAGGTGTTGTCTTTTACACAAAATCAACTGAATCAAATGGTATTGCCCCTTTGAAATGTTTTTAGAGACATTTTTTCGCTTGATAAATTTTGATCACCTATGTTTAAATACCTAATGGGTGCATTTCTACATGCAAATAATATGTTTCACACTAGTTTAAAATGTCCACTGATATTGGTTTCCAAATATTATCTTTTCAATCGATTTCTAAATACAACCACTATGGCTTTAAAATAGCATCCATTAGTCTGTTCAGCTTGAAAGGACGGCCATGTCGGTTTTAATGACAATTATTGTGCTAAGGCCTCGCAAGGGGCCAAAAATTAAAGTTAGTTTAAAACGTTTGAAACTTAACTGATGGCCGCGATGCATATACTGCGTTGTCTGCGTTGTACAGAAGGCGACAGACAATGGCGGGCGATCCAGTCTTGGGACTGTTTCAAACGATTTACCAAGAAGAGACAAAACTACAATAGTGATAAACTGTTATCGTTCGTAGATAAGAAAATTTCCTGCGCTCTTGACCACGAGACTGCCTGATGACTCTTTTACACTTCCACGTGGGGCTAAGAGCCACATTAAAAATGTTCTTGGCCTGGCGTTGTATTTTTGCTATCTATTTGACGCAAACTCAACATACGTTTTCAAATGGGCGTTTTGAACACATTAGAATAAACTAACAGCTCTACACTAGTGAGAATTTAATTATAATAATAATGATGATGATGATGATGATAATAACTTCATAAAAAATACAATCCTGGTATTTACATATACTGTTAAGCGATGAAAATGCAAGTAACAGACTTCCAAAAAAGTCCTTCGTCCGATTTCATTTGCGCGGCCTATACAAAAGGGGATGCTCTTCAGTGGTTACTGTATGATATTGTTTAAATTTTGTTTAGAAACCAATTCTTTGTTCTCTCTCTTTGCTTTCCTTGGTTTTATATTGACTGGACAACCCAAGCTTGAAAGTGAAATTTAAGACAGAAAATCGATTTGACAAAGTAAATAACTCGAAGGTTCAATGTTAATGAGTTTCTCCTCACCAATTACAAGACTTACTCAAGCATTGATATGAGTTTTAAAGCGTTTGAGTCACTCTGGTCTGAATTTATGATAACTACAGCGTTATCGAGCGATAAAATTGTGACCAACAATTCGTAACAATTAAAAGCAGTCAAACAAGGAACAAACCTCGTCTATTTGTTGAGTAAGAACCTGCTAGTTTCCCTTTGCCCGACAGCAGACTCCTGCTTTTCGCATTTCCCGTTTTTAGTTCGATCGAGAAGTAAATGATATAAACACTGGCTGCCTCTGCACATATGATAGCAGACATTTATTTTTGCCTCATATTTTCCTGTTAAGCCTGTTAATTGCTTAACGGCAAGCAGCTTCTACCCTGCTTCCTGTGTTTACCTGCCAAATTGTGTACATTATAATCGTATTGCTAACGATAACATTTCACACACCTGTTTAAAAATGGTGTAGCTACATGACAGGTCTATGCATTTCTCGTGCAGGTTTTGGCTTTTTGTTCATATCCCGGGCCCCGGGGTTCATATCTACCAGCAACTGATTACCAAAAAGCTCTTAAAAGACTCATAAAATGTTCTTTTGTACGGGCGTAGATCGCAAAAATGTGCTTTTGGCTCGCGAATATATACATATCATATATCATGACTATCAGCGTACTCCAGCACTCTGAGAAGGTTTTAATATATGAGTGCGAGAAATGACAGCATAGGCGACGTATTGTAAGAGTATGGGATAAAACTCGGCCGCGGACCGTTAGAAACGTTATAGGGGCGTGGGCTGGAGAAGTACAAAAGTTTCGTTCATGCAAGGGAAAATTTATTAACTGAAAATTTAAGGGAAATGTTAACGATAAAAATTCGAATAATAGTAATGGTATGAAATATCTCCTAGTAACTCTTAACTGTCTGTCTATTGTTGTAACTTCTGCTGTTAAGCACGTATTGTATTTTTAATTTGCAATCACACATTCATAAATAATTTATTGCAAAGTTTAGCCAATAAAAAAGCTCAACACCTCAGTTCGGTGGATCGACTAATTGATCTGACATGATTTTCAAACTGTTATTTTAGTACCTGGCTTCCTCACGCTCATTGTTTAAATTCTGTTTAGAAGTCAACACTGTTCTCTCTCTTTGCTCTCCTTATTTTATACTGACAGGACAACCCAACCTTAACCCCCTTTAAGGTGATATTTAAAACAGGAAATCGTTGTGACCAAGTAAATTATTCGAAGGTTCCATATATGCTAATAAGCTGCTCCTATAGCCAATCGCAAAAGACTTCTCAGGTATTGATATGAGTTTAGCGGGGGAGTAGGGTTTCTTGTTAAGTGCCACAACGTTATCGAGCAATATTATTGGAGCCAACAAGTACAGAAGTTCGTAAAAAATTCAAGGTGGTAAAAGAAGTTACCATTCTTGAGTTTTTGTTGAAGAAGAACCCATTATAGTTTAGTCCAGACTCGTGGTTTCATAACTGATTTCCCATTTTTTGCTCGATCGAAAAGTAAATGTTATAAAAACTGCATGTTTTATGCACACTTGATGAATATGCATTTTTTTTACCTCATATTTATCTGCTAAGCCTGGGCTTAATTGCTTGAACTGAAGGTAGCTGCGCTCGAGTTTAACTGCCAACTTGTGCACTTTATGATCGTATTGCCAAAAAAACATTAGTAAAATTAGCATTAAGCACGTATTTTCAACTATATTTTCAACACTTTTAGAGCTGCTTCAAACAGTTTGCAGAGAAAAGACAGAACTACAAGTGGTGACAAATCATATTGTTCATAGATGAAAAACTTTCCCCCGCTCTGGATCGCAAGAGCGTGATCACTGTTCCTCAGCAGCACAAAAACTTCCTCGTGGCCGGGGCTAAAAAAGCTAAGAGCCACATTAATGGATGCTTAGTTACTCTACTCCTTGACGTTGTATTTTTAGTATTTATTTTACACAAATTCCCTGAACATACGTTTTGAAACGGGCGTTTTGAACACATTAAAATACACTAACGGCTCTTCGTTACGCTTCCTCGATAATCGATCTAAAAATACTTTTCGTCGTGATCTGCATTTTAAGGAAATTGAAAACTGGCCCGCCCAGTACCTAACGCATGTGCACAGCCGTATCACCAAGGTTGTGGCAGCCATAAAAAGCTGTTCACCCTTATTAGGGCTCACGTGTTCAAAGGCCCTTTCCTGCCAAGGCAAGTAAAAAGCACTACTTTAAAGGGGCTATGTCACCCCACACGCATGCGCGAGCCAATGAAAACAAACTTGAAAAAGTTGGCCCGTCTTTTTCAAGTTCTGTCGGAGATTTTGGAAGGCTGTTTTTATCTGTCTAAATCTCAGCCATCGTTCGATAGTTAGCGAAGTTTTGTATTAAGAATCGTTCTATGGTGATTACACAATAATTTTTTGGCGTTATTTTGACATTGTTTGCCTGTGGAATATTTTTACGTGGATTTACTGTGTCCTCTTATCAGCGGCCGTTGTAATGGCAGAGTTAATGACGGCTACTCCACAATGACTGATGGAATCTTTGATGGAATCTTCCCTATAGTTCACAGAACCTTTCTATTGAGTTATTTTTGGATTTTTGGATTTTTCTTGTGCTCAAACTATGTGGACATATAATGAAGCGGCTATCGAGTTGGCGGCGGCCGTTTTTGGTCAACGATTACAAGAGCATCAGGCCATGAGTTTCGTGACCAAACTAAACTCCTGGCGAAGTAGTCCATGGGCCAAGACCTAAAATTTTGAAATTTCTTACCACTTAAAGGGAGCAGTGCTATCATACATTTTCTTAAACCTCAATTCCTATACTTTAGTTTGATATATGATAGCAACGATATATGGCCAGCTTAAATATCAAAATCACGTGATTAAGTGACGTAATCACTGACAAAATATGAGCTAGCTATCTAAAAGTGGTTGATGAGAACAGGGTGGTTTCATGCATATTTTGTGCTCTACTGTTGATTTAAATGCGAAATTGCATTATGATAAAATTTGACTAAGGAAATTAACGAGAATTAATATACCTTGGTTGCCATAGCAACAACCACATGAGCTAGAAGTGTTTTCATACATAGGAATGTTGAACTCCCTCAGGAAAAATCGTCAGCTACTTGCTTTAATGTGTCAATGTACACTTTGCATCGAATATTTGTGTTAAATAATCAACGGTTTAGTCGCATTTCCACGAAATAAACATTACAAGAGCAGCAGATTAGTGCTTGAGCTTTAGTCTATTTAGTGACACGCAGTAACATTGCTAGAAACCTCAACACCTAATGACCATTTTTACTTTCCTGTCTGGTATTTTGCAAATAACTTTGTCCACGACCCTACAACACTAAGAGAATATGCCAAGGCGAGAACCTTTAGAGTACTACAGCTTAATCATCTTCACATTCAACATCACCTGCAGTTAAATCCTCTGTAGCTTCCTCTGGCTGGTTTGTACACTCCTGTAACCGACACATGTCATTGCAATGCAATCCGTTAGCGAGACAGGTACAGCTTGGCAACTGGTAGACTCTCTTACACTGGCCGGATAGGAGCTTAAACACAGCCGTGGGTGCCAGTTCCCCACACATCCAGTCAATAGTCAATTTACCATCCTTTAGGCACCATCCAGAGCCAATGGGCAAGGGGATTTGGGGTGAACTTTGAAGAGCCCTGCGCCATATTGCTGACCGATAGTTTGCTCTCTCACAATGCTTTCGTAACGTGCCCTGGCATGGTGGAAGCTGGTGCGACTCTAACTCTCCTTTCCTGGCGCAGAAGAGACGGTAACGCAACAAGTTAACATCCTTAGTTCCAGGATTTGAAGAGTACATCAGGCATGTGAACTCTTGAAGACGCACAAATAGCTCATCCGATAATTTCCATTCCACGCCAAGGTGTTGGAATAAATCTTGGTATGCAGGACGTCGCTTTCCTAACTTTAACGCCATCCGTTTTCCTTTTGCAGAAAATGCGCTGACACTATCACATCTAGGGAAAGCATGCACACCAGGAAGACGTTTGCAAATCCTAGAACCATGACGTTCGAAGACATTTGTCGAGCTTGTATTGCAATGCCATTAACTCTATGCAACATCCCCCCACCTGAGAGTGTTTCCTCTAATCTGTCGATGTTGTCCCAGGCAAGCCATGTACTGATGTGAGGCTTGATGTTGTCAGGCAACGAGACGGCATTTTACGGGGTCATTGCCATTTTCTGAAGACACAACGCTGTCTTCAATTCTTCGATTTGTGAGTAGGCTACCCCATATCTGCATCGATTCAAGATCTGAATTAGTTCTTTATTATTTGTCAAGGTCTTGACAGCATAGGGTAGTTATATGTGTTTTGGAGGCCTCTTTCGGCCGGCAGTCACTCCGAATACCATGTCCTGCCCAAACGAGTTGACAAGGCGCTGGACTTTTGATGAGCATGTTTCTTCTGGATACTTTGACTTTCCTGTTAAAAAGGTAGCTAGAAACACTCTAACTTCATCAGGGAGATTTATTTCCTCTTCAGTGAGCTGGGAAGGCTTAGGAGGCCACGACATCTCGATTTCTTTGCGACATATGGCTTTCCGAAGTTCTAGAGCAACTCGTCGGATGTCATCTATTAATGATGCTTGACCTTCGCACTGCAGATGCTGTAATCGCGCTACTTCTTTAGCCAACTGAAGTCGTGACAAATTGGCATGGATAATAAAGGCTCTGTTGTTACCAAGCAGGTCTTCAAACTGTAATAAACTCCCAAACTCTGCTTGAAGTTTCCTGCGAAGATGTGTCTTTGAGGACTCTTTAGTTTCCTTAATGCCTAGATCTTTCATGTAGGAGATCATCGTTTGAGTATTAGATCAGTGAGCCTTATTACATTAGGCGTCACCAGCACGTTATTCCTGACGTAATCGAAAAGCTTCTCATATACTGCTGACTCAGTGCAAGCATATTCCTCATCCTGAGATGTAAATGATAAAGTCGAGGATGTGCGTGCTTCTGGCTTTGGTCGGGTGTATTCTCTGTAGCAAGTTCCGTGATAGCATGTCTCAGCTGCTACCAAATCTCGTGACACAATAGCTAATAACTTGCTGTCATTCTTTGCCAACGCAGTCTTTCTGATATTTTCGTCTGCACGCAGATCAATGCCTTGAATCAGTTTCTCCCGTACATCTTCGCCATTAGCGTGCTTACTAACTTTGTCACAGAAAATGCAAACTCGTTTATACATTGTGCTTTTTGTTGGGGGTTCCCGAATAGAGGATCTTCTTTCTGATAATTCTGGTTCATTGCCTTGAATTCTCTCTTTACATATGTTGTATAGATCTCTTTTCAAAGAGATCTAAAATTGGTGCTTACTGCCGAATTTCGGCGGCCCTTACAAGCGTTTTCCATGACTGCAAGTCTTGCACTGATGATAAGTCACCATACTCTTTAGTACAATGTTTTTAATTTGAACGGTCATTTCTCATTTCCACACAAAGACGTTTCTTAGGGGGTCCATCTCATTCTATATTGATAATCCTCTTATGTTTATTTCCTAAAAAATTAAGATAAAAAGGCTATATTTGCGAAGACTTTCGTAAAAGTAGGCCAGTAAAAGGAAAAAAATCAGCATTTCACTGTCTGGAACTTAAACAAATTTCAAGCATTTCCTCTAAATCCCTGATAGCACTAGGCAGCTTCTCTTTCATACACCTCCGGTGAAATTTATCCAGTAATAATAATGTTTGTACAACGATAGAAATCGGAAAATGAAAAGTTAAGTCGACTTATGCATCAATCAATTCCACCTGCACCCAGTCGTTCCCCCCCCCCCCCCCCGGGCTACTGCGGGGCATTTGCCCGCCTCGTCAGTCCCGGGGGTGGGGCATTTGCAAATTTTTCACTGCCCGGCGGCCGGGCATTTTTCAACCCCGGGGCCATTCCCAAGCTTTTAAACACGCACGCGGTTTCCTATCAGAATATAACTACACAGAGGGTTTTACTGGATAAAAAGCAGATTGGCTCATCTTTCAAGGACAGGAATAAATTGAAGACGGTTTTAAAGGCATTTTCTCGATTTTATGCATGCATTTCTTCATTGCTCATCAAGCCAAAATGACATAGCGAAATTGGAGCTGTCGATGTAAATCAACGTTTTTTGGTTATTGAATCAAAGATTATAAAACTATTCATAACATATAACTTTACAGCGTTCTATTAATTTAATGTCAATAATTTGCTATCAACACTAAAACCATAAACTGGTGCATGTCGTCGTGTCGTCGTTAGAATCGTTAGAATCGTTAGAATCCTAGCGCTATTACAAAGGAAGACGTTATTTGTAACAAAAAATCGCACATTAAAATGCTTAAAATGGAACTATTCGACTGGGCGATCAATGAAAAATGTTACAGTGTTGACGGAGGAGGGGGCATTTGCCCTCTTTTTTTGTCCCCACCCCGGCGAATTTGACAGCTCAAAAGTCCCCATCCCCGGGAACTTGCCATCCAAGGCAAAAAAACCCGGGGTCAGCCCCAAGGGGGGGGGGGGGGTGGGGGGAGCTGGACGCAGGTGGAATTAACTGATGCATGATAAATATAGTTTTGAAATCTAGTTCACATCTCGAAGGCTGGTAATTAGTTTTTGCATCCTTTTTACCGAACACCCCTGCAAACATTGTTTAATTTTGTCTAACTGTATTTCAAAGACAATTATTATAATATTGTAAATTGTTATATTGTGCATCGAAATTCTGACCAACCATGATTGTCCGCCATCTTGGATTACCCATAATGCATTACAAAGGCAGCTGAAAGTAAAAGCGCTATAAAACAATTTTTTTAAGTTGTTTTTATTCTTTATTGGTAGCAACGAATAAAAGAAAACATATTTCATCTCTTTCTTTGTTTTAGAAGGTTCAATGTTTATCGTTTCTTCTCTGACACTTTATTTTCTCTGTAAGGTCTGGTTTTCATAGAGGGCTATTTTCCATCTTTTTAACCTCCATAAAATATAATAAAGCTGCCCGTTAAAAATTGCTATCATCAAAAATTTTAAACAACTTAAGTTAGTCTTTAACCTGATACATGTCACTCTTTCTCCCCTGAAGTGGTAAGAAAATCTGGTCGGGCCCATGGACTAAAGGAAACATTATAAAATTCGGCTAGATTCCTTCTTGTATTTATCTGGATTCACGACAAAGATAAACACGACCGTTTGCTCGTCCAGATTGTTCTCAACGGACTTAGAGAGGCACCTTAGTATGAGTTAGATCCTGTAAATGCCATGTTTTTGAACTGTTTGTGTTCGAGCATATTTTTGGAAAATAGCAGAGTTTACTTTCTCTTTTTACCAACGGACTGCTTATAGTGGAGTAGTATACCAATGATGCTTGGTTCTGTTTTTCTCGACGTCGCAGTGATTCGGCACGATCGAACAATTTTGCACGATAATGTATGTTTCCCTAAGATCAAAACAAAGACTTGACGTCTCTTGTTCTATCAGCATCTAAATTATAAAATCACTAGCGACAGACAAGTCTAATTGTTAATGATTTGAAACAGTCTTGGTCTTTATCTTCGGTCTAGCGTCTTCTGTAGCTCGTTTGTAAAATACAACTTCGATTTATTTTGTTCAATAAGACAATATGTTGTTGTTGAATTTTTGTTTGCGCACTATTTTATGAATGGCATGCGTTTTTACTCCAAAACCACAAGTAAAATTGTCGTCACAATTTTATTCTTGATCTAGCATAACCAGAGAAGAAACGTTCCGTAAATTCTATCGAAATATCCCTTATCTAAACCCATTTCGCTTGTTAACCTCTCTAAATTCGGAGCCTTGGACGTGACAGAGAACATGGAGAAAGTCACGCGTTAAAAACAATAGAATTTTGACAGTTGGAAGTAATTTGCATAACCTCAGAGCGCATGCTCTCCAGCTGACATAGCCCCTTTAAGCGCCAGCTCAACACAACACGTATGGGAGCTGTTGGCTGGAAACTGCACGGCAGTTTTCCCACGGCATGCGCTGGGAAGGTGGATCAGCATTTTTGCCGATCTGTGCGCCAGTAAATCCAGTAAGACAAACTGGCCAGGAGGTGGGTTGGTGTTCGTGTGTCACCTGCTTTTAAGTTTGTCTTGTCTCTCCCTCGATGCTTGCACTGATGTGCAAGAAGACCTGTTCAATACAACAGCTCCTTCTTAGGCGCCTTAAAGTCTAGGTGTGTGGCACTGGTGCATAGCACTCAAGCTTTTCGATGGGCCGTCGTTGGTGCCATGAGGTGGGGCCTACTATGTTGCAGCTCATAAGGATATAGCCTTTCGCTCGCACGTTTTTAAGGGCGTCGTCACGCGTGGCGAAGCCATAAGTGCCTCTGCGAAGAAAGCAGCAAAAGAATACTAAGCGGACATATGATAAATATTCCATGATTCTTGAGACTGCAAGTATCGGGAAAATCAACTCCCACCCGTTATTGGCCTATTAGCATTAGCTTCTGGGAATGTTTCAGCCTGTGAGTGACCTGCAATACAATGTATTTAAAGACCACTAGACGCCAAGAGCATTTTTCTCGAAATAGGACAATTGCATGATGACGATATTTGACTACAACTAGCAGAAATCATTTCGGTTTTGCTTTGTTATTTAAATTTGTCAATCCCGCTGAGGGTTAAAGAACAATAGCTTTAATTTGCACAAGAAAACAACAAACTCAAGGATTCTGGTAGTTGTAGTAAAATGACGTCATCATGCAATTGTCCGATTGGTCTTATACTTACCCATCGTTTACACTTTTTTCACATATCATTGAGGTTGCTGTTTTTATGGCAAAACTGTTTGGAACTTTAATTTCACATTATCAAACCCTTGGCGACGGATCTAGTGGATCTGATCAATCGTTTTCTATTTAGAACGATGCAAACTATTTATTTCTGAACCATTACATACATACATACATAAACTTTATTTATCCTCGGATTTTAGTGTAGCTTACATAGCTAGTATCTCCGATCCTAACTAATTTTAAAAGTTACAACATATATAATATAATATTAATTAATGTATTATTAGCTAAAACCGTTCACTAACAATTTGCGCTTAAATTCACTAAAATCTACAGTCTTTCTAAAGTGATCAGGTAGAGAATTCCAGTACTTAACAGATGAATAGCTAAAGGAATTTAGACCATATGTGGTTGTAGACGGCTTAGGAAGTGATAAAATATTAGTACCCCGTAGGGAGTAAGCAGTAGATCTTAACTTGATCAGTTGTTTTAAATAGCACGGATATTTACCAAAATGGAGACATTTCAATATACAAATCATCATATTTTGTATCCTCCTGTTGGCTAAACCACACACACCAGCCTTGTCTAGAAGAGCATCATAGTTCGAGTCCCAGTCCTTTAAAACAAATCTTAAAATACGTCTATTTAAGGTGTCCAGTTTGACAGAATCTTCTGAATTACAAAAGTGCCATATCATTGAACAGTAGTGAAAATGGGGTAAGATAAACGCTTTATAAAAGCGAAGCATAATTTCAGATGAGATAAGTTTGCCAAATCTTTTGAAGACACTGAACTGATTATTTATTTTTTTGCATACAGAGGATATGTGATCCTTGAAATTAAGTTCATTGTCTAGAGATATTCCAAAAAGATCCAGGTATCTTGTGGTTAAAAAGGAGAAAGCTCCATATTTTAAGTGATTACTGGATGAGCGGCGAATTCTGGAAGGATAGATCCTTTTCACAGATACGTTATCTTGGAAATTCTGGTCAATCCTGCCAATTTTACACATAACCTAGAAACATTTACTGGGGAAAATCCACAACCAATTTCGCTATTCATCAACTAGTCGTTTACCGGACAAAACTTTATACTTTCCTGGAAAGTAATATTAATTAATAAGATCGGAGTGTCTCTACTCGTCTCCCAGGTTCACGTTGCTCGCCCCTACTTAGAAAAATAATCTGAAATTCTTGTCTAGAACAGTTTGATGTCCAATTTACGTAATTATGTAGGAGCTAAAGTTATAGTAATCTATTATCTTTAGGATTTAGAATATTGATTTTCTAACATATCAAGTGCGTTCTATGTTCCAGTGTAAACTTGTTTGTAGCAAATTATTATCCTTATATTCAAAACATGTAAATAGCAAACTTAGGTCTTCCAGTGCAAAGTCCTTTTGATCACATGTAAATTAAGAACTGTCGAAATAATATACAGTCGAACCTCTCCTTACGGACACCTCTCTATTACGGACAGTTTGTTTGGTACCAGGAATGCCAAAAATCCTACGTTCCCTATCTCTATAATGCAGACACCTCTGTAAAGCGGACACTTGGTTCTGTCCCTTTGGCGTCCGTATTAAAGAGGTTTGACTGTATTGTCGACATTACTGTTACTCGTGTATAGGAAAAGGAAGGCAGATAATTTGTCGGTAAACAGTTAAAACGGTTTTGAACAGCCAGGGGACAACAAAGAGCCATGCACCTGCAAACTGCGTCCAATCTAAGTCATAATTTATGACATAGCAATATTTTCATTACTGCAAATAGTGTCGTCTATTAACAACCACACCGGGATATAACTGTGAAAACTAATACATCTCATCTAGCCGGTTTACGGGTCGCGGCTAGGATAATATTCCATTGAAAAGTCAAAAAGTGTCAAATGTTTTTAGGAAACAGGCGTTATTATTACGCCTCCGGGCAATTGTCATAGACATATAAATGAGGCGCCTGCGTGTGTAAATAATAGCTAGCGCAGCTGAAATTGATATTTAGTCCTTTAGGTTTGAACGGTTCCTAGCTGCAAGAAAATCCTCATTTCACGCTGCTTCGGTTGGATGTCGGTTCCACAGCATAGAGCCATCCCCGGCCCGTGGAGTTAAAATTCTGCGCCACAAGAAGCTCAGGAGTGTTGTCGCGCATGCGTATACTTCGCAAACGTTCGCCAAAACGACTCCTGAGGTTTCGTTCAGTTTCACCAATGTAAAGAACTGGGCATCGGCGGCAGGATATGCTGCAGTAAACAAGATTCCCCGATTGGTTAGAATGTGAAAAAAATGCACTTTATTTGAGTGTCAATGTATTTAGTACTGAAGTGCTAATTGGGGACACTATTTTTTACGTCTCTTACTGTAAACGGGACCGCCATTTTACGTGGTCATCCGAGCCACGCGAAAGTCTAGCCGCTTGCAGTACAAAGGTAGTACCTTCATTTCTCAGTTATTTTAAGACCCTGAGTATTGGTCAGGCCCCTGGATTCGAGCCCGCGACCTCTCGCTCTACAGTCACACGCTTTACCGACTGAGCGAACACTGACGCGGTTGAAAGTTCTGTGGTAGAAATCCTTTGACTTCGGTGCTAAACGAGTGGCATACGAGATCAAGACGCATCCTATCAACGGTTGCGAAACTCTGTTGGGGATGAGTACAGCACGTCATGACGGTTTAGTAGTTGCATTGTTGATATGAGTTAGGCCGGGGGGTTTTCTGGTCATTGTTAACAAAAAAAAATGCCCCAACATTATCGAGAGAAAGAATTGTAGCCAACAAATACTGAAGGTTGTAACAATTAAAACACACCTTGCCTTTTTGTTAAAGGAAGAACGTTTGTTTAAGAACTTCCTCTTTTAAGTTCGATCGAGAAGTAAATGATATAAAAACCGCATATTTTATGCATACGTGATAACATGCATTTATGGTTTTGCCTTCAATTCCTGTTTAGCCTGGGCTTAATGTCTTAAAGGCAGCTACGCCCCTGCTTCCTGTATTTAATTGCTAAATAGTGTAGTTTATGATTATATATGCGTATTTTTAAATTGGCACTTAAGAACATTTCTAGTTATGGGCTTATCTGCATTAGCAGACAAATTAGGCATTTCCGTTGAAACATCTAAAACAAACATTTTTGGGTGATATTTTTTAACTTCTATCCTCGGTTTTCACATGACGTCACCATAATTCAAACTAAGAAACTATAGCTTCTTCTGAGTTTCTACTTTCGTGTGATATTAGAGCACCTTAAAACCTTCATACAAACAAATTTTCGGTTCAAAAGGGTTCTTTGTTTTGCGATACAGGACGCTTGAATTTCTAGGCTTTTGCAAGACGCGTCATTTAGGTGGCGGCCGGGAAAGCTCTTATCTGGGTTAAAAACATTACCGATTTTTGGAAATTTTGCTATCTAAACATTCCTTATCTTAGAATAAATATTACTTTAATCTTTATGAGTTCCTCAAGCGAAGAATTCAGGCATAAGTAGGAAAACTCAAAAACAGATGTTTCTAGCTGTTGGTTTCCGGCGGCCATATAATTTGTGCCCCTGAAAGGGACACAAACATGGCGTCTCCATACAAAGCTTTATAAATTTGGGTAAAACGTTTTTCCGAATATCTCGCATATGAATTGTTGCATAGACCTGATTCTTTGCAAGGCTTTTTGTATATTTATCCTCTTTCCTTTCCCAGATTCTAGACTTTCTGTATTAAAAGGTTTCCGTTTTTGGAAAAAGATAAAGTTCTAAAAAAAGCGCAACAAACCATCCGCATCATTTGTTTTGCGTTAATGATGGCGGAAAATTTGTCTCAATTAATAAACAACTTTTCCGTTAATGAAAAAAAGCCCTATCTTTTCCATCGATTTCTTAATACTCTGGTTGGCTTAAAGTCAGTTGATAACTGACACCATTATACAAACTCACTTTAAGCAGCTGTGCTGAGGCTTCGCAGGGGGCTTACAATTGCCAATAAAAGTTTTGAATCAAACAGGATACGCAATATACAGAGCAGTAGTTCAAATTCACTTGACTGCATACGTACAATTCCACAGATACGTCGCAAACCTAACCATGAACTCAACGGTGAACGGATCCAGCGGGTCTTGGAGCTGCTTCGCTTTGTTATATTCCACTGCGTCAAAAATCGGAGTAACCGTTACCTACAGTCTGATCTTTATCGTGTCACTGGTCGCAAATTCGCTCATTGTTACGATCGTTTATAAAACGCCGAACTTAAAAAAACCGATAAATTATTTCATTGCAAACATGGCCTTTTCTGATATTCTGTCTGCAATATTCTGGATGCCTTTGAACCTGTTACTGGTGCACACCAATTCCTTACCTATTGGTGGTCAGCTTGGCCAGGCCTTGTGTAAGCTTGTCTTTTTCTTTGGTAACGTTTCCCATTTCGTTTCGATACAGAATCTGATTCTGATTGCGGTGGATCGATTTGGGGCCGTGGTGTTTCCACTCCGTTCGCCACTCATCAGATCCAAACTAAGTCCCTTCTTCATTCTTGCCACCTGGATAGTGGCCGTAGCTATCTCTTCGCTATTTTTGATCGCCGGCGATATCGTTGAATCCCCAGGGGGAACCATGTGTGTTACGAAATGGGAGAAAGTATTCGGAGAATCATTGTCCTATGCCAGTATCGTGCTAGCTCAAGACATTCTGCAGATATACATCCCTGTGCTGTTGTTAGCTATTGTTTACTCCATCATTATTACGAAGCTCAAGACACAGGCACACCCAGGTGAACGGTCCGCCAACACTCGGCAACAGCGGAAAAGAAGAAACAGAAACGTGCTTCAAATGTCCATTGCTATCGTAACAGTGTTTGTATTTTGCTTGTTACCATTCTCTATCAACGCTTTAATCACAGCGTATAAGGACAGGTCCACGCATTTGTCGTGTAGTTTCTGGCTATACTTCGCTGTCACCTTTGATATGTCTAACGCATACTATGCTATCAACCCGATTATCTGTTTCATTTTTAGCAGTAATTACCGACAAGCTCTTAAAAGACTTATAAAATATTCTTCTGCACAGGCGTAGGTCGCAAAATGTGCTTTTGGTTGAAGATGTTAAGAGTTAGAGGTTTGTAGAACACGCGTGAATAAATGTGTCATGACTTTCAGTGTATTTTTGGTAGTAAAAATTATCAAAAAAGTCTAACTTAAAAGACTCATGAACTGTTCTTTTGAACGGGCGTAAGTCACAGACAATAATGTGCTTTTGATTGAATATGTTAAGATTTAGAGGTACGTGAAACACTCTTTAATAAAAAAAATCACCACGATTGCCTTTGGCGTACTTAACTGAGGATTAATACAATGTGTTCATTTTAAGTCTGCCATGACTGCGAAAAGTGACAACATAGGCTGCGTATTGTAAAAGGTTGGGTGGTAAATAAATCTGAGGGACGGACCATTAGAAAAGTTATTGGGAGCGTAGAAGGCGATATTATACAATTGCACAACTAATAATGAAGACCCGCTCCAAAGTTAAAGAAAGAGGATCTCCCGAAAAAAAGAAACGAATAAAACGGACAATTACAAACATCTGGCTGTTGAAATTTTAGCGCCACTCCAAGGTTTGAAAGCATTTTTGCGTCGTCAAAAGAAGCAAAGAAAAAACTGCATGCTTTTGTGGCACGTACGCCGTTCGCCCATTGGGCAAAACTGATACATGAACCAAGAAGTAAACAAGAGTTAAGCGGCAAGGTGTTGTCTTTTCTACAAAATAAATTAAATGACATTGCCCGTTTCATACCTTTTTATAGACATTTTAATTTTTTGCGTGATGAATTTTGATCAACTATGTTTACATACATAACGGGCGTATTTCCACATGCAAATATTATGTATCACACCAGTTGAAAATGTTTGGCACTCATATTGGTTTCCAAATATCTGTTTAATCGATTTCTAAATACAACCACAATGGCTAAAAGATGGTTTTCACAGTGACGTCATCAAATTGTAAAGTCAAAATAGCGAGGTTTTACGAATTCTTATTTACACTAGGTTGAAGATGAACAAGAAATAAATCTTTGCACAAGTTTTCATTCCCGTAGCATGTTTCATTTCGAAAATACAGCAATTTGAACTTCGGAGTTTTCATAGTGCATGACACCAAAATAGGAATGCTGTCTCGTTGAAAACATGTCTCTCCTCTTGATTTTCAGCAGTACAATCATTTCAAGTTTTAGAAGATATGTTTATGCGCACGTATACTAGTTCTCGAGTGAAAAGAAAGAGCTTTTATAGAAAAAGTAAACTCCAGATGTTTTTGTTGATTTCCGGCGGCCATATTGGTGAACCAAAACTGTACACCAATATGACGTCTCCGTACGTACAAAGCTCAACAAAGGTGGGTGAAACGTTTCGGCAAATAACTCAGAAACTGTGGGCCACAAAGACCTGGGACTTTTTCTTGTCTTCTTCCACTGGACGGTTACCAATATATTTTTTTCTTGCGTCACAGTGAAAACCATCTATTGGCTAGGAGAAAGTCATTAGCATAGAACCTTCGAGTTATTTACTTTGTCAAATTGATGTTCTTTCTTAAATTTCACCTTCAAACTTGGGCTGTACAGTCAATATAAAAGCGAGGAGAGCAAAGAGAGAGAACAAAGAATTGGTTTCTAAACAAAACTTAAACAATATCATACAGTAACCACCGAAGAGCATCCCCTTTTGTATAGCCCACGCAAATGAAATCGGACGAAGGACTTTTTTGGAAGTCTATAATCTCTGTTGCTTGTATTTTCATCGCTTATGAGTACATGTACATACCAAGATTGTATTTTTTAAGAAGTTGTTGTTATTATTATTATTAAATTCTTTAATAGTGTAGAGCTGTTAGTTTATTCTAAAGTGTTCTAAAAGCCCATTTCAAAACGTATGTTGAATTTGTGTCAAAAAGATAGTAAAAATACAATTAAGGCCAGGAACACTTTGAATGTGGCGGTCTTAGAAAGAGCTATGAGGGAGTCTTGTGGTCAAGAGCGCAGGAAATTTTTCCATCTACGAACAGGGAAAATTTATGAATATTGTAGTTCTGTCTTTTCTTGGTAAACTGTTTGAAGCAGTTCCAAGACTGGATCGATCCATTCCCCATTGTCGAGTTTATGTTTACTGCGCGCGTTTACAACGCAGTATATGTATCGCGGCGATTAGTTAAGATCCAAACTTTTTAAACTTTAATTTTTATCCCCTTGCGAATCCTGCTCACAATAATTGTTATTAAGACCGATGTGGAGAGCCTTTCAAGGTGAACAGACTATAGATCGTTTTCACTGTCACGCAACAAAAGAACCATCCATTACAAGCTATGAAAAATGATTGCCACAGCGTTATCGAGCGATAGAATTGTAACCGACAAAGTATTGAAGTTCGTAACAATTAAAGGAGTCAAAAAAGTAACAAGCCTCGTCTATTTGTTGAGGAAGAACCTGCTAGTTTCCGTTTGCCGAAAGTACACTCCTGGTTTTATAATTTCCCATTTTTAGTTCGATCGAGAAGTAAATGATATAAAAACTGCCTGTTTTATGCACACATGATAACAAGCATTTATTTTTGCCTCATATTTTCCTTTAATGGCAGGAATAATGGCTTTACAACAAATGATTGACAAGACAAAAGCATTTTGTTATATCTAATCCATTTTGTCTAGTCTTTGCCAGGGGCATATTTTGTCCAAGGCGCCTTTAAAGATTGCCCCGCATCAGACAAAAATTGGAAAAAGCGCGACAAACCATTCGCATTTGTTAGGCGTCAATGATGAGAGAAAATTTGTTTAAATAAACAACTTTTTCGCTAGTGAAAAAAGGCCCTACTATCTTTTCAATCGATTTCTTAATATAGCCACCTGACTGTATTGTCAGGCCTTGTGCAAGCTTGTCCCTTTCTTTGGAGACGTTTCCTTTGACGTTTGGATTCAGAATCTGACTCTGATAGCAGTGGATCGATTTGGAGCCGTGGTATTTCCACTCCGTTTACCACTCATCAGATCCAAGCTGTGTCCCTTCTTCATTCTCACCACGTGGATAGTTGACGTAGCTGTCAGTTCGCCATACTTGTTCGCCAACGAGATCGTCGAATGCCCAGAGGGAACCTGGTGTGTTGCGAAATGGGAAAAAGTATTCAGAGAGTCATCGTCCTATGCCAGTTTCGTTCTAGCAATCCTCCTTTTGTTTACATACATCCCTGCGATTTTGTTAGTTTTTCTTAACTCCATCATCCTTATCAAGCTCAAGACACAGGCACACCCAGGTGAACATTCAGCCAACACTCGACAACAGCGGAACAGAAGAGACAGAAACGTGCTTCAAATGTCCATTGCTATCGTAACAGTGTTTGTGCTTTGCTTGTTACCGTGCGCTACTACCGTTTTAATCATAGAGTATCAGGACAGGTCCTCGCCTTTCTCGTGTTGTTTCTGGATATACGATGTAGTCACCCTTTTTATGGCTAACATGTACTGTGCTATCAACCCCTTGATCTGTTTTATGCTTAGCCGTAATTACCGAAAAGCTCTTCAAAGACTCATAAAATGTTCTTTTGCACAGGCGTAGGGCGCAAAAATGTGCTTTTGGCTGATTAGATGTTAAGAGTTAGAGGTTTGTGGAAAACTCGCGTGAATACATGTACTATGACTATCACTTTTTTAGTAGTAATTATCGAAAAGTTCTTAGAATACTCATGAACTTGAATGTTCCTTTGTACAGGCTAAGTCGCACAAATGTGCTTTTGATTGAATATGTTAAGATTTACAAGGTACGTGGAACACTCTCGAATAAAAAACCACTACGACTGCCGTTGACGTACTTAACTGAGGATTAATAAAATGTATTCAGTTGAAGTCTCCCATGACTGCGAAATGTGACAGCATAGGCCACGTATTGTAAAAAGGTTGGGTGGCAAATAAAACTCAGGGATGGTCACCATTAGAAACGTTATTGGGGGCGCTGGCAGGTAACGTACAACTGTACAACTAACTAATAATTTAACTGCAGAACAGCTAAGTTTAAGGAAGAGGTTCTACCGTAAAAAGGAAGCGAATAAAAGGGACAATTAAAAACATCTCTTGATATGTTAATACCACCCCAAGGTTTGACAGAATTTTTTTTGTCGTCATAAGAAGCCAGGAAAAAACTACATTTTCCAGTGGCACGTACGCCCTTCGCCCACTGCAAAAAATACAATCCAAAAAGTTAAACAGGAAGTTTAAGAGGCAAGGTGCTGTCTTTTATACAAAATCAAGTAAATGATAATTCCCCTTTAAAATGTTTTTATAGATATTTTGTCGCTTTATAAATTTTGTTCAACTGTGTTTAAATACGTAAAGGGCGTATTTGTACATGCAAATAATATGTATCACACCAGTGTAAAATGTCCACTTTAATTGGTTATCCAAATGGCTTTAAAATAGCATTCATAATAATAAACGTTAATATAAACGTTATAAATGACTCAAATTATTCTTAAGTGGCGTCATAATCCTGCTTAATATCATATTTCGAAGCCAGGAAATTTTGTTGTATTTTCGATCTTGGTATCTTTAAAACTAACCCGTTTTCTCACCACCTGTCTAAGTGTAACTTCATTCAAAATTTGGACTTTTAGCACTTTCTTGTATATCTCGGAAACGACTTTTTTCGACTCGAACGAATTTTTTTAAAATCGCGTCACATAATCTTCATACTGTATATAATAATACCTCACAGAAACTTTCATTGAGATTGATTCACTGCAACACCTTGAAATTTCAAGACA
This sequence comes from Porites rus, assembly GCA_964035705.1. Taxonomy (NCBI): domain Eukaryota; kingdom Metazoa; phylum Cnidaria; class Anthozoa; order Scleractinia; family Poritidae; genus Porites; species Porites rus. Next base: position 10,045,350 of record OZ037998.1, read on the forward strand.
AACCTATCCTACTAACCGGCCAAAAATCCGCGCTACAACATTCACTGTTTCGATGTTATGCGGACAGTACATATAATTATCCATGACTAGTAAATTTCAGTGTGAGTATTGTCAATGTTTTACATTTAAAAGATGCGATAAATTTAAACTAAAATGTACTAGTCATGGAGGTATGTAAAGTGCACATTATAGTGCGGAGATTGTTTGCTAAACACCAAACTTTAAGGTTCCTAGTGTTGGATTTTCAGTAGCTGGTCTAAATCACACAAAATTCGGCTTTTATCGATTTTATTGTTGTCATATTAATATCGATTTTACACACATTTCAATCCATACCCAATTACTGGGGAAAATTTTATAGCGATCGGACAAGGAAAAAATTCCCTTTTAAGGCGATTAAAAAATACCGGTATGACCTCTGAAAAACTGTATCGAAACACCTTAATAAGAACTATTGTTTTCAGGCTTCTCAAGGAGATATGAAAATAAAAGTTTGAAAAAGTTTGAATCTTAACTAATTGCCGCAGTGATAATATTCTGTGGTACAGAAGGAGTGCAGCGAGCATAAAACTCGAGAGTGGGGAATGGATCGATCCAGTCTTGGAACTGCTTCAAACAGTTTACCGAGAAAAGAAAGAACTACAATGGCGATAAATTGCTAGTGTTCGTAGTTAAAAAAAAATTCCTGCGCTCTTGATTAAAAGACTCCCTGCCGGATCAGTCTTTAACGGTCGCCAAGTTACACTTTCTCGTGGGGCTAAGAACCACATTTATTTAAAAAATGTTCTTGTCGTTGTATTTTTACTACCTATTTGACACAAATTCAACATACGTTTTGAAATGGGCGTTTTAAACACATTAGAATAAACTAACAGCTCTACACTATTAAAGAATCTAGTAATAGTAATGATAATGAATATAATGACAACTTCACAAGAATACAATCCTGGTATGTACATGTACTGATTTAAGCGATGAAATTGTAAGCAACAGAGGTTATAGACTTCCAAAAAAGTCCTTCGTCCGATTTCATTCGCGAGGGCCATATAAAAGGGGATGCTCTTCAGTGGTTACTGTATGATATTGTTTAAATTTTGTTTAGAAACCAGTTTCTTTGTTCTCTCTCTTTGCTTTCCTTGGTTTTATATTGACTGGACAACCCAAGCTTGAAAGTGAAATTTTAGACAGAAAGTCGATTTGACAAAGTAAATAATTCGAAGGTTCAATGTTAATGAGTTTCTCCTTGCCTATTACAAGACTTACTCAAGCATTGATATGAGTTTTAAAACGTTTGAGTCACTCTGGTCATTATAAATTTATGATTACTACAGCGTTATCGAGCGATAAAATTGTAACCAACAATTCGTAACAATTAAAGCAGTCAAAGAAGGAACAAGCCTCGTCTATTTGTTGAGTAAGAACCTGCTAGTTTCCCTTTGCCCGACAGCAGACTCCTGCTTTTCGCATTTCCCGTTTTTAGTTCGATCGAGAAGTAAATTAATGATATAAACACTGTCTGCTTCATGCACACATGATAGCAGGCATTTATTTTTGCCTCACATTTTCCTATTAAGCCTGTTAATTGCTTAACGGCAGGCAGTTTCAACCCTGCTTCCTGTGTTTACCTGCCAAATTGTGTACTTTATGATCGTATTGCTAACGATAACATTTCACACACCTGTTTAAAAATGGTGTTAAGCACATATTTTCGATTATCTTTTCCGAGAATCGTTTTGTCACCGTAGCTACATGACAGGTCTATGGATTTCTCGTGCAGTTTTTGGCTATACTTTGATGTCACCATGTATATGTCTAACGCGTACTGTGCTATCAACCCGATTTTTTTTTCATATCCCGGGCTCCGGGGTTCATATTTAGCAGTAATTGATTACCAAAAAGTTCTTAAAAGACTCATAAAATATTCTTTTGTACAGGCGTAGATCGCAAAAATGTGCTCAGTTTGGCTCGCAAATATATCATATATCATGACTATCAGTGTATTCCAGCACTCTGAGAAGGTTTTAATATATGAGTGCGAGAAATGACAGCATAGGCGACGTATTGTAAGAGTTTGGGATAAAACTCGACCGCGGACCGTTAGAAACGTTATAGTTGCATGGGCAGGAGAAGTACAAAAGTATTCGTTCATGCAAGGGTAAATTTATTAATTGAAAATTTAAGGGAAATGTTGACGATAAAAATTCGAATAATGATAATGGTATGAAATATCTCCTAGTACCTCTTCACTGTCTGTCTATTGTTGAAACTTCTGCTGTTCAGAACGTATTGCATTTTTAATTTGTAATCACACATTCATAAATAATTTGTTGCAAAGTTTAGCCAATAAAAAAAGCTGAACACATCGGTTCGGTGGATCGACTAATTGATCTGACATGATTTTCAAACTGTTATTTTAGTACCTTCCTTACTCTCGTTGCTTAAATTCTGTTTAGAAGCCAATACTTTTTTCTCTCGTTGCTCTCCTTAGTTTATATTGACTGGACAACCCAACCTTAACCCCCTGCAAGGTGATATGTAAAACAGGAAATCGTTGTCACCAAGTAAATGACTCGAATTTTCCATATAATGCTAATAAGCCTCTCCTACAGCCAATCACAAAGACTTCTCAGGCATTGATATGAGTTAAGCGAGGGAGTGGGGTTTCTTGTCAAGTGCCACATGTTATGGTAGCACCGGCAGAAGTTCGTAAAATCCATGGGAGTAAAAGAAATAACAAGCCTGGTATTTTTGTTGAGGAAGAACCCATTAGTTTAGTCGAGACTCTTGGTTTCATAATTTCCCTCTCTTTTTTTTTCGCTTGAAAAGCAAATGTTATAAAAACTTCATGTTTCATGCATAGTTGATGAATATGTACTTATTTTTGCCTCATATTTACCTGCTAAGCCTGGGCTTTACTGCTTGAAGGCAGCTGCTCGAGTTTAACAGCCAAATTGTGTACTTTATGATCGCATTGCCAAAGCCGGATAACATTTCACACACCTGTCATCAAGCACGTATTTTCAACTGTATTTTCAATAGTCTTAGATCAGTTTACAGAGGAACGACAGAACTACAACTGGTGATACATTGATGGTATTCATAGATGAACTTTCCCGCGCCCTAGTTCACAAAAGCATGATCACTGCGGTTCTTCAGCAGCAGAAAATTTCCTCGTGGCCGGAGAGCCACATTTATTTAATAGATGCTTAGTTACTCAACTCCTTGAAGTTGCATTTTTACTATTTCTTTCTTTCTTTGACACAAAGTCCCTGAACATACGTTCTGAAATGGGAGTTTAAAACACATTCTAGACTGTATTTTAAAAAATACACTAACAGGTCTTCTATCTATTCTAGTGAAGGATTAATACTACTACTACTACTACTAAGAATAATAATATAATAACTTATTAATAATAAAAACGAACAATCCTGATATGTACCGTTAAGCAATGAAAATGCAAGCAGCAGGAGTTTTAGAATTGATTTCCCTTAGCCTTATTCGGTTCTCCAATATGTTTAAAATTTGGTTGATGCTCTTCAGTGGAGGCGTGTGTGGCCAAGCAGTTAACACCTCGAACTCCGGGGTTCAAGCCTCGCCCGTGTGTGGCCAAGCGGCGTGTGTGGCCAAGCGGTTAACACCTCGAACTCCGGGGTTCAAGCCTCGCCCGTCACGTTGTTTCCTTAGACAAGGAACTTCACTATCCACTTTGTCTCTCTTCACCCAGGTGTATAAATGGGTACCAGCGACATACAGCTGGGGGGTAACCCTGAGATGGACTAGCATCCCATCCAGAGGGGAGAAGCAATACTTCTAAACATGCATCATGCTGAGGAAACCGGTATAAGCTGCGGCCGTTTGGACCTTTGGCTCGTGCGCGCGTTAACCTTACGTTACCTTTAGTAGCTTTGAGTGGTCGCTGCATGATAAATTAACTAAGGGATATTAAATCAGGATACAATATTAGATATCACAAAGATTCATTTATTGCATGTTTTAATTTACACTGCAGCGTCTACTTCTAAAAAAATTATTGAAAGAAATCTTCTCCTTTCATGAATTCGTTGTTATGGAACATGTATTTCTTATGCGAATACGGTACGCCACCCTGAATCTTCGGCCTACCGCCGAAGATGTGTCAGCCTTCGGCCAACACCGAAATTCCCGTAGCACGCTAGAAAAACCTCTGGTACCCAGGGTAACGGTACGCTTTCTTGGGAATCGATATAAAGGTACCTTTCGTCGTGATCTGAATTTTAAGGAAATTACCTATCTATCCTCCTTATTTATGGCGTTTTCGTCTTGTGTGTTTTTGTTTGTCGTCGATTCAATTTATGCAGTTGATGATTTTTAAATGAAACAAAGATAAAAAAATAATTATAATGATGGTACTGAATATCTTCTAGTTTATATTCTTAAATGTATATGTTAAGATTGACATCTACTGTTGTAACTTCTGTTGTCTGGCAGGTATTGCTTTTTTTAATTTGTCCTCTGAATTTTCAATTCCAGTCACATTCGTAGTTAATTTATTCAAACGTCCAGCCAATTATTTTCGATTAACACCTTCTGTAGATCGACTAACTGACATGATTTTGAAACTGTAATTTTAGTACTTTTCTGCCTGTTATTGTTAAAGTTTTGTTTAGGAGCCAATACTTTGTTCTCTCTCGTTGCTCCCCTTGTGTTATTTTGACTGGACAACCCAAGCTTTTAAAGGGCTTAAAGGAGAAATAAAAAAAGAATTTCTTTCAGACAAAGTAAATACCTCGAAGGTTCAATGCTAATGAGTCTCTCCTAGCAAATATCAAAAGGCTAACTTAGGCATTGATGAGTTACCATAAATGATTGAATGACTAATTGACCCCCCCTTTCAAACAAACGCCTCTTGGCTCATTTAATAAGCGCCGCTCTATAATATTATATTTGCATTATACGCCCCTCTCTAATAAACAACCTTTGTCTAGTAAACGCCCCCATGAAAATTATTTCAAAAAGTTTTAGAACTTAGCAAAAAAGAGCCAAATCATTCAAAGTATTCAGTTGTCTGCTTGATTGGCAAGACTTTGAGCATTGCATCTTGTTCAGCATTTCAAAGTTGACAACACATTGACCCTGAACTAGGATTCTGACATAGAAGTTGAGATTTGAAAGAGCGCAGATAAGGATCTCTAGACGGCTAGCTAGGCGGTAGAAGTTGATAGACAGAATATTGCGCTATTCATAAGCTCTCTTTACATTTTCGCCGAAAGCAATAAAAATACTGTTAAATACTGTCAAACAGCATATGTATACTCAATATACATAGCAGTAATGAAAGTTTCTTGACTGCATATGAACAATTCCACAGTTACGTCGCAAAGCTAAGCATGAATTCAACGGTAAACGGGTCTATCGAGTCCTGCTTCGAGGCTCAGTTAAATTCCACTGCGTTAAAAATCGGAGGAACCGTTACCCTCAGTCTGATCTTTATCGTTTCACTGGCCGGAGATTCTCTCGTTGTAATAATCGTTTATAAACGCCGAACTTAAGAAAACCGATAAATTATTTCTTCGCGAACATGGCGTCGTCTGATTTGTTATTTCCGATCTTCAGAGTACCTTGGCGCATGTTCTACTTGCACACCAAAGACTCGTTTCTTGTCGGTGGTCAGCTTGGTCAGGCCTTGTGTAAGCTTGTCCCTTTCTTTGGAGACGTTTCCTTTGTCGTTTCGATTCAGAATCTGATTCTGATACCAGTGGATCGATTTGGAGCCGTGGTATTTCCACTCCATTCACCACTCATCACATCAAAGCTGTGTTCCTTCTTCATTCTCGCCACGTGGATAGTTGCCGTAGCTGTCAATTCGCCATTCTTGTTCGCCAACGAGCTCGTTGAATCCCCAGAGCGAAACTGGTGTGTTACGAAATGGAAGAAAGTATTCGGAGATTCATCGTCCTATGCCAGTTTCCAACTAGCTTACTACATTTTGTTTATATACATCCCTGTCCTGTTGTTAGCCATTCTTTACTCCATCATCTTTTAGCTTTATCAAGCTCAAGACACCGGTACACCCAGGTGAGCAGTCCGCGAACACTCAGCAACAGTGGAACAAAAGAAGCAGAAACGTGCTTCAAATGTCCATTGCTATCGTAACAGTGTTTGTGCTTTGCTGGTTACCTTTCACTACTAACATGTTAATCATAATAGTGTATAAGGACAGTGTAACGTATTTCTCCTGTAGTTTCTGGATATATTTTCATGTAACCTAATTTACGGCTCACGCTTACTGTGCTATCAATCCGATTATCTGCTTTATTTTTAGTAGCAATTATCGACAAGGTGCTAAAAGACTCATAAAATGTTCTTTTGTACGGGCGTAAGTCGCAAAAATGTGCTTTTGATATGCATGTATATGTTGTGGTTCAATTTTATCCTTGGTTCAAATTTTCTTTTCTTTTGTTTCAAACTCATTATCATGTTATTATCATACATTACCATACCCAAAAAAAACAAAAGAAAAGAAAATTTGAACCAAGGATAAAATTGAACCACAACATATATGTCAAGAGTTAGAGGTTCAAGGAACATTTGCCAATAAAAGTTATCACGACTGTTAATGTACTTTGAAAGTAAAATGTGTTCCAGTTTATGCTCCACTGCCTCGGCTCTGCCATGACTGCAAAGAGTGACAGCATAGGCAACGTGTTGTAAGAGTTTTGGTGGTAAATAACAGTGCTGGATCCAGGCCTTGAGATAAGGGGAGGGGGTTCAGGTCATCCAGACCCTTAGATGGGGGGGGGGGGGGGGGGGGTCGGTCTCCAAAAACAATTTTTTCGGCCCTTCGGGTCTCGGTTTGGTTTAAAAATAATGGGAGGCCCGGGGCCCCCGGGCCCCTCCCTTGGATTCGCCACTGTATAAAACTCAGGGATGGATCATGCACCCTCTCAGCAGCACCCGAGCTGTTCATTCGCTCGCCGCTTGATCACTTGGCGTCACTCAACAAATTAGGAGATTCTGCTCGCAGGTTGAGATGGAAACGTTATGGGGGAGGGGGTGGGTGAACTACAAAATAAATATTCATGCAAGGGGGAAATAAACTGAAAAATAAAAAGAAATGTTAACGAAAACTGTTTAAAGTTTCCACTGATATATATGGTCTCCAAATGTCTTTTAACTGGTCGATTTCTAAATACAACCAAAATGGCTTTACAGTATGCATTAATCTTCTCAGCTTGAAAGCTGAGCTTTAATCTGCTTCAGCTTCATTAATCTGCTCAGATTCCTACTACTCACTTTTCCGGTGGATAGCGCTATCCACCGGAAAAATATGTAGTATAGCAGGGGCGGCGGTTTCTTTTTCCTTTTTTCTGCCCCACCAACATTTCGCGTGCCTTTCCGCCGGACGTTCTGAGAGCCTGGTACAGTTCAGTTTAACCAATGTAAAGAAGTAGGAATGGTCACGGATGGAAAAACAACTTAGTGCCGCGTATCAGGGACAGAACTGATGCAATTGCAGGTGTTGCATCGAGGACCCTGACACGCGCGTGAACTAGGCTGCTCAAAAGACGCGTCATCTGTGGAACGGACCAACTGACGTCGCACTTGTAAGCCACAAGAGGTGGTTGCATGAGGAAGGACACATCGAGTTTGCTCATCCGTTGATTAGAATAAGGTACGAAAGTTCTGTAGTAGAAATCGTTTGACCTTGATGTTAAACCGGCGGTATATGGGAACAAGGCGTCTATCAACGTTACATCACGCTTTTAGGACGGGCGCAGCGCGTCATGACGGCTATTGGTTGCATTGATATGAGTTACGCGGGTGGTTTTTCATGTCATTCTTAAGATAAAATGCCACAACATTATCGAGAGACAAGAATTGTGGTCAACAAATACTGAGGGCTGTAACATTAAAAGCAGTAATCTATTCCCAGTGGACGCTCGCATAACAAAGGCCTGGGACTCAAGAGATGAGTTACGGGACATGCGAGTCCTTGGCTCGCAGGCGGAGGACAGCCTTAGATGAAGCGAAAGGTCTCCACTAGCCTCCCCAACCCCATCACCCGTAACTAACTCCCATATCCCGAAACTAAAACGACAACACAAGCACTTATCAAAATTGTCGGCTTAAAGCCAGCCACAGCAACAAAAGCTTTATTTGCGGGACCATACATGACAATACAGTATTGTAAAAGCTACTAGACTAAATTTAATTACTAATTCAACCAATTAATGTAAAACTTTTCAAAATATTACAGATCTCATTCATTCATTGATATGAATCCATTTGCTTCTTAATTAAATAATCAGTTAATTAAATAATCAGAAGAATTCACAAGATGAGCTACTAAATTATCATGTGAAAGAGATTTGAAGTTAGGTAATCTAAATTCTATTTTGGAGAAAAATACTTCTCTGATCTTAGAATAGGCCTTACACTCTAGTATGAAATGATTTTCATCTTCACTTTTGTTACTGTTACAAAAGGAGCATATCCTTTCATTGCTAGGGATTTTTTCGTATCTACCTGTTTCGGTTCTAAGTTGATGACTACAAGAATGATGCCATCACGAAAAGCGTTGGCAAGATATTCCGTAGAAGGACCACCTCGAATAATTTGAACAGAAGTACCAGCCATTAGGCATCTGAAGAGGTGTTGGCCGGGTTTTAGAGGTTTGCAAATTCAGAGCGCGTTCGACTGTCGCAGCAGATTCCTAACCAAAGCGCTCCCTTTGACCTTCTTTAGACACCCCGTTAAGTCTGAGAAGGGAGGAGTGTCCGGCCCAAAAACACTTACAGAGTCACCACCATTCTAACTGCGAAGAGGTCTTAAAACTATTTAACGTGCCTCGCCCGCACGGTAGAAGCGAGGATTCGACTATCGGAAATAAAGTTATTCAGGAAGTTAAACTGGAAAAGCCAGAGGAAATGTCCAGGCGCATTGATTTACATAGGTCGACGGAAGACTGCAAATTCCGCACTCCAAGATCTCTCTTAACATTTAGCCGCGCATTTGTGAAACAGGAGGCAAGAGCCATCAGAATGTTCTCACACTTCAACTGCGTTTATATAATAAGAAGATCGGAAGTCCTGTCACCAGAAGAAAACCAAGCGAGAAAAATCCAAGCTCTCGAGTGTTAACGCTCAGTAACGTTCGGGATAGACAGCTGGTACCTAACAGAATATACCTTAAGTGGTACACGACTTATTTCTATTGTTTCGTCCCGACAATATACAGAGGCCCTCTAGCCTGTAACTGCACCTAATAAATATTCAAGTTACTGCTTGACCAACAAGTAAGTGCGACGCAGGATTTCAAAACACTGTGCCAGCAGACTAATACCATGCGAGAACAGTAACAGCTGTACAAGTCTGCGTATACGCAACCAAGGGATTGACATGAGTTGTTACACAGCATTGCTTGCCTTTGCCAACTTTGATAAAAAGGATTTAACAACATCTTTTGGTGAGGCCTAAGATAAATTCTAATAGGGCTGTAAAGAGGACAGGAAATTTGAAAACTAAGCCTCCAGTCAAGTTGTGTTTTTCCAGATTTTCTTTTTTTGCGCTGACAGAGGCTCCATTCTGGTATCTATGAGGAAAGTGTGACCCAAGTTATCAGTAAAAAACCCTTTTGCCAACAGATTTGGCTAAAAGGAAACAGTCGTAGTTCTGGATACGAACATTTGTTACACAACAAAGCAGAATAAAATCAAGCGCACCCGAGATAACAAGCCACCGGTAACGACGGTAGTAAGGAGGCATTAAAAGGACAGGGTTGGGAGGCGGAGGCAAGGAACCGAAGCACTATACCAACTAAAGTCAAAGGTGGAAAGACTTACTGAGCGACGTCCAAAGGATAGAGAGTCTAAGGAAAAAACATTAATTATGGCGGAGTCTTTGGTAGACCAGGTGAGAAAAGTCAAGCGGCAGCCTTAAGCATCAAAAGGGGTGTCAAACTAAGGTCAATAAAGCGATATGAAGAGAGCCTCCTTCTCTAGCTTACTCTAAACACGAAGGAGCAGCATGCCCTGGAGGGCGTCCATAAGATTACCTCCTGAGGGAACTTACACCAAGGACAGGGCGATAAAAAGTTGGCAAGGTAGATGACTAGATGACGACGGAAAGAGCTTTCCTCAGCTGCCCACACCTTGATTTTAGCACGTGCGAACTAACAGTAGACTGTACACGTAGATATCAACTTGGTATCTAGGCCTGATACGACTTAACGCTAGGCAAGAGGCTCGGAAGCGGGGGCGCTCGGACCAGTACTGACACGCACTTCAATGGAATTCTACAATCAACAGACCGGGAAATCAATCACCCCATCCCGGGTTCAACACATCACAAGAAGGACCGTTAGTTCTAGTTACATGCCCCTCAAACAGGGGGACACCTTGCCGGATATCCACAAATCTCTAATATAGAATACCCCTGAGAAGGACAGCAGAAACATTAATGGACTTACGGGGAGCTTAACGGGATGGCAAGATGACGAGGCCCGGGTGTAAAGTAAAGCCGCGAGAACAAGGTGGGTCAAGGTGGTTTTGCCTACGAACCGTTGCAAGCTTCCGAGATCCACAGTATCCTGAGTCAGGGTGAATGACGCTCTTAAGCCCTTCATCTTGAGCTTCTTATCTCCCGGAGGGACGAACGTAAATGAAAGGGAGTACAGCCAGAAAGGTAGACCAACCAACACAGACGTACAAGGAGGGGTGGAAGACGACTTTCTAGAAGTTTTAGCGCCTTGTGCACCATAATCCGGGCTGCACGACAATCACTGAAGTATGAGGAATAGAGTGAAATTATAATGCAGCTAGTGGCCAATAAACCATTTGTGTGATACACATAGGCACCAGCCTCCCAGCCGAGGGGGAGGGTGTAATACACGAAATATCCTTGATTCACAAACTTAGGAAGCGTCTGTCGTGGCGCAATTGCGATTCTAAAGGCTCAACAGTTATGAGCATGACGAGATAAGGGGGGTTGAGCCTCTCAAACCTTGCCCCAAAGTGCGCACAAGCCATTATGGAATGTATAATTATTTGTTTACAGTATACTACTACCCGCCAAAGATTCATATGGTAACTTTCGCATGAAGGTATTTCTATTTAAGCGGAAATACCACTGCTCAAAGCCAATCAAAATGCAGAAATTTCTCATGTTACAGTATAATAGGGGAAGTAAATTCCTCAAATTCCGATCAGGGGGAAACGGTGCAAGGTACATTCTCCCTCGAATCTGCCTTGAAAGGCAATCTTCACGGACTTAATCTTGTAAAAACACTTAGGCTCTTAATGGGAAGAACGTTTTCCGAAACGACCTGCCATTGAGCCGAACTGCTGGTAAGATCTCTGGATACAATAAAAGGAAGATGGGTAAATGAAGACACGGATACGGCTGAATGAGCATGCAATTTGGCTCGATCAGGCGAGGGAGTTAGGCCGACAAAACTGGTGGGCTTGCCCTCCCCCACTTGCGCTACTTTGCATGACCAGTAAATTGCAGGAAAGGACCCCCAAAAAGTGTCCAAACAGGTGATTCACGGACATAAAATAACGGAAAACTAAGAGGGAGAGCGAGGGAGGCCCACTAGAATTGCCGGCCTTAAGCAACCTCAAAGAGGCATAAAAGGCATTAGACACCCGCACCCAAGACACGGCAATACTGGTACGCACGGGAACGAACAACTTCGAGAAACAGGAAACAAGAGAAAAAATAAAACAGCTTCTCTAATGGTAACAAGACGATATCTCATGATTAAAATGAAGTACTAAAGATTTTGATTTCACGTGTTGACAACAGTTAAAACCGGCATTATGACGCCTCTACGCTTATCAAGAAATTGCGTTTAAAGAAAAGGTACGAAAACATCCCAAAAGTAGGGGGTACATAAATAAGCGGAGCGGTAAGTAAAAGGACACACAACACTGATAAAACTTGAGGGAATTAAGAAAAGAAAAAAAAAATTTGCAAACTAAGCTGACACCGTCTAGATGATAACGAAATAACCAGCGATCAGGCGATCCTGCTCCCCTTTTTCTGACTTTTTGTTTGGTAGACGAAGAAGCGGGGCGGCAAATAAAAAGAACATACCAGATCCGCTAAGCCTAGCTAAGGCCGCCTGGATTAAGCCATGTTAGACGGGGTTAGGATCTGGAGGGGTGACCATACGGGAACAAAGTAGCCGCTCTTTTCCCTTCCATTTCTTCTTCCCTCCAGTCCTATTTTAACCCTATCTACGCCGGGCGAAACGCATATGGCATTAGGTTAACCGACGGATGAAAAACAAAGGGCCAATAACAATTCAAACTAAAAACCACACCGTAATTTTTAGGGAGTTATTATAACTCCAAAAATGGAGTAAAAATTTTAGGTACAGGATAACCCCTTTTTTGGGGTTATTTTAACTCCTAATTTAACTCCGAATTTGGGGTCATTTTTACTCCTGAAAAAGAGTTCTTTTTACTCCCACTCTGGAGTTAAAATTACTCCGAAATGGGGTTATTTGTACTCCTTACATGGGTTGTTTTTACTCTTTTTGGAGTTAATTTAACTCTGAAAGTGGAGTAAAAATTTTAGGTACAGGATAACTCCGTTTTTGGGGTTATTTTAACTCCTCAATATCTGGGGTCACTTTTACTCCTGAAAAAGAGTTCTTTAAACTCCTTTTTGGAGTTAAAGTAACTCCACGAAAAATAACTCCACTGTAAGGAGTTAAATTAGCCCCACTAGAGGAGTTATTATAACTCACTGAAAATTACAGTGCAAGTAGAGGAGGCTGTCCGAGTGGAAACACCGGTATAGGCCTCGATTTGAAACCAGCCAAGGCGACAGTTGTCCATGGAGAATGACGAATGAAAAGATCACAAATTCTGGACGAAAGCCCGAAAGTCCAAAATTTGAAAAACACTCATACAAATAGGGAACAACCCGGACAAAACGAAGCAACCAAACTTGAAGCACTATATAAGATTTATCCAGACATGAAACCAGCAGAAGACAATTCCACTCGGCCACAACCGAGTAAAAAATAAATAAATAAATAAATAAATAATAATAATAATAATAATAATAATAATAATAATAATAATAATAATAATAATAATAATAATAATAAAGAAATAAATTACGATAGAAAACCGAAAACGAGATTACACAGCCACTGACAACCGGACACTGTGAAAAGAGAGTTTCATCGTCCACCAAGAATAATGTGTACTCAAAACAAAAGAGTATAATAACAACGGAAATTTATCCCAAGAGTCCCACCAGAAAAAATAAAGTGAATTCACTAGGTCAAACTGACTATAACGTGAAAAGAAAAACAGAAAATATGGAACTCCGTAGGTAAAGAAATACGATAAAACCACGCCTGTGGACTGGATTTCCTCAGCGACAACTGAGTACAAAATTTGAATTGAAATTCAGTTAAAAAGGAAAAACGGGTCCTAAATTGAGGATGTGAGACAACTCCTGCACGACACAACTGAGACAAATACGGCGAGAAAATAAATCGCTAAATAAATTTAGAGACACACTCGAAAGCCAAACCTGAGAAGTAGAATCATTATTCTCGGCGACAACCAAGTGAATGAACGGCCTCAACCGCTCAAGAAAGTCAGGACAGCATATTTTAAAGCCGGCCCCAACCGACAAATTCTTATTCTCGGCCACAACCGAGTGAATAAACGGCCACCAACCGCACAAGAACTAAACTTCAAGATAGCATATTTTAAAGCCGGTGCCAATCGACAAAAATACCGACATAAGAAATTATTCTCGGCCACAACCAAGTGAATGAATTTATAAGTGTGAACTCTTGATGAGCAAGCGCTCTCATCAAAACGTGACTAGCCAAGCAGAGAAATAAAATTCAGTAAAACGGCTGCCAACTGCACAGGAAACTTCAAGACAGCATATTTTAAAGCCGGTCCCAACCGACAAAAATACCGACATGGGAAAAACGACTAAGGCAACAGAAGAGACGAGTAAACGTGGTGGAAGCAAACTAGGGGGACAAGAAATTAATTTACCTCGTGCGGAGAAGCAACAACATCGGGAAACAACAGCGTTATTAGACAGCCGGAGAAGGAACAGCGGCAGGTGGCGTCCTGAAGATGTGAGCAGGCAAAACCACGGCCGACAGAAGAGGTTGTTCATCGGCAAAGATAAGGAATAGCAGGAAATCCAATCCTTCCGCCCTTGCAGCCAAAGTGGACAAATTTGCTTACACACGTGTTTATTTATATAGAGAAAGCCACTCCGGAGGGAGAAACGCACACACACGCCTGAAATAGATCCCTCGCTACTAATTCGTCAGAATTAAGGCCAGTGTTACGCGAGCGAGCACTGGGAATAGTCAAAGACTGACGGAAGAAACACGTACGCCTGGTCTTTTTGTTTAAGGAACCTTATAACCTCCTATTTTAAGTTCGATCGAGAAGTAAATGTATAAAAAGTGCATGTTTTATGCACATGTTATAACATGCATTTATAGTTTTGCCTCAAATTCCTGTTTAGCCTGGGCTTTTATGGCTTAAAGTAAGCTACGCCCCTCAGTGCTTCATGTATGCTATCAAATAGTGTAGTTGATGATCGAATATGCGTATTTTCAAATTGGCACATCAACTAACAACACTTGCATTTGTTAATGGAAAAAATAATGGCTTTACAATAATTGCCAAGAAAAACACATTTTAGTATATTTAATCGATTTTGTCTAGTTTTTTCCAGGGGGAAAATTTTGTCGGCGGCGCTTTTGAAGATTGTCCCATCTCAGGTAAAATTTAAAAAATGCGGGACAAACCATCCGCATCATTTATTAGGCGTTGATGATGACAGGATATTCCGCTATTCATAAGCTCTCTTTACATTTTCGCCGAAAGCATATTAGTTTTGAAAAGTAGGTTGTTACATAAATGACGATAAACTCAGTCCTTTCTCTTTAAAATGACTGCCGTCATTAAACGCCCCTCTTGGAACTCTAAAAGTAGTAATCGCTATTATATATAGATGAAGTGTCACAACATTATCGCAATAAAAGAGCTGTAGCCAAAAAATACTGAAGTTTGTAACAACTAAAACTGAGCAGTCAAAGGAGTCTGAACAAGCCCTTGTCAGAAGAACCTGCTAGTTTCTCTTTGCCGACACCAGACTTTTGGTTTTCCCATTTTTAGCTCGATCGAGAAGTAAAGGTTATAAAAACTTCATATTTTATGAACAGTGATAATATGCACTTATTTTTCCCTCATATTCACTTGTTAAACTTGGGCTTAATGGCCTCTGCTTCCTGTGGTTAACTGTCAAACTTGTGTAGTTGATGATGGTACTACCGGGCTAAAGATGTCATTTTTAAATGTGTTAAAACACACTTGTTTAAGGTGGCTCCGTAATTAATACAAGAGCATTTCGCTGTGACAAATTTTCTGTCATAACTTTTTAGTTTTTAACGCGATGGCTGCGAAACTTTGCAAAGGACAACAAATATCATTCGGCAATAATAAGAAATATTCCGATTTCATTGATGGTAAATATTTCTTGAGAAATTAGCGCTTAATAGGACCCTACTGTTCAAAGAAAATCGCGTCGAATAAAAAAAAATTGCTGATATTTTTTACTGAAATTTCTGGTATCGGCTTTAATTGATATAATAAATATGCCAGACGAATTTCAGAAAAATCGTTGGAGCAGAAGTCCGTAACTAAAAGTCGCTCAGAATTCAGCTGTGAAATTGTTTTGGAATTTCAAAAATATATTACTATCAGGTAGAAGGAGCCACCAGTTTGAATTTTCGGGACAAGTAAATTCAACGTTTGCTAATTCTTAAAACAAAAGCCGATTGCCTATCGTGCTATGCTTTCAAAGGTACTTTTTAGTTTTAGAAGCACTATAAATTGCTCCAAACCTTGCTCTGAAGTAGAATGACTTGTTCTTCGACATTTTTAAATATATCCCTTGGCAGTTTTGACTCAAACTCCTGCTGCATACATTTTGATGTGTTGCAATGCATTTTCAACGACTCTTAATGTTGTTCGTTGCTTCCAACTCAGGAAAAAAGTATTGAGATTGGACGCTACCTCGTATCAGAGCTCAGATAGAACTGTCCAGCACCTTTGTTTATGACCACAAAATGAGCACGAGCGGCAGTTCTGCGAGGAATTCGCACCTCACCCAAGGGGGACGAACGACAATGATGACCATGCCTGTGAACCGTATACCATCACAGTGCAAAATAAAATTATCACAAAAATACTGCACGTGAATAAATTTACAACTCTAAAGTCACTCCTTCCTTAAATGAATGGGTATTTTTTTCTTGACTATTATGTTTTGCTCTGCAATACATGTTTATACAGATCGGTTCACAGACATGGGCATCATTGTCATTCGTCCCCCCTGGCTGAGGTGCGAATTCCTCGCAGAGCTGCCGCTCGTGCTCATTTTCTGGTCATAAACAAAGGTGCTGGACAGTTCTACCTGAGCTTCGATACAAGGTAGCTTACAATCCCAATACCTTTTCCTGAATTGGAAACAACGTACACCAGGAAAAGCCGTCGAGGATGCATTGCAATACTTCAAAATGTATGTAGCAGGAGTTTGAACCAAAACTGCCAAGGGATATTTTAAAAATGTCGAGGAACAAGTCATTCGACGTCAGAGCAAGGTTTGGAGCAATTTATAATGCTTCTAAAACTGAAAAGTACCTTTTAAAAAATAGCACAATAGGCAATCGGCTTCTGTTTTCAGAATTAGCAACATTGAATTTACTTGTCCCGAAAATTGAAACTGGTGTCTCCTTCTTCCTGATAGTAATTTATTTTTGAAATTCCAAAACAATTTCACAGTTGAATTTTGAACGACTTTTAGTTACGGACTTCTGCTCCAACGATTTTTTTGAAATTTCTCCGGCATATTTATTATATCAATTAAAGCCGATACCAGAAATTGCAGTAAAAAATATCAGCAAAATTTTTTACCAGACGCGATTTTCTTTGAACAGTAGGGTCCTTTTAAGCGCTAATTTCTCAAGAAATATTTACCATCAATGAAATCGGAATATTTCGTATTATTGCCGAATTATATCTGTCGTTCTTTGCAAAGTTTCGCAGCCATCGCGTTAAAATCGAAAAAGTTATGAAGAAAAGTTTGTCACAGCTAAATGCTGTTGTATTTATTACGGAGCCACCTTAATCAACATGTAAATTGCAAAATTAGGTCTTCCGGTGCAAAGTGCTTTTGATCACATGTAAATTAAGCACTGTCGAAATAATATACAGTCGAACCTCTCCTTACGGACACCTCTCTATTACGGACAGTTCTTTTGGTCCCAGAAATGCCAAAATTCCTACATTCCCTACCTCTATAATAGTACGGACGCCTCTGTAAAGCGGACACTTGGTTCTGTCCCTTTAGTGTCCGTATTAAAGAGATTTGACTGCATTGTCATTACTGTTACTCGTGTATAGGAAAAGGAAGGCAGATAATTTGTCGGTAAACAGTCAAAAAAGTTTTGAACAGTCAGGGGTCAACAAAGAGCCATGCACCTGCAAACTGCGTCTAATCTAAGTCATAATTTATGACATAGAAATATTTTCATTACTGCAAATAGTGTCGTCCATTAACAACCACACCGGGATATAACTGTGAAAACTAATACATCTCATCTAGCTGGTTTACGGGTCGCGGATAGGATAATATTCCATTGAAAAGTCAAATAGCGTCAGATGTTTTTAAGAAACAGACGTTTCGCGTATATAACTCTTCTTCAGTATCAAGAAAACCGTTATTATTACGCCTCCTGGCAATTGTCATAGACATTTGGGTGTGTTCCTTTCGGTGAATCCAAAAACGGATTTTAGATCTAAGAACGGATTTCGCGTTCCTTTCGGCAAATGCAAATCCGGATTTTTGATCTGGTGAATCCTTTTTGAAAAAGGATTCATTGGATTTGAAATCCGAAGAATCCAAATCCAGATTAACGGATTAGTGATCTACGCTGTTCCATTCACAGTGGATCCGAAATTAGTCAGATGATCCAGCGGTATTTCCAGTTGAAGTATTCCCATAGAGGCCGTAGAGTTTCCTCGTTGCTGTCATTTTCCCCAAAACATCTGAAAACATTGGAAGATCGTCCTGGTACATTAAAATATCCATATACTAACCATTTGTCTCTAAAGATTGCTTGAAATCAGAAATAAGTAAAAGTAACAAATGAACTGCTATCTAACTACAAACTCGCTTGTAGACGCGACAGGCACTCGATCGTGTTACATAAAAAAATCCGAGCTATGGAACTGGATCAAACTGGCCGACATTCTTTAGATAATTTTCAATTTTAATGTGCTTCTTTCTTTGTCTGTTTTATATGTTCCATCGTCGCTATTCGAACTGCCGACCACTAATTAAATTCTGCACGGTATAATCGCATAATTTGTCAAACAGTAGAAAACACGTCATTTTTTGAGAGGCTGTCGTGCATATTGCACGCGTTGGCGAAAGGTTACTAAGGTTACAAATCCAATTTCGGATTTCACGTTCTTTCGACCGCGAAATCTGGCAAATCTAGGATCAAAAATCCGTTTTTGGATTTGCCGAAAGGAACACACCCAAAATGAGGCACGTGCGCGTGTAAATATGAGAGAGCGCAGCTGAAATTGATATTTAGTCCTTTAGGTTTGAACGGTTCCTAGCTACAAGAAAACCCTCATTTCACGCTGCTTCGGTTGGATATCGGTTCCACTGCATAGAGCCATCCCCACACCACGCACCTGGACATCGAAAATACTGTGGCCCGTTGAGTTGAAATGTTGCGCCACAGGAAGCTTAGGAGTGTTGTTGCGCATGCGTATTCTTCGCAAAAGTTCGCTAAAACGACTCCTGAGGTTTCGTTCAGTTTCGCCAATGTAAAGAACTGGGCATCGGCGGCAGGATATACAGTAAACAAGATTCCCTGATTGGCTAGAATGTGAAAGTTCTTTAATAGGAATCCTTTGACTTTGGTGCTAAACGAGTGGCATGCGAGATCAAGACGCACCCTATAAACGGTTGCGAAACTCTTTTTGGATGGGTGCAGCACATCATGGCGGTTAATAGTTGCATTGATGTGAGTTAGGCGGGTGGGTTTTCTGGTCATTGTTAAGAAAAAAAATGCCCCAACATTATCGAGAGAAAGAATTATAGCAAACACATACTGAAGTTTGTAACAATTAAAAGAAACAGTCGAAGACTGAAAAAAACACACCTTGTTTTAGAACTTCCTATTTTAAGTTCGATCGAGAAGTAAATGATATAAAAACCGCATATTTTATGCATACGTGATAACATGCATTTACAGTTTTGTCCGCGGCGCCTTTAAAGACTTCCCAGTCTCAGACAAAATTTTTAGAAAAGCGCGACAAGCCATCTGAATCATTTGTTTGGCGTCGGTGATGACTGAAAATTTGTCTCAATTAATAACCAACTTTTTCGCTAATGAAAAAATTAGGCCCTATCTTTTTAATCGATTTGTTACTACTCTGGTTGGCTTAAAGTGAGTTGATGACTAACACCATTATACAAATTCACTTTTAGCAGCTGTGCTGAGGCTTCGCTGGGGACTTACAATTGCCAATAAAAGTTCTGAATCAAACAGGATACGCAATATAGAGAGCAGTAATTCAAAGTTGTTTGACTGCATACGTACAATTCCACAGATACGTCGCAAATCTAAGCATGAACTCAACGGTGAACGGATCCAGCGGATCTTGGAGCTGTTTCCTAAATTCTTCGGCCTTGAAAATCGGAGGAACCGTTACCTTCTGTCTGATCATCATCGTTTCACTGGTCGCAAATTCTCTCATTGTTATGATCGTTTATAAAACGCCGAACTTAAGAAAGCCGATAAATTATTTCATCGCAAACATGGCCTTGTCTGATCTGCTGTTTCCAATATTCTGGATACCTTGGAGCCTGTCACACTTGCACACCAATCACTTATTTCTTATCGGTGGAAAGCTTGGTCAGGCCTCATGTAAGCTTGTCCCTTTCTTTGGTAACGTTTCCTTTGTCGTTTCGATTCAGAATCTGGTTCTGATAGCAGTGGATCGATTTGGAGCCGTGCTATTTCCACTCCGTTCCCCATTCATCAGATCCAAACTGTGTCCCTTGTTCATTCTCGCGACATGGATAGTTGCCGTAGCGGTCAACTCGCCACACTTGTTCACCAACGAGCTCACTGAATACCCAGAGGGAACCTGGTGTGTTATTGCATGGAAGAAAGCATTCGGAGAGTCATCGTCCCGTGCCAATTTCGTACTAGCTTTCCACATTCTGTTTATATACATCCCTGTCCTGTTGTTAGCCATTCTTTACTCCATCATCTGTATCAAGCTCAAGACACAGGCACACCCAGGTGAACAGTCCACCAATACTCAGCAACAGCGGAACAGAAGAAACGGAAACGTGCTTCAAATGTCTATTGCTATCGTAACAGTGTTTGTGCTTTGCTGGTTACCTTACTCTATCAACACGTTAATCATATTGTATCAGTACACTTTCACGCATTTATCGTGTAGTTTCTGGATATACTATCAAGTCACCTTTCATGTGGTTCACGCGTACTGTGCTCTCAACCCAGTTATCTGTTTCATGTTTAGTAGTAATTACCGAAAAGCTCTTAAAAGACTCATAAAATGTTCTTTTGTACAGGCGTAGGTCGCAAAAATGTGGTTTTGGTTGAAGATGTTAAGAGTTAGAGGTTCGTGGAATACTCGCGAATAAATGTATCATGACTACTAATCAATGTATTTTTTTAGTGGTAATTATTGAAAAGGTCTTAGAAGACTCATGAAATGTTCTCTTGTACAGGCGTAAGTCGCAAAAATGTGCTTTTGACTGATTAATATGTTAAGATTTAGAGGTACGTGGAACACTCGCGAATAAAAAATTACCACGACTGCCTTTGCCGTACTTAACTTGCATGACTGCGAAATATGACAGCATAGGCCACGCATTGTTAAAGGTTGGGCGGTAAATAAACCCCAAGGGACGGAACATTAGAAACGTTATTGAGGGCGTAGGCAGGTGAAGTACAACTGTACAACTAACAACTCTCAATTACTGCAGAACCGCTAAGTTATAGAGGAGGTTCTGCCGAAAAAAGGAAGGATTAAAACGGACAATTATAAACATCTGTTGAATTTTCAGCGCCACCCCAAGGTTTGACAGTAATGTTTACGTCGTCAAAAGAACTCGAGCAAAGAAAACAACCCGCATGTTTTTGTGGCACGTACGCCGTTCGCCCATTGCAAAAAAAAAATACATGGACTAAAAAGTTAAACAGGGAGTTTAAAGGGCAAGGTGTTGTCTTTTACACAAAATCAACTGAATCAAATGGTATTGCCCCTTTGAAATGTTTTTAGAGACATTTTTTCGCTTGATAAATTTTGATCACCTATGTTTAAATACCTAATGGGTGCATTTCTACATGCAAATAATATGTTTCACACTAGTTTAAAATGTCCACTGATATTGGTTTCCAAATATTATCTTTTCAATCGATTTCTAAATACAACCACTATGGCTTTAAAATAGCATCCATTAGTCTGTTCAGCTTGAAAGGACGGCCATGTCGGTTTTAATAACAATTATTGTGCCAAGGCCTCGCAAGGGACAAAAATTAAACTTTAAAACGTTTGAAACTTAACTGATGGCCGCGATGCATATACTGCGTTGTACAGAAGGCGACAGACAATGGCGGGCGATCCAGTCTTGAAACTGTTTTAAACGATTTACCAAGAAGAGACAAAACTACAATAGTGATAAACTGTTATCGTTCGTAGATGATAAAATTTCCTGCGCTCTCCACCACAAGACTCCCTGATGACTCTTTTATACTTCCACGTGGGGCTAAGAGCCACATTAAAAATGTTCTTGGCCTGGCGTTGTATTTTTGTTATCTATTTGACGCAAATTCAACATACGTTTTCAAATAAGCGTTTTGAACACATTAGAATAAACTAACAGCTCCACTCTAGTGAAGAATTGAATAATAATAATTATAATAATAATAATACCTGCATAAAAAATACAATCCTGGCATTTACATATACTGTTAAGCGATGAAAATGCAAGCAACAGACCTCCAAAAAAGTCCTTCGTCCGATTTCATTTGCGCGGGCTATACAAAAGGGGATGCTGTTCAGTGGTTACTGTACGATACTGTTTAAATTTTGTTTAGAAACCAATTCTTTGTTCTCTGTATTTGCTTTTTTTGGTTTTATATTGACTGGACAACCCAAGCTTGAAAGTGAAATTAAGACAGAAAATCGATTTGACAAAGTGAATAACTCGAAGGTTCAATGTTAATGAGTTTCTCCTAGCCAATTACAAGACTTACTCAAGCATTGATATGAGTTTTAAAGCGTTTGAGTCACTCTGGTCATTATAAAAATGATTGCAACAGCGTTATCGAGGGATAAAACTGTAACCAACAATTCGTAACAATTAAAAATAGTCAAAGAAGGAACAAGCCTCGTCTATTTCTCCTGAGTAAGACCCTGCTAGTTTCCCTTTGCCGACAGCAGACTCCTGCTTTTAGAATTTCCCGTTTTTAGTTCAATCGAGAAGTAAATGATATAAACACAGGCTGCTTCATGCACACATGATAGCAGGCATTCATTTTTGCCTCATATTTTCCTGTTAAGCCTGTTAATTGCTTAACGGCAGGCAGCTTCTACCCTGCTTCCTGTGTTTACCTGCCAAATTGTGTACTTTATGATCGTATTGCTAACGATAACATTTCACACACCTGTTTAAAAATGGTGTTAAGCACGTATTTTCGATTATCTTTTCCGAGAATCGTTTTCTCATCGTAGCTACATGACAGGTCTATGGATTTCTCGTGCAGTTTTTGGCTATACTTTGATGTCATCAAGTATATGTCTAACGCGTACTGTGCTATCAACCCGATTTTCTTTTTAACTTTTAGCAGTAATTGATTACCAAAAAGCTCCTAAAAGACTCATAAAATGTTCTTTTGTACGGGCGTAGATCGCAAAAATTTGCTCAGTTTGGCTCGCAAATATACATATATCATGACTATCAGTGTACTCTGAGAAGGTTTTAATGAGTGCGAGAAATGACAGCATAGACGACTTATTGTAAGAGTTTGGGATAAAACTCGGCAGCGGACCGATAGAAACGTTATAGGGGCCTGGGCAGGAGAAGTACAAAAGTATTCGTTCATGCAAGGGAAAATTTATTAACTGAAAATTAAAGTGAAATGTTAACGATAAAAATTCCAGTAATGATAATTAACTCTTACTGTCTATTGTTGTAACTTCCGCTGTTCATCACGTGTTGCATTTATTTGTAATTACACATTCATAAATAATTTATTGCAAAGTTTAGCCAATAAAAAAAAGCTCAACACCTCAGTTCGGTGGATCGACTAATTGATCTGACATGATTTTCAATGTTTAAATTCTGTTTAGAAGCCAATACTTTGTTCTCTCTCTTTGCTCTCCTTATTTTCTATTGACAGGACAACCCAACCTTAACCCCTTTATATTTAAAACAGGAAATCGTTTTCACCAAGTAAACGATTCGAAAGTTCCATACATGCTAATAAGCTGCTCCTAGCCAATCGCGAAAGACTTCTCAGGTATTGATATGAGTTAAGCGGGGGAGTGGGGTTTCTTGTCAAGTGCCACACGTAATTGTAGTACCCGGCAGAAGTTCGTAAAATCAAAGGGAGTAAAAGAAATAACAAGCCTTGTATTTTTGTTGAAGAGGAACCTATTAATTCTTAGTTAGACTGGAAAACCCAAACTTAACCCCCTTTAAGGTGATATTTAAAAAAGGAAATCGTTTTCACCAAGTAAATGATTCGAAGGTTCCATATATGCTAATAAACCCCTCCTATAGCCAATCGCAAAAGACTTCTCAGGTATTGATATGAGTTAAGCGGGGAAGTGGGGTTTCTTGTGAAGTACCACAACGTTATCGAGCAATATTATTAGAGCCAGCAAGAACAGAAGTTCGTAAAAAAATCAAAGGCGGTAAAAGAAGTAACAAGTCTTGTGTTTTTGTTGAAGAAGAACCCATTATAGTTTAGTCTAGACTCTTGGTTTCATAATTTCCCATTTTTTGTTCGATCGAAAAGCAAATGTTATAAAAACTGCATGTTTTATGCACACTTGATGAATATGCACTTCTTTTTACCTCGTATTTATCTGCTAAGCCTGGGCTTAATTGCTTGAAGGCAGCTGCGCTCTAGTTTAACTGTTAAATTGTGCACTTTATGATCGTATTGCCAAAGAAAACATTAGTAAAATTAGCATTAAGCACGCTTTTTCAACTACATTTTCAACAGTTTTAGAGCTGCTTCAAACAGTTTACAGAGAAAAGACACAACTACAAGTCGTGACAAATCATAGTGTTCATCATAGATGAAAAACTTTCCTGCCCTCTGGATCGCAAGAGCGTGATCACTCTTCCTCAGCAGCACAAAAATGTCCTCGTGGCCGGGGCTAAAAAAGCTAAGAGCCACATTAATGGATGCTTAGTTATTCTACTCCTTGACCTTGTATTTTCAGTATTTATTTTACACAAATTCCCTGAACATACGCTTTGAAACGGGCGTTTTGAACACATTAAAATACACTAACAGCTCTTCACTACGCTTCCTCGATAATCGATCTCAAACTACCTTTCGTCGTGATCTGAATTTTAAGAAAATTAGTTATCTATCCTGGCTAGTGTGTTAGTTTTTCCTTGTCGTCGATCGAATTTAAGCAGTCGATGATTTTTAAATGAAACAAAGATAAAAAAAATAATAATGATGGTATGCCATCTCCTAGTTATGCTAATGTTTTTAAAAGATTAAGTTAAACATCTACTGTCGTAATCTCTATTGTCTGGCACGTATTGCCTTCTGTGGAAAGATCTATCCTTCCTGAATTTGCCGCTTACCAACTAATCACTTAATTAAAATATGGAAGTTCAAAGGGTTCTGGAGTAAATAGTCTGCACCGTTCCATATGAAAGGAAATTGACTCGATCTGTCCGTGTAGTTAATTTATGCAAAAGCCTAGTCAATTATTTTCGATTAACACCTTCTGTAGATCGACTAACTGACATGATTTTGAAACTGTAATTTTAGTACCTTTTTCCCGCCTTGTTATTGTTTAAATTTTGTTTAGGAACCATTACTTTGTTCTCTCTCATTGCTCCCCTTGTGTTATTTCGAATGGACAACCAAAGCTTTTAAAGGGCTTAAAGGAGCAATAAAGAAAGAATATGAAGGTTCAGTGCTAATGAGTCTCTCCTAGCAAACTACAAAAGGCTTACTTAGGCATTGATGAGTTACCATAAATTAATCTAATGACTAATTGACGCCCCCTTTCAAACAAACGCCTCTTGGCTCATGTATGATATTATGTTTGCATTAGACGCCCTCGCTTGATTAACAAGACTTTGAGCATTACATCTTGTTCAGTGTTTTAAAGTTCCATTTAAAAGTTCGAATTGATTAGAGATGACATTACATTGACCCTGAACTAGAATTCTGACATAGAAGTTGAGATTTGAACCAGCGCGGATAAGGATCTCTAGACGGCCTAGCTAGGCGGTAGCAATTGATAGACAGGATATTCCGCTATTCATAAGCTCTCTTGACATTTTCGCCGAAAGCATATTGGTTTTGAAAATTAGGTTGCTAGATAAATGACAATGAACTCCCATCTTTTAAACGACTCTGATGATGGTATTACCAAAGATATCATTTTTTGTTGTTTAATCATCTGCTTAATCGATTTCTTAATACAACCACCTGACCTAAATGGAGTGTTCTGGTTAGTTTATAACATACTAATACCCCAGTCTTCTGTCAAAAAGTTTGTTGGCGGATAATGCCGGAACATTACAATACAAAGACAAACAGGAGGGCATTTTGCATGCGCATGCGTGCATCCGCTGAACGACAATAGTGTGGGCGCATCAAATCTGATGGCGGGAAATCGAAAACTCGCGTAAAGGTACGGTCCTTTTAAAAGCCATTTCGTTGGTTCTTTGAATTCCGTACTTTCCTACAAAAAATATTCTTCATGACAAAAAATTGGACGTTTTCTACGTGGGGTTTTCAGTTATAGATTTTTCAGCAGTAGGTTTTCTTGGCCCTTTAAAGACTTTCAAGACTCAACGCCAAAAAGTCATGTTCCTGTATAAGTCGAATTTTCACTGGCAAAGCCATGCATTTCTATGGTTTGATTTCCAAACTCGTGGTTTTACTTATCAAGGGGGAAATTCATCGTAACAATGTTCAGCTGCTTTAAGACTAAAAGCGAAAAAAAATTTACCACGCGAGGTTTATTTATTAGCGCGATGTCTCATATTAAACTGATCACGGAGACACGCGTTTATATATGCCACACAAACATGAAATCTATGGGCTTTTTTTACAGTTTTTCGAAAGTTTTTGCGGAAAATGTTATAAAAAATATTCTACAGGAAATGAACTTAGAATGGACTGGGTTTGAGACAGCAACAATTACAAGTGATTATGTACTACATAAAATCCGAATGCAAAAACGAATGCACATACACCGCAAAAACGAACAATACTTTTATTTTTCTTTAACTCTTAAAGATACAGAGATTGTTCCCAAGTTACTATTTTGATGCGACTCTTGAGTAACAGCTCCTGTGTTCCACAATCGATTTCTTGTTATTTATTTATATTTGATGACACTGGTGATCCATTCAAAACAGAGAATGGCCATCACTCCATAAATCTAACTGACGATGTTGTTCACCTTCAAAGCCTGTTTAAACATAAGACAGGAAGTTTGTTAAAGGGGTGCATATAATGCTGTTTCCTCAAAAAAATAAATACTACTGCTAGAGGACACAAATGCGGGATGCGACAGCAAACATGACACAAATGGATGGATGAATTTGTCTGTTATTAATGTTTCTGTCGGGAGCTTTTTACTGCATCCAGGTGAGCCCCTTTTGTAAGTTGTACATCATGGAAGAATTATATAGCAGAAACGTATACATTAAACAAGAATGTGGTTCAATACAGAGGAGAAGCTGGTCTCATTCAACATCATTTGTGAATGAAATGTCTCACAAATTAGCATATCAACAAATGTAGTATCTACCAAATGGTATCATTTAGGAATAAATGCAATTTTTTTGCAACAGAAGCCAGGATTTATTTAAAAGGTGTATTGATAACGTTTCATTTCGTGCTATTTTGGGGTTGGGAGTTAGGCTAGATTTTCTTTAAAACGCCATAATATTATATTTATTTGCATAATGAAATATAAACAAACAGTGTACCATCAAAATAAGGTGGAATTCAAACCGATTGCTGTAATTTTTTTCCTTTGTATAACTAAATGATAGAATATTCTTATTTTCAAAACACAATCTTACTTGGCGTCATCATATTGATTTAAATTTATAGTTGAAGTGCGTGTATTTTATCACATGAGGCACGATTTACGGACAGATTTTCAGCGTAAGCTTTTCTGTAAGCCGCTTACAGGGCTTACAACCGAGCGGGGGACTGGGAGCTGTTGCGAGTAACTTACGTCGATCGATACTGTATGTGGTCCTTGGTTCGCGTGTAAAAGTCATTAACTTGAATATCTTACCCGAATCTTCATGTAACGAGCTGAAATACTCCCTGAAGATAGCTTTTATGTTCCTGTCGATAATCCTGAAGTTTCAAGTTCCAGACATAAATATTTTGCATGGAATTCGCAAAAAGGCGACCGTTTTCGATGGTCCTTGGTCCGCGAATCTGGTCCTTGGTCCGCGTCTCAGGTAGGCAGCACGATAAAAACGTAAAAATGTTATAGTTTCCACACGAAAACGTGATTTTCACAGTTTTTCTTGTATTTTTTCCTTTTCTTGATGCAATTAAGCTAAAAAATTTTTCGGAAGATGTTGTGAGCATAAAATAATCTGCTTTTCTTTCAAAGACTTCAGACAACAGTCTCCTCGAGTCTCCCACACGAGCGTCGACGAGCGGTTTTCAGCGCGGTCGAAAATAATTATCAAAAACTCTGTATGTACTCGAGGTATTTAAAAAGAGAACTTGTAGACATGTATAGGGACGACTTTCAAAACATTCTTCGAAAACAAAGGCCGTCGCTTTTTACTTTGGAAAGTTTTATTCAACCAAGGTCATAGGACGCGGACCAAGGACCACTAAGCGAAATTTGGTGATATTTTTCAAGAGTCGCTAAAACAAAAAATTCAGCGTCTACAGCAATATGCTTCCAACAGCAGAAATAAGATGATCTGAAAACCTGTTCTGAAAAAAGGCAAGTCTTCCCGTTGGGGTTTAGTTATTCGCAGGCTAAGTAAACTTGACCACGTAATTTACGGTGCCGCAAAAATCCAAACTTCAAGAAAGACAAATTAACCTACCTGTCAACAAACTTTAATTGCACGTCCTCACCCGCAGCAAGAAGGCTGAAACTTCGTCATATGAAAGAATGCTAATCAGTAAATCACGATATCTTTCATTATTCAACGTATTTTTTTTCTTGACGAAATATTTTATCATTTTCGGAAAAGACGCTGACCAAGGGCATCGGGGACTTCCGCGGACCAAAGACCACATGGTCGGCATTATATTCTACCCACCAAAACCACATCGATCGAGAGGGACTGAGATTGAATTGCGAATAACTTTAAAGTCTTAACCGAAGATTATCGGAAAATGTACGGATGATATGCATGAACAACCGAATATCCGAAGACTAGATCGGACGTTCTAACCACTGAACCACCAGGGCTCTAGCGTTAGTGAAGTCGGAATTCTACCATACCAGCAGAGTGTACTACACTTCTGTACTGGGAGCTGAAAGAAAGAGAAAGGCTCGAGAAAGGCTGCGTCCATTTCACAGTTGTGGGGGTGCAGAAAATATATCAGGGGGGTACAATTTCATGCATAATGACTGAGATGTTAGTAAGATGTTGGAAACGAGCAAAGCGGAGAGAACGAATCGCGAAGCTCGCTGGTAAGTGCTAGTTCTTTCTCACGTGGAGAAAAATCAAGAACAACTTCTGGAACCAGGGTAGCTAGGTGTAAATTACAGCGAGTTTTATATCCCCCCCGACCTGCAAGAAGAGGATTCTTTCCGGCATGGATTTTATCGACTATATCATACATGCCAACCCTCCCGGATTATCCGGGAGTCTCCCGGATACGACACCAATCTCCCGGTCTCCCGTACGGGTCGCTTTATCTCCCGGATAAAATCATCTTTTGAGCTTTTCTGTGCCTTAGTTTGAAATTTAGCCCATTTTTAGCTCAAAACTTGAATTTTTCTTATTCCTAACTGTAGTACGGTTTCTGAGGCATTTTACACCTATTTAGTCACTGACAAAGATTATTTCTGGCATCAAAACAATGATCGCGAATTTGGATAGTATCTACTTCATGTAAGACTTGATATAATGTCCTAAATTTCCGGGGTAGGGGGCTAGTGAAAAACAGAGAGTCTCCAGATTTTTAATCTCTAGAGGTTGGCATCTCTGCTATATTGACTTGCAAAATTATTTATGATTGACTTCCAAAATTCTAAATTTGTAAGACTTCTGAATGTACATTCACAATTGCGTTTTTCGCTGCCGTTTCATAATTACGATCACAAGCAACGAACCTTGAAACACAAAAACACACAAAACGGATCGAAATCCACCAATCACAAATCACAAACCTTGACCTTTTGAACCCGTTAAAGTAAAGTTTTGTTTTCTAAGAGGTCCGTTAAGATGATTGACG
Source organism: Porites rus (assembly GCA_964035705.1). NCBI lineage: Eukaryota > Metazoa > Cnidaria > Anthozoa > Scleractinia > Poritidae > Porites > Porites rus. The sequence goes on from OZ037998.1 coordinate 10,075,119, forward strand.
GCAGCAAAATACGCAATCGTCAGTTGGCTTTTAGCCTGCGAAAACATCCGTTTCTCCTCGCTCTTCGCCGCTGGAGGAGAAACGGATGTTTTCGCAGGCTAGTTGGCTTTTGAACTTCACAATTCGCATGTTTGTGAAAAGCGCAGTAATAGATAGGGCGCGATCCGTTCATCCAAAATTCCAACTGGTCCGACCGGGAATAGTGGACCACCTCAAAAGGTGTACCCGTTTTTTCGAAACTTTTCCGGTTGGTCCGACAGGGGCGCCCAACGTCAATTTTCGGAAAATATCTGTTCGGAAGACTATTTGAGATCTAGAATTTTCGGAACATTTGTTGTACAATTTCTTGCTTACCTGCCTCTCCTTAGATTTTCGAACATCTAAAAAATGGTATAATTGCCCATTTTGAAGGGATTTTTACCCTGAAAAGATCACCTAGAATTTTCTGGAGCCTTTTTTCTGGCTAAAATTTTCGAAAAGGTAAGTTTTGATCCCTATAATTTTCGGATCACTAGACTTTCAGCTAGGAAATCCGAACAGATAAAAAATTTTTAGGGGATAAAAATATGCCTATATTTACCGTTTAAATACTAAAATACGTTTAAAAATGCTATGTTAAGTGGTTTTGAACTATATTCTCGTTGGGTGCCCCTGGACCGAACCGATCCATTGAGTTTTGGACCGAAATTTCCGGAAATTTTGGTTGAATGGATCCCGCCCTTAATACACACCAAAGTTCCCAAAATCTTTGTCCACTTTGAAGCAGGAAAACTTGGTCGTCGATCTCGTTTCAAACTCTGCGATGCGTTCTCAGCAATTTTCCTATCGAACGCGGGTTCGTAACTTAAAATTCTCGCCATGATGTTCTTGTTTGTTTCCGGGGATAAAAGTAAAAAAATAAAATATTTTGTATGTGTAAACAATAACAACTTATAAAAACCATGATTAAAATTTTCATTGTGTCAATAATTATTATGCTTTATGAGTATGGTCTTAAAAAGTCCGTCAGTACTTTGCAGAAGCGTAAGTATGCGCCTAAAAAAAATAAAATCCTTGCCTCTTTGGAGATTTAACAATGGTTATAGGTAAGGGCTCATATGTGCGGTCTGGACAGGTCGAGTGGTTTTGGTGGATGTAGACTTCAACATCCACCAAAACCACCAACAACCACCAACAGTGTCCGGGGCTAGATGTGTATCACGTAGCCCCATGAAATATCTGAAACATGTTTTAAAACTTCATGAACAATATTTGCCGAAATACAGTTATACTCGTTATATTCATCCTTTGTTGGCGAGAACGCGATCTCCCAAATATAATATATATAAAGCTCACTGAGCACAAAGAAAGGCGAATCCGCGAGAGGCGAATACATCAAAACATCGTAGGCATCTTTCCTTGGTATCACATGTCACAAGGTGTCCAAAATTCAATCTCAGTCCCTCTCGATCGATGTGGTTTTGGTGGATAGAATATAATGCCGACCAGACCACATACTGTACACGGACACCAAATCAACACATTAAACAACAGAGTAAGTATAACGATTCAATAGTCATAAGAGGCGCTGCACATTTACTCCTCTTCGTTCTTGAAGCCACGATAATAAATAAACTTTGATTGTAAGCTTATTTAGAATACTTTGATCTTCCTTTAATGAAACAGGCCGATATACCCACATGGAATCTCTTTTGTCAATGTAAGCTTAATTTTTGCAGTTAAGTCATAAATAAAGTTAGCGATGAAAAAAAATATGAAATTATTTTCTTATTGACCAAAAGAAGCGTAAATAATTTTACAAATAAGAGTACGAATTCGAATCGACCGAAAGTGGGTATTCCAACCACCGTAAATCGGAACTGCGCAGACTGCCGAAAGATCGTTTGGTCTACACAAGACTGATATTTATGTAAGCTTAACTTGTGGATATTTTTTAAACCTAAGCCTTATTTACTACCACACAGGGCCATAATGTTTCACAAATGTTTGGAAAAAAAATGTGGTCAATTAGAGAACTGCACGCACATGTTTGTTCAAATGTCGAGTTACAAGCACTGCACGTTATTAGTTCTTCCAATTCAGTCTTTAGGATTCCTATTTAATAAAGCTCACTTAAATTTATTGACAAAACTGGTCATGTTGATTGCTAGTATTTGTTGAAGAAGTTTTAAAACAGGCGAGCGGAAATAATGATAATATCAATATGTCATTGATACTGAATTTTTTAAGCTAACATTTCTCAGTAAATGCTATATAATTTCATGAAATAACTTCTTGGTCCAATGTATAATTGCATTGATTCACAAGGACTGTGTTGACATATTCAGCATGCTGGCTTTCTTATTAGAAGTAGGGCAAGGTCATAAAAACAAACCGATGACCAACTCCAGTTACCTGGAACCTTAATTATTAGTATTAATTAATATTGTACACAAAAATCTAGCCATTCTTTAATTCCCTGAAAAATACAGTATTCAAAATTTTACATCACTTCTAAACCACCGTCATACACTTTGAGAAAAAAAAGTTTCATCTGTTATTATTAGAGGCAGGTCATTATAACAGGGTTATTTAAATTGGGCTTGCAAATATACAGTTTGAGATAAAAGGTGAGATATGATTGTGGACCAGAAGGGTGTGCAGTAATGCCAACTGAACTTTACTATGGTTTTTTCCAAAACAAGTGATATTTTTTCTTAAGATTACATTTATTAAAGATATGTCTCCATGGAGAGCTAACCAACGTTACTTAAGGTGGCTCGATACAGTTTTTCAGGGTCAATACCTGCCAAGTTTGAGCATAAACTACGTCGCCATAAACAACGTTTTGGAAAAATTGCCACCACAGTTGTATTAGATAAAGATGAATTATTAGTGAATTATAAATTATTAGCTCATTTGTTAAAGTAGACCAAAATGTTCAAAAAACCGCTCACAAGAGCGCCGCGATACATACTAATCAAACCCTTCTTTCTAGCAATCGGCTGGAGCTATCTCCTTGATCTTTCACACACGTTTTTAAAAAGACTGAAACTACTATGAGGTGTAATTGCATTTCAAAAGCGCTTCGTTTTCTACAGATAACAGCCGAACACCAAGATTGTCCATTTTTTACCGTATTTCTAACCACAAAATCTTTATCCCAAAATATTTCGATAACGCTCTTACAGATTTCGCTTAAACTTCACGAACATCGAGGCTGCTATTGGAGGAAAAAGCTCCCGTGAATGATTTTCGAAGAACAGTTCCCAGTGCCGAAATATACTGCTGCAAGTAAAATAGGTAATAGCGTCATTTCGTTGCTATGACAACTCCGATGCCGTTGCAACCCTGATAAAAACAAGTTTTCATCTTCATCTAATACAACTGTGGTGGCAATTTTTCCAAAACTTTGTTTATGGCGACGTAGTTTATGCTCAAACTTGGCAGGTATTGACCCTGAAAAACTGTATCGAGCAACCTTAAAGCAACTGCCACTAAGGCCTGTACCCAGTTCAAAGGGACGGCCCACTAGGGGATCAGGTTCAAATCTCGTCGGCCCTTTTCTTGAGCCAGTAATCCTGCATCCCTCTAACCTAAGCTTTGTCTGTAACCTCTCTAGCCAGTAAGCCCTGTAAGCCCCTAAGCCCTGTAAGCCCGTAAGCCCTGTGAGCCCGTAAGCCCGTAAGCCCTGTAAGCCCGTAAGCAGTGTAACACTGTAAGCATGTAAGCCCTGTAAGCCCTGTTAGCCCTGTAAGCCCTGTAAGCCCTATAAGCCCTGTAAGCCCTGTTAGTCCTGTTAGTCCTGTTAGCCCTGTAAGCCCTGTTAGCCCTGTAAGCCCTGTAAGCCCTGTAAGCCCTGTAAGCCCTGTTAGCCCTTTTAGCCCTGTAAGCCCTGTTAGCCCTGTAAGCCCTGTAAGCCCTGTTAGCCCTGTAAGCCCTGTAAGCCTTGTTAGCCCTGTTAGCCATGTAAGCCCTGTTAGCCCTGTAAGCCCTGTTAGCCCTGTAAGCCCCGTAAGCCCTGTTAGCCTTGTAAGCCCTGTTAGCCCTGTAAGCCATGTAAGCCCTGTAAACCCTGTAAGACCTGTAAGCCCTGTAAGCCCTGTTAGCCCTGTAAGCCCTGTAAGCCCTGTTAGCCCTGTTAGCCCTGTAAGCCCTATAAGCCCTGTTAGCCCTGTAAGCCCTGTTAGCCCTGTAAGCCCTGTTAGCCCTGTAAGCCCTGTAAACCCTGTTAGCCCTGTAAGCCCTGTTAGCCCTGTTAGCCCTGTAAGCCCTGTAAGCCCTGTTAGCCCTGTAAGCCATGTAAGCCCTGTAAACCCTGTAAGACCTGTAAGCCCTGTAAGCCCTGTTAGCCCTGTAAGCCCTGTTAGCCCTGTAAGCCCTGTAAGCCCTGTTAGCCCTGTAAGCCCTGTTAGCCCTGTTAGCCCTATAAGCCCTGTAAGCCCTGTTAGTCCTGTTAGCCCTGTAAGCCCTGTAAGCCCTGTAAGCCCTGTAAGCCCTGTAAGCCATGTTAGCCCTTTTAGCCCTGTAAGCCCTGTTAGCCCTGTAAGCCCTGTAAGCCCTGTTAGCCATGTAAGCCCTGTAAGCCCTGTTAGCCCTGTTAGCCATGTAAGCCCTGTTAGCCCTGTAAGCCCTGTTAGCCCTGTTAGCCCTGTAAGCCCTGTAAGCCCTGTTAGCCCTGTTAGCCTTGTAAGCCCTGTTAGCCCTGTTAGCCCTGTTAGCCCTGTAAGCCATGTAAGCCCTGTAAACCCTGTAAGCCCTGTAAGCCCTGTAAGCCCTGTTAGCCCTATAAGCCCTGTTAGCCCTGTAAGCCCTGTTAGCCCTGTAGGCCCTGTTAGCCCTGTAAGCCCTGTAAACCCTGTTAGCCCTGTAAGCCCTGTAAGCCCTGTAAGCCCTGTAAGCCCTGTAAGCCATGTTAGCCCTTTTAGCCCTGTAAGCCCTGTTAGCCCTGTAAGCCCTGTAAGCCCTGTTAGCCATGTAAGCCCTGTAAGCCCTGTTAGCCCTGTTAGCCATGTAAGCCCTGTTAGCCCTGTAAGCCCTGTTAGCCCTGTTAGCCCTGTAAGCCCTGTAAGCCCTGTTAGCCCTGTTAGCCTTGTAAGCCCTGTTAGCCCTGTTAGCCCTGTTAGCCCTGTAAGCCATGTAAGCCCTGTAAACCCTGTAAGCCCTGTAAGCCCTGTAAGCCCTGTTAGCCCTATAAGCCCTGTTAGCCCTGTAAGCCCTGTTAGCCCTGTAGGCCCTGTTAGCCCTGTAAGCCCTGTAAACCCTGTTAGCCCTGTAAGCCCTGTTAGCCATGTTAGCCCTGTAAGCCCTGTTAGCCCTGTAAGCCATGTAAGCCCTGTAAACCCTGTAAGACCTGTAAGCCCTGTAAGCCCTGTTAGCCCTGTAAGCCCTGTTAGCCCTGTAAGCCCTGTAAGCCCTGTTAGCCCTGTTAGCCCTGTAAGCCCTGTAAGCCCTGTTAGCCCTGTAAGCCCTGTTAGCCCTGTAAGCCATGAAAGCCCTGTAAACCCTGTAAGACCTGTAAGCCCTGTAAGCCCTGTTAGCCCTGTAAGCCCTGTAAGCCCTGTTAGCCCTTTAAGCCCTATAAGCCCTGTTAGCCCTGTAAGCCTTGTAAGCCCTGTTAGCCCTGTAAGCCCTGTTAGCCCTGTTAGCCATGTAAGCCCTGTTAGCCATGTAAGCCCTGTTAGCCCAGTTAGCCCTGTAAGCCCTGTTAGCCCTGTTAGCCTTGTAAGCCCTGTTAGCCCTGTTAGCCCTGTAAGCCCTGTAATCCCTGTTAGCCCTGTTAGCCTTGTAAGCCCTGTTAGCCCTGTTAGCCCTGTTAGCCCTGTTAGCCCTGTAAGCCATGTAAGCCCTGTAAACCCTGTAAGACCTGTAAGCCCTGTAAGCCCTGTTAGCCCTGTAAGCCCTGTTAGCCCTGTTAGCCCTGTAAGCCCTGTTAGCCCTGTAAGCCCTGTTAGCCCTGTAAGCCCTGTAAACCCTGTAAGCCCTGTAAGCCCTGTAAGCCCTGTAAGCCCTGTTAGCCCTGTAAGCCCTGTTAGCCCTGTTAGCCCTGTAAGCCTTGTAAGCCCTGTAAGCCCTGTTAGCCCTGTAAGCCCTGTAAGCCCTGTTAGCCCTGTAAGCCCTGTAAGCCCTGTAAACCCTGTAAGCCCTGTAAACCTGTAAGCCCAGTAAGCCCTGTAAGCCCTGTAAGCCTGTAAGCCATGTAAGCCCTGTAAGCCCTGTTAGCCCTGTAAGCCCTGTAAGCCCTGTAAGCCCTGTTAGCCCTGTAAGCCATGTAAGCCCTGTAAGCCCTGTTAGCCTTGTAAGCCCTGTTAGCCCTGTTAGCCTTGTAAGCCCTGTAAGACCTGTAAGCCCTGTAAGCCCTGTAAACCTGTAAGCCCTGTAAGTGCTGTAAGCCCTGTAAGCCCTGTAAGCCATGTAAGCCCTGTTAGCCCTGTTAGCCCTGTAAGCCATGTAAGCCCTGTAAGCCCTGTAAGCCATGTAAGCTCTGTAAGCCCTGTTAGCCCTGTTAGCCCTGTAAGCCCTGTTAGCCCTGTAAGCCCTGTAAGCCCTGTAAGCCTGTAAGCCCTGTAAGCCATGTAAGTGTTTCTACCTTTTAAGGCGGTATAGTTCGTACGTTGATGGGCTAATGGATGAGGGTAATGAAAAAAAAATAGAGTGGGTGGACGGTCATGGTGAGGTGAGTTTCAACACGTATAAGTGAGGTTACCATGGCAACCACGTTAAGTTGAAGAAATCTAGCTAAACTGAAATAACAGTGAACCTTATTTTCAAAGCAAATTTCAGTACCTTGCAAGCCCTGTAAGCCGCTTACACGAAAGCTTACGCTGAAAACCTGTCCGTAAATCGTGCCTGGTATATATTTTATTTCTCAGAGACGACGTACCGGTGAAGAAAGCTAAAATTACTGCGGAAGGCGATTTTTCACAGCCTTCATCAAAGCGCCATTCATTCGCGGAAGTATTCTTAGTTTCATTCATCATTAACTTATTCTGGGGAGAAAGGCAAGATTTCGAGATAAACAAGCCAGAGAAAGGGTGAAAAACAGTTTCACGGCAGAATGGACACTTAATTAACCACTGTATTCCTGAAACGGTTAAGTTCGATTTCAGAGTTATACTATTGAGAAGAAATAAGTATCTATAGGATAATTGTTTAACGAAAAATTATCATACTGACCTTTTCCTCCTGCTCAAAAAATGTGCACGAAATGTTAGGTCGTAAGAACATTCAGCCGCCATCTTGTCTTCGATGTACTGTTTTACGAAGGAAAGACTGTCCTCTCAAGGGCGACAGCGAGGCTACAATAAATTCACTTTCATCGTAGAAATACCACGATACCTTGACGAACACTTTTGTGGAACGTAGAACCCAATACACGTCATTCAGCTCCAGAAAACAGCCTGCCAGAATGCTGGTATTGAAGGTAAACAATTCACAGAAAATGCCTCTGTGGCACTTCTTGGTGGCACTTCTTTAGTGGCACTTCAACAGCTCATATTGACGCATGCGCATACAAAATGCCCTCCTGTTACAAAGACACTTTTTGAAGGCCTCAGAGGACAGTTGTGATGTGGCTTCGCAGGGCGCTTACAATTGTCAATAAAAGTTCTGACTCAAACAGCATACCCAATATCCATATCCAGAGTAGTACAGTTGACTCCCGATAACTCGAACCCTCGTTAACTCGAACCTCGCGCTAACTCGAACCAAAATCGATTTCCCCTGGATTTCCGTCATACATTTACTGTAATTTTACCCTCGATAACTCGAAACTCCCGCTAACTCGAAGTAATTTTTGTTCCCCCTCAGATCATTTCTATATAATTTTACCCCCAAAACTCGAACCATGTTTTGGGCCCTTAAAAAGTCGGGAAAAAACTGTGTACTGCCTCCGAAACATTGAATTTTGAATTTCCCATCGACCTGTTGTAGGCATATAGTTTACTAGTCAGGATCGATAGTAGAGAGTGATGTTGTTTGTCACAAATCTAACTTGAAATAGCTTTACTTCTCAAAAAGTAAAATGTATGCTCTATTTGGGCAACGTTTTGTTACTTTACGTTCTGATTTATAATTTTTATAAGTATCTTTGAATTTTCACTCAACATTTCTACAATTCTGTCGTGATTAAATGTGATTAAAGTGCTCACCGTGCAGTAAAAACTGTATTTTACCTTACTCTCGGCTATTTTCCTCGATCTCCCGATAACTCGAACTCCCGATAACTCGAACCTTTCTCTATTTCCCTCGAAGGTTCGAGTTATCGGGAGTCGACTGTGATTCAAAATTTCTTGACTGTATATGTACAATTCCGTAGATACGTCGCTGAGCTAAGCATGAATTCAACGGCGAACGGATCCAGCGGATCTTAGAGCTGCTTAAATTTTTCTGCGTTGAAAATCGGAGGAACCGTTACCTACTGTCTGATCATCATCGTTTCACTGGTCGCAAATTCTCTCATTGTTATCATCGTTTGTAAAACGCCGAACTTAAGAATACCGATAAATTATTTTATCGCAAACATGGCCTCATCTGATTTGTTGTTTCCAGTATTCTCGATACCTTTTAAAATTGTCACTCTTGCACGCCAACTCGTTTCTTATCGGTGGTCAGCTTGGTGAGGCCTTGTGTAAGGTTCTCCCTTTCTTCGGTAGCGTTTCCTTTGTCGTTTCGATTCAGAATCTGATTCTGATAGCAGTGGATCGATTTGGAGCCCTGGTGTTTCCACTCCGTTCCCCACTCATCAGATCCAAGCTGTGTCCCTTCTTCATTCTTGCCATGTGGATGTTTGCCAAAGTTTTTATTTCGCCAGACTTGTTGGCCTTCGAACTGGTTGAATACCCGGAGGGAGCCAGTTGTGTACGGAGATGGAAGAAAGTATTCGGAGAATCCTTGTCCTTTGCCAGTATCCTACTAGCTCACAACATTCTGTTTACCTACATACCTGTGCTGTTGCTATTCATTCTTTACTTCATCATTGTTATCAAGCTCAAGACACAGGTAAACCCCCGCCGGGGGTAAACCCAGGTGAACGGTCCGCCAACAATCAGCAACAGCGGAAAAGAAGAAACAGAAACGTTCTTCAAATGTCCATTGCAATCGTAACAGTGTTCGTGCTTTGCTGGTTACCTTACAATACTAACCATTTAATCATACAGTATCAGGACAGTTCTGCCCATTTCTCGTGTAGTTTCTCGATATATTTTTATGTAACCTACTTTTTGATTCACGCTTACTGTGCTATCAACCCGATTATCTGCTTCACGTTTAGTAGTAAATATCGCCAAGGTGTAAAAAGACTCATGAAATGTTCTTTTGTAAAGGCCTAAGTCGCAAAAATGTGCTTTTGATATGCATGAATATGTCAAGAGTTAGAGGTTCATGACTGTCAATGTACTTTGAGAAATAAAATGTGTTCCAGTTTATGCTCCTCTGCCTCTGCCCTGCCATGACTGCGAAGAGTGATAGCATAGGCGACGTATTGTAAGAGTTTGGGTGGTAATAACAATGCCGGATCCAGACCTTGAGATAAGGGGGGTCCAGGTCATCCAGACCCTTAGATAGGGGGGGGGGGGGGAGCCGGTCTCCAAAAAAAAGTTTTTTCGGCCCTTCGGATCTCGGTTTGGTCTAAAACTAATGGGTGGCCCGGGCCCCCCGGGCCCCTCCCTTGGATCCGCCACCGAATAAAACTCAGGGATTGACCATGCACCCTCTCAGCAGCAGAGCTGTTCATTCGCTGGCTTGATCACTTGGCGTCACTCAACAAATTAGGAGGTTCTGCTCGCAGGGTGAGATGGACCATTAGAAACGTTATGGGAGTGGGGTGGGGGGAGTACAAAATAAATATTCATGCAAGGGGGAAATAAGCTGAAAAATAAAAAGAAACGTTAACGAAAACAGTTTAAAATTTCCACGCATATACATGCCTGGTCTCCAAATGTCTTTTCACTAATCAATTTCTAAATACAGCTACAATGGCTTTAAAGTATTCATTAATCTGCTCAGCTTGAAAGCTGAGCTTTAATCTGCTTCAGCTTCATTAATCTGCTCAACTTCCTACTCTTCACTTTTCCGGTGGATAGCGCTATCCACCGGAAAAATATGTAGTATAGCAGGGGCGGCGGTTCCTTTTTCCTTTTTTCCGCCCCGCCAACATTTCGCGTGCCTTTCCCCAATATCTGAGAGCCTGGAGGAAAAAGTAATTTTAGTCGATTTCATTCTACTATAAGTTTTAGTGAGAATAGAAGCAGCAACAAGAACGATCACAATGTTGTGATCAGGAAAGGGCTTAACCTCCTTTACTAAATATAACAGTGCTAACTTTTTGGTGAAAAAAAAGTACAATGAAGCTTTCCGGCGTGTCTATTTTTTGAAAAAAACTTTAAAAATCTAATACTCATAGTCGTTCTTGTCCTCGAATCTTAAAGTCTCTGATGTTTTACAAAAGTAGGTGGGTTAACAACAGAAACAGGCAGCAAAGACATAAATCTGTGTGGTGGTTAAGTGTTAAGTGTTTAGTGTGCCATTTTTTGCACAAAACCGTCCCTTTGCTGGATGGCAAACGACGCAGTGGGACCTTGAAAGGAAGGATTCACATAAGTTTTTTGAATGATGTATAATCACTTTGTTTTTCTTGCCCCTCTGTGCCGTTTGCCATCCAGCAAGATGTTTTTTTGGGCCATGTGACTGTTCTGTGCAAAGGGCCTATTGTCAGATGCCGGATTACTTTGACTGGGCTGTACTGCCGCTATGAATTCAATGTTTCTTAGTCCATTGTGAATATTCTTGATGCAATATCAGAAATGATCCAATCAATGCCATCCAACAGATTTTCTCCTGTTACAGCGCTGCACCACTGAATGTTCCAGTGATGTGTCTTGATGGCTTCCAGATTAAGGGCCTACAAAAAGGAAACAAATACAGCTGTACACAGTTAGAGTACATTAACTCCTATTCATGTTTCGTGCCATTCTCCACAGATACCCTGTGGAGTCATGCAGAGTGAGCATGGGTAATGGCAAACTGATCGTTTTGATACAAGTTGTTTTGATGGAACCTCAAGCATTGAAATTACATAAAAATTTTGATCACTTCAAGTATAGTCTGCACATGAACGAGAAAAACATTAATTTTGGGCTGAATATTCTTTGTTCCTTAAGTCAAGTAAACAAAACTATCTACACCTTGACTGAATAAACTTGTATCAAAATGACTTGTATCCGAATGAGTTTGTATCAAAATGACTGGTAAACCTTGGTAATGTGGCCCTGGTTCATAGCCCAAGGGCATAAGACAGGTGGAATGGCAACAAATGACACAAGGATCAATGGACTGAAACTGCAGTGACAGCAACAAAGACAACCACAAAGTAATAAAATCTATTTTAGTACACAGGGACATGACTTCCTCTTCAAATGTAAAATTCAGGCTAGACACATTGATTCTCCCCAAACTCCATCCCCCTAATCCATAAAACGACCTTGAGATATTATATTATCTGCTAATTCATCTGAAACACTAGAGAATTCGCTTAATGTGCAACTGATCTACAGACATTGCTTACAACTCATCAGGCACAATTAAACTTACATCTTTAATTTCTTCTGCTGATAATGCACCAGGAAGGTCCTGCTTGTTTGCAAAAACTAACAGCGTAGCACCTGCGAGCCTCTAGTTGAGCAAAAAAACAATTCAGCAGTCAGTATCCACAAGATTGCTTGTTGAGGTCATTGTCTCAGTTTTGGTTTTTAAAATCAGACAAATGCCATGTGAAAGATACAGTCAATCCTCAATTTGCAGACACCTCGTGATTTCAGACACTCAGACATGCAGCAGGTTAATCAACGGCAAAATAAATTAAGATGTTTTGATGAAATTAACCCCTGCTATTATAGACTCTCGCAATCAAGGATGCTACCTTGAAGTCCCAAGGGGTTTAAGTCAATAAACAGGGATCCATATTCCCATTCATCTGGTTGTCCCAGACGACTACAATCTCGTAACTTCAAAAGTCTCCCTTGGGACCAGTGAGGTTTTGCTCAACCACAAAATCTTTTCAAAAATTCTTATAAGATTTTATACATTTTCCCTGTGTTCTGATTACTTCTCATCCCTGATGGTGTAGAATTTATCTACGGAACAATTGCAGGCTCAGTTTTTTGTGAGGCCATTCACAGAAAACGTGACATTACTTATCAAGATGCACGGCATTTTTTCCACAGAAAAAAAGGTGAAGCAGAAGCCGGTGCCTTATAAGCATCAAGATGTGACAGTTTATAGAAGACGTTTCGCTACCTTCAATGGAAAAAAGTGGTGACACAGGAGCCGCTGCCTTATATGGGAGAAAACATATTCCATAAGCGCACCATAAAAAAAAAACTGACTGATCGTAGTGTGACTAATTGTAAAATGTAAATAAAGTGTGCTTAGCCTAGGCCTGTAGCGTGTTGTACTTAACAGTTCAGTTAAAACCCTTTCTTTGCAACTATAATGGAAATAAAGTGCTTATCAGAAATGTTCAAGTTGCACACAATTTTTTCACCATTCTTTTACATAATTCTGCACTTTTGTCCCAGCGGGCAACCCAAATAAAATTTGTAACCCAACAAGCATGCCATCAGGCTTACTTGCCCGGCTGACGACTCTGAGAAAAAACGAATAAACATGTGGTACCTCTTCTAGAAGGAGTCTCTTTAATTCCTCTTTGCAATCAGCAAGTCTGCGCCTGTCAGCACTGTCCACTACCCATATTAAGCCATCAGTGCTTTCAAAGTAATTTCTCCAGTATGAGCGAAGGGACTTCTGTCCACCAACATCCCAAATATTTAACCTAAATCTGTGGGTGGCAATAGATTGTTTTTCTATTAATGAGGGAAAGTTCACATTTTACCCATATACAGTGTAGCAGTTGCAGTGATTTGGTGTACATGTGGCATTAAAAATGTTCATGTTTTTAAAAAGTGATGGTGACATAAGTTGCATGGCCCTTAGCTTGCTGTCACACCTTAAACCCTCCATGGCCTACTAGTTGGAAGTACAGTCCAGGACAGCGAGTACAATATCTCGGTCTATATTTTCAACATTGGTTTTGGAGATTACTTGTCTGGCTGTCGAGTATTTCAAACCTTTGAGGGAATTTAAAGTGCCCTGGGCTTAGAAAACTAATACAACCATACCTCAAAACTTTGAAGTGTTTTCCTATTGTACCAGTCAAAGCAAAGCTTCAACATCCCCTCCCAAGCAAACACCAGTGTATAAATTTCATATACATGTACATGTAGGTCAATTTAAGGTGATTAAATGCCCCACCCTGGGAAAATTACAAAGTTTGTGTGATTTAAGCCAATCCACCATGAAGCCACAACCTTTCCCTTTGAAATCATCTAATCCCCCTTTGTCCCCCTACAAGCTCCAAGACATACATATATCATGTGAAATTGAAGCTAAGGTTCAAATTTCCCACCCCCATGAAAATCATGATAATCAAATTTCCGACACCACAGAACGAAAAAGTGTTTAATGCCCTGGGTATGCCCAAGAGGGGAGGGCAGGGGGTTGCTTAAGCTTCAATTTGACAGATGTGAAGTAGAAGAAAAATTTCTGATGATCTTCACACAGGTCATACTCACTCTCTATGCTCAAGGGTTTTGATGTTAAATCCTAATGTGGGTTCAATTGTGTTAATATCTTCTCCATTAAACTTCTTTAAAATTGTTGTTTTGCCAGCGTTGTCAATAAAGACCTCTGTCAACTGTGTCAAGGAAGTGACATCAATACTAATTTTCTGACTTAAGCTTTTAGTTTCTAATAGACATGGTCACAGTTTTGGAAGCCATCTTGACAAGTAGGCAACCATGTGAGAAAATACGGTGTTTGTATGAGAACCTTACAGTGTATGTCAAATAATATTTCTGTAAAACAGCTGTTCTGAAAACTAAAGCTTCGCTCCTTACGATTCTACTGAAAAAATTTGAGGGCGTTACATGCAGCTACATGCGCTAGGACCACTTTTTACAAATTTTTATACATTTGTCTGTAAAAATTTCTATTCCTGCCGACTAAATTTCACGGGAAAAATTGCAAAGGCAAACACAGTTGCATACGGATAATCTAAAGCAAGCATCTGGGCAATATCGTAACAGTGTTTGTGTTTTGCTGGTCACCTTACTCTATCAACATTTTAATCATAGAATATCAGGACAGTCTCACGAATTTCTCGTGTAGTTTTCGGTTATACTTCGATGTCACCGTTTATATCAGTCACGTGTACTGTGTTATCAACCCGATCATCTGTTTCATATTTAGCATTAATTACCGAAAAGCTCTTAAAAGACTCATAAAATGTTATTTTGTACAGGCGTAGGTCGCAAAAATGTGGTTTTGGTTGAAGAGTTAACTGAGTGCGAGGTTTGTGGAACACTCCCGAATAAATGTATCATGACTATCAATGTATTTTTAGTAGTAATTCTCGAAAAGGTCTTAGCAGACTTATGAAACGTTCTCTTGTACAGGTGTAATTAAGTCGCAAAAATGTGCTTTTGACTGAATATGTTAAGATTTAGAGGTAGGTGGAACACTCGCGAATGAAAAATCGCCACGACTGCCGTTGGCTTACTTAACTGAGGATTAAGTCTGGCATGACTGCGAAATATGACAGCATAGGCCACGTGTTATGAAAGGTTGGGCGGTAAATAAGACTCAGGGACGGACCATTAGAAACGTTATTGGGGCCGTAGGCAGGTGAAGTACAACTCTACAACTAACAACTCCTAATTACTACAGAACCGCTAAGTGAAAGAAAGGACTAAAACGGGCAATTATAAACATCTGTTGAAATTTTAGCGCCACCCCAAGGTTTGACACTAATGTTTACGTCGTCAAAAGAAATTGAGCAAAGAAAAAAACCGCATGTTTTTGTGGCACCTTCCCCGTTCGCCTTATTGCAAAAAAAATACATGAACCAAAAAGTTTAACAGGAAGTTTAAGCCACGTCGGTATTAATAACAATTATTGTGTTGAGGCCTCGCAAGGGGGCAAAAATTAAAGTTTGAAGATTTGAAACTTAACCGATGGCCTCGATGTATATACTGCGTTGTACAGAAGGCGACAGACAATGGCGGGCGATCCAATCTTGAAACGGTTTCAAACGATTTACCAAGAAGAGACAAAACTACAATAGTGATAAACTGTTATGGTTCGTAGATAAGAAAATTTCCTGCGCTCTTGACCACAAGACTCCCTGATGACTCTTTTACACTTCCACGTGGCGCTAAGCGCCTCATTAAAAATGTTCTTGGCCTGGCGTTGTATTTTTGTTATCTATTTGACGCAAATTCAACAGACGTTTTCAAATGGGCGTTTTGAACACATTAAAATAAACTAACAGCTCTACACTAGTGAAAAATTTGATAATGATAATAATAATAATAACTTCACAAAAAATACAATCCTGGTATTTACATATACTGTTAAGTCACGAAAATGCAAGCAACAGAGGTTATAGACTTCCAAAAAAGTCCTTCGTCCGATTTCATATGCGCGGGCTAAACAAAAGGGGATGCTCTTCGGTTGTTTCTTTATGATATTGTTCAAATTTTGTTTAGAAACCAATTTTTTGTTCTCTGTCTTTGCTTTCCTTGGTTTTATATTGACTGGACAACCCAAGCTTGAAAGTGAAATTTAAGACAAAAAATCGATTTGACAAAGTAAATAACTCGAAGGTTCAATGTTAATGAGTTTTTCCTAGCCAATTACAAGACTTACTCAAGTATTGATATGAGTTTTAAAGCGTTTGAGTCACTCTGGTCATTATAAAAATGATTGCCACAGCGTTATCGAGCGATCGATAAAATTGTAACCAACAGTTCGTAACAATTAAAAGCAGTCAAAGAAGGAACAAGCCTCGTCTATTTGTTGAGTAAGAACCTGTTAGTTTCCGTTTGCCGACAGCAGACTCCTACTTTTAGAATTTCCCGTTTTTATTTCGATCGAGAAGTAAATGATATGAAAACTAGCTGCTTCATGCACACATGTTAGAAGGCATTTATTTTTGCCTCATATTTTCCTGTTAAGCCTGTTAATTGCTTAACGGCAGGCAGCTTCTACCCTGCTTCCTGTGTTTACCTGCCAAATTGTGTACTTTATGATCGTATTGCTAAAGATAACATTTCACACACCTGTTTAAAAATGGTGTTAAGCACGTATTTTCGATTATCTTTTCCGAGGATCGTTTCAGTCTCACCGTAGCTACATGACAGGTCTTTCATGCATTTCTCGTGCAGTTTTTGGCTATACTTTGATGTCATCATGTTTATGTCTAACGCGTACTGTGCTATCAACCCGATTTTCTTTTTAACTTTTAGCAGTAATTGATTACCAAAAAGCTCCTAAAAGACTCATAAAATGTTCTTTTGTTCGGGCGTAGATCGCAAAAATGTGCTTTTGGCTCGCAAATATATCATATATCATGACTATCAGTGTACTCCAGCACTCTGAGAAGGTTTTAATGACTGCGAGAAATGACAGCATAGGCGACGTATTGTAAGAGTTTGGGATAAAACTTGGCCGCGGACCGTTAGAAACGTTATAGGGGCGTGGGCAGGAGAAGTACAACAGTATTCGTTTATGCAAGGGAAAATTTATTAACAGAACATTTAAGGGAAATGTTAACGATAAAAATTCGAATAATGATAATGGTATGAAATATCTCCTAGCAACTCTTAACTGTCTGTCTATTGCTGTAACTTCTGCTGTTCAGCACGTATTGCATTTTTAATTTGTAATCACACATTCATAAATAATTTATTGCAAAGTTTAGCCAATAAAAAAAGCTCAACAACTCGGTTCGGTAGATCGACTAATTGATCTGACATGATTTTCAAACTGTTATTTTAGTACCTTCCTCGCTCTCATTGTTTAAATTCTGTTTAGAAGCCAATAATTTGTTCTCTCTGTTTGCTCTCCTTATTTTATATTGACAGGACAACCCAACCTTAACCCCTTTTAAGGTGATATTTAAAACAGGAAATCGTTTTCACCAAGTAAATGATTTGAAGGTTCAACATATGCTAATAAGCTGCTCCTAGCCAATCGCAAAAGACTTCTCTGGTATTGATATGAGTTAAGCGGGGGAGTGGGGTTTTTTGTAAAGTGCCACATGCCAATTGTAGTACGGGCAGAAGGTTCGCAAACATCAAAGGGAGTAAAAGAAGTAACTAGCCTTCTATTTTTGTTGAAGAGGAACCTATTAATTCTTAGTTAGACTGGAAAACCCAAACTTAACTCCCTTTAAGGTGATATTTAAAATAGGAAATCGTTTTCACCAAGTAAATGATTCGAAGGTTCCATACATGCTAATAAACCTCTCCTATAGCCAATCACAAAAGAATTCTCAGGTATTGATATGAGTTAAGCGGGGGAGTGGGGTTTCTTGTGAAGTGCCACAACGTTATCGAGCAATATTATTGGAGCCAGCAAGTACAGAAGTTCGTAAAAAAATCAAACACGGTAAAAGAAGTAACATAAAGTGTTGTGTTTTTGTTGAAGAAGAACCCATTATAGTTTAGTCTTAAAAGGTAGGTAATTTTAGTACCTTTCTCCCGCCTTGTTATTGTTTAAATTTTGTTTAGTGGCCAATACTTTGTTCTCTCTCATTGCTCCCCCGTCCCTGTTATTTCGACTGGACAACACAAGCTTTTAAAGGGCTTAAAGGAGCAATAAAGAAAGAATTTCTTTCAGACAAAATAAATAACTCGAAGGTTCGATGCTAATGAGTCTCTCCTAGCAAATTACAAAAGGCTTACTTAGGCATAGATGAGTTACCATAAATTAATCTAATGACTAATTGACGCTCCCTTTCAAACAAACGCCTCTTGGCTCACTTAATAAGCGCCGTTCTATGATATTATGTTTGCATTAGACGCCCTTGCTAATAAACATCCTTTGTCTAGTAGACGCACCCATGAAAATTATTTCAAAAATTATTAGAAATTAGCAAAACAGAGCAAAATCATTCAAATTATTCAGTTGCCTGCTTGATTAACAAGACTTTGAGCTTTGCATCTTGTTCAGTGTTTCAAAGTTCCTTTCAAAAGTAGGAATTGATTAGAGAACTAGAAGTTCCTTTTAAAAGTACGAATTGATTAGAGATGACATTACATTGACCCTGAACTAGGATTCTCACATAGCCTGTTTTAAGCGTTCAGATAGTGGGGAGCGGTGTAAAGTAAAGAAAGCGATGAAAAGTAGAGGGGGACTGGGGAGAGAGGTACAGGAACTCCTCCTCCCTCGCTTTTATTTTTTTCGCGCTCCTTTTTACGTCGCATCTTGTTCAGTGTTTCAAAGTTTTATTTAAAAGTTCGAATTGATTGGAGATGGCAACACAATGACCCAGAACTAGGATTCTGACATAGAAGTTGAGTTTTGAAAGAGCGCGGATAAGGCGGCATAGCTAGGCGGTAACAATTGATAGACAGAATATTTTTTATTATTCTGGTATTCATAAGCTCTCTTTACATTTTCGCCGAAAGCATATTTGTTTTGAAAATTAGGTTGTTACATAAATGACAATAAACTCCTTTCTCTTTTAAATGACTCCTGTCATTAAACGCCCCCTGTTGAAACCCTAAAATTATTAAACGCCCTGGGCGTCTATATAGGCCCCGTTCATACTGAGATGGCTTAAATGAGATCGATCTGAGATCGATCTAAAAGATCGGTACTGTTCCATATAATGCTAATAAGCCTCTCCTATAGCCAATCACAAAAGACTTCTTAGGTATTGATATGTGTTAAGCGGGGAAGTGGAGTTTCTTGTAATATATCAAACATGAGATGCAGTGTTTCATCACCAGATGAAACACCGAGAAGAGAGTTGAAAATACGACGCGCAGCGGAGTATTTTTGACGAATGTTTGATATTTCTTCTCAAACAAAACCATTTTTGAAGGAGAAATTAAGGATGCAAAAATGAGCAGTTTTTCATCTGATATCCAAACACTCATTAAACATTAATTTCCTTTGAATTTTCTTTATGAATTATTAATGAGTTTGAGAAGTGAAGTGCCACAACGCAATCGAGCGATAGAATCGTAGTCAACAAGTACAGAAGTTTGTAAAAAAAATCAAAGGCGGTAAAAGAAGTAACAAGTCTTGTGTTTTTGTTGAAGAAGAACCCATTATAATTTAATCTAGACTCTTAGTTTCATAATTTCCCATTTTTTGCTCGATCGAAAAGCAAATGTTATAAAAACTGCATGTTTTATGCACACTTGATGAATATGCACTTTTTTTACCTCATATTTATCTGCTAAGCCTGGGCTTAATTGCTTGAAAGCAGCTGCGCTCGAGTTTAACTGCCAAATTGTGCACTTTATGATCGTGTTGCTAAAGAAAACATTAGTAAAATTAGCATTAAGCACATATTTTCAACAGTTTTAGAGCTGCTTCAAACAGTTTACAGAGAAAAGACAGAACTGCAAGTGGTGACAAATCGTAGTGTTCATAGATGAAAAACTTTCTCCCGCTCTGGATCGCAAGAGCATGATCACTGTTCCTCAGCAGCACAAAAATTTCCTCGTGACCGGGGCTAAAAAAGCTAAGAGCCAGATTAATGCCGCTTAGTTACTGTACTCCTTGACGTTGTATTTTTAGCATTTATTTTACACAAATTCCCTGAACATACGTTTTGAAACGGGCGTTTTGAACACATTAAAATACACTAACAGCTCTTGAAGAGTTACGCTTCCTCGATAATCGATCTTAAAACAGGGGCACCCAACGAGAATATAGTTCAAAACCACTTAAACATAGCATTGTTAAACGTATTTTAGTATTAAAACGGTAGATATAGGCGTATTTATCCCCTAAAAATTTTTCATCTGTTCCATATGAAAGGAAATTGACCCGATCTGTCCATAGTTAATTTATGCAAAAGTCTAGCCAATTATTTTCGATTAACACCTTCTGTAGATCGACTATAAAATGACATGATTTTGAAACTTTAATTTTAGTACCTTTATCCCTGTTATTGTTTAAATTTTGTTCAAACAAACGACTCTTGGCTCATTTAGTAAGCGCCGCTCTATGATATTATGTTTGCATTAGACGCCCTCGCTAATAAACATCCTTTGTCTTGTAGACGCCCCCATAAAAATTATTTCAAAAATTAATAGAAATTAGCAAAATCATTCAAATTATTCATTTCCCTGCTTGATTAACAAGACTTTGAGCATTGCATCTTGTTCAGTGTTTTAAAGTTCCATTTAAAAGTTCGAATTGATTAGAGATGACATTACATTGACCCTGAACTAGGATTCTGACATTGAAGTTGAGATTTGAACCTGCGCGGATAAGGATCTCTAGACGGCCTAGCTAGGCGGTAGCAATTGATAGACAGGATATTCCGCTATTCATAAGCTCTTTTTACATTTTCGCCGAAAGCATATTACTTTTGAAAATTAGGTTGTTACACAAATGACAGTGACTGCCATCTTTTAAACGACTCTGATGATGGTATTACCAAAGATATCATTTTTTGTTGTTTAATCATCTGCTCAATCGATTTCTTAATACAACCAACTGACCTAGATGAGGTGTTCTGATTGGTTTATAACATACTAATATAATACCTCAGGGTTCTGTCAAAAAGTCTTGCCGGAAGATTACAATTAGTACAAAGACAATTTTTGAAGGCCTCAGAGGACCGTTGTGCTGTGACTTCGCAGGGGGCTTACAATTGTCAATAAACGTTTTGACTCAAACAGCATACCCAATATACAGAGTAGTAATTCAAAATTTCTTGACTGTATATGTACGCTGAGCTAAGCATGAATTCAACGGCGAATGGATCCAGCGGATCTTGGAGCTGCTTAAATTTTTCTGCGTGGAAAATCGGAGGAACCGTTACCTACTGTCTGATCATCATCGTTTCACTGGTCGCAAATTCTCTCATTGTTATCATCGTTTGTAAAACGCCGAACTCAAGAAAACCGATAAATGATTTTATCGCAAACATAGCCTCATCTGATTTGTTGTTTCCAGTATTCTCGATACCTTTTAAATTGTCACTCTTGCACGCCAACTCGTTTCTTATCGGTGGTCAGCTTGGTCAGGCCTTGTGTAAGCTTCTCCCTTTCTTTGGTAGCGTTTCCTTTGTCGTTTCGATTCAAAATCTGATTCTGATAGCAGTGGATCGATTTGGAGCTGTGGTGTTTCCACTCCGTTCCCCACTCATCAGATCCAAACTGTGTCCCTTCTTCATTCTCGTCACGTGGATCTTTGCCATAGTTTTTATTTCGCCAGACTTATTGGCCTTTGAACTGGTTGAATACCCGGAGGGAGCCAGTTGTGTACGGAGATGGAAGAAAGTATTCGGAGAATCTTTGTCCTTTACCAGTATCCTACTAGCTCACAACATTCTGTTTACCTACATCCCTGTGCTGCTGTTAGTCATTCTTTACTCCATCATCTTTATCAAGCTCAAGACACAGGTACACCCAGGTGAACAGTCCACCAACAATCAGCAACAGCGGAAAAGAAGAAACAGAAACGTTCTTCAAATGTCCATTGCAATCGTAACAGTGTTCGTGCTTTGCTGGTTACCTTACAAAAACTAACTATTTAATCGTAGAGTATCAGGACAGTTCTGCCCATTTCTCGTGTAGTTTCCAGATATACTATAATGTAACCTACTTAACGGCTAACGCCTACTGTGCTATCAACCCGATTATCTGCTTCATGTTTAGTAGTAATTATCGCCAAGGTGTAAAAAGACTCATGAAATGTTCTTTTGTACAGGCCTAAGTCGCAAAAATGTGCTTTTGATATGCATGAATATGTCAAGAGTTAGAGGTTCATGGAAAAATTTGCCAATAAAAACTATCATGACTGTTAATGTACTTTGAGAAGTAAAATGTGACCAGACCCTTAGATAAAGGGGAGGGGGGGGGGGGAGGGGGGCAGGTCTCCAAAAAATTTTTTTCAACCCTTCGGGCCTTAGTTTGGTCTAAAAATAAGGGGGAGCGGGCCCCCCGGGCCTCTCCCCTGGATCCGCCACTGAATAAAACTCAGGGATGTACCATGCACCCTCTCAGCAGCAGAGCCGTTCATTCGCAAAAATTTGCTTTTAATTGAATATTTTATGAGTTAGAGGTTGTGGAACATTTGCCAATAAAAACTATCCTGAATGTTAATGTACTTTGAGAAATAAAATGTGTTCCAATTTATGTCCCCCCTGCCTCCGCCTTGCCATGACTGCGAAGAGTGACAGCATACGCGACGTATTGTAAGAGTTTGGGTGATAAATAACAGTGCTGGATCCAGACCTTGAGATAAGGGAAGGGGCTCCAGGTCATCCAGATTCTTAGTTTGGGGGGGGGGGGGGGGTGGTCTCCAAAAAAATTTTTTTTGGCCCTTCGGGTCTCGGTTTGGTCTAAAAAAAAATGGGTGGCCCAGGCCCCTCCTTTGGATCCGCCACTGAATAAAACTCAGGAATGGACCATGCACCCTCTCAGCAGCAGAGCTGTTCATTTGCTCGACGCTTGATCACTTGGCGTCACTCAGCAAATTAGGAGGTACTGCTCACAGGGTGAGATGGACTATTAGAAACGTTATGGGGGAGGGGGTGGGTGAACTACAAAATAAATATTCATGCAAGAGGGAAATAACCTGAAAAATAAAAAGAAATGTTAACAAAAACAGTTTAAAATTTCCACGCATATATATGCCTGGTCTCTAAATGTTATTTCACTGATCGATTTCTAAATACAACCACAATGGCTTTAAAGTATTCATTAATCTGCTCAGCTTGAAAGCTGAGCTTTAATCTGCTTCACCTTCATTAATCTGCTCAGTTTCCTACTCTTCACTTTTCTGGTGAATAGCGCTATCCACCTGAAAAATATGTAGTATAGCAGGGACGGCGGTTCCTTTTCCCTTTTTTCCGCCCCTCCAACATTTCGCGTGCCTTTCCCCAATATCTGAGAGCCTGGAGGAAAAACTAATTTTAGTCAATTTCATTCTACTATACGTTTTAGGCATAATAGAAGCAGAAACAAGAACGATCACAATGTTGTGATCAGGAAAGGGCTTAACCTCCTTCACTAAATATAACTGTGCTAACTTTTTGGTGAAAAAAAAAGTACAATGAAGCTTTCCGGGGTGTCTATTTTTTGAAAAAAACTTTAAAAATCTAATACTTATAGTCGTTCTTGTCCTCGAATCTTAAAGTCTCTAATGTTTTACAAAAGTAGGTGGTTAACAACAGAAACAGGCAGCAAAGACATAAATCTGTGTGGTGGTTAAGTGTTGAGTGTTAAGTGTTAAGTGTGCCATTTTTTGCACAAAACAACGCAGTGGGACCTTTAAAGTAAGGATTCATATAAGCTCTTTGAATGATGTATAATCACTTTGTCTTTCTTGTCCCTCTGTGCCGTTTGCCATCCAGGGAGGTGTTTTTTTGTGCGATGTGACCGTTCCATGCAAAGGGCCCATTGCCAGATGATGGATCACTTTGGTTGGGCTGTACTGCAGCTATGAATTCAATGTTTCTTAGTCCATTGTGAATATTCTTGATGCAATATCAGAAATGATCCAATCAATGCCATCCAACAGCTTTTCTCCTGTTACAGCGCTGCACCACTGAATGTTCCAGTGATGTGTCTTGATGGCTTCCAGATTAAGGGCCTACAAAAAGGAAACAAATACAGCTGAAAACAGTTAGAGTACATTAACTCCTAGCCATGTTTGGCGCCAGTCTCCACAAGCTACATTGTGGAGTCATACAGAGTGAGCATGGGTGATGGGAAACTGATCGTTTTGATACAAGTTGCTTTGATCGAACCTCAAGCATTGAAATTACATAACAATTTTGATCACTTCAAGTATAGTCTGCACATGAACAAGAAACACATTAATTTTGGGCTGAATATTCTTTGTTCCTTAAGCCAAGTAAACGAGACTATCTACACCTTGACTGAATAAACTTGTATCGAAATGACTTGTATCTGAATGAGTTTGTATCAAAATGACCGGTAAACCTTGGTAATGCTTTGTTGTGAGAACTTGCTTCCACCTTATGTGATGCTGGTTCAAAGTCCAAGGGTATAAGACAGGTGGAATGGCTACAAATGACACAAGGATGGATGGACTGAAACTGCAGTGACAGCAGCAAAGACAACCACAAAATAATAAAATCTATTTTAGTACACAGGGACATGACTTTCTCTTCAAATGTGAAATTCAGACTAGGCACATAGACTCTCCCCAAACTCCATCCCCCTTATCCATAAAAGGACCTTGAGATATTACATTATCTGCTCATTCATCTGAAACACTAGAGAATTAGCTTAGTGCAACAACTGATCTACAGGTACAAATACTGCTTACAACTCATCAGGCACAATTAAACTTACATCTTTAATTTCTTCTGCTGATAACGCACCAGGAAGGTCCTGCTTGTTAGCAAAAACTAACAGTGTAGCACCCGCGAGCCTCTAGTTGAGCAAAAAAACGAATCAACAGTCAGTATCTACAAGATTGCCTGTTGAGGTCATTGTCTCGGTTTTGGTTTTTACAAATCAAACAAATGCCATGTGAAAAATACAGTCAATTCTCAATTTGCAGACACCTCACGATTTCAGACACTCAGACATGCAGCAAGTTAATTAAGATGTTTTGATGAAATTAACTCCTGCTATTATAGACTCTCGCAATTAAGGACGCTACCTTGAAGTCCCAAGGGGTTTAAGTCAATAAACAGGGATCCAAATTCCCAGTCATCCAGTCGTCCCAGATGACTACAATCTCGTATAGACAATTTATAATTATACTTTATACTATTATACTTCAAAAGTCGCCCTTCACACCAGTGAGGTTTTGCTCAACCACAAAA
Organism: Porites rus; assembly: GCA_964035705.1. Classification (NCBI taxonomy): domain Eukaryota; kingdom Metazoa; phylum Cnidaria; class Anthozoa; order Scleractinia; family Poritidae; genus Porites; species Porites rus. The sequence continues at coordinate 10,099,987 of OZ037998.1, forward strand.
TCTTTTCAAAAATTCTTATATGATTTATACATTTTCCCTGTGTTCTGATTACTTGTCATCTACTTAAAACTTTTAGATTAATGAAGAATAACAAGCAGCTTTTGTCTGTAATGAAATCGTAAGTTTGGGCGCCATTTTCTACGAAACAATGGCTGGTTCACTTTTTTGTGAAGTGCTGCATTCAGAGGCCTGCATTCAGAGGTCATTCATAGAAAACGTGACTGCACTCATCAAGACGTGGCGTTTTTTAGAAGGCATTTCGTCGCCTTCGGCAGTAAAAAAAGGTGAAGCAGAAGCCGTTGCCTTAAATGCATCAAGATGTGACGGTTTTAAGAAAACCCTTTCTTAGTGACTATAACAGAAATAAAATGCTAATCACAAACGTTGTGACACGCGTTGTATTTTCCAATAGTAGTTTACTTTGCATTAGTTTCTTATTTGTTCCTCGATTATGCCTCCTCGCCCAGCGAATCGCCGCAATCGAGCCGTCAATATGGATCCACAATCACTCACGCTAGCCCAACTCAACGTTCTGCCAAGGAATTCGTGATTCTTTTAGCTTCGGCACGAAATCTCGTGACCACGGGTACGAGGCCTCGCTTGGCCCAACGCATCTTTGAACTCGAACATGCAAACAATCAACGCACCTCAGGCCATCGCTCCTCCCTTGCCAGCCTCAACCGAAAATCCTGGCGTTTCCGAGGATCTCCCGGAGAAACTCCGCTCGAAGATATCCAAACGTGAGAACATTGACTTCAATGAACTTCTCTCAGATAACATGTACCCACACCCTTCCTTCGCCTCTTCCCAGAAAAACTTTACCCTGACTGTTGACCCCCACGACGCCACTACCCTTGCCTTTGTACCTTCCCAGTGCAAGAAACGCCCCATCGATGGCCTTTCCTCCTGGCTCGAAGCCTGGAATGTCTTCCTGCGTTCCATCATATCAATCTACCCATCTCTCGCCCCAGACCTCCTCGCATACCAGGCCCAGATCTGCAAGTTTAGCCGGAATTTTAAAGCATCAGCCTGGCTTATGAACGACACAGTCTTTCGCTATATGCCTGCTTCGCATGTCGCCATGTCGTGGGGTTAAGTGAATGAGCAGCTCTATAATGATATTCTGAAGTAAGAGACCCTGCCCTACTGCGTCCATTGCCACACCTATGGTCATCGCACCTTAGGTTGTCCCACTCGATCAAAGCCTGTCCAGCCTTTTCGCCCCTTCTCATCTTCCACAACCACTCCCTCACCCGACACTCTTGGCGCAGCCTCCAACACTCCCCTTCCATCCCGCAACGAGCACCCCCAGCAAGCAGGCATCTGTCGCGACTTCAACCGTCGGGCCTGCCTGCCGTCAGCTGCCCTGCCTAAGGAGGTATCCAATGGTCATACGGCCGGGCCGTTTCAAACACCACCTATCCCAAACCTCCAATGCTCCCCGCTCGGGGTAGTGCCTAAGAAAGACGGCACCTGGCGCATCATCATGGACCTCTCCTCCCCCCATGGGTCCTCAATAAATAATTACATTTCCAAGGAGGAATTCTCATTACACTACGCTACCTTCGATCAAGCTCTATCTCTAGTTGCACGTTCCGGGAAGGATGCCCTCATGGCTAAACTAGACATAAAACACGCTTTCCGGGTTTGCCCAATACGCGTGGAGGACCGCGAACTACTCGGCATTCACTGGCAGGGCCAATACTACATTGATCTCCGCCTCCCCTTTGGTATGCGATCTTCTCCTTATCTCTTCAACCGTTTGGCCGACGCCTTTGAGTGGCTATTGAAGACCAATTATCACATCCAGGACCTCACACATTACCTGGATGACTATTTTACCGTCGGCCCTGCCAACCCTCTGGTCTGTACCCATAATGTTCACACCATTACCCAAGTGGCCTCTCCGGTGGGCATACCCCTGGCTCCCAACAAGCTTGAAGACCCACTACTCAGTTGGTTTTCTGGGTGTTCTGATCGACACTACTTGCATGGAAACCTCCCTACCTGATGATAAACTTCATGAGCTGTTGTCCGAACTCCGTTCTTGGTCCTCCTGTAAAAAATGTCGCAAAAGAGAACTTCTCTCCTTGATTGGCAAGCTGAATTTTGCGTGTCGGATCATCCCCGCAGGTCGCATTTTCCTACGTCGACTTATTGACCTCTCAAACCAGGCACGACTTCCACATCACCACGTCACCATGAACCGCGAAGCCCGCCGTGACATCTTTTGGTGGCTCCGTTTTCTCCCCTCTTGGAATGGCCGTGCCATCATACCCGACCCCAACTGGACAAGATCCCCAGATATGGAACTCTTAACAGACGCCTCGAGAAGTCTCGGCTATGGCATCTTTTACTCGGGTCACTGGATTGCCAACCCCTTGCCTCCTGTACTCCAGAACCGATCGATTCAGTGGAAAGAACTTTACCCCATTGCTCTGGTCTGTCTTCTTTGGGGTCATCAGTGGACCGGAAAGAAGCTCCTCTTTCATTGCGATAATCAAGCGGTAGTGGACATTTGGGCCTCAGGTTCTTCCCGAGACCCCCTTATTATGCACCTTGTCCACTCCATTTTCTTTACTGCTGCCACCAATCACTTTACAGTCCTTGCCACTCATATTGTCGGCACGAGTAATGTTATCGCTGATTCCTTATCCCGTTTGCAGATGTCCCGGTTCCGTCTTCTTGCACCAGCAACAGATTTGGAACCAACTCCTGTCCCTCAGTCAACCACGACCCTTTGGCAGCCCGCCTAACTTTCCTCCAGTCCCAGGCAATAGCGGATTCAACCCGCCGCTCCTACCAGGCAGGCATTCGTCGATACTCCAACCTCTGTGCATCGAGGGGGTGGCCAGGTTTTCCAGCCACAGAGACTACATTACGCTTCTTTGCAGCCTACCTTACTGATCAAGTCAGCTTCAAGACCATAAAGTTATACATGGCAGGAATCCGTTTTGCCCGCACTGAAAACAGCCTACCAGATCCCTTCTTGGCAGCACCCCTCCTTCATCTCCTCCTGCGTGGAATCAAGCGCACCTCGGGCCTCACATCTCGTCAGCGCCTCCCTATCACTATGACCCTTCTTCGGCAGATTAAGGAGGAGTTAGCTCGTGCTCCTGGCTACTTACCGACAGACAAGTTGATGTTGTGGTCAGCTTTTACCTTAGCCTTCTATGGCTTTCTACGGTCCAGTGAATTCATATCACCTTCAGCATCTCAGTTCAATCCCCTAGTGCATCTGTCCACCACCGATGTCTCCTTTCCTTCGACAGGCTGTCTTAATTTACATCTGAAGGCATCCAAGACGGATCCATACCGGCAGGGCTGTTCGCTATTGATTGCCTCATCTCATCGTTCTGTCTGCGCTGTGCGAGCCCTGAGGAAGTACCTTGCTTTGCATCTAACCAGCGGTACATCTCCACTGTATGTCTTCCAATCTGGCAATTATCTCACCAGGGCTAAAGTCACTATTATCATCCGCACCCTCCTTCAACGGCTTGGTATTTCTTCAGAACTCTATGCATCCCACAGTTTCAGGATCGGCACCGCTACATCAGCAGCTGGCTGAAGCTGGTTTCCCCCTTGGCTTATCCAAACACTAGGAAGGTGATCCAGCAACTGCTACACTCTCTATATTAGAACTCCGCCTTCTGTTCTCCAGAAGGTTCCTGGTCTGTTGGCTCTCAAAAAAAATACCTCAGGACAAGGGATATGGAACCCGCTACTACAACGTTTCACTCCTAGTCTTCCATAATTGTATAGTCTAATATGCAGGCAGTGTTTGGGATGTATTTTGGGTGCACACCTGCTACTTTTACCTCCGCGTAGCAGGCCGGGTGGGGCCCCCACCCCACCTTAGTTTATTCACTCCTGGGTGGAGATGCGCTCCACTCGTTGCCTTGTCCGTTACTGAGCAGGGTGTGTTGCTGCCACCCTCACTGCACTGCTCATTCTAGGGTGTGTTGCTGCCACCCTCATTCCATTACGTATATTTCTAGGGTGTGTCGCTGCCACCCTCATTCCATTACGTCTATTACTAGCGTGTGTCGCTGCCACGCTTATTGCTCTACTCAGTTTTGGGTGTGTCACTGCCACCCTTATTGCATGCTCTTTATGGGGTGTGTTGCTGCCACCCTTGTTTTACCCCAGGGTGCACCTAACAACCTTTAGTCCCATTTACTGCCAAAGACTGTGTATTTTATCTTGGACTACATAGTTAAGCGATTAAGTTGTCAACGAGGGAATACATATTCCGTAAGCGCACTTTAAAAAAGAACTGACCGACGGTGGCTACTTGTAAAACGTATTATAAACTGTGTTTAACCTAGGCCTGTAGCCTGTTACATTACTTAACAGTTCAGTTAAAACCCTTTCTTAGTGACTATAACAGAAATAAAATGCTAATCACAAATGTTCAAGTTGCACAAAATTTTTTCACCATTCTTTTACATAATTCTGCACTTTTGCCCGGGCAACCCAAATTGTAACCCGGCAAGTATGCCATCAGGCTTACTTGCCGGGCTAACGACTCTGAGAAAAAATGAATATGGATCCCTGATAAACATGTGGTACCTCTTCTAGAAGGAGTCCCTTTAATTCCTCTTTGCAATCAGCAAGTCTGCGCCTGTCAGCACTGTCCACTACCCATATTAAGCCATCAGTGCTTTCAAAGTAATTTCTCCAGTATGAGCGAAGGGACTTCTGTCCACTAACATCCCAAATATTTAACTTAAATCTGTGGGTGGCAATAGATTGTTTTTCTATTAATGAGGGAAAGTTCACATTTTACCCATATACAGTGTAGCAGTTGCAGTGATTTGGTGTACATGTGGCATTAAAAATGTTCATGTTTTTAAAAAGTGATGGTGAGATAAGTTGCATGGCCCTTAGCTTGCTGTCACACCTTAAACCCTCCATGGCCTACTAGTAGGAAGTACAGTCCAGGACAGCAAATACAATATCTCAGTCTATATTTTCAACATTGGTTTTGGAGATTACTTGTCTGGCTGTCGAGTATTTCGAACCTTTGAGGGCATTTAAAGTGCCCTGGGTTTGGAAAACTAATACAACCATACCTCAAAACTTCGAAGTGTTTTCCTATTGTACCAGTCAAAGCAAAGCTTCAACATCCCCTCCCAAGCAAACGCCAGTGTATAAATTTCATATACATGTACGTGTAGGTCAATTTAAGGTGATGAAATGCCCCACCCTGGGGAAATTACAAAGTTTGTGTGATTTAAGCCAATCCACCACAAGTGAAGCCACCACCTTTCCCTTTGAAATCATCCAATCCCCCTTTGTCCCCCTACGAGCTCCAAGACATACATATATCATGTGAAATTGAAGCTAAGGTTCAAATGCCCCAACCCTAAGCATGGTTACCAAATTTCCCACCCTCATGAAAATTATGATAATCAAATTTCCTCCACCACAGAACGAAAAAGTGTTAAATGCCCTGGGTATGCCCAGAAGAGGGAAGGCAGGGGGGTGCTGAAGCTTCAGTTTGCAGTTATGAAGAAGAAGAAAAATTACTTTCTAAGAATCTTCACGGAGGTCATACTCACTCTTTATGCCCAAGGGTTTTGATGTTAAATCCTAACGTGGGTTCAATTGTGTTAATATCTTCCCCATTAAACTTCTTTAAAATTGTTGTTTTGCCAGCATTGTCAAGACCTCTGTCAACTGTGTCAAGGAAGTGACATCAATACTAATTTTCTAACATAAGCTTTTAGCTTCTAATAGACATGATCACAGTTTTGGAAGCCATCTTGACAAGTAGGCAACCACGTGAGAAAATACAGTGTTTGTATGAGAATCTTACAGTGTATGTCGATTAATATTTAATCTATAAAACAGCTCTTCTGAAAAAAATATGAATAGTTAACTAAAGCTTCACTCCTTTTGATTCTACTAAAAAAAATTGACGGCTTTACATGCAGCTACATGTACTAGAACCACTTTTTACAATTTTCTATACATTTGTCTGTAAAAATATCTATTCCTGCCGACTAAAATTTCCCGGGAAAAATTGCAGAGGCAAGTACAGTTGCATATGGAAAATCTAAGGCAAGCATCTGGACAAATTTAAGCCCAGTTAAGGCCCCCAAAATTTGTCAGTGAAATCTTTTGCTGTATAACTTTAGTTCACAATTCATATTTTTTTCAGAACAGCCACTTTTCGGAAATTATTCAACATGAGATTTTCTTACAAACACTGAAATTTTTCACCAGGGTGCCTACTCGTCAAGCCCAGGGCGGGGGTGGGGACTTCCATATGAAAGGGGTGGGGATGCTCCTCGGAAATTTTGAATTAATCCCCTAAAGGAGGCCAATATGGACGTGGCCCATCCTTTTTTTAATCTTTGTAAGTAAGTTTTTTGGGGCCACGGTTTTAGCTAGAACCGTGGCCCCAAAGTTTTCTCACGCCTCGCGTAAAAAATTTCACAGCTGCGCCTATTCCTTTTCCGGCCAAACCTTCAATGTTTGCGACCATCATTATTTTTAGTCATATTATGGCTTAAATACTGGCGTTTAGTATTTGATTGTAAAACTCCCTGAAGAAGTCTACGTTAGTTAGACGAAACGCGTAGACATAGGCGTAGGGGCAATTTTTTGCCAGAGGGGGCGGTAAACCATTTGCCTAAAAAATTATCGCAGGTTACGCAAATTTTTACGAAACAGTCGTCTACGAAAAGAAACGAGGGCCATACTTTGCAACAACATAGGGCCATATGGCATATGAAGGTGGCTAGATACAGTTTTTCAGGGTCAATACCGTCCAAGTTTGAGCGTAAACTATGTCGCCATAGTACTAATAGATTACCTTGCTAATCGCGGCTGCCACTAAACCTTTCTTAAGACCCAAATACAAGCTTCCGACATTCCTCCCACTGACGCACTTACAAACAAACCCAAAACTCAGACTGAAACCACCCCTTTCGTCATTACTTATAATCCAGCAATACCCAACCTTGCACATATCATTCACAAGCATTCTAACCTGTTGTACTCATCAGATCGCTGTAGAAATGTTTTTAAAAACCTTCCGTTAGTAGCTTATCGCCGTTGTAAAAATATTAGCGACATCCTCGTTAGAGCCCAGCTTATTAACAGCACCGACACCAGTAACTCACGACCCACCCCCGGTTCCTTTCGGTGCAACAACAGGAATTGCACCACCTGTCCCTATATTGAACACGGCCGTAATCAATATACTTTTCATTCTACAGGTGAGACTCACCCCATCAAATCTCATATCACTTGTGAAACTTTTAATGTCATCTATTTGATTCAATGTCGCCTGTGTAATCTACAATATATTGGAGAAGCTAAACGTCGCCTTAAGGTGACTCCACCCAGTTTTTTTTGGGGGGTACCATCCTACTTTGAAGCTCTCTGGTATCCCCAACTTTACTTTTATCGTAAGTCTAACACATAGAATGGATAACATATAGATCAATCTACAATATAACATAAAATTTTGGGCGATCGGAGTAAATGTCACGTGGTTATAATGCCACGCCCCTTTGAGGTCTGAGTCGAAAATCTACTGTTGCCGGCATTTTTTCGTGAAAATCTCTCGGCTACACATAGTGCGCATTAGTGCCTTGCGCTGAACAGAGTTTCACCAAAATCGCAAAGACCCAATTCGAGAAATTCAGCGGTTTCCAAATTTAGGTCATAATTTATGCGAAAATGATAAGCAAACTTTACACGGATTATATCTAATAAACTATGAGATTCATCTCTTTATTTTGGGCATCGTTATAACAGATGGGTCCTTGCAAGTCAGCAAAACAATTTAGGGCCTTGTAAATGCGCGCGATTTCGAGCAAAGCAAACATATAGAAATTATAGTTTTCGCTATTTGTTGACGTTTGTCAGCGTTTAAGAGTCAATCTCACGAAAAAAGCATTTTCTTAAAAATTCGTAGTTTTTTTTCCTTCAAATTTTTTCAGGGCCACAATTGATTAACTAACTACCCAGACTCTGAATTTCATGATCATTGAAAAACTGTGACATTGCTTTCTATAAGGCCAAACTTGAGTAAACATTGAAGATTTTTAGCGTTTTGGCTGAGTTTGTGCTTTGGGAGTTGTCCATTGTTTCTAGTCTGTCATTATACAGCATTCTTGTTCAGCACGCGTGCAATGACCGCGCTTGGCTGACTTCCGAATGCTCACCGAGATATTATAATTTTGGTACAGTGAGACAGGCCATCGCGTGATACATAGAGGTTTAACTCACAATTTTTAATCAATTCTCGTGCTTCTTGTGCCTTTGCAAAAAAATCGAGAAGTACTACACACTAAATCTACTTACTATTAAAAAAGTATCATTTTTTCATAGGTTTAATGCAACTCGTGACGGGAATCCCTTCGATTTTCTTATACTAAATTATCATACGATATCTCGGTGAGCATTCGGAGGTCAGCCAAGCGCGGTCATTGCACGAGTGCTGAACAAGAATGCTGTATAATGACAGACTAGAAACAATAGACAACTCCCAAAGCACAGACTCAGCCACGTACACGCGTGAATAAATGTGTCATGACTTTCAGTGTATTTTTAGTAGTAAAAATTATCGAAAAAGTCTAACTTAAAAGACTCATGAACTGTTCTTTTGAACGGGCGTAAGTCACAGACAATAACAATAATGTGCTTTTGATTGAATATGTTAAGATTTAGAGGTACGTGAAACACTTTTTAATAGAAAAAAATTACCACGATTCCCTTTGGCGTACTTAACTGAGCATTAATAAAATGTGTTCATTTTAAGTCTGCCATGACTGCGAAAAGTGACAACATAGGCCGCGTATTGTAAAAGGTTGGGTGGTAAATAAATCTTAGGGACGGACCATTAGAAAAGTTACTGGGAGCGTAGAAGGCGATATTATACAACTGCACAACTAACAACTGTTAATTAATGAAGAACCGCTCCAAAGTTAAAGAAAGAGGATCTCCCGAAAAAAAGAAACGAATAAAACGGACAATTACGAACATCTGGCTGTTGAAATTTTAGCGCCACTCCAAGGTTTGACAGCATTTTTGTGTCGTCAAAAGAAGCAAAGAAAAAACTCTATGCTTTTGTGGCACGTACGCCGTTGTTGTCTTCCCTACAAAATAAATTAGTAAATGACATTGCCCGTTTCATACGTTTTCATAGACATTTTAATTTTGTGCGTGATAAATTTTGATCAACTATGTTTACATACATAACGGGCGTATTTCCACATGCAAATATTATGTATCACACCAGTTGAAAATGTTCGGCACCCATATTGGTTTCCAAACATCTTTTTAATCGATTTCTAAATACAACGACAATGGCTTATAGATGGTTTTCACAGTCACGTCATCAAATTGTAATGTCAAAATAGCGAGGTTTTACGAATTCTTATATACACTAGGTTGAAGACAAACAAAAAATAAATCTTTGCACAAGTTTTCATTCCCGTAGCATGTTTCATGTCGAAAATACAGCAATTTGAACTTCCGAGTTTTCATAGTGCGTGACACCAAAATAGGAATGCTGTCTCGTTGAAAACATGTCTCTCCTGTTGATTTTCAGCAGTATAACCATTTCAAGTATTAGAAGCTATGTTTATGCGCACGTATACTAGTTCTCGAGTGAAAAGAAAGAGCTTTTATAGAAAAAGTAAACTCCAGATGTTTTTGTTGATTTCCGGCGGCCATATTGGTGAACCAAAACTGTACACCATTATGACGTCTCCGTACGTACAAAGCTCAACAAAGGTGGGTGAAACGTTTCGGCAAATAACTCAGAAACTGTGGGCCACAAAGACCTGAGACTTTTTCTTGTCTTCTTCCACTGGACGGTTACCAATATATTTTTTTCTTGCGTCACAGTGAAAACGATCTATTGGCTAGGAGAAAGTTATTAGCATTGAACCTTCGAGTTATTTACTTTGTCAAATTGATGTTCTTTCTTAAATTTCACCTTCAAACTTGGGCTGTACAGTCAATATAAAAGCGAGGAGACCAAAGAGAGAGAGAACAAAGAATTGGTTTCTAAACAAAACTTAAACAATATCATACAGTAACCACCGAAGAGCATCCCCTTTTGTATAGCCCGCGCAAATGAAATCGGACGAAGGACTTTTTTGGAAGTCTATAATCTCTGTTGCTTGCATTTTCATCGCTTATCAGTACATGTACATACCAAGATTGTATTTTTTAAGAAGTTGTTGTTATTATTATTATTAAATTCTTTAATAGTGTAGAGCTGTTAGTTTATTCTAAAGTGTTCTAAAAGCCCATTTCAAAACGTATGTTGAATTTGTGTCAAAAAGATAGTAAAAATACAATTAAGGCCAGGAACACTTTGAATGTGGCGGTCTTAGAAAGAGCTATGAGGGAGTCTTGTGGTCAAGAGCGCAGGAAATTTTTCCATCTACGAACAGTGAAAATTTATGAATATTGTAGTTCTGTCTTTTCTTGGTAAACTGTTTGAAGCAGTTCCAAGACTGGATCGATCCATTCCCCATTGTCGAGTTTATGTTTGCTGCGCACGTTTACAACGCAGTATATGTATCGCGGCGATTAGTTAAGATCCAAACTTTTTAAACTTTAATTTTTGTCCCCTTGCGAATCCTGCTCACAATAATTGTTATTAAGACCGACGTGGCGAGCCTTTCAAGGTGAACAGACTATAGATCGCTTTCACTGTCACGCAACAAAAAAACCATCCATTACAAGCTATGACTGACTTACTCAAGCATTGATATAAGTTAAGCGTTTGGGACACTATGGTCATTATAAAAATGATTGCCACAGCGTTATCGAGCGATAGAATTGTAACCGACAAAGTATTGAAGTTCGTAACAATTAAAGGAGTCAAAAAAGTAACAAGCCTCGTCTATTTGTTGAGGAAGAACCTGCTAGTGTCCGTTTGCCGAAAGTACACTCCTGGTTTTATAATTTCCCATTTTTAGTTCGATCGAGAAGTAAATGATATAAAAACTGCCTATTTTATGCACACATGATAACAAGCATTTATTTTTGCCTCATATTTTCCTTTAATGGCAAGAATAATGGCTTTACAACAAATGATTGACAAGACAAAAGCATTTTGTTATATCTAATCCATTTTGTCTAGTCTTTGCCAGGGGCAAATTTTGTCCGGGGCGCCTTTAAAGATTGCCCCGCATCAGACAAAAATTGGAAAAAGCGCGACAAACCATTCGCATTTGTTAGGCGTCAATGATGAGAGAAAATTTGTTTAAATAAACAACTTTTTCGCTAATGAAAAAAGGCCCTACTATCTTTTCAATCAATTTCTTAATATAGCCACCTGACTGTATTGTCAGGCCTTGCGCAAGCTTGTCCCTTTCTTTGGAGACGTTTCCTTTGACGTTTGGATTCAGAATCTGATTCTGATAGCAGTGGATCGATTTGGAGCCGTGGTATTTCCACTCCGTTTACCACTCATCAGATCCAAGCTGTGTCCCTTCTTCATTCTCACCACGTGGATAGTTGACGTAGCTGTCAGTTCGCCATACTTGTTCGCCAACGAGATCGTCGAATGCCCAGAGGGAACCTGGTGTGTTGCGAAATGGGAAAAAGTATTCAGAGAGTCATCGTCCTATGCCAGTTTCGTTCTAGCAATCCTCCTTTTGTTTACATACATCCCTGCGATTTTGTTAGTTTTTCTTAACTCCATCATCCTTATCAAGCTCAAGACACAGGCACACCCAGGTGAACATTCAGCCAACACTCGACAACAGCGGAACAGAAGAGACAGAAACGTGCTTCAAATGTCCATTGCTAACGTAACAGTGTTTGTGCTTTGCTTGTTACCGTGCGCTACTACCGTTTTAATCATAGAGTACTAGAACAGGTCCTCTCCTTTCTCGTGTAGTTTCTGGATATACGATGTAGTCACCCTTTTTATGGCTAACATGTACTGTGCTATCAACCCCGTGATCTGTTTTATGTTTAGCAGTAATTACCGAAAAGCTCTTAAAAGACTCATAAAATGTTCTTTTGCACAGTCGTAGGTCGCAAAAATGTGCTTTTGGCTGAAGACGTTGAGAGTTAGAGGTTTGTGGAACACTCGCGTGAATACCTGTATCATGACTATCACTTTTTTAGTAGTAATTATCGAAAAGTTCTTAGAATACTCATGAACTTGAATGTTCCTTTGTACAGGATAAGTCGCACAAATGTGCTTTTGATTGAATATGTTAAGATTTACAAGGTACGTGGAACACTCTCGAATAAAAAAAACCACTACGACTTCCGTTGGCGTACTTAACTGAGGATTAATAAAATGTATTCAGTTGAAGTCTCCCATGACTGCGAAATGTGACAGCATAGGCCACGTATTGTAAAAAGGTTGGGTGGCAAATAAAACTCAGGGACGGTTACCATTAGAAACGTTATTGGGGGCGCTGGCGGGTAACGTACAACTGTACAACTAACAACTAATAACTTCACTGCAGAACAGCTAAGTTTAAGGAAGAGGTTCTACCTTAAAAAGGAAACGAATAAAAGGGACAATTATAAACATCTCTTGAAATTTTAACACCACCCCAAGGTTTGACAGAATTTTTTGGTCGTCATAAGAAGCAAAGAAAAAACTGCATTTTCCAGTGGCACGTACGCCCTTCGCCCACTGCAAAAAATACAGTCCAAAAAGTTAAACAGGAAGTTTAAGGGGCAAGGTGCCGTCTTTTACACAAAATCAGGTGAATGATAATTCCCCTTTAAAATGTTTTTATAGATATTTTGTCGCTTTATAAATTTTGTTCAACAGTGTTTAAATACGTAAAGGGCGTATTTCTACATACAAATAATATGTATCACACCAGTTGAAAATGTCCACTTTAATTGGTTATCCAAATGGCTTTAAAACAGCATTCATAATAATAAACGTTAATATAAACGTTATAAATGACTCAAATTATTCTTAAGTGGCGTCATAATCCTGCTTAATATCATATTTCGAAGCTAGGAAATTTTGTTGTATTTTCGATCTTGGTATCTTTAAAACTAACCCGTTTTCTCACCACCTGTCTGAGTGTAACTTCATTCAAAATTTGGACTTTTAGCACTTTAATTCTTGTATATCTCTGAAACGACTTTTTTCGACTCGAACGAATTTTTTTAAAATCGCGTCACATAATCTTCATACTGCATATAATAATGCCTCACAGAAACTTTCATTGACATTGATTCACTACAACACCTTGAAATTTCAAGACAAACCTATCCTACTAACCGGCCAAAAATCCGCGCTACAACATTCACTGTTTTGACGTTATGCTAATTTTTCCAAATTAATGCGGACAGTACATATCCATGACTAGTAAATTTCAGTGTGAGTATTGTCAATGTTTTTACATTCAAATGATGCGATAAATTTAAACTAAAATGTACTTAGTCTTAGAAGTCATGGAGGTATGTATAGTGCGCATTATAGTGCGGAGATTGTTTGCTGAACACCAAACTTTAAGTTCCTAGTGTTGAATTTTCAGTAGGTGGTCTAGATCACACAAAATTCGGCTTTTATCAATTTCAAAGTTTTTTGTTTATTGTTGACATAGTAATATCGATTTTACTTAAAACTAAATTTTCACAAATTTCAATCCATACCCAATTACTGGTGAAAATTTTATACCGATCGGACAAGGAAAAAATACTACCTATTTGACACAAATTCAACATACGTCTTGAACACATAAGAATAAACTAACAGCCCTACACTAGTGTTTACAGCTGTGTTTAGTAGTGAAGAATCTAGTAACAGTAATGATAATGAACATAATAATAACTTCATAAGAAATACAATCCTGGTATGTACATGTACTGTTAAGCGATGAAAATGTAAGGAACAGAGGTTATAGACTTCCAAAAAAAGTCCTTCGCCCGATTTCATTCGCGAGGGCCACATAAAAGGGGATGCTCTTCAGTGGTTGCTGTATGATATTGTTTAAATTTTGTTTACAAGCCAATTCTTTGTTCTCTCTCTTTGCTTTCCTTGGTTTTATATTGACTGGACAACCCAATCTTGAAAGTGAAATTTAAGAAAGAAAATCGATCTGACAAAGTAAATAACTCGCAGGTTCAATGCTAATGATTTTCTCGTAGCCAATTACAAGACTTACTCAAGCATTGATATGAGTTTTAAAGCGTTAGAGTCACTCTGGTCATTATTAAAAATGATTGCCACAGCGTTATCGAGCGATAAAACTGTAACCAACAATTCGTAACAATTAAAAGCAGTCAAAGAAGTAACAATTAAGCCTCGTCAGTGTTAGATATCGCAAAGATACATTTATCAATTGTTTGAATTTACACTGCATTTTCAACGTCTAAAATAGTGATCAAAAGAAACCTTCTCCTTTTATGAATTCGTTGTAATGAACTACTTAAAAAAGACCAATAAATTGTGTATTTCTTTTGTGAATACTTTACGCTTCCTCGGGAATCGATCTGAAAATACTTTTCGTCGTGATCTGAATTTTGATGAAATTACTTATCTATCCTCCTTATTTATGGCGTTTTCATCTAGTGTGTTAGTCTTTCCTTGTTGTCGATCGAAGTTTTAAAAGCAGTCGATAGTTTTTAAATAAACTAAGATAAAAAATGATAATAATGATGATATGGAATATCCCCTAGTTATTCTTAAGAGTATACCGTTAAGATTGACATCTACTGTTGTAACTTCTGTTGTCTGGCACGTATTGCCTTCTGTGGAAAGATCTATCCTTCCTGAATTTGCTGCTTACCAAATAATCACCCAGAAGTAAATAGTCTGCACCATTCCATATGAAAGGAAATGGACCCGATCTATCCGTAGTTAATTTATTCAAAAGTCTAACCAATTTATTTTCGATTAACACCTTCTGTAGATCGACTAGCTGACATGATTTTGAAACTGTAATTTTTAATAGTACCTTTCTCCCTGTTATTGTTTAAATTTTGTTTAGGAGCCAATACTTAATGTTCTCTCCCGTTGCCTCCCCGCTCGTGTTATTTCGACTGGACAACCAAAGCTTTCAAAGGGCTTAAAAGATAAATTAAGAAAGAATTCTTTCAGACAAAGTAAATAACTCGAAGGTTCAATGCTAATGAGTCTCTCCTAGCAAATTACAAAAGGCTTACTTAGGCATTGATGAGTTACCATAAATGATCTAATAACTTTGAGCATTGCATCTTGTTCAGTGTTCCAAAGTTCCTTTAAAAAGTACGAATTGATTAGAGATGACATTACATTGACCCTGAACTAGGATTCTGACATAGCCTGTTCCAATCGTTCAGATAGTGGAGAGCGGTGCAAAGTAAAGAAAGCGATGAAAAGTAGAGGGAGACTGGGGAGAGAGGTGAGGGAACTCCTCCTCCCTCGCTTTTATTTTTTCGCGCTCCTTATTACTTTGCATCTTGTTCAGTGTTTCAAAGTTTTATTTAAAAGTTCGAATTGATTGGAGATGGCAACCCAATGACCCTGAACTAGGATTCTGACATAGAAGTTGAGAGTTGAAAGAGCGCAGATAAGGATCTCTAGGCGGCCTAGCTAGGCGGTAGCAATTGATAGACAGAATATTCTGCTATTCATAAGCTGTCTTTGCATTTTCGCCGAAAGCATATTAGTTTTGAAAATTAGGTTATTACATCAATGATAATAAACTCCTTTCTCATCTTTTAAATGATTCCTGTCATTAAACGCCCCCTGTTGTAACCCTAAAATTATTAAACGCTCTGGGCGTCTATGAGATCATTTACGGTGTTAAAGAGGGTGGGTTTTCTGGTCATGTAATATAAATGAAGTGCCAGAACATTATCGAAAAAGACAACTGTAGCCAACAAGTGCTGAAGTTTGTAACAATTAAAACTGAGCAGTCAAAGGAGAAACAAGCCCTTCTCAGAAGAACGTGCCAGTTTCTCTTTGCCGACAGCAGACTTTTGGTTTTCCCATTTTTAGCTCGATCGAGAAGTAAATGTTATAAAAACTTCATGTTTTATGCACACGTGATAATATGCACAAATTCACCCGTTAAGCCTGGGCTTAATGGCGTGAAGGCAGCTTCGCCTCTGCTTCCTGTGGTTAACTGTGTCAAACTTGTGGAGGTGATGATGGTACTACCAAAGATATCATTTTTTAATGTGTTAAAACACACTTGTTTAATCATCTTCTCCATCGTTTTCTTAATTCAACCACCTGACCTAATTAAATGAAGTGTTCTGGATGGTTTATAACATTTTAATACCCCACTGTTTCAATTCTGTCAAAAGGTCGGTTGGCGAATAATGCCGGAACATTACAAACAAACTCACTTGTTGAAGGCCTCAGAGGACAGCTGTGCTGTGGCTTCGCATGGGGCTTACGGTTGTCAATAAAAGTTCTGCCATTCTAACAGCATACTCAGTAAACAGAGCAGTAATTCAAAGTTTCTTGACTGCATGTGTACAATTCCGTAGATACGTCGCAAAGCTAAGCATGAACTCAACGGCAAACGGATCCAGCGAGTCTTCGAGCCGCTTCACTCAGTCCAATCCCACAGCGTGGAAAATCGGAGGAACCGTTACCTACTGTCTTTTCATTATCGTTTCACTCGCCGCAAATTCTCTCATTATTATGATCGTTATAAAACGCCGAACTTAAGAAAACCGATAAATTATTTCATTGCAAACATGGCCTTATCTGATTTGCTGTATCCAATATTCGTGTTACCTTGGCGCCTGTCCAACTTGCACATGCATACCAGTTACTCGTTTCTTATCGGTGGTCAGCTTGGTCAGGCCTTGTGTAAGCTTGTCCCTTTCTTTAGTAACGTTTCCATTATCGTGTCGTCTCAGAATCTGATTCTGATCGCAGTGGATCGATTTGGAGCCGTGGTATTTCCACTCCGTTCCCCACTCATCAGATCCAAGCTGTGTCTCTTCTTCATTCTTGCCACGTGGATGTTTGCTATAGTTTTTTGTTCGCCAGACTTCTTGGCCTTCGAGCTTGTTGAACACCCGGAGGGAGTCAGGTGTGTACTGAGATCGAAGAAAGTATTCGGAGAATCCTTGTCCTTTGCCAGCTTCTTATTGGCTTACAACATTGTGTTTACATACATCCCTGTGATGTTGTTAGTCATTCTTTACTCCATCATCTTTATCAAGCTCAAGACACAGGTACACCCAGGTGAAAAGTCAACCAACAATCAGCAACAGCGGAACAGAAGAAACAGAAACGTTCTTCAAATGTCCATTGCTATCGTAACAGTGTTTGTGCTTTGCTGGTTACCTTACAATACTAACCATTTAATCATAATTTATCAGGACAGTTCTGCACTTTTCTCGTGTAGTTTCTTGATATATTGGTATGTAACCTACTTTTTGGTTCATGCTTACTGTGCTATCAACCCGATTAACTGCTTCATGTTTAGTAGTAATTATCTGCAAGGTGTTAAAAGACTCATAAAATGTTCTTAATTTTGTACGGGCGTAAGTCGCAAAAATGTGCTTTTCATTGAATATGTTAAGAGTTAGAGGTTCGTGGAACATTTGCCAATAAAAACTATCGTGACTGTTAAAGTACTTTAAGAAGTAAAATGTGTTCCAGTTTATGCCCCCCTGCCTCGGCCCTGCCATGACTGCAAACAGTGTCAGTATAGGCGACGTATTGTAAGAGTTTGGATGGTAAATAACAATGCCAGATCCAGACCTTGAGATAAGGAAGGTCCAGGTCATCCAGACCCTTAGATAGGGGAGGGGGGAGCCGGTCTCCAAAAAAATTTTTTTCTGCCCTTCGGGTCTCGGTTTGGTCTAAAAATAATGGGTGGCTCGGGCCCCCCGGGCCCCTCCTTTGGATCCGTCACTCAATAAAACTCAGGGATTGACCATGCACCCTCTTAGCAGCAGAGCCGTTAATTCCTTTGCCGCTTGATCACTTGGCGTACTCAACAAATTAGGAGGTTCTGCTCGCAGGATGGGATGGACCATTAGAAACGTTTCGGGGGAGGGGGTGGGTAAAGTACAAAATAAATATTCCTGCAAGGGGGAAATAAGGTGAAAAATAAAACAATGTTAACGCAAAATGATATGTACCATAACATTTTTTACCGATCGATTTCTAAATGAGACAAACACAATAGTATTCATTAATCTGCTCGCTGTAGTATAGCAGGGGCAGCGATTCCTTTTTCCTTTTTCCGCCCCGCGAACATTTCGCGCGCCTTTCCTCCTGACTATCTGAGAGCCTGGAACAGCTCAGTTTAACCAATGTAAAGAAATAGGAATGGTCACGGATGGAAAAAAGACTTAGTGTTGCGTATCAGCGACAGAACTGATCTAATTGCAGGTGTTCAATCCAGGACGCTGACATGCGCGGGAACCAGGCTGCTCAGAAGACGTGTCATCTGTGGAACGGACCATCATGTTCCTTAAACTGACGTCGCGCGTGTAAGCCACAAAAGGTTGTTGCATGAGGAAGGACACATAGAGCTTGCTTATCCGTTGATCAGAATAGAGTGCGAAAGTTCTGCAGTAGAAATCGTTTGACCTTGATGTTTAGCCGGCGGTATATGAGAACAAGGCGTACTCTATCAACGTTTTGTCACGCTTTTAGGACAGGAACAGTGCGTCATGACGGCTAATGGTTGCATTGATATGAGTTAGGCGGGTGGGTTTACAGGTCATTCTTAAGATAAAATGCCACAACATTATCGAGAGACACGAATTGTAGTCAACAATTACTGAGGGTTGTAACAATTAAAAGCAGTTCAAAGACTGACGGAAGAAACACGAATGCCTTGTCTTTTTGTTTAAGGAAGAACGTTTGTTTTATTACCTCCTATTTTAAGTTCGATCTAGAAGTAAATACATAAAAACTGCATGTTTTATGCACACGTGATAACATGCATTATTAAAAACTGAATCATTGGATAATGCAATTCTAGAGCTGTGATTGGCTTAGCCATCATGGTATATGAGCCATTATACCATGCTCTCCAAAATGGTAACTGTGCGCGCCAGCTCAAAAATTAAAAACAAGCTGAAAATCGTTTGTTTTTAAATATAAAGTGGGGACGAATTATCAATATTTGGGGGGCATTTTTAATAAAACAATTATTCCACTCGCGCTTGTTGGATATGAGATGATTATAGCCAACTCGGCGCTACGCGCCTCGTTGGCTACTACTATCTCATATCCAACGCACTCTCGTGGAATAATTGTTAATTAGTTTATAGTTTTGCCTCAAATTGCTGTTTAGCCTGGGCTTTTATGGCTTAAAGCCAGCTACGCCCCTGCTTCCTATCTTTAACTGTCAAATAGTGTAGTTGATGATCGAATATGCGTATTTTCAAATTGTCACTTAAGCGCATTTGCAACTATAGGCCTATCTGCATTAGCAGTGGGTAATAATTTTTTTAACTTTTATTGGACCGGTTACAACTAACAACACTTGCATTTGTTAATGGAAAGAATAATGGATTTACAATAATTGACAAGAAAAACACATTTTAGTATATTTAATCGATTTTGTCTAGTTTTTGCCAGGAGGAAAATTTTGTGGGCGCCGCCTTTTAAGATTGTCCCGTCTCAGACAATATTTCAAATAATGCGCGACAAACCATCCGCATCATTTATTAGGCGTTGATGATGACAGGATATTCCGCTATTCATAAGCTCTCTTTACATTTTCCCCGAAACCATATTAGTTTTGAAAATTAGGTTGTAACATAAATGACAATAAACTCCTTTCTCTTTTAAATGACTCCTGTCATTAAATGCCCCCTAAAATTGGTAATCGCCCTGGGCGTCTCTGAGATCATTTACGGTATTTAAAAAGAGGGTGGGTTTTCTGGTCATTATATATAAATGAAGTGCCACAACGTTATCGTTAAAAAGAACTGTAGCCAACAAGTACTGAAGTTTGTAACAATTAAAACTGAGCAGTCAAAGGAGTAACAAGCCCTCTTCAGAAGAATCTGCTACAGTAGATTCTCTTTACCGCGCCGACAGCAGACTTTTGGTTTTTCCATTTTAAGTTTGTTTTATGCACACGTGATAATATGCACTTATTTTTTCCTCATATTTACCTGTTCAGTTAATTACTTGAAGGCAGCTTTGCCTCTGCTTCCTGGGTTTAACTGTCAAATTGTGTGGTTTGATGATGATATTACCAAGATATCATCTTTTTCTTAGCGCGCTGAGGCTTCGCAGGGGGCTTACAGTTGTCAATAAAAGTTCTGCCACTCAAACAGCATACGCGGTATACAGAGCAGTAATTCAAAGTCACTTGACCGCATGTGTACAATTCCGTAGACACGTCGCACAGCTAAGCATGAACTCAACGGCAAACGGATCCAGCGAGTCTTGGAGGTGCTTCGCTCAGTTAAATTCCACCGCGTGGAAAATCGGAGAAGCCATTACCTACTGTCTGATCATCATCGTCTCACTAGTCGCAAATTCTCTCATTTTTATCACCGTTTATAAAATGCCGAACTTAAAGAAACCGATAAACTATTTCATTGCAAACATGGCCTCATCTGATTTACTGTTTTCAATATTCTGGATGCCTTTGAAACTGTCCTTCTTGCACACCAATTACTCGTTTCCTATCGGTGGAAAGCTTGGTCAGGCCTTGTGTAAGCTTATCCCTTTCTTTGGTATCGTTTCCTTTATCGTTTCGATTCAGAATCTGATTCTTATAGTAGTGGATCGCTTTGGAGCCGTGGTATTTCCACTTCGTTCCCCACTCACCAGATCCAAGCTGTGTCCCTTCTTCATCTTGCCACGTGGACAGTTGCCGTAGCGGTCAATTCGCCAGACTTGTTCGCCAGCGAGATTTTTGAATCCCCAGAGGGAACCCGGTGTGTTCTGGAATGGAAGAAAGTTTTCGGAGAGTCCTCATCCTTTGCCAGTTTCGTACTAGCTTCCTCCATTCTGTTTACATACATCCCTGTGCTGTTGCTAGTCATTCTTTACTCCATCATTGTTATCAAGCTCAAGACACAGGTACACCCTGGTAAACAGTCCGCCAACTGTCAGCAACAGCGGGACAGAAGAAACAGAAACGTGCTTCAAATGTCCATTGCTATCGTAACAGTGTTTGTGTTTTGCTGGTTACCTTACTCTATCAACTTTTTAATCCTATGGTATCAAAACACTTTCACGCATTTATCATGTAGTTTCTGGATATACCATGCAGTCACCGGTTATATCCTTTAGGCGTACTGTGCTATCAACCCAGTTATCTGTTTCATGTTTAGCAGTAATTACCGAAAAGCTCTTAAAAGACTCATAAAATGTTCTTTTGTACAGGCGTAGGTCGCAAAACTGTGGTTTTGGTTAAAGAGTTAAGAGTGCGAGGTTCGTGGAACACTCGCGAATAAATGTATCATGATTATTAATGTATTTTTAGTAGTAATTATCGAAAAGGTCTTAAAAGACTCATAAAATATTCTCTTGTACAGGCGTAAGTCGCAAAAATGTGCTTTTGACCGAATATGTTAGATTTAGAGGTACGTGGAAGACTCGCGAATAAAAAATTACCACCACTGCCGTTGGCGTACTTAACTGAATGAGGATTAAGTCTGGCATGACTGCGAAATATGACAGCATAGGACACGTATTGTTAAGCGTTGGGCGGTAAATAAAACTCAGGGACGGATACTGGGAGCGTACGCAGCTGAAGCACAACTGTACAACTAACAAAAGCCTGCGTATTGTGTGGGTGCGAGATTAAAGTTTTGGTGGCGGAGCCGTGTTCCAAAAAACAGGGAGTAGGGACGAGGCGGATGAAATACCGCCTGCAAGAAAACCCCGGTATTTTGAATATTCCGCACACCAGTGTGCGGAGAAACGGATTGGTCGAGGGCCCTACATATGTCAATCATGTTGGATGATCCTTCGCATATTTCCCAATTAAGGGAGCAGATGGTAAACTGGAAAAGACGTAAGTGGTTGTGGTTTCCCCTTCAAAAAGAGCATAATTGATGAACAAATTGCCGAAATGGCGTCTTTAAACTTCACAGCGCTGGAATTGTCTTTATTTATCCGTAAGAAACAAAGGTCAAAGAAAATTAAAACACTTTACAGCTGCATCTGAGATCAAATCCTATCAGGAACACCTACAGAAGAATATACCACAGGAAATGGTTACTCAGTATACATGTAACAAACCAGCTTCATGACCTTTTAATGTTTTTTAATGTTTTAATGTTAAGCCTAGTGTGGCGAAAAAAAGATTTACTCAGTCAAAGTTTAGAATGAGACATGCACTGTGTAGTGCTAGTAACCTTCGCGCTAGAGCCGCGAGAAAATAAAAAAACCTCTGTTCAAGCAAACTCACAAGGTCACGTTTCACATTATCACGAGCTAGGAGTCGTGTTTAGCCTGTTAACGCTTATTGCTGAACTGTCTCGCGCGAAAATAACCGGAAGTTTCAAACTGCAGGTTTTCTCTGATTGGCTGATTTAATTGGGATCAGCTAAGGTGACAAAAGTGGGCGGCATTCGAAAAATCATGGTTCTCTGGCAGCCTCCTCCTCAGGCGCTTCGTTTTTCGCATGGCTAGCGCGAAACGCGAGTGACTGGTGATGAACCGCAAGGGACCATGGGAAGGGTACAGACGTCTCCTTCCCGCCTTCCTTTGCGCGCACATTTTCATCAAAAGAGAGACGTCTGGGTACGAGGCAGGTTCTCTGGCAGGCTGTATTTCTCGCGGCTTCGCCGATGGTGACGGCTCCACCGTCAAATCTCACTCGACTATATTACAACGGCTCCTCCGCCAAATCTCACTCGACTACTACATAATACCGCCAGCTACGCAGGCTAAACTAACAACTCTTAATCACTGAAGAACCGCTAAGTTATAGAAGAGGTTCTGCCGAAAAAAAGGAAGGAATAAAACGGACAATTATAAACATCTGTTGAAATTTTCGCGCCACCCCAAGGTTTGACAGTAATGTTTACGTCGTCACAAGAACTTGAGCAAAGAAAAAAACCGCATGTTTTTGTGGCACGTTCGCCGTTCGCCCATTGCAAAAAAAATACAGAAACCAAAAAGTTAAAAAGGAAGTTTAAGCCAAACAGGAAGTTTAAGGCATGCAGGAAGTTTAAGCCATGTCGGTCTTAATAACAATTATTGTGCTAAGGCCTCGCAAGGGAACAAAAATTAAAGTTTTAAAGGCTTGAAACTTAACAGATGGCCGCGATGTAAAACTGCGTTGTCTGCGTTGTACAGAAGGCGACAGACAATGGCGGGCGATCCAGTCTTGGAACTGTTTCAAACGATTTACCAAGAAGAGACAAAACTACAATAGTGATAAACTGTTATCGTTCGTAGATGAGGAAATTTCCTGCGCTCTCGACCACAAGACTCCCTGATGACTCTTTTACACTTCCACGTGGGGCTAAGAGCCACATTAAAAATGTTCTTGGCCTGGCGTTGTATTTTTGCTATCTATTTGACGCAAACTCAACATACGTTTTCAAATGGGCGTTTTGAACACATTAGAATAAACTAACAGCTCTACACTAGTGAGAATTTAATAATAATAATGATAATAATGATGATAATAACTTCATAAAAAATACAATCCTGGTATATACATATACTGTTAAGCGATGAAAATGCAAGCAACAGACTTCCAAAAAAGTCCTTCGTCCGATTTCATTTGCGCGGCCTGTACAAAAGGGGATGCTCTTCAGTGGTTACTGTATGATATTGTTTAAATTTTGGTTTAGAAATCAATTCTTTGTTGTCTCTCTTTGCTTTCCTTGGTTTTATATTGACTGGACAACCCAAGCTTGAAAGTGAAAGTTAAGACAGAAAATCGATTTGACAAAGTAAATAACTCGAAGGTTCAATGTTAATGAGTTTCTCCTCACCAATTACAAGACTTACTCAAGCATTGATATGAGTTTTAAAGCGTTTGTGTCACTCTGGTCTGAATTTATGATAACTACAGCGTTATCGAGCGATAAAATTGTGACCAACAATTTGTAACAATTAAAAGCAGTCAAACAAGGAACAAGCCTCGTCTATTTGTTGAGTAAGAACCTGCTAGTTTCCCTTTGCCCAACAGCAGACTCCTCCTTTTCGAATTTCCCGCTTTTAGTTCGATCGAGAAGTAAATGATATAAACACTGGCTGCTTCTGCACACATGATAGCAGGCATTTATTCCTGCCTCATATTTTTC
Organism: Porites rus; assembly: GCA_964035705.1. Taxonomy (NCBI): domain Eukaryota; kingdom Metazoa; phylum Cnidaria; class Anthozoa; order Scleractinia; family Poritidae; genus Porites; species Porites rus. Next base: position 10,124,146 of record OZ037998.1, read on the forward strand.
TGTTAAGCCTGTTAATTGCTTAACGGCAGGCAGCTTCTACCCTGCTTCCTGTATTAACCTGCCAAATTGTGTACTTTATGATCGTATTGTTAACGATAACATTTCACACACCTGTTTAAAAATGGTGTAGCTACATGACAGGTCTATGCATTTCTCGTGCAGGTTTTGGCTTTTTGTTCATATCCCGGGCCCCGGGGTTCATATCTACCAACAACTGATTACCAAAAAGCTCTTAAAAGACTCATAAAATGTTCTTTTGTACGGGCGTAGATCGCAAAAATGTGCTTTTGGCTCGCGAATATATATATATATTTCATATATCATCAGCGTACTCCAGCACTCTGAGAAGGTTTTAATATATGAGTGCGAGAAATGACAGCATAGGCGACGTATTGTAAGAGTTTGGGATAAAACTCGGCCGCGGACCGTTAGAAACGTTATAGGGGCGTGGGCAGGAGAAGTACAAAAGTATTCGTTCATACAAGGGAAAAATTTGTTAACTGAAAATTTAAGGGAAATGTTAACGATAAAAATTCGAATAATGATAATGGTATGAAATATCTCCTAGTAACTTTTAACTGTCTGTCTATTGTTGTAACTTCTGCTGTTAAGTACGTATTGTATTTTTAATTTGTAATCACACATTCATAAATAATTTATTGCAAAGTTTACCCAATAAAAAAAGCTCAACACCTCGGTTCGGTGGATCGACTAATTGATCTGACATGATTTTCAAACTGTTATTTTAGTACCTGGCTTCCTCACACTCATTGTTTAAATTCTGTTTAGAAGTCAACACTGTTCTCTCTCTTTGCTCTCCTTATTTTATACTGACAGGACAACCCAACCTTAACCCCCTTTAAGGTGATATTTAAAACAGGAAATCGTTGTGACCAAGTAAATGATTCGAAGTTGCCATGTATAATGCTAATAAGCCTCTCCTATAGCCAATCACAAATACTTCTCAGGCATTGATAGGAGTTAAGCGGGGTAGTGGGGTTTCTTGTCAAGTGCCACATGTAATTGTAGTACCGGCAGAAGTTCGTAAAATCAAAGGGAGTAAAAGAAGTAACAAGCCTTCTATTTTTGTTGAAGAAGAACCTATTAATTCTTAGTTAGACTGGACAACCCAACCTTAACCCCCCAGTAAGGTGATATTTAAAATAGGAAATCGTTTTCACCAAGTAAATGATTTGAAGGTTCCATATATGCTAATAAGCTGCTCCTATAGCCAATCGCAAAAGACTTCTCAGGTATTGATATGAGTTTAGCGGGGGAGTAGGGTTTCTTGTTAAGTGCCACAACGTTATCGAGCAATATTATTGGAGCCAACAAGTACAGAAGTTCGTAAAAAAATCCAAGGTGGTAAAAGAAGTTACCATTCTTGAGTTTTTGTTGAAGAAGAACCCATTATAGTTTAGTCTAGACTCGTGGTTTCATAACTGATTTCCCATTTTTTGCTCGATCGAAAAGTAAATGTTATAAAGACTGCATGTTTTATGCACACTTGATGAATATGCATTTTTTTACCTCATATTTATCTGCTAAGCCTGGGCTTAATTGCTTGAACTGAAGGTAGCTGCGCTCGAGTTTAACTGCCAAATTGTGCACTTTACGATCGTATTGCCAAAAAAACATTAGTAAAATTAGCATTAAGCACGTATTTTCAACTATATTTTCAACACTTTTAGAGCTGCTTCAAACAGTTTGCAGAGAAAAGACAGAACTACAAGTGGTGACAAATCATATTGTTCATAGATGAAAAACTTTCCCCCGCTCTGGATCGCAAGAGCGTGATCACTGTTCCTCAGCAGCACAGAAACTTCCTCGTGGCCGGGGCTCAAAAAGCTAAGAGCCACATCAATGGATGCTTAGTTACTCTACTCCTTGACGTTGTATTTTTAGTATTTATTTTACACAAATTCCCTGAACATACGTTTTGAACACATTAAAATACACTAACGGCTCTTCGTTACGCTTGCTCGATAATCGATCTAAAAATACTTTTCGTCGGGATCTGAATTTTAAGGAAATTGAAAACTGGCCCGCCCAGTACCTAACGCATGTGCACAGCCGTATCACCAAGGTCGTGGCAGCCATAAAAAGCTGTTCACCCTTATTAGGGCTCACGTGTTCAAAGGCCCTTTCCTGCCAAGGCAAGTAAAAAGCACTACTTTAAGCGCCAGCTCAACACAACACGTATGGGAGCTGTTGGCTGGAAACTGTACGGCAATTCTCCCACGGCATGCGCTGGGAAGGCGGATCAGCATTTTTGCCGATCTGTGCGCCAGTAAATCCAGAAAGACAAACTGGCCAGGAGGTGGGTTGGTGTGCGTGTGTCACCTGCTTTTAAGTTTGTCTTGTCTATCACTGACTATGTGCAAGAAGACCTGCTTCATACAACAGCTCCTTCTTAGGCGCCTTAAAGTCTAGGTGTGGGGCACTGGTGCATAGCACTCAAGCTTTTCGATGGGCCGTCGTTGGTGCCATGAGGTGGGGCCTACTGTGTTGCAGCTCATAAGGATATAGCCTCTCGCTCGGACGTTTTTTAGGGCGTCGTCCACGCGTGGCGTAGCGATAAGTGCCTCTGCGAAGGAAGCAGCAAAAGAATACTAAGCGGACATATGATACATATTCCATGAGTCTTGCGACTGCAAGTATCGTGGAAATCAACTCCCACCCGTTATTGGCCTATTAGCATTAGCTTCTGGGAATGTTTCAGCTTGTGAGTGGCCTGCAATTCAATGTATTTGAAGACCACTAGACGCCCACAGCATTTTTCTCGAAATTGGTCTTACACTTACCCATCGTTTAAACTTTTTTATACATCATTAAGGTTGCTGTTTTTATAGCAAAACTGTTTCGAACTTTAATTTCACATTATTAACCCCTTGGCGACGGATCTAGTGGATCTGGTCAATCGTTTTCTATTTGGAACGATGCAAACTATTTATTTCTGAACCATTTATTAAGCTCCATATTTTAAGTGATTACTTGATAAGCGGCGAATTCAGGAAGGATAGATCCTTTTCACAAATACCTTATCTTGGAAATTCTGGTCAATCCTGCCAATTTTACACACATAAACATTTTTTGAGGAAAATCCACAACCAATTTATCAAATACTCGTTTACCGGACAAAACTTTATACTTTCCTGGAAAGTAATATTAATTAATAAAATGAGAGTCTCTAACCTCCCAGGTTCACGTTGCTCGCTCCCACTTAGAAAAATAATCTGAAATTCTTGTCTAGAACAGTCTGATGTCCAATTTACGTAATTATGTAGAAGCTAAAGTTATAGTAATTTATTATCTTTAGGATTCAGAATATTGATTTTCTAATATATCAAGTGCGTTCTATTTTCCAGTGTAAACTTGTTTCTAGCAAATTATTATCCTTATATTCAAAATATGTAAATAGCAAAATTAGGTCTTCCAGTGCAAAATGCTTTTGATCACATGTAAATTAAGCACTGTCGAAATAATATACAGTCGAACCTCTCCTTACGGACACCTCTATAATACGGACACCTCTCTATTACGGACAGTTCGTTTGGTCCCAGAAATGCCAAAAACCCTACATTCCCTACCTCTACAATACGGACACCTCTGTAAAGCGGACACTTGGTTCTGTCCCTTTGGTGTCCTTATTAAAGAGATTTGACTGTATTGTCATTATTGTTACTCCTGTATAGGAAAGGGAAGGCAGAATATTTGTCGGTAAACAGTTAAAAAGCTTTTTAACAGCCAGGGGACAACAAAGGACCATGCACGCATAAGTAGGAAAACTCAAAAACAGATGTTTCTGTTGGTTTCCGGCGGCCATATTTGTGCTCCTGAAAGGGACACAAACATGGCGTCTCCATACAAAGCTTTATAAATTTGGGTAAAACGTTTTTCCGAGTATCTCGCATATGAACTGTTGCATAGACCTGATTCTTGGCAAGGCTTTTTGTATAATTATCTTCTTTCCTTTCCCAGATTCTAGACTTTCTGTATTAAAAGGTTTCCGTTTTTAGAAAAACACAAAGTTCTAAAAAAAGCGCAACAAACCATCCGCATCATTTGTTTTGTGTTAATGATGACAGAAAAATTGTCTCAATTAATAAACAACTTTTTCGCTAATGGAAAAAAGGCCTATCTTTTCCATCGATTTCTTAATACTCTGGTTGGCTTAAAGTCAGTTGATAACTGACACTACAAATTCACTTTTAGCAGCTGTGCTGAGGCTTCGCAGGGGACTTACAATTGCCAATAAAAGTTCTGAATCAAACAGGATACGCAATATACAGAGCAGTAATTCAAAGGTTGTTTGACTGCATACGTACAATTCCACAGATACGTCGCAAAGCTAAGCATGAACTCAACGGCGAACGGATCCAGCTGGTCTTGGAGCTGCTTAAATTTTTCTGCGTTGAAAATCGGAGGAACCGTTGCCTTTTGTCCGATCATCATCGTTTCACTGGTCGCAAACTCTCTGATTGTTATCCTCGTTTGTAAAACGCCGAACTTAAAAAAACCGATAAATTATTTCATCGCAAACATGGCCTTGTCTGATCTGCTGTATCCAATATTTTGCATACCTTGGAACCTGTCCAACTTGCACACCTACTTGTTTCTTATCGGTGGTAAGCTTGGTCAGGCCTTGTGTAAGCTTGTCCCTTTCTTTACCACCGTTTCCTTAACCGTTTCGATTCAGAATCTGATTCTGATAGCAGTGGATCGATTTGGAGCCGTGGTATTTCCACTCCGTTCCCCACTCATCAGATCCAAGCTGTGTCCCTTCTTCATTCTTGCCACGTGGATAGTTGCCGCAGCTGTCAGTTCGCCACGCTTGTTCGCCAACGAGCTCGTTGAATCCCGAAAGGGAACCAGGTGTGTTTCGAGATGGGAAAAAGCATTCGGAGAGTCATCGTCCCATGCCCGTTTCGACCTAGCTTACTGCAGTCTGTTTATATACATACCTGAGCTGTTGCTGGTCATTCTTTACTCCATCATTGTTATCAAGCTCAAGACACAGGCACATCCAGGTGAACAGTCCGCCAACAGTCAGCAGCAGCGGGACAGAAGAAACCGAAACGTGCTTCAAATGTCCATTGCTATCGTAACAGTGTTTGTGCTTTGCTGGTTACCTCACTCTGTCAATATTTTAATCATACAGTATCAGTACACTTACACTCATTTCTCGTGTAGTTTCTGGATATACTATGAAGTCACCTTTTATATGGCTATCGCGTACTGTGCTATCAACCCAGTTATCTGTTTCATGTTTAGCAGTAATTACCGAAAAGCTCTTAAAAGACTCATAAAATGTTCTTTGTACAGGCATAGGTCGTAAAAATGTGGTTTTGGTTGAAGAGTTAAGAGTGCGAGGTTCGTGGAACACTCGCGAATAAATGTATCATGACTATCAATGTATTTTTAGTAGTAAGTATCGAAAAGGTCTTAGAAGACTCATGAAATGTCCTCTTGTACAGGCGTAAGTCGCAAAAATGTGCTTTTGACTGAATATGTTAAGATTTAGAGGTACGTGGAACACTCGCGAATAAGAACCGCTAAGTTAAAGAAAGGAATAAAACGGACAGTTATAAACATCTTTTGAAATTTTAGCGCCACCCCAAGAGTTGACAGTAATGTTTACGTCGTCTAAAGAACTTGAGCAAAAAAAAACCGCATGTTTTTGTGGCACGTACGCCGTGCGCCCATTGCAAAAACAATACATGAACCAAAAAGTTAAACAGGAAGTTTAAGCCATACAGAAAGTTTCAGCCATGTCGGTCTTAATAACAATTATCTTAAATTATAGTAATTTATTATCTTTAGGATTTAGAATATTGATTTTCTAATATATCAAGTGCATTCTATGTTCCAGTGTAAAATTGTTTCTAGCAAATTATTATCCTTATATTCAAAACATGTAAATAGCAAAATTAGGTCTTCCAGTGCAAAGTCCTTTTGATCACATGTAAATTAAGCAGTGTCGAAATAATATATTGTTATTACCGGTTCTCGTGTATAGGAAAAGGAAGGCAGATAATTTGTCAGTAAACAGTTTAAAAAGTTTTGAACAGCCAGGGGCCAACAAAGAGCCATGCAACTGCAAACTGCGTCCAATCTAAGTCATAATTTATGACATAGCAATATTTTCATTACTGCAAATAGTGTCGTCCATTAACAACCACACCGGTATATAACAGTGAAAACTAATGCATCTCATTTAGCTGGTTTAAGGGTTGCGGATAGGATAATATTCCATTGAAAAGTCAAAAAGTGTCAAATGTTTTTAGGGAAACAGGCGTTTCGGGTATATAACTCCGCTTCAGTATCAAGAAAACCGTTATTATTACGCCTCCTGGCAATTGTCATAGACATAAAATGAGGCGCGTGCGCGTGTAAATAATAGCGAACGCAGCTGAAATTGATATTTAGTCCTTTAGGTTTGAACGTTTCCTAGCTGCAAGAAAACCCTCATTTCACGCTGCTTCGGTTGGATTTCGGTTCCATTGCATAGAGCCATCCCCACACCACGCACCTGGACATCGAAAATACTGTGGCTCGCGGAGTTAAAATGTTGCGCCACAGGAAGCTCAGGAATGTTGTTGCGCATGCGTATACTTCGCAAACGTTCGCCAAAACGACTCCTGAGGTTTCGTTCAGTTTCACCAATGTAAAGAACTGGGCATCAGCGGCAGGATATGCCGTAGACAAAATTCCCCGATTGGTTAGAATGTAAAAAAAAATGCACTTTATTTGAGTGTCAATGTAATTTGTACTAAAGTACTAATTGGGACACAATTTTTTACGTCTCTTACTGGAGACGGGACCGCCATTTTACGTAGTCATCCAAGCCACGCGAAGGTCTAGCCGCTTGAAGTACAAAGGTAGTACCTTCTCAGTTATTTTAAGACCCTGAGTATTGATCAGGCCCCGGAAATCGAACCCGCGACCTCCCGCTCTGCAGTCACACGCTTTACCGACTGAGCGAACACTGCCGCGGTTGAAAGTTCTGTAGTAGAAATCCTTTGACTTCGGTGCTAAACGAGTGGCATGCGAGATCAAGACGCACCCTATCGACGGTTGCGAAACTCTGTTGGGGATGAGTACAGCACATTATGACGGTTAATAGTTGCATTGTTGATATGAGTTAGGCGGGTGGGTTTTCTGGTCATTGTTAAGAAAAAAAATGCCCCAACATTATCGAGAGAAAGAATTGTAGCCAACAAATAATGAAGGTTGTAACAATTAAAAACACACCTTGCCTTTTTGTTAAAGGAAGAACGTTTGTTTTAGAACTTCCTCTTTTAAGTTCGATCGAGAAGTAACTGATACCGCATATTTTATGCATACGTGATAACATGCAGTTATGGTTTTGCCTTCAATTCCTGTTTAGCCTGGGCTTAATGTCTTAAAGGAAGCTACGCCCCTGCCTCCTGGATTAAACTGCTAAATAGTGTAGTTTATGATTGTATATGCGTATTTTTAAATTGGCACTTAAGCACATTTCCAGTTATGGGCTTATCTGCATTAGCAGACAAATCAGGCATTTCAGTTGAAACATCTAAAGCAAACATTTTTGGGTGATATTTTTTAACTTCTATTCTCGGTTTTCACATGACGTCACCATAATTCAAACTAAGAAACTATAGCTTCTTCTGAGTTTCTACTTTCGTGTGATATTAGAGCATCTTAAAACCTTCATACAGACAAATCTTCAGTTCAAAAGGGTTATTTTTTTTTTTGCGATACAGGACGCTTGAATTTCCAGGCCTTTGCGTGACGCGTCATTTAGCTGGCGGCCGGGAAAGCCCTTATGTGGGTTAAAAACATTACCGATTTTTGGAAATTTTGCTATCTAAACATTCCTTATCTTAGAATAAATATTACTTTAACCTTTATGAGTTCCCCAAGCGAAGAATTCACGCATAAGTAGGAAAACTCAAAAACAGATGTTTCTGTTGGTTTCCGGCGGCCATATTTGTGCTCCTGAAAGGGACACAAACATGGCGTCTCCATACAAAGCTTTATAAATTTGGGTAAAACGTTTTTCCGAATATCTCGCATATGAACTGTTGCATAGACCTGATTCTTGGTAAGGCTTTTTGTATAATTATCTTCTTTCCTTTCCCAGATTCTAGACTTTCTGTATTAAAAGGTTTCCGTTTTTAGAAAAACACAAAGTTCTAAAAAAAGCGCAACAAACCATCCGCATCATTTGTTTTGTGTTAATGATGACAGAAAAATTGTCTCAATTAATAAACAACTTTTTCGCTAATGGAAAAAAGGCCTATCTTTTCCATCGACTTCTTAATACTCTGGTTGGCTTAAAGTCATTTGATAACTGACACCATTATACAAACTCATTTTAAGCAGCTGTGCTGAGGCTTCGCAGGGGACTTACAATTGCCAATAAAAGTTTTGAATCAAACAGGATACGCAATATACAGAGCAGTAATTCAAAGTTTCTTGCCTGCATACGTACAATTCCACAGATACGTCGACAACCTAAGCATGAACTCAACGGTGAACGGATCCAGCGGGTCTTGGAGCTGCTCCACTTTGTTACATTCCACTGCGTCAAAAATTGGAGGAACCGTTACCTACTGTCTGTTCATTATCGTTTCACTGGTCGCAAATTCGCTCATCGTTGTGATCGTTTATAAAATGCCGAACTTAAAAAAACCGATAAATTATTTCACTGCAAACATGGCCTTTTCTGATATTCTGTCTGCAATATTCTGGATGCCTTTCAAACTGTCACTCGTGCACACCAACTCGTTCCCTATTGGTGGTCAGCTTGGCCAGGCCTTGTGTAAGCTTGTCTGAATCTGATTCTGATAGCGGTGGATCGATTTGGAGCCGTGGTGTTTCCACTCCGTTCGCCACTCATCAGATCCAAACTAAGTCCCTTCTTCATTCTTGCCACGTGGATAGTGGCCGTAGCTATCTCTTCGCCATATTTGATCGCCGGCGATATCGTTGAATCCCCAGAGAGAACCATGTGTGTTATTGAATGGGAAAAAGTATTCGGAGAATCAATGTCCTATGCCAGTATCGTACTAGCTCACCACATTCTGCAGATATACATCCCTGTGCTGTTGTTAGCTATTGTTTACTCCATCATCATAACGAAGCTCAAGACACAGGCACACCCAGGTGAACAATCGGCGAACACTCAACAACAGCGGGACAGAAGAAACAGAAAAGTGCTTCAAATGTCCATTGCTATCGTAACAGTGTATGTATTTTGCTGGTTACCAGTCTCTATCAACTTTTTAATCACAGCGTAAGGGGACAGGTCCACACATTTGTCGTGTAGTTTATGGCTATACTATACTGTCACCGTTGATATGTCTAACGCATACTATGCTATCAACCCGATTATCTGTTTCATTTTTAGCAGTAATTACCGACAAGCTCTTAAAAATCTTATAAAATGTTCTTCTGCACAGGCGTAGGTCGCAAAATGTGCTTTTGGCTGAAGATGTTAAGAGTTAGAGGTTTGTAGAACACGCGTGAATAAATGTGTCATGACTTTCAGTGTATTTTTAGTAGTAAAAATTATCGAAAAGGTCTAACTTAAAAGACTCATGAACTGTTCTTTTGAATGGGCGTAAGTCACAGATAATAATGTGCTTTAAGATTTAGAGGTACGTGAAACACTCTTGAATAAAAAAAAAAAAACTCACCATGACTACCTTTGGTGTACTTAACTGAGGCGATTAATAAAATGTGTTCACTTTAAGTCTGCCATGACTGCGAAAAGTGACAACATAGGCCACGTATTGTAAAAGGTTGGGTGGTAAATAAAACTGACGGACCGACCATTAGAAAAGTTATTGGGAGCGTAGAAGGCGATATTATACAAATGCACAACTAACAACTGTTAATTAATGAAGAACCGCTCCAAAGTTAACTGAGAAAGAGGTTCTCCCGAAAAAAAGAAACGAATAAAACGGACAATCACAAACATCTGGCTGTTGAAATTTTAGCACCACTCCAAGGTTTGACAGCATTTTTGCGTCGTCAAAAGAAGCAAAGAAAAAACTGCATGCTTTTGTGGCACGTACGCCGTTCGCCCATTGGGCAAAACTGATACATGAACCAAGAAGTAAAACAGGAGTTAAGCTGCAAGGTGTTGTCTTGTCTACAAAAAATAAATCAGTAAATGACATTGCCCGTTTCATACGTTTTTATAGACATTTTAATTTTGTGCGTGATAAATTTTGATCAACTATGTTTAAATACATAACGGGCGTATTTCCACATGCAAATATTATGTATCACACCAGTTGAAAATGTTTGGCACTCATATTGGTTTCCAAATATCTGTTTAATCGATTTCTAAATACAACCACAATGGCTAAAAGATGGTTTTCACAGTGACGTCATCAAATTGTAAAGTCAAAATAGCGAGGTTTTACGAATTCTTATTTACACTAGGTTGAAGATAAACGAAAAATAAATCTTTGCACAAGTTTCCATTCCCTTAGCATGTTTCATTTCGAAAATACAGCAATTTGAACTTCCGAGTTTTCATAGTGGGTGACACCAAAATAGGAATGCTGTCTCGTTGAAAACATGTCTCTCCTCTTGATTTTCAGTAGTATAATCATTTCAAGTTTTAGAAGATATGTTTATGCGCACGTATACTAGTTCTCGAGTGAAAAGAAAGAGCTTTTATAGAAAAAGTAAACTCCAGATGTTTTTGTTGATTTCCGGCGGCCATATTGGTGAACCAAAACTGTACACCAATATGACGTCTCCGTACGTACAAAGCTCAACAAAGGTGGGTGAAACGTTTCGGCAAATAACTCAGAAACTGTGGGCCACAAAGACCTGAGACTTTTTCTTGTCTTCTTCCACTGGACGGTTACCAATATATTTTTTTCTTGCGTCACAGTGAAAACGATCTATTGGCTAGGAGAAAGTCATTAGCATTGAACCTTCGAGTTATTTACTTTGTCAAATTGATGTTCTTTCTTAAATTTCACCTTCAAACTTGGGCTGTACAGTCAATATAAAAGCGAGGAGAGCAAAGAGAGAGAACAAAGAATTGGTTTCTAAACAAAACTTAAACAATATCATACAGTAACCACCGAAGAGCATCCCCTTTTGTATAGCCCGCGCAAATGAAATCGGACGAAGGACTTTTTTGGAAGTCTATAATCTCTGTTGCTTGCATTTTCATCGCTTATCAGTACATGTACATACCAAGATTGTATTTTTTAAGAAGTTGTTGTTATTATTATTATTAAATTCTTTAATAGTGTAGAGCTGTTAGTTTATTCTAAAGTGTTCTAAAAGCCCATTTCAAAACGTATGTTGAATTTGTGTCAAAAAGATAGTAAAAATACAATTAAGGCCAGGAACACTTTGAATGTGGCGGTTTTAGAAAGAGCTATCAGGGAGTCTTGTGGTCAAGAGCGCAGGAAATTTTTCCATCTACGAACAGTGAAAATTTATGAATATTGTAGTTCTGTCTTTTCTTGGTAAACTGTTTGAAGCAGTTCCAAGACTGGATCGATCCATTCCCCATTGTCGAGTTTATGTTTGCTGCGCGCGTTTACAACGCATTATATATATCGCGGCGATTAGTTAAGATCCAAACTTTTTAAACTTTAATTTTTGTCCCCTTGCGAATCCTGCTCACAATAATTGTTATTAAGACCGATGTGGCGAGCCTTTCAAGGTGAACAGACTATAGATCGTTTTCACTGTCACGCAACAAAAAAACCATCCATTACAAGCTATGACTGACTTACTCAAGCATTGATATAAGTTAAGCGTTTGGGACACTATGGTCATCATAAAAATGACTGCCACAGCGTTATCGAGCGATAGAATTGTAACCGACAAAGTATTGAAGTTCGTAACAATTAAAGGAGTCAAAAAAGTAACAAGCCTCGTCTATTTGTTGAGGAAGAACCTGCTAGTTTCCGTTTGCCGAAAGTACACTCCTGGTTTTATAATTTCCCATTTTTAGTTCGATCGAGAAGTAAATGATATAAAAACTGCCTGTTTTATGCACACATGATAACATTTATTTTTGCCTCATATTTTCCTTTAATGGCAAGAATAATGGCTTTACAACAAATGATTGACAAGACAAAAGCATTTTGTTATATCTAATCCATTTTGTCTAGTCTTTGCCAGGGGCAAATTTTGTCCGAGGCGCCTTTAAAGATTGCCCCGCATCAGACAAAAATTGGAAAAAGCGCGACAAACCATTCGCATTTGTTAGGCGTCAATGATGAGAGAAAATTTGTTTAAATAAACAACTTTTTCGCTAGTGAAAAAAGGCCCTACTATCTTTTCAATCGATTTCTTAATATAGCCACCTGACTGTATTGTCAGGCCTTGTGCAAGCTTGTCCCTTTCTTTGGAGACGTTTCCTTTGACGTTTGGTTTCAGAATCTGATTCTGATAGCAGTGGATCGATTTGGAGCCGTGGTATTTCCACTCCGTTTACCACTCATCAGATCCAAGCTGTGTCCCTTCTTCATTCTCACCACGTGGATAGTTGACGTAGCTGTCAGTTCGCCATACTTGTTCGCCAACGAGATCGTCGAATGCCCAGAGGGAACCTGGTGTGTTGCGAAATGGGAAAAAGTATTCAGAGAGTCATCGTCCTATGCCAGTTTCGTTCTAGCAATCCTCCTTTTGTTTACATACATCCCTGCGATTTTGTTAGTTTTTCTTAACTCCATCATCCTTATCAAGCTCAAGACGCAGGCACACCCAGGTGAACATTCAGCCAACACTCGACAACAGCGGAACAGAAGAGACAGAAACGTGCTTCAAATGTCCATTGCTATCGTAACAGTGTTTGTGCTTTGCTTGTTACCGTGCGCTACTACCGTTTTAATCATAGAGTATCAGGACAGGTCCTCGCCTTTCTCGTGTTGTTTCTGGATATACGATGTAGTCACCCTTTTTATGGCTAACATGTACTGTGCTATCAACCCCGTGATCTGTTTTACGTTTAGCAGTATAATTACCGAAAAGCTCTTAAAAGACTCATAAAATGTTCTTTTGCACAGGCGTAGGGCGCAAAAATGTGCTTTTGGCTGATTAGATGTTAAGAGTTAGAGGTTTGTGGAACACTCGCGTGAATACATGTATCATGACTATCACTTTTTTAGTAGTAATTATCGAAAAGTTCTTAGAATACTCATGAACTTGAATGTTCCTTTGTACAGGATAAGTCGCACAAATGTGCTTTTGATTGAATATGTTAAGATTCATAAGGTACGTGGAACACTCTCGAATAAAAAAAACCACTACGACTGCCGTTGGCGTACTTAACTGAGGATTAATAAAAATGTATTCAGTTGAAGTCTTCTATCACTGCCAAATGTGACAGCATAGGCCACGTATTGTAAAAACAGGTTGGGTGACAAATAAAACTCGTTATTGGGGGCGCAGGCGGGCAACGTACAACTGTACAACTAACAACTGTTAATTTAACTGTAGAACAGCTACGTTTCAGGAAGAGGTTCTGCCGTAAAAAGGAAACGAATAAAAGGGACAATTATAAACCTCTGTTGAAATTTTAGCACCACCCCAAGATTTGACAGAATTTTTGCGTCGTCATATAAGAAGTAAAGAAAAAACTACATTTTCCCGTGGCACGTACGCTGTTCGCCCACTGCAAAAAATACAATCCAAAAAGTTAAACAGGAAGTTTAAGAGGCAAGGTGCTGTCTTTTACACAAAATCAATTAAATGATAATGTCCCTTTAAAATGTTTTTATAGACATTTTGTCGCTTTATAAATTTTGTTCACCTGTGTTTAAGTACGTAAAGGGCGTATTTCTACATGCAAATAATATGTATCACACCAGTTTAAAATGTCCACTTTAATTGGTTATCCAAATGGCTTTAAAATAGCATTCATAATAATAAACGTTAATATAAACGTTATAAATGACTCAAATTATTCTTAAGTGGCGTCATAATCCTGCTTAATATCATATTTCGAAGCTAGGAAATTTTGGTGTATTTTCGATCTTGGTATCTTTAAAACTAACCCGTTTTCTCACCACCTGTCTAAGTGTAACTTCATTCAAAATTTGGACTTTTAGCACTTTCTTGTATATCTCTGAAACGACTTTTTTCGACTCGAACGAATTCTTTTAAAATCGCGTCACATAATCTTCATACTGTATATAATAATGCCTCACAGAAACTTTCATTGAGATTGATTCACTGCAACTCCTTGAAATTTCAAGACAAAATTAACCTATCCTACTAACCGGGCAAAAATCCGGGCTACAACATTCACTGTTTTGACGTTATGCTAATTTTTCCAAATTAATGCGGACAGTACATATATCCATGACTAGTAAATTTCAGTGTGAGTATTGTCAATGTTTTACATTTAAAAGATGCGATAAATTTAAACTAAAATGTACTAGTCATGGAGGTATATATGTATAGTGCGCATTATAGTGTGGAGATTGTTTGCTAAACACCAAACTTTAAGTTCCTAGTGTTGGATTTTCAGTAGCTGGTCTAGATCACACAAAATTCGGCTTTTATCAATTTTATTATTGTCATATTAATATCGATTTTACACACATTTCAATCCATACCCAATTACTGGGGAAAATTTTATAGCGATCGGACAAGGAAAAAATTCCCTTGTAAGGCGATTAAAAAATACCGGTACAGTAAAAACTGTATCGAAACACCTTAATAACAACTATTGTTTTCAGGCTTCTCAAGGAGATATAAAAATTAAAGTTTGAAAAGTTTGAATCTTAACTGATTGTCGCGGTGAATATTGCGTTGTACAGAAGGAGCGCAGCGAACATAAAACTCGAGAATGGGGAATGGATCGATCCAGTCTTGGAACTGCTTCAAACAGTTTACCGAGAAAAGAAAGAACTACAATGGTGATAAATTGCTAGTGATCGTAGTTAAAAAAAGAAAATTCCTGCGCTCTTGATTAAAAGACTCTCTGCCGGATCACTCTTTAACGGTCGCCAAGCTACACTTTCTCGTGGGGCTAAGAACCACATTTATTTAAAAAATGTTCTTGTCTTTGCATTATTACAAATTCAACATACGTTTTGAAATGGGCGTTTTGAACACATT
>OZ037998.1:10144244-10146744 GCA_964035705.1 Porites rus
AACAAAACAAAATCATGTTATCCGCGTTATGTTCTTTGCCACCTTGTTTGAACCAGATACAGACAGTGCATTACCATTACTTAATTTATTGGATTTACTTACTGTTACAAATATCTATAAACTACAGCTTCTTAACTTCACTCATCAGTGGCATTCTAAAATATTACCAAATATCTTTAATCAGTATTTTCGCTATGCAAGTGAAGTCCATACATATAATACGAGATATGCTTCAAAAAGTAACTTCTACAAACCACGTTCCAGGACCAATATAGGAAAGCAAACAACAGCGGTTATGGCGACCGAATTGTGGCAACAGCTCCCTACCCATATAAAAGACCTTTCAACTTATAACTTTCCTAAAACATTAAAAGAATACTTGTTGGCCGAACAATTAACTTACTGAAATTATTTTATTTTAATCATATCGTCATGTACTATGATGACTGTTTTCTCTTCTTTTTTTTGCCATCTATTTGCTTTCTTCTTTTTTTTTTTATGGTGTGTGTCTTAAGATGCTTTGTATGTCTAGTTATTGTGATGTCCTGTACATTCGACACTACTTTCAAAGAACTAGTTGCTAGCTCGAAAACCTTACGGTTATCTAGCCGCTAGGCATTTCCTTCTATGTAATAATATTTAGTTTAAATTGTAATTGAATATTCTACGTGTTAAGTTACTAATTATTCAATAAGTTTGACAAACCCTGTAATGGAAATGTGAATGAAGTGTTGTTGTTGTTGTTGTTGTTGCTACAATACACCGGATAGGATGGTTTTAGACGTCACTGATTTTAGGTATCAAACGAATTATGCAGAGAAGGGTTTTGATAGAGTAATATATAAACGAGCGATTTTTAAGTGTTTCCGAGGACTTAAGCCGCGTTATGACGGCTTTGTGAAGGTAAGAGAAGTTTAATTTGACGAAGCTTATGTCCTCTTATATTTCTTTGGTATTTTTTTTTTAGTAAAAAGAGGTTTTTTGACTTTAATAACATGAGCCGCTTAATACTGACTCCCCGTTAATAGGGACACTTTCTGTGGTCCCTTCAGTGTCCGTGTTAACGGGGTTGGCTGCAACAACAACAACAACGCACAAGGTAAGTGTTATTAGCCTCGACCTTCGGCTTGGCCTATAACACTTACCTCGGCCATTATTATTCTGCATATCACAAAAACCTCAGCAAATAATTGTTCAGTCTGAGTACAGCCGCCCCCACCCCTCAGAAAAAATCGGAGGGGAGGGGGCCGATGTACACAGGCTAATTTAATTGTTGACAGTGCAGTGGTTCATGGCGCTGTTCATAGGTACAGTACAATACTACTATAGGTTGTTTTAATTAGTAACAGTTTTGAAAAGGACTCTGTCATCACTGATTTAGACATGATTAACATTAACTTTACAGATTAACAGGATAAACAGCAAATTATTGGCAGAAAATAATTTTACAACACTACTGGGTGCAGAAGCTTTTGAAAGGTGTTATCCCTTGCAGATCCTGAATGGCTCACTAACCAGTCCTATTCAGATTGCGCTTGGCAGTTTTTTGTTGCTTAACAAAGACGCAACTTTGTGGTTTTCGTCTAAAAACACTTAATTTTATAAGAAATGTTTCAGACTCGGCAGAAACATATTTCTTTTATTCTAATCACCTTTTTCTGTAGGCATATATATTTTGTAGCTAGTTTGTTGCTATTTAATAGCACAATCTACACAGACTTGCAGATAACCAAGAATTTTGAACTGTCTGAAAGTTCACGGCACGTGGAAAAATAAACTGAGTCCTTACGTAATCTTCCAATGATTCTTGTCGTAGGGCGTCAAGGTACCAAAATGTGCTTTAATGGTGTAGATAACAGATGAGGAGACTGGTTCATTATTTAGTTTATGTGTGTGTGGGTGTTTGTGTGTGTGGGTGTGTGTGTTATTGCCTAAGCGTTTTATATCTTCATAGGCGAAACGGCCAGTATCTTAAAAAACGCACTGAGAACTTCAGACTGAAGAGTGGGTATAAAAGCGCAAGACAGGACTGCGGACTTGGTATGAAAAGGCGCTACAACCTATGGGCTGAGGTTAAAAAAATTGTTCGAGCTATGAAACGCGCACTCTTGGACTCTAAAAAATAAGTGAAGAAAGTCTTTTCTAAAGCAGCCTAAGACCACTGAACTATCACAGTTTTTACCCGTGTGAAGTGTTAGCGAGGTCGAACATAATCTAGTCCCTAAAAATGAGGGTCCAGGGGAAATATGGGTGTGGCGCTAACATTCTCTCTGAAAAAACAGCGGACTTTGTATGTTTTTGCCTCCAACGCTGTAATTATGCAGTTTACTACGCCAGAAAGCATTGTAGCGGGAGCTAGACATTTTAAAGACAATTATAAATATAGACGAGCCAACTATAAGAAGTAGCGAATATTACATGTAGTGTGGTACAGGCAACATGAGGCCAGACCAGATTGCACTTTTTCTTGTGTCGGTTTTGCAAAGTAATCGGCATGAAC
>OZ037998.1:10149244-10219244 GCA_964035705.1 Porites rus
TTTAAGTACCCGTATAGTTGATCGTAGACTACCCTTTCACAAATCTTAGAAATGGCTGGCAAGACAGATATTGGTCTATAGTTTTGTGCATCTGTGCGGTCATCCTTTTTATACAAAGGAAATACTTTAGCCATTTTCCACTGTGAAGGAAAGAGGCCAGTATCTATGGTTTTGTTTATGATACAGGTTAAAGAAGTGGCAATAATTGGGCCAGCTTCTTTTAGAAGCCTACATGAGATGTTATCAAGGCCAGTGGCCTTGTTCGGAGATAATTTACCTAATAACTTTAAAACTTCAGTGGCAGAGGTATGTTGTAAATTAAAAGTCGTGGAAACAGGCTTTATGTAGGAGTCAAAACTTGTATTTCCACTAGGCAGTGTGGAGGCTAGGTTTGGACCGACAGATGTAAAATGGTCATTTAAAATCTCACACATTTCTGCGGGTTTTGTGAAGGAATTATCACCACTTTTTAGTTCACTTATTGAAGAGTTACTAGTGCACTTACGATATGTTAATTCATTGATTGTCCTCCATATTTCCTTCGGGTTACCCACATTTTGTTCCACTTCTGATTTATAATAATTCGCTTTTGCCATTTTAATCTCATTATTTATTCTATTTCTTTCTTTTCTATATTCATCCCAGATAGATGGCTGTTTTGTTAATATAGCCTGCCTTTTCAGTCTGTTTCGACCTGTTATCAGCTCCCTCAGATCAGTAGTAATCCAAGGGGATTTTTTATTTCTTACTCGCCGCGTTCTTATGGGCGCATGAGCGTCAGCTATTTTTAAAAACATATTTTCCCAGATTTCAACCATTTCATCGGGAGTAGTGCAATTTCTTAGGCTATCCCAGGGCGCTGACCTTAGGTCTTCTCTGAAAGCACTTGCATTAAAGTTTTTAAAAGAACGAGTGGTCACATGTTTATGAGTGTTTTTAGATGAAATGGCAAACTTACGTACTGCATAGACCATACTATGGTCACTTAATCCCATATGCACCACTCCTGATTTTAAAATCCTTGAGGGTTCATTTGATAATATTATATCAATAAGTGTACTAGAATTTGGCGTGATTCTAGTAGGTTCATTGATTAGTTGTTGAAACTGATAGGTCGAACTTAATTGCTTCAACTGAGACAGGTGCATGTTATTTCTATCCGATAGATAATTGCAATTTAAATCGCCTAAGATAATTTGTTCCTTAGATTCCATGTCAATAATGCGAACAATAGCTTCTAAAGCTTCAAAGAAGCCAACCGTACAGCTAGGGGGCCTGTAGGCCGCAGTTACGTTAAAAGCTTTACTATTAGGCTTTTTAATATCAACACTTAACATTTCAAACTCGTTATTGGGAATTATTTCATTTCTAAGGCAATAATTAATATTCGATCGAAGATAAATGCATACGCCGCCGCCATTACGGTTTCGATCCTTTCTTAGCATTGAATAGCCGTCAATATGAACCAAGTTGTCAGTTATTGTAGAATCGAGTCTAGTCTCATTAACAGCTAGCAGATCAAGACACTGATCAGCCATAATTAGTCGAAGCTCTTCAATATGCAGCGGGAGACTAGCAACATTAATACTCGCAATTTTGAGGCCCCTTACTTTCAAGGCAGAGGTCATATCATCATAACAATTTGGTTCACATTCAGGCAAAAAACTGTTGACTTCTTTAAATCAATAACAATTACTAATATGATTCAAAATATTCTTAGCAAGTGCTGCGCTACCTTTCTGATTTAGGTGCAGGCCACTACTGTTCAGCATGCTGCTTCCTATTTTGCTGTTGTCAATAAAACTTAAGTCACGGCCACTTACAAATGACTTGATAATCCTGTTCGTTTCGGTTACTTTGTCCCCCATGCTTGGCTCGTCTGTTCTATGGGTGAGGCCTGAAATGGTTACACTAGCTGTGGTATTCTGCGATATGTCTTCGCACAGATTTATAATATCTTCTGCGACTTCCCGAGGAGATCTGTTGCGAAGATCGTTCGTGCCAACATGTAGTATGATCTCACTTGGGTCGGTACGAACAGTTGGGATGGCATAGCTTTCCATATCGCTCACTGTAGCACCCGGGAAATACCTCATCTGAACTTTAGTGTTATTTTTTGACATTTTCCACCATTGTAATCCCTTCACAGTAGAATCGCTAAGAATAACTACCCGATTTTCTGAATCTTGTTGGTCAGATTGCCGATTGAAGCTTGTGCCGGGCCGTGAGTTACTTGATTCTAACAATGTATTCTGTGGGCCGTGTTCCTGCTCTTTTTTCTTATCTTTTCTGTTGCCACTGCCTTTCTGGTTCTTCTTCTGGCTCTGGTTCTTTTTGCTGTTTTAATTGGTTTTCTTTACAGGCCTCACAACAGGGATACTTGTTTGCGTGACTGCTTCTGATGGCGTGACAGCTTCTGTTATTGTCCCAACAGCCGTAAGATTATACTGATATTACTGAGCTTTAAATCATTTCGTTGGAGAATTAAAGTCGCGGCCACTTACTTGGGAAATTATGGATAGAGATAGATAGGTAGATAGATAGATGGATAGATGGATGGATGGATGGACGGACGGACGGACGGACGGACGGACGGATGGATAGAAACTTTATTAAAGTGTCAAAGCCGTCTAGCCAGGGAAAAAAAGAATCCCTTACTAATTTGGGGACACCAATTAGGGGAGAATATACAAAGTAAAAACTATATACAGTAGTAGGTGAAATATCTATAGTTATCTAATTACGAGATTTATAGTGAAAATATACAGAAGTCAAAATGAACAAAGGCTACAGCCTGCGCAGCCATCATCTAAAAGTTCACTTATATTGAGTTGGCGTATCTTGCTTTTAAACGACATTAGGGTTGTGACGTCCCTAATACTCTTGGGTAGTTTTGTCCATAGCCTAGGCCCTAGATATCTAATAGAGTGCTTGCCGTAGGTGACTGTCTCATACCTAGGTATAGAGAAATCTGCTTGCCTCAGATTGTAATTACTATTTGGTTCTTTAAAGATGTTACTTATATATGCAGGGCACAGTTTATGCTTTACTTTATACATAAGGATGCGCAGATCCTGTAAGCGACTATTTAGTAGTGTGGGCAGGTCTGCCTTCTCTAATAGTTGTTCATAACTAGAATTATTATCCTTGAAAACCGCTCTAAGCCCTCTTTCTTGTAGTCTTTCAAGCTTTCGAGTGTCACTCGCTTTGCAAAAATGCCACACTAGGTGACAATAGGTGAGGAATGGTAATATCGCGCTTTTGGATAATATTAACTTAGATTTTATAGGAATTAGATTACGTAGTCTCATTAGAACACCAATTCTCTGGCTGGCTTTTTTACAGATAGATGTTATATGCTCAGAGAAATTTAGCTTAGAATCTAACACTACACCTAGAAGTATGATATAGCTTACAACATTCTGTTTACATACATCCCTGTGCTGTTGTTAGTCATTTTTTACTCCATCATCTTTATCAAGTTCAAGACACAAGCACACCCAGGTGAACAGTCGACCAACAACCAGCAACAGCGTAAAAGAAATTCGGAAACGTTCTTCAAATGTCCATTGCTATAGTAACAGTGTTTGTGCTTTGCTGGTTACCTTTCAGTACTAAACATTTAATGATAGCGTATCAGGATAGTTCTGCCCATTTCTCGTGTAGTTTCCAGATATACCTTGATGTAACCTACTTTATGATTCACTCTGTTCATTATCGTTTCACTGGCCGCAAATTCTCTCATTATTATGATCGTTTATAAAACGCCGAACTTAAGAAAACCGATAAATTATTTCATCACAAACATGGCCTCATCTGATTTGCTGTTTCCAATATTCTTCACACCTTGGACACTGTCACACTTGCACACCACCTCGCTTCTTATCGGTGGTCCGCTTGGCCAGGCCTTTTGTAAGCCTGTCCCCTTCTTTCGAGAAGTTTCCTTTAAGGTTTCGATTCAGAATCTGGTTCTTATAGCAGTGGTTTGATTTGGAGCCGTGGTGTTTCGACTCCGTTCGCCACTCATCAGATCCAAGCTGTGTCGCTTCTTCATTCTTGCCACGTGGATAGTTGCCGTAGCTATCTCTTCGCCATACTTGTTCGCCAAAGAGCTTGTTGAATCGAAACGAAACGAAACCTTTTATTGGTTTTCGGGATTTAATTACAGAATTACAGGTGTATGCCTAATACAGCATTAAAATGCGGTAAAGCAACAAGATTCAATGCTCACAGTCTCTCACAAATACCTGTCATTTAGCTTCCTCTTTCAACGCTACAGCTAAGCAAACTTTGAGAGGAATGATATGGGGTTCCACTAGATCTGAAGAGCTGAAAATACGCACAATGTAAAGTATAATACATCCTTTGATGAACCTCCTATTGGTGTGTCTAAACTCCTCAGTCTTGCTGTGCACTGGCCCTCAAAAGTGTGACCGGTTGGTGTGATTGCCCGTAAAATTTGCTCGACGATAGAAAGGAATCTTTAAAATTCATTACACCACTGGACATTTCATTCCAACAAGGTACTTAAGTCAAGTTTTCTATGATCATAGAAACCTTAAAATCGCCAAATCCAAGAAATCAGAACAGTATTTCCGTGATAAAATCGAAATTTTTATCCTTCTCTTTGATGAACACTTTGCTCGCCATTTTGAAAGTCAATGACGCGAGACGTGACGTCATACTGGCAGGCGGATTGTACCACAGATTTCCTTGGAGACACCTCCCCCCCACCCCCTGCTTAAAAGACTCATAAAGTGTTCTTTTGTAAAGGCGTAGGTCGCATAGCCTGTGTACAGACGTCCCCCTTCCCTCAGAAAACAAAATCTCTTCTCCCGATTTTTTTCTGATGGAGGGGGGACGTCTGTACATAGGCTAAGGTCGCAAAAATGTGCTTTTTGTTGATAATGTTTAGAGTTAGAGGTTCGTGGAACACGCGCCTGAATAAAAGTGATCATGACTATCCGTGTATTTTTAGTAGTATTATCGAACAAATCTTAGAAGACTCATGAAAAGTTCTTTTGTACAGTCGTAAGTCGCAAAAATGTGCTTTTAATAGAATATGTTAAGAGTTAGAGGTACGTGGAACACTCGTGGATAAAAAATCACCACGACTGCCGTCGGCGCACTTTTAAACAGTTTTAAAACTGAGGATTAATGATAACATGTGTTTAGTTTTTAAGTCTCCCATGACTGCGAAATGTGACAGCATAGGCCACGTATTGTAAAAGGTTGGGTGGTAAATAAAACTCAGGAACGGACCATTAGAAACGTTATTGGGAACGTAGGCGGCGATATACAACTGTACAACTAACAACTGTAAATTACTGCAGAACCGCTAAGTTAAAAGAACAGGTTCTGCCGTAAAGAGGAAGCGAATAAAAGGGACAATTATAAAAATCTGTTGAAATTTTAGCGCCACCCCAAGGTTTGACAGTATTTTTGCGTCGTCAAAAGAAGCAAAGAAAAAAATGCATTTTCTTGTGGCACGTACGCCGTTCAGCGTCCACTGCAAAATACAATTCAAAAACTTAAACAGGAAGTTTAAGAGGCAAGGTGTTGTCTTTTACACAAAATCAATTAAATGATAATGCCCCTTTGAAATGTTGTTGTCGCTTTATAAATTTTGGTCACCTATGTTTAAATACTTAACAGGCGTATTTCTACGTGCAAATAATATGTATCACACCAGAGTTTAAAATGTCCACTCAATTATTATTATATATACTCATATTGGTTTCCAGATAACTTTTTAATCGATTTCTAAATACAACCACCATGGCTTTAAACTGATAGCATTCTTTAGTCTGTTCAGCTTGAAAGGATGGCCATATCAGTCTTAATAACAATTCATGATTGTGCTCAGGCTTCGCAAGGGGACATAAAACTTTAAGTTTCAAAAATTTGGATCTTAACTGATCAATATACCAGATACACTGCGTTGTACAGAAGGCGCACAGCAGACATAAACTCGACAATGGGGAATGGATCGATCCAGTCTTGGAACTGTTTCAAACGATTTACCAAGAAGAGACAAAACTACAATGATGACAAATTTTTAGTGTTCGTAGATGAAAAAATTTCCCGCGCCCTTGACCACAAGATTCCCCGCCAATGAATATAACATTTCACACACCAGTGTTTAGTAAAATTTGCGTTAAGCACGTATTTTTAACTACATTTTCAACAGTCTTGGAGCTGCTTGAAACAGTTTACGGAGAAAAGACAGAACTACCAACTAGTGATAAATTGAGTATGTGATTTACGCTGCAACCTCAAAGTCTGAAATAGTGATAAAAAAAACCTTCTCTTGTCATGAATTTGTTGTAATGAAACATAATTATATATCCTGTGTGAATAAATAACACTTTCTAGCGAAAAATACCTATCGAAAATACCGTTGGTCGTGATCTGAATTAAAGGACATTAATTATCTATCCTCCTTATTTATGGTGTTTGTACTATTTTTTTCCTTTTTATCGATCAATAAGCAGTCGATGATTTTTAAACAAAGATATACGAATAATAATTGTATGGAATATCTCCTAGTTATTCTTAAGTGTATTTGTTAAGATTGACATCTACTGTTGTAACTTCTGCTGTTCAGCACGTATATTGCCTTTTTTTAATTTGTCCTCCAATCACATTCGTAGTTAATAACTAATTGATGCAAATGTCTAGCCAATTATTTTCGATTAACACCTTCCGGTAGATCGACTAACTGACACGATTTTGAAACTGTAATTTTAGTACCTTCTTCCCTGTTATTGTTTAAATTTTGTTTAGGAGCCAATATTGTGTTCTCTCTCATTGCTCCCCTTGTGTTATTTCGACTGGACAACCCAAGCTTTTAAAGAGCTTCAAGGAGCAATTAAGAAAGAATTTCTTTCAGACAAAGTAAATACCGTAAAATTCCGAAAATAAGCTCCTCCATGAATAAGCCCCTCCAAATATAAGCCCCCCAAACCGGCGACGCAAAAACTGTGCAGTCAAAGGAGTAACAAGCCCTTGACAGAAAAACGTGCCAGTTTCATTTTGCCGGCAGCAGACTTTTGGTTTTCCCATTAAAAGGTTGATTGAGAAGTAAATGTTATAAAAACTTCATGTTTTATGCACACGTGATAATATGCACTTATTTTTTCCTCGTATTCACCTGTTAAGCCTGGGCTTAATGGCCGGAAGGCATCTTCGCCTCTGCTTCCTGTGGTTAACTGTCAAACTTGTGTAGTTGATGATGGTATTACCAAAGATATCATTTTTTAATGTGTTAAAAGACACTTGTTTAATCAGTCTCAATCGATTTCTTAATACAACCACATGACCTAAATGAAGTGTTCTGGATGGTTTATAACATTTTAATACCCCACTGTTTCAATTCTGTCAAAAGGTCGGTTGGCGGATAATGCCGGAACATTACAAACAAACTCACTTTTTGAAGGTCTCAGAGGAAAGCTATGCTGTGGCTTCGCAGGGGGCTTGAAATTGTCAATAAAAGTTCTGCCACTCAAACAGCATACGCAATATACAGAGCAGTAATTCAAAGTTACTTGACTGCATGTGTACGACTCTGTAGATACGTCGCAAAACTCAGCATGAACTCAACGGCGAACGGATTCAGGGGATCTTGGAGCTGCTTCGATCAGTTAAATTCCACAGCGTGGAAAATCGGAGGAACCGTTACCTACTGTCTGTTCATTATCGTTTCACTGGTCGCAAATTCTCTCATTGTTATGATCGTCTATAAAACGCCGAACTTAAAAAAACCGATAAATTATTTCATCGCAAACATGGCTTCATCTGATTTGCTGTTTCCAATATTCTCGATACCTTGGAACCTGTCACACTTGCACACCAACTCGTGGCTTATCGGTGGTCAGCTTGGTCAGGCCTTGTGTAAGCTTCTCCCTTTCTTTGTTAACGCTTCCTTTGTCGTTTCGATTCAGAATCTGATTCTGATAGCAGTGGATCGATTTGGAGCCGTGGTGTTTCCACTCCGTTCCCCACTCATCAGATCCAAGCTGTGTCCTTTCTTCATTTCCGCTACATGGATAGTTGCCGCAGCGGTCAATTCGCCGGACTTGTTCGCCCGAGAGCTCGTTGAATCCCCAGAGGGAACCCGGTGTGTTTCGGAATGGAAGAGAGCATTCGGTGAGTCATCGTCCCCTACCAGTTTCGTACTAGCTTCCTACATTCTGTTTTCATACATACCTTTGCTGTTGCTAGTCATTCTTTACTCCATCATTTTTATCAAGCTCAAGACACAGGCACACCCAGGTGAACAGTCCGCCAACAATCAGCAACAGCGGAACAGAAGAAACAGAAACGTGCTTCAAATGTCCATTGCTATCGTAACAGTGTTTGTGCTTTGCTGCTTACCTTTCCCTATCAACTTTTTAATCACACAGTATCAGGACACTTTCACGCATTTATCGTGTAGTTTCTGGATATACGATGAAGTCACCATTTATATGCTTAACGCGTACTGTGCTATCAACCCAGTTATCTGTTTCATGTTTAGCAGTAATTACCGAAAAGCTCTTAAAAGACTCAGAAAACGTTCTTTTGTACAGGCGTAGGTCGCAAAAATGTGCTTTTTGTTGATGATGTTAAGAATTAGAGGTTCGTGGAACATGCGCGTGAATATCAGTGTATTTTTAGTAGTGATTATCGAAAAAATCGTAGAAGACTCATAAAGTAGTCTTTTGTACAGGCGTAGGTCGCAAAAGTGTACTTTTTGTTGATGATGTTAAGAGTTAGAGGTTCGTGGAACACCCGCGTGAATAAATAAATCGTGACTATCAGGGTATTTTTAGTAGTAATTATCGAAAAAACCTTAGAAGGCTCATGCAATGTTCTTTTGGACACGGGAAGTCGCAAAAAGGTGCTTTTGATTGAATATGTTAAGGACGTACACTCGCGAATAAAAAACCACCACGACTGCCGTCGGCGCACTTAACTGAGGATTTTAAATAAGATGTGTTCAGTTTATATCTCCCATGACGGCGAAAAGTAACAGCATAGGCCATGTATTGTAAAAGGTTGGGTGGTAATTACTGTCAAACTCAGAAAACCGTGAACACCTAAAAAATTTCAGGAATGTTGATTGTGTACTGGCAAATCACAATAAAGTTCAGGACACGCGAGCAAACCTCAAAAACCACAAACTAATTACCGTTGCTGTTTGCGGTTTAGTTATCTCGCGCCTTATTGGTTTATTTCTCGCAACACAATAACATTCCATAAACATTTCTGGTGTTCACGGTTGTGTGAGTTTCACAGTAAAACTCAGGGACGGGTCATTAGAAACGTTATTGGGGGTGTAGGCAAGCGAAGTACAACTGTACAACTAACAACTGTTAATTAGTGCAGAACGGCTAAGTTAAGGGAAGAGGTTCTGCCGAAAAAAAGAAACGAATGAAAGGGACAATTATAAACATCTGTTGAATTTTGAGCGCTACCCCGGCTATCGCGTGACAGTATTTTTGCGTCGTCAAATTAAAAGAAGCAAAGAAAAAAGCTGCACGTTTTTGTGGCACGTACACCGTTCGCCCACTGCAAATAATACAATCCAAAAAGTTAAAAAGGAAAGCTAAGCGGCAGGGTGTTGACTTTTACACAAAATCAATTAAATGATAATGCCCCTTTGTAATGTTTTTATAGACATTTTGTCGCTTTATAAATTTTGATCACCTGACCTATGTTTAAATACATAATGGGTGAATTTCTACATGCAAATAATATGTATCACACCAGTTTAAAATGTCCACTCTTTCTGGTTTCCAAATATCTTTTCAAATGATTTCTAAATACAACCACCATGGCTTTAAAATAGCATTCGTTAGTCTGCTCAGCAAAAAGGACGGCCATATCGGTCTTTTATATAGAGTTCCTGTTTTTTGTACAGTCTTTCGAAATCGGTCTTCATATCGGTCCATAATTGTTATTAAAATAACAATTATTGTGCTCAAGCTTCGCAAGGGGAAATGAAAATTAAAGTTTAAAAAGTTTGAATTTTAACTGATCGCCGCGATGAATACTGCGTTGTACAGAAGGCGCGCAGCAAACATAAACTCGAGAATGCGGAATGGATCGGCCCAGTCTTGGAGCTGCTTCAAACAGTTTAAAGAGAAACTACAGAACTACAATGGTGAAATTGTTACACTGTTCGTAGATGAAAACATTTCTTGCGCTCTTGATCACAAGACTCCCTGATCACTCTTTCTCAGCCGCAAAGTTACACGTCCTTGTGGGGCTAAGAGCCACAGTAAAAATGTTCTTGGCTTTATATTTTTACTATCTATTTGACACAAATTCAACATACGTTGTGAAATGGGCCTTTTGAACACATTAGAACTAGAAATACGTGAATCGAAGGACTTGGGAAGAACGGCAAGACGTTGAAAGGGAAAAAAAGCAAAAAGGAAGAAAATTTATTAATTAAAAAAAACTTAAGCTATATAAAGAAATAGAACAAAACTGCAATTACTAAAAAGAAGATTAAACGTAAAGAAAAAGAAAAAAACAGGTTTTACGGGGAATCGATGGAATAGATAGGCGATGCAAGTTTAAAGCTCGCTATGATCCACGCACGGTCCACGCTTAGCGCGCGACGAGATTTTAAACTCACTTCGCTCGGCGCTTCGCGGCTCGCTTCACGAACAATAAACTAACAGGTCTTGTTACTGTATGATATTGTATACATTTTGTTTAGGAACCAATTCTTTGTTCTCTCTCTTCGCTCTTCTAGGTTTCATATTGACCGGACAACCCAAGCTTGGAAAAAAAGTCATTACAAATTTAAGACATGCAGAAAAAAATCGATTTGACAAAGTAAATAATTTTTAACTCGAAGGTTTAATGCTAATGAGTTTCTCCCAGCCAATAATTACAAGACCTACTCAAGCATTGATATGAGTTGAGCGTTTGGGTCACTTTGGTCATTACAGTGGAACCCGGTTAATACGGACACCAAGGGGACATGCCATAGTGTCCATTTTATCCGCGTGTCCGTATTAAGCGGGCTCTCAAAGAAAGCGTCAGGAACACATGTTTTATCGATATAAAGACCAAAGCAGACAGTTTTACGAAAAAACTTTGTTTAATTTCTTAACTGTAACAGTAACAAGTTCATCCTAAAGAAACCTCACGATCATTTATCATAGTCTCAGAGTAAAATCTTTTAAGTACAGCGGAACCCCGTTAATGCGACCACCGTTGGGCCATAAAATCCTGGTCGTAATAACGAGGTGGTCGCATTAACGGGGTCTTCAAAAGAATAAAATGACTCAATGGTTTCTACGTTTGGTTTGAAAGAATATGGCCGTAATAACGAGGTAGTCTTATAAACGGGGTGGTCGTAAGGCGGGGTTCCACTGTATTGTAGTATTTTTATAGAAACAGGCACGACAGTGGATTCATTTGAAAAAGTCTGTGACGTGTGTAACAGGAGGAAGAAAACTTTATTCAAAGACTAAACGTAGTACAAGAGTCAAACACCGGAGGAAAGACAGACTGTTCAAAATCAAATATGTCACGCTACTTTGTCACTGTTTTTTTTTTTTAGTACTGTAATAAAATTTTATTCACCCGTAAAGATCTGTCATTATTTGAACAGGGTACAATGTCTACAATTATCACATAATTGTGACAATGAAAATAGACAGTGTGCAGGTAACCAGTGTCCGTAAAGCGGGGTTGACAGTCTATGAGAGTTTGTGATGATACTGGCCAAGTGAGTGAAAACGCTCTATTGCATTTTTAATTGGTCCACACACATTCATAATAAAATTTATGGCAATAATTTAGCCGATCATTTTCGATAAAAAAAAAGCTCAACAACTCAGTTGTGTGTCTCGACATACTGCTCTGACATGATTTTTAAACTGCTATTTTAGTACCTTCCTCACTTTTAATAATTTGTTCCAATACTTTGTTCACTCTCTTTGCTCTCCTTGTTTTATATTGATTGGACAACCCAAGCTTTGTGGTGAAATTTAACTCCCGGTAACCCTTAATTGTCTGGATATTGTTGTAACTTCGCTGTTCAGCACGTATTGCATTTTTAATTATTTTGTCCTCACACATTCATGAATAATTTAAGACAAAGTTTAGCCAATACAAAAAGCTCAACACCAAATTCTGTTTAGAAGTCAATACTTTGTTCTCTCTCTTTGCTCTCCTTATTTTATACTGACTGGACAACCAACCCAACCTTAACCCCCTTAAAGGTGAAATTTAAAATAGGAAATCGTTTTCACAAAGTAAATGACTCGAAGGTTCCATATAATGCTACAATAAGCCTCTCCTATAGCCAATCATTGACAAAAGACGTCTTAGGCATTGATATAACATAAGCGGGGAAGTGGGGTTTCTTGAGAAGGACCACATAGTCCAGTCAATCTAGGCATTTTCGAGGCTCAACATCAAACTAATTGCAACAGAATTGTTTTCAACGCCATTTAAGTAAGGGTGGCCTTTTTTAGCAGCATACTAAAAATCCGCCAAAATCCGTTCGGTGGAACATGTCAAAATTAAGCGTTCAGAACCATTTTGAGCTTTTAACACAGGGCACCCACGCTATTTGAAATTATACGTTCAAACAAAAAATCCACAAGATGTGTTTGTTTCTTTTACGGAAAAGTGAAAGTAGAAAAATAACTGCTACCTAGTTTTTCGGTGATAAAATCAAGTGTTTCTTTTTTTCCAAAAAGAATAAATATTAAACAGGGTTGGCTTTTGCACAGGAAGCGCATGCTCCACTCAAGGAACCCCAAAATAACAGGAGGCTTTCAGAGTAATAGAGTAATTTGTTGGCTGTAAAACTACGACAGATGTAGTCTTAAGGCTTTAAATCTGAAAAATTAAAGCCGTTACTTAATCATTAGCTTTTAAAATATATCCTTTTTTATCAGATTTCTGTAGCCGCAAGGGTAAGAATCATATATATCGGAGCTGGATTTTTGAATGACGTTACAGCCAAAATAGAGCTCTCCCCTAAACTTTTTTTTTTTCTTTTAAAAATCTCCAAAGAAGTCAACATAAATTAAAAACTAAGAGTGCAGCCATTACTTTTTGTTTTTTCTTTTCCTTTCTTTCTCCTCCCTCTTTCTATTTTCCCTTTCCTTCTTCTTTTCTAGAAGGATTTTCGCACTCGGATTTGGTCTTTTTCTCAGTCAAAAGACTACAATTTTCCTTCTGTACGTTTTCAAAAATCCAGCAAGATAATGCTTTGGCTTTTACGGTTACCTATACATTAATTTTCGTTAATGTACCAACATCCTCAAATATACAAGTTTCAATTTTTTGAAGCTTTTCATTTTCTTCTTGTTAAAGTGAATTGGAGAGGAGGGGAGGATAGATTTACTAATTCTTTACGATACACAACAACCGGCCAGAAAAGCAGGAGTAGAGACCTTAAGCAGCTTCGTCGCGGACGAAGACGAGAACGACCGGAAGTCATATTTCACCTTTTCTTCGGAGTGCGCATGTCTGAAATTTCGTTTTCGTTTTTGTGGCGTTGTCGAGGACGGCAAGTGGCAGTGTTTTTCGTTGTGGTGAAAACGTAAGTAAAGTATCTTTCATTTTGCCGTTAAGTGACGATCTTTCTCATTCTTCCGAACAAGGAACTAATTCTCAAGCAATATTCTTTGTATATTTTGTTCAAGGTTTTGATAATTCTCTAAAATGTTGTTTATTTGACACTTGTAGATGAATGCAATAGACGTACAGCAACCAGCAAGCGCGGGAAAAAACACGTAAGCTCAAGTTGTTTTGGTCTTTTGACAAAGCTGTGCTTTAGAATTTAGCTAGATATGGAATATTATCCCTCATTCAACTGAGCCCTCATTTGTCTCATTCTTACCAGAAATCACCAGATCCGCACATCGCAAATCACACTTCGTTCGGCTTCTTTTGATCACGATATAAAAGCGAACCTTTTTAGCGAAAAGAAGTGTTTCATACCTTTTACTTTTAATTTATTTCCACCGGATAAATGAAGTACAATTTACACAACCCACGTGTAGCATTAGCTAATCTTGGAGGGTATCAGTAATAAATAAACATAAATATTAGTCTACAATATTACTACAGCATAAGATTGACATTAGTTCTAAGGTACAAATTATTTAAGCAATATAACACACTTTCTATGGGTTTACCGGCGTGATAACCCACGCGGGATGTTGGGAGAACACGAGAAAAGCTTGTAAATCACGAGCCGAAGGCGAGTGATTTACAAGCTTTTCGAGTGTTCTCCGAACATCCCAAGTGGGTTATCACGCCGGTAAACCCATAGAAAGTGTGGTATATTGCTTTTATAAAATAACTTTTAGTAGAATGGAGTCTTTTAGGTTAAAAAATATGGTTCTAGTACCGTGATCAAGTCACGTCTTCTCCCTAAAGTCATCATAAGCCAATCATGACTCATGATTTAAGGTGGCTCCCTAGAGTAAATTGGCCGTGCGCAGCCTGAGCACTAGTATGGCGCGAGCTTTAAAATCCGCGCGACGTCCACGCAAAAATTAAAACAAACATGGCCTCTCAGTTTCGAAATATTCCACTCAAAAAACTTTATTAACTTTCTATTGAAGCTCATTGTGCAAAAAATTTGATTAGTGTAGGTCAAACATTTATGAGAGGAGACAATGTTACACCGGTTACAAGTCACTATCGATCTCCAAAAGAGTAAATTGTATGTAAAAACAAGCAGAAATTTCTCAAAAGCATCAATTCTTTCGCTTCAAAAGTAGACAAACGTTAAATAGACGAAGTAAATGGACAATGTTTTAGCACCACGAGAAATAATTTTTACTCACAGAC
The DNA here is from genome assembly GCA_964035705.1 of Porites rus. NCBI lineage: Eukaryota > Metazoa > Cnidaria > Anthozoa > Scleractinia > Poritidae > Porites > Porites rus. Next base: position 10,164,065 of record OZ037998.1, read on the forward strand.
TGACCCTTGACCGTCGAGACCTACGGCCTTGTACATGTAGCTGAGGACATGATGTACGATTTATAGATCGGCGCCATCTTTTACAGCCGACTTTTAAAGAAAAACTTCGCCGTCGAAATTATCCCTAAAGAAGAACAAGGTTGAAAAAGTATTCGGAAGTGGGCTAACATTTGAAGATCTGCAGACAGTGTACAGCAGATTAGGAAATGAAGGGCTTATTGCGATCCTTGCACAACCACCGTCTTCATCGCCGACGATCGCCATCCTCAGTGACCACCACGTTTCGAATTTTAGCCGCAATAGTCAAGTACTTCGAAGAAAACATCCTGTGTTAGGTATAAACTTGAATCCGCTATCTCTCCTTTTTCAACTGGCGAGATATCACCGTAATGATACTAATAAACGGCTTCAAAACAATGGCTTTCGTACTCTTCAAAGAAACCACATGGTTTCAGTAGCTTTGTGCATTATGCGCATGCGGGCGTGATGGCTCGCGCGCGTATTTTGCTCATACGACCCCGAACCACGCGTGTTTTTCGGATTTTTGTGACGTCAACGTAGTTAATTAACCGTGAATTTCTGGCGTTTCCTTCGGTAAATTTTTTTAAAAATCGCCTCATTTCTTGATAGTTGCAGTACCTTTGTACTGACTTATTTTTGTTAAAATCTGTAAGAGCTAAATTCCTCCATTAAGAAAAATTACAAATTTCAAAATATTGGCAAAACCGTCTTAACGACCCCATGTTTTTTCCACTTTAAAATGTTAAGCAATATCGTTAATATAAAGTGGCAAAGTTTAAAGACATTTCACCGTGGGAAATAAGAAATATTAAGAAAAAATGATCAAAAATGACAAAATTACTGCCTGTTTAAGGATGCGATGTTGCCATGGTAACGGCCTTAATCCAGAAAATGAAACTTGATAAAGGAGCCTTCTTATATGGGTAACCTTAGCGGTGAATCTCGTGAACAAAATCGCAAGGACAAAGTGACTAGATTTCGTTCTGTAACGTATGCTAAATAGCTAGGGTTATTAGTAAATACTCTAGGGAGCCACCTTAATAGCGTTGAACTTTCTCAAAACTCAGTTCAGTCAAACAACAAACAGCAGCACTTCAAAACACGAGTTTTTGCGCTCATTACATGATAACTTATGAAAGTTGTTTTACAGGAAAAGTCAACACATATTCATGTGAACGTACAATGAAAGAATACGTTCATGGTTTGTTTACTACAGAAGTAGAAATTAATTGAACATCAGACTGTACGCAGCTGTGTTTTGTTGAGTCGATCCGTAAGAATTTCGTGCTTACAGACGGAACTGGCAGCTATTGTAATGGAGGACTTCATTCACTTTTTACAAGCCGCAGTGGTTTAAGATCTGTTTTTTGGACTTTATTATGATCAAGAAATGCTGCGGTAACGACGTGGCTGCATTTGCGAAGTTGTCGCATGTAACTTATGTACGTAGAGCGACCGATGGAAATATGTCAGTGGTGGAGAAAGGTTTCTTTGCCGTAGCCACATATTGGCGTTAATATTTGTCGATTCGTGAAGTCAGGTGGTTTGAGGTAGGTTATGGCATCGATATCACCGAATAATTTGAGCAAATGTTGGAAAAAACCAGCCCGAAACTCTGACAACTTTCATCATCGTTGGCGGCTTGTTTACAACCTACAGCGGCCGATTTTGTACCATATCTTGATCAGAGTTCTCTTTTTGGAACAATTTCTTTCATTAAGGAATTTAATTTTGACATAAAATAAATCAAGAATGCTAAAACTATCCGTTTTGTTGCTGGTTGGCAAATGGTTAAGTTTTCCTAGAGACTTTCTACACCAGAAATTCACGCAGTTGTTGTCTTTCTCTGCGATTTGGTATCGTCGTAAAATGTAAAATGTTTTCCAGCTTTGTACTTTATAACTTCTAAAGCTATGGCAGTAGCGAATTGTGACGCTCAGTAATAAAATGTGGAAACCAACGCTTTTAATAGTAAGAAGGGCTGGGTAAGTAACTTGTTCTGTTTTTTAGCCTTTCTAAAATCGTTGTTTGCAGATCAATAGCCCGTTTTGTTTATGGCTCGTGGTCCGGATGCCTTTTTCTATGGGTTTACCGGTATAATAAACCATAGGTTTTTGACCAATCAGATCACGCGTACTATCTCAGTTATTTTATAAATTGGTATAATAATATAATTGAAACCTCAGCCTTCGATAAACTTAAAAAGTACCTGCCTAATAGTGAGTGTTTCTCCATCTCTAAACTTTTGAACCCTGTTAAAATACTCTGTCACAGACACCACTTTTGAGGAGTCTGTTTATTTGTAAGCCTTAATTCACCTGAATTACTTTATTCTTCCCATCACTCTTCTCAGATGTACATGTAACCTTAATTTGTACACCTGTTTTCCCTGTTGGGAGGGTTTGTGTGAGCAAGGGGGTAAAAAAGAGTGAAAATGATAAAAAACTGGGAATATCATAGCATCAATAAAGCTTGGGGAGATGCTAGAAGTGTGTCAGAGGTAGAGGGGTGGGGGTAGAGGATAGACAAATTCAACAATATTACACAAAATAATAAGTAATTAAGTGATAAACAGGATGCTAAAAAATATATTTTCAATAGAAAGATCATGGAAGGAATTTTTGGCAAAGTCTCCAGAGTTGATTCAGAGTGTGTGAATTTGTTTGCTGGCCACCCTCATTTACCTTGAATTTCCCAGTATATCCTTATAGGAATCACCCCCCTTTAATTTTTTTCCATTCCTGGTAAATCCTTTGTAGTAATGGTCTAAAAATAATAGATCTACCACTGAAGCTGTCAAAGTAATTTTTGGCTTGTGTCGTTTTTCATAGAACCAATTTGTCTGGACAAAGGACCATGACATCTTGTTTTGTAGAGAGCTTTTGGTTACTGAGCCATACGCCCACAAAGTTAGAAGTGTTGAAAGAGCAAAAGCCTGGGAGCAGATTGCCTCCAGTTTAAATAGCATCCAAGCTCCAAAGTTTAGAGTTACAACTAGATCCGTACGTGATCGCTACACACTTCTGACAACCAGAAAAGCAGAGCAGTTAAGAGAGGAGGAGAAAGCTTCAGGGATAGAAGTTACACCAACAGAAATTGACTTGTTATTGGAAGAAATTTTGGAGAAAGAGAAAGCTGCTAGAGCTGAGATTGAGTCTGGAGATACCAAAAAGAGAAAAGCAGAGCAAGACAAGGCAAGTGCTGACAACATTAGATGACTGGCAATGGAAAGGATGTCTCAGACTAAAACCAGGGAAAGTGATGTGGGAGAAACTTCTTCAAAGAAGAAAAAAACAAGGCGCAGCTCACATGAGATGCTTGAATTTCTGGAGAACAAATCTGAGAGGGACCACCAAATGAAACAAGAAGAACTAAATTTAAGAAGGAGTGAGCAAGAAGCAATGACTGCTATGATGAGACAGCAACAGCAGCAACCTCAGAATTTGCAGGCTATGTTTGTAAGCCAGCAAACACAGCAAACACAAGCTATGTTGGCTCTCCTAGAAAAAGTTGTTAAGAAGTAAAGGTGACAAGGGTTTTTTCCTTGTCCCAACTTGTTGTCATTCAAAAGCCTTCATAATTATATCACTTTGTAAGGCATTGTTTATTTACAATTTGTTTGGTAGTTTTTGTTACAGTGTACTTCTGACATTAGGTACTTTCCTATTTAATGTAAACAAAATGCTAATGGCCTGCTGTTGCCTATATACTTGTGTTAGTTACGTCACATCATGTTGTGATGCTGTAAAAAAACGTTATTAAAGTTGTTTAGTCTGACTGGCTTCTGTACATTTGTGACATTCAGGCAAAATAATCATGAAGTGAGGGTGGGTCTAATTCAAAAAACTTGGAAGTTTCATTTCCATACAGGCATGTAAGTGCATTTCTCAGAATTGCACAGACAATATACATCTTGCCAATACTACTCAAGCCTATTTTAAGATTTTTTTTGAAGTCTATGAATTTAAAGTAGTTCACTATGTCCCCAAATAGCCATTCAACGGATTCCCTCACAGAACTCATTCTGGCATTGTACTCTTGCATCTGGGGTGTTAAAACAGCATTTCTGGATGGTTGTTGGAGTTGCACTCTGTGCGGGTAAGCTGGATCACCATATAAGCGCATTAGGTGGCCATGGGGGGAAACTGCATGGTGCTGGAGATCTTGCAGCAAGCCTGATTCAGCTAAGATAGCTGCATCATGTCTTCTACCTTCTGAAAATGAAAGGTTTAGAAAACAATTAGATGCGTGGACAATGGTTGTGACCTTGTGATGCATACTCAGTAGAGAACCTGATGGAAATTTAAGTTCTTTGCAAAAGAATTCATTCAGTATTCTAATCTGCAAAATTATATCTCTGAAGAGATCAATCACCTCCACTTGATGGGACTTTTTCAGTACTTGATTCCTGATTTTTACCCTTTTTGACCTTTTTTTCAGGGGTCGGTTCCTGAAAGGTGGAATAACTCTATTCCAGGGATAAGTCTGCCTTATTCCAGTAATAACTTTATCCCAGGACAAAGTTATGACTGGAATAAGACAGTTTTATCCCTGGATAGTGTTGTTCCACCTTTCAGGAACCGGCTTTTGAATTTTTTGCCATCTTAAGTTTTTTTATTTTCTTCATCTTTCTATTTATTTTTCAGGGTTATTTTTAATTAACAATTTTAAACTGAAGTGACTACCATGCATAAATAATTCCATACATTATTATAATTATTATTACCTATTGGGCCATATAGGTTTCCTATTAACCCATTCGGTAGAGCAACAGATTGAAATTTTAATGCATGGACTCTCTTGTGTCCATTGTATACAGCCCTCTGGTGCTGTCCTGGGCGACTTATTGGTCGAACCGTGCCATCGACAAAACCAAAACAGTTGTCCAAGGGAGAGCCTTTAGCTGAAATTACGTCTGCATATTGCTGTAAATGGTTGGGGTCCATAACTTGATTGTTCCACTGAGTTAGTCTGTGGCCATGCCTGTCATAGACATAATCGAGAACAGTATTTGTTATCATGCTTAAGACCGGAACTGGCCTTGCAAATCTATGCACCATATCACTGTATCGACAAGGGTAAGCCAGTCGCTTCAGTAACATACATAGCCCTTCTATGCCATCGCAAACGGAACGCTGTGGGCACTGGAATGTTGGGGGAATCTGTAGCCTGTCTGCCAGCAAGGGAATGTGCCATTTCTCGACTCGAAACTCGGTATAACACTCAGCAGGATCCATTTCCCCCAAATCGAACGACGCGTACGAGTTGTAAGGAAAATCCGGATTCTTCGACTGATAAAAGTCATAGAGAAGGCAGAATTCTTCGTCATCAAACATGTCGTGGGCATATCCAACAAAAACAAAATCCCTGATGTCTTTAAACGACGACATAACTAAAACCACCACTTGTTGAGCCTCACTTGTTGACGTCTTCGTCTTTGTACAAGACGCGGGTGCTTAACTTTCAATTTTCGCGCCGAAAACGATGTTCTCGTCCCAGTGTCCTAGAGCATGCCACGTCATAATTTCGTTCTCGTTTTCGTCCTCGACGAAGCTGCTTAAGGTCCCTAGTAACACAAGAAGGCAGCGACTCAGTCACTTCATCTAGGAAAGAACCATTCCAGGGCTGGGCTTTGAAGACGCAAACGAAAGGCCAACGAACAACCCAGAATGTAAAGAACTTCCTCCTTGAAAAGTTCAATAGGGGAGTAGAAACAGCTAACTCGAGTTAAACGTTTTTCCCTTTTACCCTTGTGGTTTGGTTTCTATTTCAAGTACTGTTGCTGTTGAGCATAAGGTAAATCTAGTGTATGGAGAGCAAGTTGAACGAAAACCAATTCCTCGCGTATTTCTGCCCGATAAAGTACTTGTAGTGTTGCTAAACAGGGAGAATTACAGGCAAAGTTTAAGGTCGATCAGCTAAAAGAGATCTGTGACACGTCTGGGCTAGCTATCGAAGGGCCTATTGGTCGCAAGAAATCAAATATTACTCCCATTGAGGCTCTTGTTAAAACGTGCAGCTGCTCTAAATAGGTTTTTTTTACCCATCCAAATTCCCATATTGAGAACCCTTTTCTTAAAAGTAACTCTCTCTAGTTTGCGTCTGTAATAGTGATTACTCCTTTTGACTCAAGACTGGAGACTGTAACTTGGAGCCGTTTTCAAAACAAATTAAACCGATACTTGGCGTTTCGAGATCTTTTCTCATGTTACCTAATCCAGGGTCGTAACATGGTATATCCGGGACCCATTGATCCCTATTTTCTTGCAGTTATTTTGATCCCTGAGCCCCATTTTCCCTAAAATTTTGATCCCTGAACCCTGATAAAAAAAATTGATCCCATCCATGTTTTTACACAAAATCTTAACTTAGACAACTTTGTTTATCTCCAAATATAGAATATAGAACATGTTCAAATGGGCTGAAGCGAAAAACATTAACTTTAATTTTTAGTGCAAGTTGTAGGTTCTATCAGAGCTTTAAAGATCAATATGAGTCAACCTCTTTTTGGGCATTATTCTATTGAAAACACTTCAAATGTAATGTTTGGCGATACTAGACAAATGATAAAACCCGATTTTCTTGAACGGGAGCGTTAAACTTGATTTTTTCAGACGTTCATCAAGAGTATCTATAGGTTTATTTTCAGTGTTGCTCATACGAGAAAGGCCACCCGGAGTTTTATAAGCCAATCACAAGAAAGCATTGCATTCAAAATTTGAATAAATACATTTTTAGTCAAACCGCAAACACAGCTAGCGCTGGTTGATCCCCGGTTGAATTAATGTCACTGTAAGGTACTTCTGAACTAAGGTCTTCCTCTAGCCATATACCATGTTACGACCCTGCTAATCAGTACACCATAGAATAACGTCCTTTATATATTGGATAATGCCTTACGGTCTTCGCCTGCGTCGCAGACGTAATTTACTTCGGTATAACGTCTGTCAAACAGCGCTGATATTCTTGTTCTGGGCCCTTCTAGGAACTAAAACACAAAACTCGAAGAAATTTATTAACGTGAATTACGTCACGGTAATTCAGTTACGCACAGGTTGCAATGTTACATATATTTGTATAGACAGTTGGGTACAGACTGCAATGGTTTCACCTTTCAGAGTAGAAGGTAAAGGATCACCAGCAACCACAGGCATTATTTATTGGTTCAGTGCATGAAAATAACGGTTTAAGACGCGGTCTGTGAGGGGAGAACGAAACAAAAAGATGATAGAATAAAACAATATTTCTCATCTTAAATGAAATTAAAGAAGCTAATTCTGGTTGTATTTGCACAAAATAAATGCTCCTTCTCTTAGCAAAAAAGGCAGATGCAACAAAAAAATAGCTAACATGAGTAACTGACTGGAGCACGTGGCTAATAAGCTTTTTTGTTGATTGGTTTTTTAAACGTCTATAGTTATCGAAATTTCAGTTATTTCACTATTTGTAGAAATAAGATTTCGTCCCCGAAATCAAATGATTGAGATCAAAATCTAAAGAAAAAAACCGCGGTTCCCAGCTGAGACCATGATTGTATTTTGTTTTGTTTACAGAAAGCCTTTATAAATCATCATCTTAAAAAAAACTCTCCATCTTTAATGTAAACGACAACCGTTTTTCGGGCCCTTTAAATATCAAGACTTTCGAGAGACGGGCTCCCAGCCAACCCCCTGAAACCCTACCTTGCTCCCTTTCTGGCCAAACTGGTAACTACTGGTGACAGTCCCTCCTGCGTGCTGAACTTTCAAGATGGCACCGCTTTGCTATTCTTATATTATCCTGTGGTTTAACTCTTTTTGCCGTTTTAACATGTAACAGTGCAGGTATTTCGAGCCGTTAAACATTTTCTCTACATTGTGATTATACTTTAAAGCAAAATAGGAAAGCAAATATATGGAGAGGGATTAAAACGAACACGAAGCAATCGAGCTGCACGATTTGCAAGAAAGAAGAAGAAGTTTAGCAACTTGACTACAAATGAAATGTGAGGTTTTTAGTTTCTTCCTGTTTCAATGAGCCAAAATGATTATTAGTGTTTTGGTTACACGGATGATAGCAGACTGCAATTTACCTGTCAGACTTCCATCAGCGTTTTAGTTGTGCGCTCTAGCTCAATTTGAAAACGACCGATTTTTGGCTCTCGTACAGACACTGAATTTAGGTCAAGTAAAATAGGATACTTTTAGTCCTGCCTGTGACTGTTTAACAAAGTTCATGGTTTTAGGAAGTAGTCCTGTGTTGTATTGTATCATACATAAAATATGAACATTGGTTGTCCGTTTTTAAGGATTATGTGGTTTTCAGAAAATTGACAAAATTTGCTTGTGAAAATGGCGCCCGAGTTGGTCAAATAAAGTGATGCTCATATCTCCAATACAACTAGAGTAGTAAAGGACTGATGTTTGGTATATTTGTTCGTTACTCTACCTAAGCTTTCTACGACGTTAGTATGAACTAATTCTGCTGACCCCCTTCCGTTGACATTTTTAACATTTTGCCCGGTTTTCTCTGACAATTACTCTTAACTGAGGATTAATAATAAGACTTGTTTAGTTTAAGTCTCTCATGACTGTGAACTGTGACAGTATAGGCCATGTATTGTAAAAGGTTGGGTGGTAAATAAAACTCAGGGACGGACCATTAGAAACGTTATTGGGGGCGCAGGCGGCGATATACAACTGTACAACTAACAACTGTAAATTACTGCAGAACCGCTAAGTTAAAGGAAGAGGTTCTGTCTTAAAAAGGAAACGAATAAAAGGGACAATTATAAGCAAAGCAAAGAAAAAACTGCATTTTCTTGTGGCACGTACGCCGTTCAGCGTCCACTGCAAAATACGATTCAAAAACTTAAACAGGAAGTTTAAGAGGCAAGGTGTTGTCTTTTACACAAAATGAATTCAATGATAATGCCCCTTTAAAATGTTTTTATAGACATGTTGTCGCTTTATAAATTTTGATTACCTATGTTTAAATACGTGCAAATAAAATTTATCACACTATACTTTAAAATGTCCACTCATATTGGTTTCCAAATATCTTTTTAATCGATTTCTAAATACAACCACCATGGCTTTAAACTGATAGCATTTTTTAGTCTGTTCAGCTTGAAAGGATGGCCATATTGGTCTTAATAACAATTATTGTGCTCAGGCTTCGAAAGGGGACATCAAAATTTAAGTTTCAAAAATGTGGATCTTAACTGACCACCGCGATGCATATACTACGTTGTACAAAAGGCGCGCAGCAAACATAAACTCGAGAATGGGGAATGGATCATTCCAGGCTTGGAACTGCTTTAAACCGTTTAGCAAGAAGAGACAAAACTACAATGGTGATAAATTTTTAGTGTTCGTAGATGAAAAAATTTCCTGCGCCCTGGACCACAAGATTCTCCACTAATGAATATAACATTTCACACACCTGTTTAGTAAAATGTCCATTAAGCACGTATTTTCAACTACAATTTCAATAGCCTTGGAGCTACTTCAAACAGTTTACGGAGAAAAGACAGAACTATCGACTAGTGATAAACTGAGTATGTGATTTACGCTGCAACTTCAAAGTCTAAAATAGTGATCAAAAGAAACCTTCTCTTCTCAAGAATTTGTTGTAATGAAACATATATATCCTGTGTGAATAAATTACACTTTCTAGGGAAAAATACCTATCGAAAATACCTTTGGTCGTGATCTGAATTAAAGGTCATTAATTATCTATCCTTCTTATTTATGGTGTTTGTAGCTAGCGCACTATTTTTTCCTTTTTATCGATCGAATTTAAGCAGTTGATGATTTTTAAGTGAAACAAAGATATACGAATAATAATAATTGTATGGAATATCTCCTAGTTTTTCTTAAGTGTATTTGTTAAGATTGACATCTTCTGTTGTAAATTCTGCTGTTTAGCACGTATATTGCCTTTTTTAATTTGTCCTCCAATCACATCCGTAGTTAATTAATGCAAAAGTCTAGCCAATTATTGAAGGCCTCAGAGGACAGTTTTGCTGTGGCTTCGCAGGGGGCTTGCAATTGTCAATAAAAGTTCTGCCACTCAAACAGCATACACAATATACAGACCAGTAATTCAAAGTTACTTGACTGCATGTGTACGACTCTGTGGATACGTCGAAAAAACTGAGCATGAACTCAACGGCGAACGGATCCAGCGGATCTTGGAGCTGCTTCGATCAGTTAAATTCCACTGCGTCAAAAATCGGAGGAACCGTTACCTACTGTCTGATCTTTATCGTTTCACTGGTCGCAAATTCTCTCATTGTTTTGATCGTTTATAAAACGCCGAACTTAAGAAAACCGATAAATTATTTCATCGCAAACATGGCTTCATCTGATTTGCTGTTTCCAATATTCTCGATACCTTGGAACCTGTCACACTTGCACACCAATTCGTGGCTTATCGGTGGTCAGCTTAGTGAGGCCTTGTGTAAGCTTCTCCCTTTCTTTGGTAACGTTTCCATTGTCGTGTCGACTCAGAATCTGATTCTGATAGCAATGGATCGCTTTGGAGCCGTGGTGTTTCCACTCCGTTCACCTCTCATCAGATCCAAGCTGTGTCCCTTCTTCATTCTCACCACATGGATAGTTGCCGTAGCGGTCAGTTCGCCATACTTGTTCACTTACGAGCTCGTTGAATACCCAGAGGGAACCTGGTGTGTTCTGGAATGGAAGAAAGTATTCGGAGAGTCCTCATCCGTTGCCAGTTTCGTAGTAGCTTACTACATTCTGTTTATATACATACCTGTGCTGTTGCTAGTCATTCTTTACTCCATCATTGTTATTAAGCTCAAGACACAGGTACACCCAGGTGAACAGTCTGCCAACACTCAGCAACAGCGGAACAGAAGAAACAGAAGCGTGCTTCAAATGTCCATTGCTATCGTAACAGTGTTTGTCCTTTGCTGGTTACCGAACGTTACCAACCATTTAATCATACGGTATCAGGACACTTTCACGCATTTCTCGTGTAGTTTCAGGATATACTATGAAGTCACCTTGTATATGGCTACAGCGTACTGTGCTATCAACCCAGTTATCTGTTTCATGTTTAGCAGTAATTACCGAAAAGCTCTTAAAAGACTCGTAAAATGTTCTTTTGTACAGGCGTAGGTCGCAAAACTGTGCTTTTTGTTGATGATGTTAAGAATTAGAGGTTCGTGGAACATGCGCGTGAATATCAGTGTATTTTTAGTAGTGATTATCGAAAAAATCGTAGAAGACTCATAAAGTAGTCTTTTGTACAGGTGTAGGTCGCAAAAGTGCACTTTTTGTTGATGATATTAAGAGTTAGAGGTTCGTGGAACACGCGCGTGAATAAATAAATCGTGACTACCAGGGTATTTTTAGTAGTAATTATCGAAAAACCTTAGAAGGCTCATGAAATGTTCTTTTGGACAGGGTAAGTCGCAAAAATGTGCTTTTGATTGAATATGTTAAGGACGAACACTCGTGAATAAAAAATCACCACGACTGCCGTCGGCGCACTTAACTGAGGATTTTAAATAAGATGTGTTCAGTTTAAATCTCCCATGACGGCGAAAAGTGACAGCATAGGCCATGTATTGCAAAAGGTTGGGTGGTAATTACTGTCAAACTCAGAAAACCGTGAACACCTAAAAAGTTTCAGGAATGTTGATTGTGTACTGGCCAGTCACAATAAAGTTCAGGACACGCGAGCAAACCTCAAAACCACAAACTAATTACCCTTGCTGTTTGCGGTTTAGTTATCTCACGCCTTATTGGTTTATTTCTCGCAACACAATAACATTCCATAAATATTTCTGGTGTTCACGGTTGTGTGAGTTTCACAGTAAAACTCAGGGACGGGTCATTAGAAACGTTATTGGGGGTGTAGGCAAGCGAAGTACAACTGTACAACTAACAACTGTTAATTAGTGCAGAACGGCTAAGTTAAGGGAAGAGGTTCTGCCGAAAAAAAGAAACGAATGAAAGGGACAATTATAAACATCTGTTGAATTTTGAGCGCTACCCCGGCTATCGCGTGACAGTATTTTTGCGTCGTCAAATTAAAAGAAGCAAAGAAAAAACCTGCTCGTTTTTGTGGCACGTACACCGTTCGCCCACTGCAAATAATACAATCCAAAAAGTTAAAAAGGAAAGCTAAGCGGCAGGGTGTTGACTTTTACACAAAATCAATTAAATGATAATGCCCCTTTGAAATGTTTTTATAGACATTTTGTCGCTTTATAAATATTGATCACCTGACCTATGTTTAAATACATAATGGGTGTATTTCTACATGCAAATAATATGTATCACACCAGTTTAAAATGTCCACTCTTTCTGGTTTCCAAATATCTTTTCAAATGATTTCTAAATACAACCACCATGGCTTTAAAATAGCATTCGTTAGTCTGCTCAGCAAAAAGGACGGCTTCCAAATCGGTCTTCATATCGGTCCATAATTGTTATTAAAATAACAATTACTGTGCTCAAGCTTCGCAAGGGGAAATGAAAATTTAAGTTTAAAAAGTTTGAATTTTAACTGATCGCCGCGATGAATACTGCGTTGTACAGAAGGCGCGCAGCAAACATAAACTCGAGTATGCGGAATGGATCGGCCCAGTCTTGGAGCTGCTTCAAACAGTTTAAAGAGAAACTACAGAACTACAATGGTGAAATTGTTACACTGTTCGTAGATGAAAACATTTCTTGCGCTCTTGATCACAAGACTCCCTGATCACTCTTTCTCAGCCGCAAAGTTACACTTCCTTGTGGGGCTAAGAGCCACAGTAAAAATGTTCTTGGCTTTATATTTTTACTATCTATTTGACACAAATTCAACATAAGTTGTGAAATGGGCCTTTTGAATACATTAGAACTAGAAATACGTGAATCGAAGGACTTGGGAAGAACGGCAAGACGTTGAGAGGGAAAAAAAGCAATAAGGAAGAAAATTTATTAATTAAAAAAAACTTAAGCTATATAAAGAAATAGAACAAAACTACAATTACTAAAAAGAAGATTAAACGTAAAGAAAAAGAAAAAAACAGTTTTTACGGGGAATCGATGGAATAGATAGGCGATGCAAGTTTAAAGCTCGCTATGATCCACGCACGGTCCACGCTTCGCGCGCGACGAGATTTTAAACTCACTTCGCCCGGCGGTTCGCGGCTCGCTTCACGAACAATAAACTAACAGGTCTTGTTACTGTATGATATTGTATACATTTTGCTTAGGAACCAATTCTTTGTTCTCTCTCTTCGCTCTTCTAGGTTTTGATATTGACCGGACAACCCAAGCTTGGAAAAAAAGTCATTACAAATTTAAGACATGCAGAAAAAAATCGATTTGACAAAGTAAATAATTTTTAACTCGAAGGTTTAATGCTAATGAGTTTCTCCCAGCCAATAATTACAAGACCTACTCAAGCATTGATATGAGTTGAGCGTTTGGGTCACTTTGGTCATTACAGTGGAACCCGGTTAATACGGACACCAAGGGGACATGCCATAGTGTCCATTTTATCCGCGTGTCCGTATTAAGCGGGCTCTCAAAGAAAGCGTCAGGAACACATGTTTTATCGATATAAAGACCAAAGCAGACAGTTTTACGAAAAAACTTTGTTTAATTTCTTAACTGTAACAGTAACAAGTTCATCCTAAAGAAACCTCACGATCATTTATCATAGTCTCAGAGTAAAATCTTTTAAGTACAGCGGAACCCCGTTAATGCGACCACCGTTGGGCCATAAAATCCTGGTCGTAATAACGAGGTGGTCGCATTAACGGGGTCTTCAAAAGAATAAAATGACTCAATGGTTTCTACGTTTGATTTGAAAGAATATGGCCGTAATAACGAGGTAGTCTTATAAACGGGGTGGTCGTAAGGCGGGGTTCCACTGTATTGTAGTATTTTTATAGAAACAGGCACGACAGTGGATTCATTTGAAAAAGTCTGTGACTTTACTTTAAGAGCAATGACTGCAACAAAAAGCCAAGGAAGTGAAACGTGTGTAACAGGAGGCAGAAAACTTTATTAAAGGACTTTTCGTAGTACAAGAGTCAAACACCGGAAGAAAGACAGACTGTTCAAAATCAAATAGGTCACGCTACTTTGCTTGCAGCAAGCAAACAACGTCAAAGAGGAAGAAGGTTAAGAGCAATGACTGCAACAAAAAGCCAAGGAAGTGAAACGTGTGTAACAGAAGGCAGAAAACTTTATTAAAGGACTATTCGTAGTACAAGAGTCAAACACCGGAAGAAAGACAGACTGTTCAAAATCAAAATTAATATGTCACGCTACTTTGTTCGCAGCAAGCAAACAACGTCAAAGAGGAAGAAGGTTAAGAGAAATGACTGCAACAAAAAGCCAAGGAAGTGAAACGTGTGTAACAGAAGGCAGAAAACTTTATCAAAGGACTATTCGTAGTACAAGAGTCAAACACCGGAGGAAAGACAGACTGTTCAAAATCAAATAGGTCACGCTACTTTGCTTGCAGCAAGCAAACAACGTCAAAGAGGAAGAAGGTTAAGAGCAATGACTGCAACAAAAAGCCAAGGAAGTGAAACGTGTGTAACAGGAGGCAGAAAACTTTATTAAAGGACTATTCGTAGTACAAGAGTCAAACACCGGAAGAAAGACAGATTGTTCAAAATCAAATATGTCACGCTACTTTGTCACTGTTTTTTTTTTTAGTACTGTAATAAAATTTTATTCACCCGTAAAGATCTGTCATTATTTGAACAGGGTACAATGTCTACAATTATCACATAATTGTGACAATGAAAATAGACAGTGTGCAGGTAACCAGTGTCCGTAAAGCGGGGTTGACAATCTATGAGAGTTTGTGATGATACTGGCCAAGTGAGTGAAAACGCTCTATTGCATTTTTAATTGGTCCACACACATTCATAAAGAATTTATGGAAATAATTTAGCCGATCATTTTCGATAAAAAAAAAGCTCAACAACTCAGTTCTGTGTCTCGACATACTCCTCTGACATGATTTTTAAACTGCTATTTTAGTACCTTCCTCACTTTTAATAATTTGTTCCAATACTTTGTTCACTCTCTTTGCTCTCCTTGTTTTATATTGACTAGACAACCCAAGCTTTGAGGTGAAATTTAACTCCCGGTAACCCTTAATTGTCTGGATATTGTTGTAACTTCGCTGTTCAGCACGTATTGCATTTTTAATTATTTTGTCCTCACACATTCATGAATAATTTAAGACAAAGTTTAGCCAATACAAAAAGCTCAACACCAAATTCTGTGTAGAAGTCAATACTTTGTTCTCTCTCTTTGCTCTCCTTATTTTATACTGACTGGACAACCAACCCAACCTTAACCCCCTTAAAGGTGAAATTTAAAATAGGAAATCGTTTTCACAAAGTAAATGACTCGAAGGTTCCATATAATGCTACAATAAGCCTCTCCTATAGCCAATCATTGACAAAAGACGTCTTAGGCATTGATATAACATAAGCGGGGAAGTGGGGTTTCTTGAGAAGGACCACATAGTCCAGTCAATCTAGGCATTTTCGAGGCTCAACATCAAACTAATTGCAACAGAATTGTTTTCAACGCCATTTAAGTAAGGGTGGCCTTTTTTAGCAGCATACTAAAAATCCGTCAAAATCCGTTCGGTGGAACATGTCAAAATTAAGCGTTCAGAACCATTTTGAGCTTTTAACACAGGGCACCCACGCTATTTGAAATTATACGTTCAAACAAAAAATCCACAAGATGTGTTTGTTTCTGTTACGGAAAAGTGAAAGAAGAAAAATAACTGCTACCTAGTTTTTCGGTGATAGAATCAAGTGTTTCTTTTTTTCCAAAAAGAATAAATATTAAACAGGGTTGGCTTTTGCACAGGAAGCGCATGCTCCACTCAAGGAACCCCAAAATAACAGGAGGCTTTCAGAGTAATAGAGTAATTTGTTGGCTGTAAAACTACGACAGATGTAGCCTTAAGGCTTTAAATCTGAAAAATTAAAGCCGTTACTTAATCATTAGCTTTTAAAATATGTCCTTTTTTATCAGATTTCTGTAGCCGCAAGGGTAAGAATCATATATATCGGAGCTGGATTTTTGAATGACGTTACAGCCAAAATAGAGCTCTCCCCTAAACTTTTTTTTTTCTTTTAAAAATCTCCAAAGAAGTCAACATAAATTAAAAACTAAGAGTGCAGCCATTGCTTTTTGTTTTTTCTTTTCCTTTCTTTCTTCTCCCTCTTTCTATTTTCCCTTTCCTTCTTCTTTTCTAGAAGGATTTTCGCACTCATTTTGCATTAGGATTTGGTCTTTTTCTCAGTCAAAAGACTGCAATTTTCGTTCAGCACGTTTTCAAAGATCCAGCAAGATAATGCTTTGGCTTTTACGGTTACCTATACATTAATTTTCGTTAATGTACCAACATCCTCAAATAAACAAGTTTCAATTTTTTGAAGCTTCTTCTTGTTAAAGTGAATTGGAGAGGCGGGGAGGATAGATTTACTAATTCTTTACGATACACAACAACCGGCCAGAAAAGCAGGAGTAACACAATAAGGCAGCGACTCAGTCACTTCATCTAGGAAAGAACCATTCCAGGGCTGGGCTTTGAAGACGCAAACGAAAGGCCAACGAGCAACCCAGAATGTAAAGAACTTCCTCCTTGAAAAGTTCAATAGGGGAGTGGAAACAGCTAACTCGAGTTAAACGTTTTTCCCTTTTACCCCTGTGGTTTGGTTTCTATTTCAAGTACTGTTGCTGTTGAGCATAAGGTAAATCTAGTGTATGGAGAGCAAGTTGAACGAAAACCAATTCCTCGCGTATTTCTGCCCGATAAAGTACTTGTAGTGTTGCTAAACAGGGAGAATTACAGGCAAAGTTTAAGGTCGATCAGCTAAAAGAGATCTGTGACACGTCTGGGCTAGCTATCGAAGGGCCTATTGGTCGCAAGAAATCAAATATTACTCCCATTGAGGCTCTTGTTAAAACGTGCAGCTGCTCTAAATAGGTTTTTTTTACCCATCCAAATTCCCATATTGAGAACCCTTTTCTTAAAAGTAACTCTCTCTAGTTTGCGTCTGTAATAGTGATTACTCCTTTTGACTCAAGACTGGAGACTGTAACTTGGAGCCGTTTTCAAAACAAATTAAACCGATCCATGGCGTTTCGAGATCTTTTCTCATGTTACCTAATCAGTACACCATAGAAGAACGTCCTTTATATATTGAATAATGCCTTACGGTCTTCGCCTGCGTCGCAGACGTAATTTACGTCGGTATAACGTCTGTCAAACAGCGCTGATATTCTTGTTCTGGGCCCTTCTAGGAACTAAAACACAAAACTCGAAGAAATTTATTAACGTGAATTACGTCACGGTAATTCAGTCACGCACAGGTCGCAATATGTTACATATATTTGTATAGACAGTTGGGTACAGACTGCAATGGTTTCACCTTTCAGAGCAGAAGGTAAAGGATCACCAGCAACCACAGGCATTATTTATTGGTTCAGTGCATGAAAATAACGGTTTAAGACGCGGTCTGTGAGGGGAGAACGAAACAAAAAGATGATAGAATAAAACAATATTTCTCATCTTAAATGAAATTAAAGAAGCTAATTCTGGTTGTCTTTGCACAAAATAAATGCTCCTTCTCTTAGCAAAAAAAGCAGATGCAACAAAAAAATAGCTAACATGAGTAACTGACTGGAGCACGTGGCTAATAAGCTTTTTTGTTGATTTGCTTTTTAACCGTCCCTAGTTATCGAAATTTCAATAATTTCACTGTTTGTAGAAATAAGGTTTCGTCCCGGAAATCAGATGATTGAGATCAAAATCTAAAGAAAAAAAGCGCGGTTTCCAGCTAAGACCACTATATTTTGTTTTGTTTACTGAAAGCCTTTATTAATCGTTAACTTAAAAAAAACCCCTCGATCTTTAATGTAAACGACAACCGTTTTTCGGGCCCTTTAAATATCAGGACTTTCGAGACACGGGCTGTGTTTTCACTAGAACAATTTTAACTAGATAAAGCCGGAAAAGTCCGGGAATACTGTGAAAACACCCAACCTCGTCCCCAGGGCGCTTTTCCCTGGCTTTGGGGGCGGGGTGGGAAAAGGCCCTGGCATCGGCCGGTCGATCCGTCATTTTGATTGGTTGATTGATTTAGGTAATATATGTAAGAAAATGACCAAATAAAAATAATTTATGCATTATACCGAAATCGAAATGGCGGAAAGTATTTCCACTCCAACGAAGATTTCTGCAAGAAATCCAGTTTGCAGGCTATGTGGTGGTTCCTATGAGAGTCGCTATATGCTACGGATATTCAGCAAGGCCGGTTCAACTAAAGATCTGTGTTCGAAGGTTAACAAAACGTGTGGGATCAAAATTTCTGAGGACGATACGAGGTCAGCTAGGTCAACAGTGGTGTGTAGGACTTGCGTTGCGTTCGTAGAGAAAATGGATCAGCTCATTCAAAGGGCCCAATCTCTAGACAATACGCCGTCTGATCTTGTAAACACAGAATATTCTGTAAAGCGATGCGTTCAACTTTCGCCGTCTTCGCATCAGCCTTCGAAGCGTTTATCGAAGGATATGCCACCCGAAAGCTCCAATGTGGATCCGCCGTCGAAGCGAATCACATCAGGTAGATCTGCAAAACAGCTTTCCTTCTCATCTCCGCCAGCCACGACGGCAGATAATTCCACATGTACAACCACTTCTGCGAAGCATCGCAAACGAAGTACATCAAATTCTGCAGAGGAGCTGTCTTTGTCAACTCCGCAAGATGCTACTTTTCTGATACCCAGATCAACAGGAGATGAGCTTGCTTTTATGAGTACGTTTGCGGATCAGCCGTTGGCACAAACCACATCAAGTTCTGCAGAGCAGCCAGCTTTCCCGACTCGGCCAGCTACAACTGCAGTTTTAATGCCAAAATCAACAGGATCTAGTAATTGTACATTTGAAGCTCAACCGTTCATGGATGAGAGACAGCAGAAAATGATTGTGCAAGCGGTCACCCATAAGGATGCAACTGTATTGGCGGCTATTTTGAAAGACCACTGTCCAAGTGTTTTACAGGAGTTAAGAAAGGCCTTCGGGGAGGAATTGAAGACATCATGTGCAAAGCTGTGCAAGCGTTCGCAAGGTTCAGTTCTATATGGAAACGACTACGAGAGCATTGAAAACTTTGATTTCAATAAAGTATGGGTTGAATTGAAGACGAACCACCCTTTTCTTATAGAGATTATGAACGCAGTGTCAGGCAAAGAGAACTCTGTCGTAGAAAAAAAAAACTCGAGCTTCAAGTCAAGTACAGTTTTTTATACTCCATCCTTATGAGCGAGAGATGGCATGAACTCAACCTAGTGAAGCGCGTGAACACAGTTCTCATCATCGAGGGTGGATGTACCAAACAGGTATTTCAGCTTACTGAAATGTAAAACATCAAACATTGGTTGATTTCCCCGGGGAGTTACTGATTGGGATGTGCTGCCTGGTTCTCCAAATCCTGACCCTATTTCAGACCAAAAAATGTAATTTTCCACACCTGTTTTCACACCAGACATCTAAAATCTATACCCATTTTCAGACCTAGCCGTTAGGCAGAAATTATGTTATCATTACTTAGTATCGAGTGCGAACAAAAACATTGTTCACATCCACTTCCAATTTGCCTATCTCTCTTACTCATTTTGAATTGAAATGATAAATACGTTCATACACTCCCACAGTTCGCTCGAAAAACATACCTGATCTCAGACCAAAATGGGCAAAGTGTATACCCGTCTTCGGACCAAAATGGCGTAAAAACCCTACCTTTTCGCGCCCCGCCTCCAAAGCCAGGGAAAAGCGCCCTGGGGACGAGGTTGTGAAAACACCTCGTCTTGGTTTTAGCTAGTTAAAAATGCGAGCTGTTTTCACAAGCAAAAACAAGGGATTTTCTCGCCTTTACTAGCGGAAATTCACGCAGAGTTATACTACCTCGCGACACCTCGCGAGATGGTATAACTTGTCCTGATAAAAGCAATAACCAATCGGGCCGCGCGTAGTGACAGACGCCTGCCAAATAATCCGGTAATATTATTTTCCAGACTATTGCCTCTTGGTTGAACTTGAGAAATTCAACATGGCAGACAATTCTAACGGTCATTTCTTTCGATTTACAATCCCACCGACCCCACTGGATTCTCTATTTCTTCGGCCAGGTCCTTAAACCAGAATTGTGGTCTTGGATAAACCCACATAGTCTTGCGCTTATCCCAGTTATGGCACTGAATGTTGTTTCGTTGTTGGATTGACAGAATTAAAAAATTTCGTCGCATCTTCCAAATTTGTAAGGACATAAGCCTCATTTGCTGAAAAAAACTCCTTCTCCTTCGCAAAAATACACCGAAAATAATCACAAGAGAAGTCATTACATTCAAGCACTTCGTCCCCTTTCATTTTTTATTATGGCGCGCTTTTGCAATTTGAATCCTCTGAGAGTTAGTGGCTTAGATTGCCGGTTAAATTTCACAGTGAAAACAGTTGTCACGTTTAACTAATAAAAGTCGGTTTGTAAACAAATCTTAGAAAGAATGTTCAGCTAGTTAATCGCCCTAGTGAAAACACAGCCACGGGCTCCTAACCAACCCCCTACAACCCCTGCTCCCTTCCAGGCCAAACCGGCAACTACGTAAGTGACAGTCCCTCCTGCGTGCTGAACTATCAAGATGGCGCCGCTTTGTTATTCTTATTTTGTATTATCCTGTGGTTTAACTCTTTTTGCCGTTTTAACATGTAACAGTGAAGGTATTTCGAGCTGTGAAACAGTTTCTCTACGTTGTGATTATACTTTAAAGCGAAATAGGGAAGCAAATATATGGAGAAGGCTTAAAACGAATACGAAGCAATCGAGCTGCTTTGCAAGAAAGAAGAAGAAGTTTAGCAACTTGACTACAAATGTGAGTATTCTATAGTTTCTTCCTGTTCCAATGAGCCAAAATGATTATTACTGTTTTGGTTACATGGATGATAGTAGACTGCAATTTAGCTGTCAGACTTCCATTAGCCTTTTAGTTGTGCGCTCTAGCTCAATTTGAAAACGACCGATTTTTGGTTCTCGTACAGACACTGAATTTAGGTCAAAGCTTCGCAAATGGGACATAAAAATTTAAGTTTCAAAAATTTGGATCTCTTCAGTAATTACAGACCTGTTTCAGTTGTACCTTGCTTTTCAAAGTTTTTGGAGCGAATAATCTACAACCGTATCATAAATTATCTCAATGACTCAATGTACTCTGTGATAATCAATATGGCTTTAGGAAAAATCGTTCCCCTAGCCTCGCGCTTATCGATTTGTGTGATAAAATTTCTTCTGCTTTTGATAGAAGAGAACATGCTATTAGAGTATTTTTAGATCTTTCGAAAGCATTTGACACGGTAAATTATGTCATCCTTTTTGACAAACTGGAACATTATGGGATCCGTGGTCTGGCACTAGAATGGGTAAAAAGTTATTTCTCTGAGAGGAAACAATTTGTCGAATTTAACAATGCTAGGTCTTCCCCACAGGGAATTTACTGTGGGGTGCCTAACGGTTCTATTCTTGGTCCATTATTTTTTATCCTGTACGTTAATGATTTGAACAACGCTTCCATACTTGATGCAATTTTGTTTGCTGATGATACAAACCTATTTATCTCTCACAATTATCCTGTTTACCTAATTAATATATTAAATAGAGAATTAAACAAATTGTCAACCTGGTTTGCCGCAAACCGGCTTTCCTTGAATTTATCCAAGACTAATTTTATGGTATTTAAGCTTTGGCAAAAAAGGCAATCGTTTGAATTTCAAGTTTCTATAAACGAGCAGTCTATCCTTCGTATTTCTGAAACCATGTTCTTGGGTGTCTTTTTAGATGATAATCTGACCTGGAAACCTCACATATCTCTATTAGCCAGTAAATTATCAAAATTCATAGCAATCATTCATAAATCTAGGTTTTTTCTCTCAACTCAATCTCTCCGTACCTTGTACAATTCAATGATACTTCCATACTTATACTATTGCAATCTAGCTTGGGGTGGCACCTATAAAGCGAACCTTCAAAGAATTGTAATCTTAGAGAAACATGCGCTAAGAATAGTGAACAACTCTACCTACTATGCTAACACTAGTCCCATCTTTAAGGAGCTTAACTTTTAAAATTTCATGATATCCATTTGTTTCAATTAGGTTTTTTTTATGTTTTCACGCAAGAACTCTACACTCCCTTCCAAATTCAATAACCTCTTTCTAATAAACAGTCAAATCCATAACTATAGTACTAGGAATGCTCACTTATTTCGCTTGCCACTATGCAGAACTAACACCAGACAGTTCTCAATTTACTTCCCAGGTCCAAAGTTTTATAATTCGCTAAATTCTACTATAACTGGTTCGTCCTCCTCTGCTTCTTTTAAGAGAAAGCTTAAAGAATTCCTTCACAGTACGTATTAGCTTCAGTATGGCACTAAGTAGATTATTAGATTAATTAATTTAACATGTGTGTGTGTGTATGTGTGTGTGTGTGAGTTCGCGGTCAAAGTTAGCCATCATAAGCCCATATTGTAATTCTATTATCAAGACTAGTTTATCCTAAGTTGAGGAGACCTGACTCATTATAAGCCTCGTGGTTTCTTCAGGTCTCCTCGCCATTTACTTTTTCTTTAATCTCATTATTTCAACCTTAAGTTGTAAAATTTTGTGTATATGGCAAATAAAGAATGAATGAATCTTAAATGATCACCGCGATGCATAATACTGCGTTGTACAGAAGGCGCGCAGCAAACATAAACTCCACAACGGCGAATGGATTAGCCTGCGTAGCAAGCGTTTCCGTTCGGTTTCGGAGCAAAAAGAGACCGTGGAAGGGAATTTTCGGTTTTGATCGCGCAAGAAATTAAAAGAGAACCAAAAAATGAAAGGGGGGAGGGGGAGGGGGAGGGGGAGGGGAGGGTTTCATTTCTTTCTTCCCCACCCCCCGCCCCGCTCTTTTACTTGCAGATCCTTGCGCCATTTTTCGCGCGGTCTTTGACTCTTGTTCCTCGTTCTTTGCTCCTAAACCGCACAGAAACGCTTGCTACGCAGGCTACGAATGGATCGATCCAGTCTTGCAACTGCTTTAAACAGTTAACCAACAAGAGATAAAACTACAATGGTGATAAATTTTTAGTGTTCATAGATGAAAAAATTTCCTGCACCCTTGACCCAAGACTCCCCGCTGATGAATATAACATTTCACACACCTGTTAAGTAAAATTTGCATTAAGCACGTATTTTCAACTACATTTTCAACAGTCTTGGTGCTGCTCCAAACAGTTTACAGAGAAAAGACAGAACTACCGACTAGTGATAAATTGAGTATGTGATTTACGCTGCAACTTCAACGTCTAAAATAGTGATCAAAAGAAACCTTCTCTTGTCATGAATTTGTTGTAATGAAACATAATTACATATCCTGTGTGAATAAATTACACTTTCTAGGGAAAAATACTTATCGAAAATACCTTTGGTCGTGATCTGAATTAAAGGATATTAATTATCTATCCTCCTTATTTATGGTGTTTGTAGCTAGTGTACTATTTTTCCTTTTTATCGATCGAATTTAAGCAGTTGATGATTTTAAACTGAATGAAACAAAGATATACGAATAATAATAATTTATGGAATATCTCCTAGTTATTCTTAAGTGTATTAATTTTGTTAAGATTGACATCTACTGTTGTAACTTCTGCTGTTTAGCACGTATATGACCTTTTTTAATTTGTCCTCCAGTCACATCCGTAGTTAGTTGATGTAAAAGTCTAGCCAATTATTTTCGATTAACACCTTCCGGTAGATCGACTAACTGACATGATTTTGAAACTGTAATTTTAGTACCTTCCTCCGTGTTATTGTTTAAATTTTGTTTAGGAGCCAATACTTTGTTCTCTCTCATTGCTCCCCTTGTGTTATTTCGACTGGACAACCAAAGCTTTTAAAGGGCTTAAAGGAGCAATTAAGAAAGAATTTCTTTCAGATGAAAGTAAATAACTCGAAGGTTCAATGCTAATGAGTCTCTCCTAGCAAATTACAAAAGGCTTACTTAGGCATTAATGAGTTACCATAAATGATCTAATGACTTAAACTGACACCCCCTTTCAAATAAACGCCTCTTGGCTCATTTAGTAAGCTCCGCTCTATGATATTATGTATGCATTAGACGCCCTCGCTAATAATGTAATAAAACTCTTTGTCTTGTAGACGCCCCCCATGAATCACTTGCTTGCTTGATTAACAAGACTGTGAGCATTGCATCTTGTTCAGTGTTTCTAAGTTTTATTTAAAAGTTCGAATTGATTGGAGATGACAACACAATGACCCTGAACTAGGATACTGACATAGAAGTTGAGATTTGAAAGAGCGCGGATAAGGATCTCTAGGTGGCCTAGCTAGGCGGTAGCAATTGATAGACAGGCTAGTCCGCTATTCATAAGCTCTCTTTGCATTTTCGCCGAAAAAATATTAGTTTTGAAAATTAGGTTGTTACATAAATGACAATTAACTCCTTTCTCTTCTTTTAAATGGCTCCTGTCATTAAACGTCCCCTGTTGGAACCCTAAAATTATTAAACGCCCTCGGCGTCTATGAAATCATTTACGGTATTAAAGCGGATGGGTTTTCTGGTCATTATATAAAAATGAAGAGCCACAACATTATCGAAAAAGACAGCTGTAGCCAACAAGTACTGAAGTTTGTAACAATTAAAACTGAGCAGTCAAAGGAGTAACAAGCCCTTGTCAGAAAAACGTGCCAGTTTCATTTTGCCGACAGCACACATTTGTTGTTCCCATTAATAGGTTGATCGAGAAGTAAATGTTATAAAAACTTCATGTTTTATGCACACGTGATAACATGCACTTATTTTTTCCTCATATTCACCTGTTAAGCCTGGGCTTAATGGCCGGAAGGCAGCTTCGCCTATGCTTCCTGTGGTTAACTGTCACACTTGTGTAGTTGATGATACACTACCGAAGATATCGTTTTTTAATGAGTTAAAACACAGTTGTTTAATCAGCCTCAATCGATTTCTTAATACAACCACATGACCTAAATGAAGTGTTCTGGATGGTTTATAACATTTTAATACCCCACTGTTTCAATTCTGTCAAAAGGTCGGTTGGCGAATAATGTCGGAACATTACAAACAAACTCACTTATTGAAGGCCTCAGAGGACAGCTGTGCTGTGGCTTCGCAGGGGGCTTGCAATTGTCAATAAAAGTTCTGCCACTCTAACAGCATACGCAGTATACAGAGCAGTAATTCAAAGTTACTTGACTGCATGTGTACGACTCTGTAGATACGTCGCAAAATTAAACTCAGCATGAACTCAACGGCGAACGGATCCAGCGGATCTTGGAGCTGCTTAAATTCCACTGCGTCAAAAATCGGAGGAACCGTTATCTACTGTCTGATCTTCATCGTTTCACTGGTCGCAAATTCTCTCATTGTTATGATCGTTTATAAAACGCCGAACTTAAGAAAACCGATAAATTATTTCATCGCAAACATGGCCTCATCTGATCTGCTGTATCCAGTATTCTGGATACCTTGGAGACTGTCCCACTTGCATACCAACTCGTTTCTTATCGGTGGTCAGCTTGGCCAGACCTTGTGTAAGTTTGCCCCTTTCTTTGGTAACGTTTCCTTTGTCGTTTCGATTCAGAATCTGATTCTGATAGCAGTGGATCGCTTTGGAGCCGTGGTATTTCCACTCCGTTCACCACTCATCAGATCCAAGCTGTGTCCCTTCTTCATTCTCGCTACATGGATAGTTGCCGTAGCGGTCAATTCGCCATACTTGTTCGCCATGGACATCGTTGAATACCCAGAGGGACTCTATCAACTTTTTCATCATACAGAATCAGGACAGTTTCACGCATTTATCATGTAGTTTCTGGATATACTATGCAGTCACCACTTATATGAGTAACGCGTACTGTGCTATCAACCCAGTTATCTGTTTCATGTTTAGCAGTAATTACCGAAAAGCTCTTAAAAGACTCATAAAATGTTCTTTTGTACAGGCGTAGGTCGCAAAATGCGCTTTTGGTTGAAGATGTTTAGAGTTAGGGGTTCGTGGAACACGCGTGAATAAATGTATCATGACTATCAATGTATTTTTAGTAGTAATTATCGAAAAGGTCTTAGAAGACTCATGAAATGTTCTCTTGTACACGCGTAAGTCGCAAAAATGTGCTTTTGACTGAATATGTTAAGATTTAGAGGTACGTGGAACACTCGCGAATAAAAAATTACCACCACTGCCGTTGGCGTACTTAACTGAATGAGGATTAAATATAAGTCTGGCATGACTGAGAAATATGACAGCATAGGCCACGTATTATTAAAGGTTGGGCGGTAAATAAAACTCAGGGACGGATATTGGGGGCGTAGGCAGGTGAAGTACAACTGTACAACTAACAACTCTCAATTACTGCAGAACCGCTAAGTTATGGAGGAGGTTCTGCCGAAAAAAGGAAGGAATAAAACGGACAATTATAAACATCTGTTGAAATTTTAGCGCCACCCCAAGGTTTGACAGTAATGTTTACGTCGTCAAAAGAAATTGAGCAAAGAAAAAGACCTCATGTTTTTGTGGCACGTTCGCCGTTCGCACATTGCAAAAAAAAAATACATGAAACAAAACGTTAAACAGGAAGTTTAAGCCATACAGGAAATTTAAGCCATGTCGGTCTTAATAACAATTATTGTGCTGGGGCCTCGCAAGGGGACAAAAATTAAAGTTTGAAACTTAACTGATGGCCTCGATGCATATACTGGGTTGTACAGAAGGCGACAGACAATGGCGGGCGATCCAGTCTTGGAACTGTTTCAAACGATTTACCAAGATGAGACAAAACCACAATAGTGATAAACTGTTATCTTTCGTAGATGAGAAAATTTCCTGCGCGCTCGACCACAAGACTCCCTGATGACTCTTTACACTTCCACGTGGGGCTAAGAGCCACATTAAAAATGTTCTTGGCCTGGCATTGTATTCAGTTGCTATCTATTTGACGCAAATTCAGCATACGTTTTCAAATGGGCGTTTTGAACACATTAGAATAAACTAACACCTCTACATTAGTGATAATAATAATAATAATAATAATAATAATAATAATAATAATAATAATAATAATAATAACTTCATAAAAAATACAATCCTGGTATTTACATATACTGTTAAGCGATGAAAATGCAAGCAACGGAGGTTATAGACTTCCAAAAAAGTCCTTCGTCCGATTTCATTTGCGCGGGCTATAAAAGGGGATGCTCTTCAGTGGTTACTGTATGATATTGTTTAAATTTTTGTTTAGAAACCAATTCTGTGCCCTCTCTCTTTGCCTTCCTTGGTTTTATATTGACTGGACAACTGAAACCAAGCTTGGAAGGGAAATTTTAGAGAGAAAATCGATTTGACAAAGTAAATAACTCGAAGTTCAATGTTAATGAGTTTTTCCTAGCCAATTACAAGACTTACTCAAGCATTGATATGATTTAAAGCGTTTGAGTTACTCTGGTCATTATAAAAATGATTGCCACAGCGTTATCAAGCGATAAAATTGTAACCAACAATTCGTAACAATTAAAAGCAGTCAAAGAAGGAACAAGCCTCGTCTATTTGTTGAGTAAGAACCCCGTTTTTAGTTCGATCGAGAAGTAAATGATATAAGGGACTGGTCAAAAAGTATTGGGGGGGCGGGGGGGGGGGGTGGGCCGGAGCATTTGGAAATGTGGTTGATAAAAAACACATGACCCATCCCCTCCCTTCGGCACAAAGATGACTGACCCACCCCTAAAGCAAGGTTGGAAATTGCATGACCCACCCCCTAGTTAAAACACGGATGTTTGGTTGCCTCTTAATAATCCAATAAAACCTTGTTCTGTGCTTGACAAAATTTGTTGATACTCTGCTACAACCAATATCAAAATCACAGAAATCATACCTTTCACTGAAAAGACAAATGTGGAAAACCGAACGTTTCTTGTTTCGATGTAGCCTGAATTTCATCCGATTACTTCGAGTCGTTAACGTCTGACTCGACCGGCCGTTAATGCCGTCCAGTGACGTCAATACTCCTTGACCTTTGCTTTAATTCATGGAAAAAGTAAAACACGAGTTTCAAGTGGCAAACCGAGATATATCGTCTGGAATTGTCTGCATGATACAGAACTGCTTTATTTTTGCAGTTCAACCTTGAACCGGTTGTACTAAATTCTATAATCAAACTCGGTCGCAATCACGCAATGAAATAAACACACACACGGAACACTTAGCTGAAAAACACAATGGTTTGCTTTAATTAAAAGCTATTTGGTCCTTAACGAAGGAAAAAAAGGAGACAAGAAAGAAAAGCTAACAGGATCATTACACTTGAGGGTAAAAATAGCAAGAAGGTCGAATTATAACATTGATCTCAGAAAACTTCGTGTAAACAAAATCACCAGCCGCCAAAACCACAAAGCGGCTCTAAATGAAAAACCTATACCGACTCTCCGCAATGATTCTTCATTCGCAGTTCAATTTAGCATTTTAGTTTCCAAGACAAGGGCAATTTTGCTGTTTAAGATAAAGATTAAGCTTATCGAAATGTTTGAACTAAACGAAAGAATGGCAGGGAGGCGATCCGCTGAATATCAAGCGACAATCCTGCTAAAATTTTTGATAATTGTACATAATTATGCGAATGTTTAGACAATCAACCAATCAAAATCACTACCCGGTTTTCGGGTAGTGAGTGACGTCATTGGACGGCATTCACGGCCGGTCGATTCAGACGTTGTTGAGAGGAGAAAACGACTCGAAGCAATCGGATAAATTTCAGGCTAGTTTCGATGGACGTTATGAGTCTTGACACAAATATACAGCAAAACAAGGGTATATTGAAATTGTCTGTCACAAAGCATATGAAAATTTCTACACAGACGTGGAGAAAAGGAAAATCATTAAAGGACATGCTCGTTAGGACCAAAAAAAAAATGGTTAATAGAGGGTTCCACGCCCGTATAGATGTTCGGCCTGTCACCCTATGTATTTTCTCGCACAACAGGTTTGTGAGTATTTTAGCAATAATTCCAGCTGGCTGTGTTTTATATAACAAGCGTAGTCAACTGTCTCGTTAGTAGTTATTGCCTATCTATGTAATAAAATAGGGTGACTCACCCCCTAAGGGTAGCTGAAAATTGCCCGACCCACCCCTTTCGCAAGGCTCAAAACCTCATGACCCACCCCCTCTCTATTCCGGTCCACCCCCCGCCCCTAAACTTTTTGACCAGTCCCTAAACACTGGCTGCTTCATGCACACATGATAGCAGGCATTTATTTTTGCCTCATATTTTCCTGTTAAGCCTGTTAATAATTGCTTAACGGCAGGCAGCTTCGATTCTACCCTGCTTCCTGTGTTTACCTACCAAATTGTGTACTTTATGATCGCATTGCTAACGATAACATTTCACACACCTGTTTAAAAATGGTGTTCAAGTACGTATTTTCGATTATCTTTTCCGAGAATCGTTTTCTCACCGTAGCTACATGACAGGTCTATGCATTTCTCGTGCAGTTTTTGGCTATACTTTGATGTCACCATGTTTATGTCTAACGCGTACTGTGCTATCAACCCGATTTTGTATTTCATTTTTAGCAGTAATTGATTAACAAAAAGCTCTTAAAAGACTGATAAAATGTTCTTTTGTACAGGCGTAGGTCGCAAAAATGTGCTCAGTTTGGCACGCAAATATATCATATATCATGACTATCAGTGTGCTCAAACACTCTGAGAAGGTTTTAATATATGAGTGCGAGAAATGACAGCATAGGCGTTTTATTGTAATAGTCTGGGATAAAACTCGGCCGCGGACCGTTAGAAACGTTATAGGGGCGTGGGCAGTAGAAGTACAAAAGTATTCGTTCATGCAAGGGAAAATTTATTAACTGAAAATTTAAGGGAAATGTTAACGATAAAAATTCGAATAATGATAATGGTATGAAAATGTCCTAGTAACTCTTAACTGTCCGTCTATTGTTGTAACTTCTGCTGTTCAGCACGTATTGTATTTTTAATTTGTAATCACACATTCATAAATAATTTATTGCAAAGTTAAGCCAATAAAAAAAGCTGAACACCTCGGTTCGGTGGATTGACTTATTGATCTGACATGATTTTCAAACTGTTATTTTAGTACCTTCCTCGCTCTCATTGTTTAAATTCTGTTTAGAATCCAATACTTTGTTCTCTCTCCCTTTGTTCTCCTTATTTTACTGGACAACCCAATTAAACGTAACCCCCTTTAAGGTGATATTTAAAGCAGAAAATCATTTTCACCAAGTAAATGATCCAAAGGTACCTTATAATTTTAATAAGCCTGTCCTATAGCCAATCGCAAAAGACTTATCAGGCATTGATAGCTAGCTAGTGTGTTAGTTTTTCCTTGTCGTCGATCGAATTTAAGCAGTTGATGATTTTTAAATGAAAAAAAGATAAAACAATTAATGATGGTATGGAATATCTCCTGGTTATTCTTAAGAGTATATGTTAAGATTAAGTTAAACATCTACTGTTGTAACCTCTATTGACTGGCAAGTATTGCCTTCTGTGGAAAGATCTATCCTTCCTGAATTTGCCGCTTACCAAATAATCACTTAATTAAAATATGGAAGCTCAAAGGGTTCTGGAGTAAATAGTCTGCACCGTTCAATATGAGAGGAAATTGACCCGATCTGTCCGTAATTCATTTATGCAAAAGTCTAGCCAATTATTTTCGATTAACACCTTCTGTAGATCGACTAACCTGACATGATTTTGAAACTGTAATTTCAGTACCTTTCTCCCTGTTATTGTTTAAATTTTGTTCAAACAAACTTCTCTTGGCTCAATTAGTAAGCGCCGCTCAATGATATTATGTTTGCATTAGACGCCCTCGCTAATAAACATCCTTTGTCTTGTAGACGCCCCCATAAAAATTATTTCAAAAATTATTAGAAATTAGCAAAATCATTCAAATTATTCAGTTGCCTGCTTGATTAACAAGACTTTGAGCATTGCATCTTGTTCAGTGTTTTAAAGTTCCATTTAAAAGTTCGAGTTGATTGGAGATGACAACACAATGACCCTGAACTAGGATTCTGACATTGAAGTTGAGATTTGAACCAGCGCGGATAAGGATCTCTAGACGGCCTAGCTAGGCGGTAGCAATTGATAGACAGGATATTCCGCTATTCATAAGCTATCTTTAATTTCTCGCCGAAAGCATATTAATTTTGAAAATTAGGTTGTTACATAAATGACAGTGACTGTCATCTTTTAAACGACTCTGATGATGGTATTACCAAAGATATCATTTTTTTGTTTAATCATCTGCTCAATCGATTTCTTAATACAACCAACTGACCTAAATGAGGTGTTCTGATTGGTTTATAACATACTAATATAATACCTCAGTGTTCTGTCAAAAAGTCTTTTGGCAGATAATGCCGGAAGATTATAATAAGTACAAAGACAATTTTTGAAGGCCTCAGAGGACCGTTGGGCTGTGACTTCGCAGGGGGCTTATTGTCAATAAACGTTCCGACTCAAACAGCATACCCAATATACAGAGTAGTAATTCAGTGTTTCTTGAATGTATATGTACAATTCCATAGATACGTCGCTGAGCTAAGCATGAATTCAACGGCGAACGGATCCAGCGGATCTTGGAGCTGCTTAAATTTTTCTGCGTGGAAAATCGGAGGAACCGTTACCTTCTGTCTGATCATCATCGTTTCACTGGTCGCAAATTCTCTCATTGATATAATCGTTTGTAAAACGCCGAACTCAAGAAAACCGATAAATTATTTTATCGCAAACATGACCTCATCTGATTTGTTGTTTCCAGTATTCTCGATACCTTTTAAATTGTCACTCTTGCACGCCAACTCGTTTCTTATCGGTGGTCAGCTTGGTCAGGCCTTGTGTAAGCTTCTCCCTTTCTTTCATAGAGTTTCCTTTGTCGTTTCGATTCAGAATCTGATTCTGATAGCAGTGGATCGATTTGGAGCAGTGGTGTTTCCACTCCGTTCCCAACTCATCAGATCCAAACTGTGTCCCTTCTTCATTCTCGTCACGTGGATCTTTGCCATAGTTTTTATTTCGCCAGACTTGTTGGCATTCGAACTGGTTGAATACCCGAAGGAAGCCAGTTGTGTACGGAGATGGAAGAAAGTATTCGGAGAATCCTTGTCCTTTGCCAGTATCCTACTAGCTCACAACATTCTGTTTACCTACATCCCTGCGCTGCTGTTAGGCATTCTTTACTCCATCATCTTTATCAAGCTCAAGACACAGGTACACCCAGGTGAACAGTCAACCAACAATCAGCAACAGCGGAAAAGAAGAAACAGAAACGTTCTTCAAATGTCCATTGCAATCGTAACAGTGTTCGTGCTTTGCTGGTTACCTTACAATACTAACTATTTAATCGTAGAGTATCAGGACAGTTCTGCCCATTTCTCGTGTAGTTTCCAGATATACTATAATGTAACCTACTTAACGGCTAACGCCTACTGTGCTATCAACCCGATTATCTGCTTCATGTTTAGTAGTAATTATCGCCAAGGTGTAAAAAGACTCATGAAATGTTCTTTTGTACAGGCCTAAGTCGCAAAAATGTGCTTTTGATATGCATGAATATGTCAAGAGTTAGAGGTTCATGGAAAATTTGCCAATAAAAACTATCATGACTGTTAATGTACTTTGAGAAGTAAAATGTGACCAGACCCTTAGATAAAAGGGGGGGGGGAGGGGGGCAGGTCTCCAAAAAATTTTTTTCGACCCTTCGGGCCTTAGTTTGGTCTAAAAATAAGGGGGGGGGCGGCCCCCCGGGCCTTTCCCCTGGATCCGCCACTGAATAAAACTCAGGGATGTACCATGCACCCTCTCAGCAGCAGAGCCGTTCATTCGCAAAAATTTCCTTTAATTGAATATTTTATGAGTTAGAGGTTGTGGAACATTTGCCAATAAAAACTATCCTGAATGTTAATGTACTTTGAGAAATAAAATGTGTTCCAGTTTATGTCCACCCTGCCTCGGCCCTGCCATGACTGCGAAGAGTGACAGCATAGGCGACGTATTGTAAGAGTTTGGGTGGTAAATAACAGTGCTGGATGCAGACCTTGAGATAAGGGGGGGTCCAGGTCATCCAGATTCTTAGCTGCGGGGGGAGGGGGGGGGCGGTCTCCCAAAAAAATTTTTCAGCCCTTCGGGTCTCGGTTTGGTCTAAAAATAATGAGTGGCCTGGGCCCTGGCCCCTCCTTTGGATCCGCTACTGAATAAAACTCAGGGATGGACCATGCACCCGCTCAGCAGCAGAGCTGTTCATTCGCTCGCCGCTTGATCACTTGGCATCACTCAGCAATTTAGGAGGTACTGCTCAGACGGTGAGATGGACTATTAGAAACGTTATTGGGGAGGCGGTGGGCGAACTACAAAATAAATATTCATGCAAGAGGGAAATAAACTGAAAAATAAAAAGAAATGTTAACAAAAACAGTTTCAAATTTCCACGCATATACTGCCTGGTCTTTAAACGTCTTTTCACTGATCGATTTCTAAATACAAACAAAATGGCTTTAAAGTATTCATTAATCTGCTCAGCTTGAAAGCTGAACTTTAATCTGCTTCAGCTTCATTAATCTGCTCAACTTCCTACTCTTCACTTTTCCGGTGGATAGCGCTATCCACCGGAAAAATATGTAGTATAGCAGGGGCGGCGGTTCCTTTTTCCTTTTTTCCGCCCCGCCAACATTTCGCGTGCCTTTGCCCAATATCTGAGAGCCTGGAGGAAAAACTAATAATTTTAAATTTAGTCGATTTCATTCTACTATAAGTTTTAGAGAGAATAGAAGCAGAAACAAGAATGATCACAATGTTGTGATCAGGAAAGGGCTTAACCTCCTTTACTAAATATAACAGTGCTAACTTTTTGGTGAAAAAAGAAGTACAATGCAGCTTTCCGGAGTGTCTATTTTTGGAAAAATATGTGAAAAAAAAAACTTTAAAAATCTAATATTCATAGTCGTTCTTGCCCTTGAATCTTAAAGTCTCTGATGTTTTACAAAAGTAGGTGGGTTAACAACAGAAACAGGCAGGAAAGACATAAATTTGTGTGGTGGTTAAGTGTTGACTAGGTGGCATATATTACACTGAAACTGGCAAAAAGGGCCATTTTTTGCACAAAACCGTCCCCTTGCTGAATGGCAAACAACGTAGTGGGACCTCAAAAGTAAGTTTTTTGAATGATGTATAATCACTTTGTTTTTCTTGCCCCTCTGTGCCGTTTGCCATCCAGCAAGGTGTTTTTTGTGCAATGTGACTGTTCCGTGCAAAGGGCCCATTGTCAGATGCCGGATTACTTTGACTGGGCTGTACTGCCACTATGTTTCTTAGTCCATTGTGAATATTCTTGATGCAATATCAGATATGATCCAATCAATGCCATCCAACAGCTTTTCTCCTGTTACAGCGCTGCACCACTGAATGTTCCAGTGATGTGTCTTGATGGCTTCCAGATTAAGGGCCTACAAAAAGGAAACAAATACAGCTGTAAACAGTTAGAGTACATTAACTCCTATTCATGTTTGGTGCCATTCTCC
The DNA here is from genome assembly GCA_964035705.1 of Porites rus. NCBI lineage: Eukaryota > Metazoa > Cnidaria > Anthozoa > Scleractinia > Poritidae > Porites > Porites rus. Next base: position 10,198,762 of record OZ037998.1, read on the forward strand.
ACAGATAGCCTGTGGAGTCATACAGAGTGAGCATGGGTAATGGGAAACTGATCGTTTTGATACAAGTTGTTTTGATGGAACCTCAAGCATTGAAATTACATAAAAATTTTGATCACTTCAAGTATAGTCTGCACATGAACGAGAAAAACATTAATTTTGGGCTGAATATTCTTTGTTCCTTAAGTCAAGTAAACAAAACTATCTACACCTTGACTGAATAAACTTGTATCAAAATGACTTGTATCCGAATGAGTTTGTATCAAAATGACTGGTAAACCTTGGTAATGTGGCCTTGGTTCATAGCACAAGGGCACAAGACAGGTGGAATGGCAATAAATGACACAAGGATCAATGGACTGAAACTGCAGTGACAGCAACAAAGACAACCACAAAGTAATAAAATCTATTTTAGTACACAGGGACATGACTTCCTCTTCAAATGTAAAATTCAGGCTAGGCACATTGATTCTCCCCAAACTCCATTCCCCTAATCCATAAAAGGACGTTGAGATATTATATTATCTGCTAATTCATCTGAAACACTAGAGAATTCGCTTAATGTGCAACTGATCTACAGACATTGCTTACAACTCTTCAGGCACAATTAAACTTACATCTTTAATTTCTTCTGCTGATAATGCACCAGGAAGGTCCTGCTTGTTTGCAAAAACTAACAGCGTAGCACCTGCGAGCCTCTAGTTGAGCAAAAAAACAATTCAGCAGTCAGTATCCACAAGATGGCCTGTTGAGGTCATTGTCTCAGTTTTGGTTTTTAAAATCAGACAAATGCCATGTGAAAGATACAGTAAATTCTCAATTTGCAGACACCTTGTGATTTCAGACACTCAGACATGCAGCAGGTTAATCAACGGCAAAATAAATTAAGATGTTTTGATGAAATTAACCCCTGCTATTGTAGATGAAGACTGGTATTGACCAGCCGAAATATCGCAACTTAACTCTATTTCACGGTGTTTGATCAGTCCCTGCAAAAGTCTTCTTGATTGTAACATTTTCAATTTTATATATTTTATGGACTGATCACGATCTTTCATTTGGATCCGACGTTGAGCAAGATTGTTCGTACACGGTTTTTGCAGTGGGTTTTTTACCTTAACTAAACATTCTATGTCGCCATAAACAAACATTTATAAAAATTACCACCAGTTGTATTAGATAAAGATGAAATTTGTCAAGATGTTATAGTTGTTATATGGCAACAAAATGACGCCATTACCAACCACCATCACTTGCAGCAATATTTTTTTTGGCACCGGAAACTGTTCTTAAAAAATCGTTCACGGGAGCTTTTTTTCTCCAATACGGTCGCCTCGATGTTCGTGAAGTTAAAGCGGAATCTGTAAGAGCTAGCGCTATCGAGATATTTTGGGATGAAGATTTTATGGTTAGAAAATTAATACGGTAAAAAAAAGGAAAATCTTGATGTCAAGGGTCATTATCTGTAGAAAAAGAGGCGCTTTAGAAGATGCAATTTCACCTCATAGTACGAAGTTTTAATCTTGTTAAAAACACTTGTGAAAGATCGTGCCGATTGCTAGAAAGAAGGAATTTGATAAGTATGTATCGAGGCGCTCTTGTTAGTGGTTTTGTAAACATTTCGGTCTACTCTAGCAAATGAGCGAATAATTTTTAGATCGCTCGATGGATTTTTTTTTAAAAATAATATTCTTCTCGTAATTCAAACCTAGACTGAGAATTAGTCAGCCTCTTCTTCATTTTCAGACTTCTTGCTAATGCTATCAGCCGTACGCTGTTGAAACTTCCTTCCGCTAGGACACTAGCACCGTGTCTGAATGGCCATGTCGGCATTTCTAGGAGTGGAGACGCGTTCAGAAACATCTGTTCTTGAGTTTTCCTACCAATGCGTGAATTTATCGCTTGAAAAAACTCATACAGGATTAAATTGATATTTATTCTGAGACAAGGAATGTTTCGATAGCAAAATCTCCCAAAATTGGTGACGCTTTTAACCCACATGAGCCTTCACGGCCGCCAGCTAAATGCCGCGTCACGCAAAAGCCTAGAAATTCAAACGTCCTCTATCGCAAAACGAAGGACCCTTTTGAACCAAAACTTTGTTTAAATAAAGGTGTTTAGGTGCTTTAATACCTCATGAAACTCAGAAGAATCGATAGTTTCTAAGTTTGAATTTGGTGACGTCATGTGAAAAGCGAGAATAACATTTTAATATCCCACTGTTCCAATTCTGTCAAAAGGTCGGTTTGCGGATAGCCTGCGAAAAGCAGACGCATTTCCGGTCGTCGCTTCTCCCAAAGGCCCCAAAGTTTTCTCACACCTTGCGTAAAACATTTCACAGCTGCGCCTGTTCCTTTTCGTAAATCCGGCCAAACCTACAATGTTTGCGACCATCATTATTTTTAGTCAGGCGTTTAGTATTTGATTGTAAAACTCCCTGAAGAAGTCTACGTTAGTTAGACGAAACGCGTAGGAGAATAAACAAGTTTTACAGCCACAGTTCGCAGAGTGCTGCTCACTAGTTTAGTTTTAAAAATTTTTAAAAATTTATAAAAATAAAAAATTAACAAAAAAACAAAGCTATTTTTGGGAGGGAGAGGAGCGACGACCGGAAATGCGTCTGCTGTTCGCAGGCTAGTTTGCGGATAATGATTGAAGGCCTCAGAGGACAGCTGTGCTGTGGCTTCGCAGGGCACTTGCAATTGTCAATAAAAGTTCTGCCGCTCAAACAGCATACGCAGCATACAGAGCAGTAATTCAAAGTTACTTGACTGCATGTGTACGACTCTGTAGATACGTCGAAAAAACTCAGCATGAACTCAACGGCGAACGGATCCAGCGGACCTTGGAGCTGCTTAAATTCCACTGCGTCAAAAATCGGAGGAACCGTTACCTACTGTCTGATCTTTATCGTTTCACTGGTAGCAAATTCTCTCATTGTAATGATCGTTTATAAAACGGCGAACTTAAGAAAACCGACAAATCTTTTCATCGCAAACATGGCCTCATCTGATCTGCTGTATTCAATATTCTGGATACCTTTGAACCTGACATTCTTGCACAATTACTCGTGGTTTATTATCGGTGGTCAGCTTGGCCAGGCCTTGTGTAAGCTTGCCCCTTTCTTTGGTAACGTTTCCTTTGTCGTTTCGATTCAGAATCTGATTCTGATAGCAGTAGATCGCTTTGGAGCCGTGGTGTTTCCACTCTGTTCCCCACTCATTAGATGCAAGCTGTGTCCTGTCTTCATTCTCGCTACATGGATAGTTGCCGTAGCGGCCAGTTCGCCATACTTGTTCACTTTCGAGCTCGTTGAATCCCCAGAGGGAACCTGGTGTGCTTTTGAATGGGAGAAAGTATTCGGAGAGTCATCGTCCTATGCCAGTTTCGTACTAGCTTCCTACATTCTGTTTATATACATACCTGTGCTGTTGCTAGTCATTCTTTACTCCATCATTGTTATCAAGCTCAAGACACAGGCACACCCAGGTGAGCAGTCCGCCAACACTCAGCAAGAGCGGAACAGAAGAGACAGAAACGTGCTTCAACTGTCCATTGCTATCGTAACAGTGTTTGTGTTTTGCTGGTCACCTTACTCTATCAACATTTTAATCATAGAATATCAGGACAGTCTCACGCATTTCTCGTGTAGTTTTTGGTTATACTACTGTGTCACCGTTTATATCAGTCACGTGTACTGTGCTATCAACCCGATCATCTGTTTCATATTTAGCAGTAATTACGGAAAAGCTTTTAAAAGACTCATAAAATGTTCTTTTGTACAGGCATAGGTCGCAAAAATGTGGTTTTGGTTGAAGAGTTAAGAGTGCGAGGTTCGTGGAACAAACGCGAATAAATGTGTCATGACTGTCAATGTATTTTTAGTAGTAATTATTGAAAAGGTCTTAGAAGACTTATGAAATGTTCTCTTGTACAGGCGTAACTCGCAAAAATGTGCTTTTGACTGAATATGTTAAGATTTAGAGGTAGGTGGAACACTCGCGAATAAAAAATCACCACCACTGCCGTTGGCGTACTTAACTGAGGATTAAGTCTGACATGACTGCGAAATATGACAGCATGGGCCTATCGTTAAAGGTTGGGCGAGTAAAACTCAGGGACGGACCATTAGAAACGTTATTGGGGGCGTAGGCAGGTGAAGTACAACTGTACAACTAACAACTCTTAATTACTACAGAACCGCTAAGTTAAAGAAAGGAATAAAACGGACAATTATAAACATCTGTTTAAATTTTAGCGCCACCCTAAGGTTTGACAGTAATGTTTACGTCGTCAAAAGAAATTGAGCTTTAAGAAAAAACTGCATTTTTTTGTGGCACGTTCGCTGTTCGCCCATTGCTAAACATAAAACATACATGAACCAAAAAGTTAAACAGGACGTTTAAGCCAAACAGCAAATTTAAGCCATACAGGAAGTTTAAGCCATGTCGGTCTTAATAACAATTATTGTATATGTGCTGAGGCCTCGCAAGGGGACAAAAATTAAAGTTTGACACTTAACTGATGGCCTCGATGCATATACTGCGTTGTACAGAAGGCGACAGACAATGGCGGGCGATCCAGTCTTGGAACTGTTTCAAACGATTTACCAAGAAGAGACAAGACTACAATAGTGATAAACTGTTATCGTTGGTAGATGAGAAAATTTCCTGCGCTCTTGATCACAAGACTCCCTGATGACTCTTTTACGCTTCCACGTGGGGCTAAGAGCCACATTAAAAATGTTCTTGGTCTGGCGTTGTATTTTTGCTATCTATTTGACGCAAATTCAGCATACGTTTTCAAATGGGCGTTTTGAACACATTAGAATAAACTAACATCTCTACATTAGTGAAGAATTTAATGATAATAATAATAATAATAATAATAATAATAATAATAATAATAATAATAATAATAATAACTTCATAAAAAATACAATCCTGGTATTTACATATACCTCTATATAACTCGGCCGCGGACCGTTAGAAACGTTATAGGGGCGTGGGCAGGAGAAGTACAAAAGTATTCGTTCATGCAAGGGGAAAATTTATTGACTGAAAATTTAAGGGAAATGTTAACGATAAAAATTCGAATAATGATAATGGTATGAAATATCTCCTAGTAACTCTTAACTGTCTGTCTATTGCTGTAACTTCTGCTGTTCAGCACGTATTGCAGTTTTAATTTGTAATCACACATTCATAAATAATTTATTGCAAAGTTTAGCTAATAAAAAAAGCTCAACACCTCGGTTCGGTAGATCGACTAATTGATCTGACATGATTTTCAAACTGTTATTTTAGTGCCTTCCTCGCTCTCATTGTTTAAATTCTGTTTAGAAGCCAATACTTTGTTCTCTCTGTGTGCTCTACTTATTTTCTATTGACAGGACAATCCAAACTTAACCCCCTTTAAGGTGATATTTAAAATAGGACATCGTTTTCACCAAGTAAATGATTCGAAGGTTCCATGTATGCTAATAAACCGCTCCTATAGCCAGTCACAAAAGACTTCTCAGGCATTGATATGAGTTAAGCGGGATAGTGGGGTTTCTTGTGAAGTGCCACAACGTTATCGAGCGATAGAATCGTAGCCAACAAGTACAGAAGTTCGTAAAAATCAAAGGCGTTAAAAGAAGTAACAAGCCTTGTATTTTTGTTGAGGAAGAACCCATTATAGTTTAGTCTAGACTCTTGGTTTCATAATTTCCTATTTTTTGTTCAATCGAAAAGCAAATGTTATAAAAACATGCATGTTTTATGCACACTTGATGAATATGCTCTTTTTTGCCGCATATTTATCTGCTAAGCCTGGGCTTAATTGCCTGAAGGCAACTCATTGTCTTCCGAGTCGCCGAAATCGGAGCTTGAGGAACGGTGACTAAAGAAATTTCGCAAAAAATTGTGTTACTTCCGATTGCTCCCAAATTTGGCCAAATTTTAGCCAATCACCTGCCTAGTTCCAGCCCCAGTGGACTTTTGACCGTCACACACCGAGCTAGCCTGCGAAGCGGCGACGACCGGAAATGCGTCTGCGCTTCGCAGGCTAACACCGAGCTTTCGAAAATTTTGAATTTCATGGCGAGTGGCGGGGAATTTTTGTGAGCCGGTTTTGCGAATAATGAAAGCTTGTATCGACGAATGTCAACCAAATACAAGTCAAGCAAACTATTCTGAAGGATTTTGGAGGATAACAAGCAAAATAAACGCGAAAATCGAGGTTAGGAAACAATTAGAATCTGTGCATGCAAATCGCCGAACGCCGACTCTGTGCCACATGTTCTTGAAACGGCGACGATTTCCTTCCCGTTTTGCCCTCGCTTCGCTTTTCGCTGTCACATTCTTGCTTATTTTGATGAATTCTATCAGCAAATTCATGTCTGCTTGTCTCTAACTCGATATTTTTTTGGGAATCGAGGAAACAAAGCGTCTCAGTGAAGTAAACATGGGGTCACGAGGTGACGGCAAGGATTATGCTAATTATGACAATCTAATTAAATTTCTCGTCGCTCCATATTTTAGAACGATTTTCGGGTTTTTTTGCTTACATATTGATGAAAAAATTTCTTACTACCATATCACCCAAAATAAAGAAGTTTCCTAGCTAAATGACATTCTGTAAAATTTTAAAAAAATTTTATGCAAAATATGCTTTTTAAACTTTTTGTGGCGGAATATTATGGGTTTCCTATGACCGAAATATTTTTTTTTCAAAAGGGTATTCTTTTCCCTTTCCAATGAAGTATTCGCTATTTTCCAATTGCCCATAATACACTCTGTTTGCCCCCCAAATTCTGCATAAACCATTGTTTTTAAATGCTCCTGGGAGTATTGCATTTTCCCAAGAGCATTTTAAGACAATAAGTTATGCAAAATTTGGGGGGCAAACAGAGTGTATTATGGGCAATTGGAAAATAGTCAATAGCTTGATATTGAATTGTAAATAACACCAGAGATATGATTTTTTAAAGTTACATGGCAAAATACATTAAAATAATTAGCTGAAGACAATGAAATTGTGTACTTTATCATCGTATTGCCAAAGAAAACATTAGTAAAATTAGCATGAAGCACGCTTTTTCAACTATATTTTCAACAGTTTTAGAGCTGCTTCAAACAGTTTACAGAGAAAAGACAGAACTACAAGTGGTGACAAATCATAGTGTTCATAGATGAAAAACTTTCCCCCGCTCTGGATCGCAAGAGCGTGATCACTGTTCCTCGGCAGCACAAAACTTTCCTTGTGGCCGGGGCTAAAAAAGCTAAGAGCCACATTAATGGATGCTTAGTTACTCTACTCCTTGACGTTGTATTTCTAGTATTTATTTGACACAAATTCCCTGAACATACGTTTTGCCAGAAATCGGAGTTTTGAACACATTAAAATACACTTACAGCTCTACACTAGTGAAGAATTAATAACAATAAAATAATAATAATAATAATAATAATATAATGATAATGATAATAATAATAGTAATAATAACAATAATAATAATAATAATAATAATAATAATAATAGCTTATTAATAATAAAAACGAACAATCCTGAAATCCCAGGGGCCCCACTCACATATTTTAATGACGGGGGGGTCCGAAGGATTTTTTTGGGTCGCGAAAACAACAGAGGGATTTTTTTGGGTATTGTATTTTTCATCAGCTCAAATCAAAAATAACATAAGCGCAATTTATAGTTTTGTTTTTGACCAAAACAAAAGTTGAAGTTGGCATGTTTTAGCTTTCCAGAAGATAAACAATAAAATTTGCTGATGCAAAAACACTGAGGGGTTTTTTTGGGTTTGCTAAAAACAGTAGGGATTTTTTTGGGTAGACAAATTCTGAATTTGGGATTTTTTGGGGTATAAAATATGAACCTCTGTCGGACCCCCCCGTCATTAAAATATGTGAGTGGGGCCCCTGGGCCTGAAATGCACCGTTAAGCAATGAAAATGCAAGCAGCAGAAGGTTGAGAACAGATGATTTCCCTTAGCCTTATTCTGTTCTCCTTTATGTTTAAAATTTGGTTGATATGATACTCTTCAGTGGAGGCGTATGTGGCCGAGAGGCTAACGCCTCGAACTCCGGGGTTCAAGCCTCACCCGTAGCGTTGTTTCCTTAGACAAGGAACTTCACTATCCACTTTTTCGCCACCTTTACCCAGGTGCATAAATGAGTACCGGCGACATAAAGATGGGGGATAACCCTGAGATGGACTAGCATCCCGTCCACACGGGAGAAGCAATACTTCTAAACATGCTTCTTGTGAGGAAACCGGGATAAGTTCCGGCCGTTTGGACCTTTAGCTCGTTCGCGCCTTACTTACGTTACCTTTAGTGCGTGGTCGCTGCATGATAAATTAACTACGGGATATTTTATCAGGATTCAGTGTTTTATCATGATTCAATGTTAGATACCACATCTAAAATAGTGATAAAAGAAACCTTCTCCTTTCATGAATTCGTTGTACGGAACAACTTTAAAAAGTCCGATAAATTATTTCATCGCAAACATGGCCTTAATTATCTGATTTGCTGTATGCAATATTCTGGATACCAGCTTTGTGTATTTCTTAATATGTTTCTTAATATGTGAATACGCTTCCTCGATAATCGATCTAAAAATACCTTTAGTCGTGATCTGAATTTTAAGGAAATTAAAGGAAATTACTTGAAGGCAGCTTCGCCTCTGCTTCCTGTGTTAACTGTCAAATTGTGTAGTTGAAAATGGTATTACCAAAGATATCATTTTTTGTTGTTTAATCATCTTCTCAATCGATTTCTTAATACAACCACCTGACCTAAATGAAGTCTTCTGGTTGGTTTATAACATGCTAATACCCCAGTGTTCTGTCAAAAAGTCTGTCGGCGGATAATACCGGAACATTACAATACAAAGACAATTTTTGAAGGCCTCAGAGGACAGCTGTGCTGTAGCTTCGCAGGGGGCTTACAGTTGTCAATAAAAGTTCTGACTCAAACAACATACGCAATATACAGAGCAGTAATTCAAAGTTTCTTGACTGCATGTGTACAATTCCACAGATACGTCGCTAAGCTAAGCATGAACTCAACGGCGAACGGATCCAGCGGGAACGTTAATTGTTTTATAACCTCATATTTTAAGTTCGATCGAGAAGTGAATGCATAAAAACTGTATGTTTTATGCACACGTGATAACATGTATTTGTAGTTTTGCCTCAAATTCCTGTTTAGCCTGGGCTTTTATGGCTTAGTGCTTCCTGTATTTAACTATCAAATAATTTACACTAATTGACAAGAAAACCATATTTTAGTATTTTTAATCGATTTGTCTAGTTTTTGCCACGGGGAAAATTTTGTCGGCGGCGCCTTTGAAGTTTGTCCCGTCTCAGGCAACATTTAAAAAATGCGCGACAAACCATCCGCATCATTTATTAGGCATTGATGATGACAGGAAATTCCGCTATTCATAAGCTCTCTTTTCATTTTCGCCGAAAGCATATTAGTCTTGAAAAGTAGGTTGTTACATAAATGACAATGAACTCAATTCGGTGAGCGGTCAGCGATGATGATAGCCGCGTCTTTTGAAGCTGGATAGTTTTGAGTTATTTGTTTCCTTTTTTGTGTTTAAATAATTTACTGTGCGTGTGTGTGTGCGTGCGTGCGTGTTTGTGTTTTAATGAATAACAAAGCTATATTAGAATAATTCGACCCTGTAAAAGGCCCATAATTAGTTTTCTATAATGTGCTTTTCTCCATTCTAACTTTCTTTTTTTATTATTATGTACACGTAGTTTAATTAACCTTGTACTAATTGATATTGTACAACTAATGTATTATCTATAGGATGGAGTAAAAATAAAATACAAATATAAATACTCAATTCTTTTCTCTTTAAAATGACTCCCGTCATTAAACGCCCCTCTAGGAACCCTAAAAGTAGTAATCGCTATTCTATATAAATGAAGTGTCACAACGTTATCGCAAAAAAAAGAGCTGTAGCCAACAAGTACTGAATTTTGAAACAACTAAAACTGAGCAGTCAAAAGAGTCTGAACAAGCCCTTGTCAGAAGAACCTGCTGGTTTCCCTTTGCCGACAGCAGACTTTTGGTTTTCCCATTTTTAGCTCGATCGAGAAATAAATGTTATAAAAACTTCATGTTTTATGAACACGTGATAATATGCACTTATTTTTTCCTCATATTCACCTGTTAAGCCTGGGCTTAATGGCCTGAAGGCAGCTTCGAATTCGCCTCTGCTTCCTGTGGTTAACTGTCAAACTTGTGTAGTTGATGATGGTACTACCAAAGACATCATTTTTTAATGTGTTGAAACACGCTTGTTTAATCATCTTCTGAATCGATTTCTTAATACAACCACCCGACCTAAAAGAAGTGTTCTAGATGGTTTATAACATTTTAATACCCAACTGTTTTAATTCTGTCAAAAGGTCGGTTAGCGGATAATGCCGGAACATTACAAACAAACTCACTTATTGAAGGCCTTAGAGGACAGCTGTGCTGTGGCTTCGCAGGGGGCTTGCAATTGTCAATAAAAGTTCTGCCACTCAAACAGTATACGCAGAAAACAGAGCAGTAATTCAAAGTTACTTGACTGCATGTGTACGACTCTGTAGATACGTCGCAAAACTCAGCATGAACTCAACGGCGAACGGATCCAGCGGATCTTCGAGCTGCTTAAATTTTTCTGCGTTGAAAATCGGAGGAACCGTTACCTTCTGTCTGATCTTTATCGTTTCACTGGTCGCAAATTCTCTCATTGTTATGATCGTTTATAAAACGCCGAACTTAAGAAAACCGATAAATTTTTTCATCGCAAACATGGCCTCATCTGATTTGCTGTTTCCAATATTCTGGATACCTTGGCACCTGTCACAATCGCACACCAACTCGTTTCTTATCGGTGGTCAGCTTGGTCAGGCCTTGTGTAAGCTTGTCCCTTTCTTTGGTCACGTTTCCTTTGTCGTTTCGACTCAGAATCTGATTCTTATAGCAGTGGATCGCTTTGGAGCCGTGGTATTTCCACTCCGTTCCCCACTCATCAGATCCAAGCTGTGTCCTTTTTTCATTCTCGCTACATGGATAGTTGCCGTAGCGGTCGATTCGCCAGACTTGTTCACTTTAGAGCTCGTTGAAGACCCAGAGGGAACCCGGTGTGTTATGGAATGGCAGAAAGCATTCGGAGAATCCTCATCCTTTGCCAGTTTCGAACTAGCTTACTACATTCTGTTTATATACATCCCTGTGCTGTTGCTAGTCATTCTTTACTCCATCATTGTTATCAAGCTCAAGACACAGGCACAACCAGGTGAACAGTCCGCCAACAGTCAACGACAGCGGGACAGAAGAAACAGAAACGTGCTTCAAATGTCCATTGCTATCGTAACAGTGTTTGTGCTTTGCTGGTTACCTTACTCTATCAACTATTTCATCATACAGTATCAGGACACTTTGACGCATTTCTCGTGTAGTTTCTGGATATACTATGAAGTCACCATTTATATGTCTAACGCGTACTGTGCTATCAACCCAGTTATCTGTTTCATGTTTAGCAGTAATTACCGAAAAGCTCTTAAAAGACTCATAAAATGTTCTTTTGTACAGGCGTAGGTCGCAAAAATGTGCTTTTTGTTGATGATGTTAAGAATTAGAGGTTCGTGGAACATGCGCGTGAATATCAGTGTATTTTTAGTAGTGATTATCGAAAAAATCGTAGAAGACTCATAAAGTAGTCTTTTGTACAGGCGTAGGTCGCAAAAGTGTACTTTTTGTTGATGATATTAAGAGTTAGAGGTTCGTGGAACACGCGCGTGAATAAATGAATCATGACTATCAGTGTATTCTTAGTAGTAATTATCGAAAAACCTTAGAAGGCTCATGAAATGTTCTTTTGGACAGGGTAAGTCGCAAAAATGTGCTTTTGATTGAATATGTCAAGGACGAACACTCGTGAATAAAAAATCACCACGACTGCCGTCGGCGCACTTAACTGAGGATTTTAAATAAGATGTGTTCAGTTTAAATCTCCCATGACGGCGAAAAGTGACAGCATAGGCCATGTATTGTAAAAGGTTGGGTGGTAATTACTGTCAAACTCAGAAAACCGTGAACACCTAAAAAGTTTCAGGAGTGTTGATTGTGCACTGGCCAATCACAATAAAGTTCAGGACACGCGAGCAAACCTCAAAACCACAAACTAATTACCCTTGCTGTTTGCGGTTTAGTTATCTCGCGCCTTATTGGTTTATTTCTCGCAACACAATAACATTCCATAAACATTTCTGGTGTTCACGGTTGTGTGAGTTTCACAGAAAAACTCAGGGACGGGTCATTAGAAACGTTATTGGGGGTGTAGGCAAGCGAAGTACAACTGTACAACTAACAACTGTTAATTAGTGCAGAACCGCTAAGTTAAGAGAAGAGGTTCTGCCGAAAAAAAGAAACGAATGAAAGGGACAATTATAAACATCTGTTGAATTTTGAGCGCTACCCCGGCTATCGCGTGACAGTATTTTTGCGTCGTCAAATTAAAAGAAGTAAAGAAAAAAGCTGCACGTTTTTGTGGCACGTACACCGTTCGCCCACTGCAAATAATACAATCCAAAAAGTTAAAAAGGAAAGCTAAGCGGCAGGGTGTTGACTTTTACACAAAATCAATTAAATGATAATGCCCCTTTGTAATGTTTTTATAGACATTTTGTCGCTTTATAAATTTTGATCACCTGACCTATGTTTAAATACATAATGGGTGAATTTCTACATGCAAATAATATGTATCACACCAGTTTAAAATGTCCACTCTTTCTGGTTTCCAAATATCTTTTCAAATGATTTCTAAATACAACCACCATGGCTTTAAAATAGCATTCGTTAGTCTGCTCAGCAAAAAGGACGGCCATATCGGTCTTTTATATAGAGTTCCCGTTTTTTGTACAGTCTTTCCAAATCGGTCTTCATATCGGTCCATAATTGTTATTAAAATAACAATTATTGTGCTCAAGCTTCGCAAGGGGAAATGAAAATTAAAGTTTAAAAAATTTGAATTTTAACTGATCGCCGCGATGAATACTGCGTTGTACAGAAGGCGCGCAGCAAACATAAACTCGAGAATGCGGAATGGATCGGCCCAGTCTTGGAGCTGCTTCAAACAGTTTAAAGAGAAACTACAGAACTACAATGGTGAAATTGTTACACTGTTCGTAGATGAAAACATTTCTTGCGCTCTTGATCGCAAGACTCCCTGATCACTCTTTCTCAGCCGCAAAGTTACACGTCCTTGTGGGGCTAAGAGCCACAGTAAAAATGTTCTTGGCTTTATATTTTTACGATCTATTTGACACAAATTCAACATACGTTGTGAAATGGGCCTTTTGAACACATTAGAACTAGAAATACGTGAATCGAAGGACTTGGGAAGAACGGCAAGACGTTGAAAAGGAAAAAAAGCAATAAGGAAGAAAATTTATTAATTAAAAAAAACTTAAGCTATATAAAGAAATAGAACAAAACTGCAATTACTAAAAAGAAGATTAAACGTAAAGAAAAAGAAAAAAACAGGTTTTACGGGGAATCGATGGAATAGATAGGCGATGCAAGTTTAAAGCTCGCTATGATCCACGCACGGTCCACGCTTAGCGCGCGACGAGATTTTAAACTCACTTCGCTCGGCGCTTCGCGGCTCGCTTCACGAACAATAAACTAACAGGTCTTGTTACTGTATGATATTGTATACATTTTGTTTAGGAACCAATTCTTTGTTCTCTCTCTTCGCTCTTCTGGGTTTCATATTGACCGGACAACCCAAGCTTGGAAAAAAAGTCATTACAAATTTAAGACATGCAGAAAAAAATCGATTTGACAAAGTAAATAATTTTTAACTCGAAGGTTTAATGCTAATGAGTTTCTCCCAGCCAATAATTACAAGACCTACTCAAGCATTGATATGAGTTGAGCGTTTGGGTCACTTTGGTCATTACAGTGGAACCCGGTTAATACGGACACCAAGGGGACATGCCATAGTGTCCATTTTATCCGCGTGTCCGTATTAAGCGGGCTCTCAAAGAAAGCGTCAGGAACACATGTTTTATCGATATAAAGACCAAAGCAGACAGTTTTACGAAAAAACTTTGTTTAATTTCTTAACTGTAACAGTAACAAGTTCATCCTAAAGAAACCTCACGATCATTTATCATAGTCTCAGAGTAAAATCTTTTAAGTACAGCGGAACCCCGTTAATGTGACCACCGTTGGGCCATAAAATCCTGGTCGTAATAACGAGGTGGTCGCATTAACGGGGTCTTCAAAATAATAAAATGACTCAATGGTTTCTACGTTTGGTTTGAAAGAATATGGCCGTAATAACGAGGTAGTCTTATAAACGGGGTGGTCGTAAGGCGGGGTTCCACTGTATTGTAGTATTTTTATAGAAACAGGCACGACAGTGGATTCATTTGAAAAAGTCTGTGACTTAATACTTTAAGAGCAATGACCGCAACAAAAAGCCAAGGAAGTGAAACGTGTGTAACAGGAGGCAGAAAACTTTATTAAAGGACTATTCGTAGTACAAGAGTCAAACACCGGAGGAAAGACAGACTGTTCAAAATCAAATATGTCACGCTACTCTGTTACTGTTTTTTTTTTTAGTACTGTAATAAAATTTTATTCACCCGTAAAGATCTGTCATTATTTGAACAGGGTACAATGTCTACAATTATCACATAATTGTGACAATGAAAATAGACAGTGTGCAGGTAACCAGTGTCCGTAAAGCGGGGTTGACAATCTATGAGAGTTTGTGATGATACTGGCCAAGTGAGTGAAAACGCTCTATTGCATTTTTAATTGGTCCACACACATTCATAAAGAATTTATGGAAATAATTTAGCCGATCATTTTCGATAAAAAAAAAGCTCAACAACTCAGTTCTGTGTCTCGACATACTGCTCTGACATGATTTTTAAACTGCTATTTTAGTACCTTTCTCACTTTTAATAATTTGTTCCAATACTTTGTTCACTCTCTTTGCTCTCCTTGTTTTATATTGACTGGACAACCCAAGCTTTGAGGTGAAATTTAACTCCCGGTAACCCTTAATTGTCTGGATATTGTTGTATCTTCGCTGTTCAGCACGTATTGCATTTTTAATTATTTTGTCCTCACACATTCATGAATAATTTAAGACAAAGTTTAGCCAATTCAAAAAGCTCAACACCAAATTCTGTTTAGAAGTCAATACTTTGTTCTCTCTCTTTGCTCTCCTTATTTTATACTGACTGGACAACCAACCCAACCTTAACCCCCTTAAAGGTGAAATTTAAAATAGGAAATCGTTTTCACAAAGTAAATGACTCGAAGGTTCCATATAATGCTACAATAAGCCTCTCCTATAGCCAATCATTGACAAAAGACGTCTTAGGCATTGATATAACATAAGCGGGGAAGTGGGGTTTCTTGAGAAGGACCACATAGTCCAGTCAATCTAGGCATTTTCGAGGCTCAACATCAAACTAATTGCAACAGAATTGTTTTCAACGCCATTTAAGTAAGGGTGGCCTTTTTTAGCAGCATACTAAAAATCCGCCAAAATCCGTTCGGTGGAACATGTCAAAATTAAGCGTTCAGAACCATTTTGAGCTTTTAACACAGGGCACCCACGCTATTTGAAATTATACATTCAAACAAAAAATGCACAAGATGTGTTTGTTTCTTTTACGGAAAAGTGAAAGAAGAAAAATAACTGCTACCTAGTTTTTCGGTGATAAAATCAAGTGTTTCTTTTTTTCCAAAAAGAATAAATATTAAACAGGGTTGGCTTTTGCACAGGAAGCGCATGCTCCACTCAAGGAACCCCAAAATAACAGGAGGCTTTCAGAGTAATAGAGTAATTTGTTGGCTGTAAAACTACGACAGATGTAGCCTTAAGGCTTTAAATCTGAAAAATTAAAGCCGTTACTTAATCATTAGCTTTCAAAATATGTCCTTTTTTATCAGATTTCTGTAGCCGCAAGGGTAAGAATCATATATATCGGAGCTGGATTTTTGAATGACGTTACAGCCAAAATAGAGCTCTCCCCTAAACTTTTTTTCTTTCTTTTAAAAATCTCCAAAGAAGTCAACATAAATTAAAAACTAAGAGTGCAGCCATTGCTTTTTGTTTTTTCTTTTCCTTTCTTTCTCCTCCCTCTTTCTATTTTCCCTTTCCTTCTTCTTTTCTAGAAGGATTTTCGCACTCATTTTGCATTAGGATTTGGTCTTTTTCTCAGTCAAAAGACTGCAATTTTCGTTCAGCACGTTTTCAAAGATCCAGCAAGATAATGCTTTGGCTTTTACGGTTACCTATACATTAATTTTCGTTAATGTACCAACATCCTCAAATAAACAAGTTTCAATTTTTTGAAGCTTCTTCTTGTTAAAGTGAATTGGAGAGGCGGGGAGGATAGATTTACTAATTCTTTACGATACACAACAACCGGCCAGAAAAGCAGGAGTAACACAATAAGGCAGCGACTCAGTCACTTCATCTAGGAAAGAACCATTCCAGGGCTGGGCTTTGAAGACGCAAACGAAAGGCCAACGAGCAACCCAGAACTTCCTCCTTGAAAAGTTCAATAGGGGAGTAGAAACAGCTAACTCGAGTTAAACGTTTTTCCCTTTTACCCTTGTGGTTTGGTTTCTATTTCAAGTACTGTTGCTGTTGAGCATAAGGTAAATCTAGTGTATGGAGAGCAAGTTGAACGAAAACCAATTCCTCGCGTATTTCTGCCCGATAAAGTACTTGTAGTGTTGCTAAACAGGGAGAATTACAGGCAAAGTTTAAGGTCGATCAGCTAAAAGAGATCTGTGACACGTCTGGGCTAGCTATCGAAGGGCCTATTGGTCGCAAGAAATCAAATATTACTCCCATTGAGGCTCTTGTTAAAACGTGCAGCTGCTCTAAATAGGTTTTTTTACCCATCCAAATTCCCATATTGAGAACCCTTTTCTTAAAAGTAACTCTCTCTAGTTTGCGTCTGTAATAGTGATTACTCCTTTTGACTCAAGACTGGAGACTGTAACTTGGAGCCGTTTTCAAAACAAATTAAACCGATCCATGGCGTTTCGAGATCTTGTCTCATGTTACCTAATCAGTACACTATAGAAGAACGTCCTTTATATATTGGATAATGCCTTACGGTCTTCGCCTGCGTCGCAGACGTAATTTACTTCGGTATATCGTCTGTGAAACAGCGCTGATATTCTTGTTCTGGGCCCTTCTAGGAACTAAAACACAAAACTCGAAGAAATTTATTAAAGTGAGTTACGTAATTCAGTCACGCACAGGTTGCAACATGTTACATATAATTGTATAGACAGTTGGGTACAGACTGCAATGGTTTCACCTTTCAGAGTAGAAGGTAAAGGATCACCAGCAACCACAGGCATTATTTATTGATTCAGTGCATGAAAATAACGGTTTAAGACGCGGTCTGTGAGGGGAGAACGAAACAAAAAGATGATAGAATAAAACAATATTTCTCATCTTAAATGAAATTAAAGAAGCTAATTCTGGTTGCATTTGCACAAAACAAATGCTCAGTTCTCTTAGCAAAAAAAGCAGATGCAACAAAAAAATAGATAACATGAGTAACGGACTGGAGCACGTGGCTAATAAGCTTTTTTGTTGATTGGTTTTTAAACCGTCTATAGTTATCGAAATTTCAGTTATTTCACTATTTATAGAAATAAGATTTCGTCCCCGAAATCAAATGATTGAGATCAAAATCCAAAGAAAAAAAGCGCGGTTCCCAGCTGAGACCAGTGTATTTATTAATCATTATTTATTAATCATTATCGTAAAAAAACCTCCATCTTTAATGTAAACGACAACCGTTTTTCTGGCCCTTTAAATATCAGGACTTTCGAGAGACGGGCTCCCAGCCAATTCCCCGCAACCCTACCTTGCTCCCTTCCTGGCCAAACCGGCAACTACTGGTGACAGTCCCTCCTGCGTGCTGAACTTTCAAGATGGCACCGCTTTGCTATTCTTATATTATCCTGTGGTTTAACTCTTTTTGCCGTTTTAACATGTAACAGTGAAGGTATTTCGAGCTGTTAAACATTTTCTCTACATTGTGATTATTCTTTAAAGCAAGATAGGAAAGCAAATATATGGAGAGGGATTAAAACGAATACGAAGCAATCGAGCTGCACGCCTTGCAAGAAAGAAGAAGAAGTTTAGCAACTTGACTACAAATTAAATGTGAGTATTCTAGTTTCTTCCTGTTTCAATTAAGTCAAAATGATTATTAGTGTTTTGGTTACATGGATGATAGCAGACTATAATTTAGCTGTCAGACTTCCATCAGCTTTTTAGTTGTGCGCTCTAGCTCAATTATATTTGAAAACGACCGATTTTTGGCTCTCGTACAGACACTGAATTTAGGTCAAGTAAAATAGGATACTTTTAGTCCTGCCTGTGACTGTTTATAAAAGTTCATGGTCTTAGGAAGTAGTCCTGTGTTGTAGTGTATCGTACATAAAATATGAACATTGGTCGTCCACTTTTAAGGATTCTGTGATTTTCAGAAAATTGACAAAATTTGCTTGTAAAAATGGCGCCCGAGTTGGTCAAATAAAGTGATGCTCATATCTCCAATACAAGAGTAGTAAAGGACTTATGTTTGGTATATTTGTTCGTTACTCTACCTAAGCTTTCTACGACGTTAGTATGAACTAATTCTGCTGACCCCCTTCCGTTGACATTTTTAACATTTTGCCCGGTTTTCTCTGACCTTTACTCTTAACTGAGGATTAATAATAAGATGTGTTTAGTTTAAGTCTCTCACGACTGCGAACTGTGACAGCATAGGCCATGTATTGTAAAAGATTGGGTGGTAAATAAAACTCAGGGACGGACCATTAGAAACGTTATTGGGAACGTAGGCGGCGATATACAACTGTACAACTAACAACTGTAAATTACTGCAGAACCGCTAAGTTAAAGGAAAAGGTTCTGCCGTAAAAAGGAAACGAATAAAAGGGACAATTATAAACATCTGTTGAAATTTTAGCGCCACCCCAAGGTTTGACAGTATTTTTGCGTCGACAAAAGAAGCAAAGAAAAAACTGCATTTTCTTGTGGCACGTACGCCGTTGAGCGTCCACTGCAAAATACAATTCAAAAACTTAAACAGGAAGTTTAAGAGGCAAGGTGTTGTCGTTTACAAAAAATCAATTAAATGATAACAATTATTGTGCTCAGGCTTCGCAATAGGACAAAAATTTAAGTTTCAAAAATTTGGATCTTAACTGATCACCGCGATGCATATACTGCGTTGTACAGAAGGCGCGCACCAAACACATAAACTCGACAATGGCGAATGGATCGATCCATGGCCAGTCTTGGAACTGATTTAAACAGTTTACCAATGCAAGAAAAGACAAAACTACAACGGTGATAAATTTTTAGTGTTCGTAGATGAAAAAATTTGCTGCGCCCTTGACCACAAGATTCTCCGCTAATGAATATAACATTTCACACACCTGTGAAGTAAAATTTGCATTAAGCACTTATTTTCAACTACATTTTTAACGGTCTTGGAGCTGCTTCAAACAGTTTACAGAGAAAAGACAGAACTACCGACTAGTGATAAATTGAGTATGTGGTTTACGCTGCAACTTCAACTTCTAAATATATAGTGAAATATATATAGTATATATAAATATCAAGAGAGGATAAAGGGGACAGAGAAGGCATCCCGCGTACACACCCTATTTCATAGGTAATTCGTCTCGAGTTATTTTTAAGACCACAGATCCCAAGGGGGATTAGACAACAGCCAATCACATGGCGCGAATGTGTTCCGCGTGGATGACCCACGCTCAGAACCACGCGTCCTTCACCAATTGAGTCAGAAAAAAATGGCGGAAGACGCGGAGAGCGATAGTGCTATAGGTGGTTTTCATGCAATCTCGGGAGACACAAATAACAGTGGTGAAATGAACAAATGCTGGTGGACAAACAAAGCGAGCTAATGGGCGATCATTTGTTTACCGTCCACCAGCATGACGGCGATGACGTAACGTGGAAACCACCTATTCGTTTTGTCGACGAAAACGACTAAAGAGAGATTTCTGCTAAAGCTCTGTTAGCGAAACGGAAATTAAAATAGAATCGCCCTTCCTCTCTTGTATAGAGCTACCAGTGCAGCAGGGAAATCCTTAACACACTGAATATTCTCTCAGGGTCATTTATAATTTACAGTTTGAAGAGAGCAATTTCTGGTTTGATATTTTATTATTCAACAAAAATAACACTTGGCGTCCTACTTGCTTTATTGTATAAACGACCGGTTTCAATAGACCGGCGAAATTTCTCATTTTATTAAAGCACTGAGGTTACGATAACTTCGAGTTAAACTGATTTCACGAGTTGTCAAAGTGTCCAGCGATTCCGTTTTCCCAGGTGAGCGCCGACTCATTTCGCTTCAATATTCAGAAATGCTCT
>OZ037998.1:10226744-10411744 GCA_964035705.1 Porites rus
CTAAGAATAAGAATTTGAAAACAAAAATAGCGATTTTAGTATACACCTACTAAAGCCTCTTCACCGACAAAAAATAAAGGAAAAGTATTTTTTGTCGCGAAATCGAGTGGACCGCTTTTAGGGAGACTGCCTCTTAAGTTTTGTTTAGGAGCCAATACTTTGTTCTCTCTCGTTGCTCCCTCGCCCGTGTTATTTCGGCTGGACAACCAAAGCTTTTAAAGGACTTAAAAGAGAAATTAAGAAAGAATTTCTTTCAGACATAACTCGAAGGTTCAATGCTAATGAGTCTCTCCTAGCAAATTACAAGAGGCTTTAATACTTAGGCATTGATGAGTTATCATAAATGATCTATTGACTAACTGACACACCCTTTCAAACAAACGCCTCTTGGCTCATTTAATAAGCGCCGCTCTATGATATTATGTTTGCCTTAGACGCCCTCGCTAATAAACATCCTTTGTCTAGTAGACGCCCCCATGAAAATTATTTCAAAAATTATTAGAAATTAGCAAAAAAGAGCAAAATCATTCAAATTATTCAGTTGCCTGCTTGATTAAAAAGACTTTGAGCATTGCATCTTGTTCAGTGTTTCAAAGTTTTATCTAAAAGTACGAATTGATTGGAGATGACAACACATTGACCCTGAACTAGGATTCTGACATAAAAGTTGAGATTTGAAAGAGCGCGGATAAGGATCTCTAGACGGCCTAGCTAGGCGGTAGCAGTTGATAGACAGGATATTCCGCTATTCATAAGCTCTCTTTGCATTTTCGCCGAAAGAATACTAGTTTTGAAAATTAGGTTGTTACACAAATGACAATAAACTCCTTTCTGTTCTTTTAAACGATTCCTGCCATTAAATGCTCCCTGTTGGAACCCTAAAATTATTAAACGCCCGGGGCGTCCATGAGATCATTTACCGTATTAAAGCGGGTGGGTTTTCTGGTCATTATATAAAAATAAAGCGTCCCAACATTATCGAAAAAGACAACTGTAGCCAACAAGTACTGAAGTTTGTAACAATTAAAACTGAGCAGTCAAAGGAGTAACAAGCCCTTGTCAGAAGAGTTTGCCGACAGCAGACTTTTGGTTATCCCATTAATAGGTTGATCGAGAAGTAAATGTTATAAAAACTTCATGGTTTATGCACACGTGATAATATGCATTTATTTTTTCCTCATATTCACCTGTTAAGCCTGGGCTTAATGGCCTGAAGGCAGTTCCGCCTCTACTTCCTGTGGTTAACTGTCTAAATTGTGTAGTTGATCATACACTACCAAAGATATCATTTTTTAATGTGTTAAAACACACTTGTTTAATCAGTCTCAATCGATTTCTTAATACAACCACAAGACCTGAATGAAGTGTTCTGGGTGGTTTATAACATTTTAATACCCCACTGTTTCAATTTTGTCAAAAGATCGGTTGGCGGATAATGCCGGAACATTACAAACAAACTCACTTATTGAAGGCCTCAGAGGACAGCTGTGCTGTGCTGTGGCTTCGCAGGGGGGCTTACAATTGTAAATAAAAGTTCTGCCACTCAAACAGCATACGCAATATACAGAGCAGTAATTCAAAGTTACTTGACTGCATGTGTACGACTCTGTAGATAAGTCGCAAAACTCAGCATGAACTCAACGGCGAACGAATCTAGCGCATCTTGGAGCTGCTTCGATCAGTCAAATTCCACTGCGTGGAAAATCGGAGGAACCGTTACCTACTGTCTGATCATTACCGTTTCACTGGTCGCAAATTCTTTCATTGTTATGATCGTTTATAAAACGCCGAACTTAAGAAAACCGATAAATTTTTTCATCGCAAACATGGCCTCATCTGATCTACTGTTTCCAATGTCCTGGATACCTATGCGCCTGTCCGACTTACACACCAACTCGTTTCTTATTGGTGGAAAGCTTGGTCAGGCCTTGTGTAAGCTTTTCCCTTTCTTTGGTCACGTTTCCATTGTCGTTTCGATTCAGAATCTGATTCTGATAGCAGTGGATCGATTTGGAGCCGTGGTGTTTCCACTCCGTTCACCACTCATCAGATCCAAGCTGTGTCCTTTCTTCATTCTCGCTACATGGATAGTTGCCGTAGCGTTCGATTCGCCATATTTGTTCACTTTAGAGCTCGTTGAATACCCAGAGGGAACCGGGTGCTATATTGAATGGGAGAAAGTATTCGGAGAGTCCTCATCCTTTGCCAGTTTCTTACTAGCTTACTTCATTCTGTTTATATACATCCCTGTGCTGTTGTTAGTCATTCTTTACTCCATCATTGTTATCAAGCTCAAGACACAGGCACACCCAGGTGAACAGTCCGCCAACAGTCAGCAACAGCGGGACAGAAGAAACAGAAACGTGCTTCAAATGTCCATTGCTATCGTAACAGTGTTTGTGCTTTGCTGGTTACCGAACGCAACCAACTATTTTATCACACACTATCAGGACAGGTCCACGCATTTCTCGTGTAGTTTCAAGATATACTATGAAGTCACCAGTTATATGATTACCGCGTACTGTGCTATCAACCCGATTATCTGTTTTATGTTTAGCAGTAATTACCGAAAAGCTCTTAAAAGACTCATAAAATGTTCTTTTGTACATGCGTAGGTCGCAAAAATGTGGTTTTGGTTGAAGAGTTAAGAGTGCGAGGTTCGTGGAACAAACGCGAATAAATGTATCATGACTATCAATGTATTTTTAGTAGTAATTATCGAAAAGGTCTTAGCAGACTTATGAAATGTTCTCTTGTACACGTGTAACTCGCAAAAATGTGCTTTTGACTGAATATGTAAAGATTTAGAGGTAGGTGGAACACTCGCGAATAAAAAATCACCACCACTGCCGTTGGCGTACTTAACTGAGGATTAAGTCTGGCATGACTGCGAAATATGACAGCATAGGCCACGTATTGTTAAAGGTTGGGCGGTAAATAAAACTCAGGGACGGACCATTAGAAACGTTATTGGGGGCGTAGGCAGGTGAAGTACAACTGTACAACTAACAACTCTTAACTACTACAGAACCGCTAAGTTAAAGAAAGGAATAAAACGGACAATTATAAACATCTGTTTCAATTTTAGCGCCACCCCAAGGTTTGACAGTAATGTTTACGTCGTCAAAAGAAATTGAGCAAAGAAAAAAAACCGCATACTTTTGTGGCACGTTCGCCGTTCGCCCATTGCAAAAAAAAAATACATGAACCAAAAAGTTAAACAGGAAGTTTAAGCCATACAGGAAGTTTAGGCCATGTCGGTCTTAATAACAATTATTGTGCTGAGGCCTCGCAAGGGGACAAAAATTAAAGTTTGAAACTTAACTGATGGCCTCGATGCATATGCTGCGTTGTACAGAAGGCGGCAGACAATGGCGGGCGATCCAGTCTTGGGACTGTTTCAAACGATTTACCAAGAAGAGACAAAACTACAATAGTGATAAACTGTTATCGTCCGTAGATGAGAAAATTTCCTGCGCTCTTGCCCACAAGACTCCCTGATGACTCTTTTACACTTCCACGTGGGGCTTAAAGAGTCACATTAAAAATGTTCTTGGCCTGGCGTTGTATTTTTGTTATCTATTTGACGCAAATTCAACATACGTTTTCAAATGGGCGTTTTGAACACATTAGAATAAACTAATACCATTACATTAGTGAAGAATTTAATGATGATAATAATAATAATAATAACTTCATAAAAAATACAATCCTGGTATTTACATATACTGTTAAGCGATGAAAATGCAAGCAACAGAGGTTATAGACTTCCAAAAAAGTCCTTCGTCCGATTTCATTTGCGCGGGCTATAAAAGGGGATGCTCTTCAGTGGTTATTGTATGATATTGTTGAAATTTTTGTTTAGAAACTAATTCTTCGTCTTCTCTCTTTGCCTTCCTTGGTTTTATATTGACTGGACAATTGAAACCAAGCTTGAAAGTGAAATTTAAGAAAGAAAATCGATTTGACAAAGTAAATAACTCGAAGGTTCAATGCTAATGAGTTTCTCCTAGCCAATTACAAGACTTACTCAGGCATTGATATGAGTTTTAAAGCGTCTGAGTCACTCTGGTCATTATAAAAACTGTTGCCACAGCGTTATCAAGGGATAAAATTGTAACCAACAATTCGTAACAATTAAAAGCAGTCAAAGAAGGAACAAGCCTCGTCTATTTGTTGAGTAAGAACCTGCTATAGTTTCCCTTTGCCGACAGCAGACTCCTGCTTTTAGAATTTCCCGTTTTTAGTTCTATCGAGAAGTAAATGATATAAACACTGGCTGCTTCATGCACACATGATAGCAGGCATTTATTTTTACCTCATATTTTCCTGTTAAGCCTGTTAATTACTTAACGGCAGGCAGCTTCTACCCTGCTTCCTGTGTTTCCCTGCCAAATTGTGTACTTTAAGATCGTATTGCTAACGATAACATTTCACACACCTGTTTAAAAATGGTGTTAAGCACGTATTTTCGATTATCTTTTCCGAGAATCGTTTTCTCACCGTAGCTACATGACAGGTCTATGCATTTCTTGTGCAGTTTTTGGCTATACTTTGATGTCACCATGTGTATATGTCTAACGCGTACTGTGCTATCAACCCGATTTTCTTTTTCATTTTTAGCAGTAATTGATTACGAAAAAGCTCTTAAAAGACTCATAAAATGTTCTTTTCTACGGGCGTATTTCGCAAAAATGTGCTCATTTTGGCTCGCGAATATATCATATATCATGACTATCAGTGTACTCCAGCACTCTGAGAAGGTTTTAATGAGTGCGAGAAATGACAGCATAGGCAATGTATTGTAAGAGTTTGGGATAAAACTCGGCCGCGGACCGTTAGAAACATCATAGGGGCGCGGGCAGGAGAAGTACCAAAGTATTCGTTCATGCAAGGAGAAAATTTATTAACTTAAAATTTAAGGGAAATGTTAACGATAAAAATTCGAATAATAATAATGGTATGAAATATCTCCTAGTAACTCTTAACTGTCTGTCTATTGCTGTAACTTCTGCTGTTCATCACGTATTGCATTTTTAATTTGTAATCACACATTCATAAATAATTTATTGCAAAGTTTAGCCAATAAAAAAAGCTCAACACCTCGGTTCGGTAGATCGACTAATTGATCTGACATGATTTTCAAACTGTTATTTTAGTACCTTCCTCGCACTCATTGTTTAAATTCTGTTTAGAAGCCAATACTTTGTTCTCTCTGTTTCCTCTCCTTGTTTTCTATTGACAGGGCAACCCAAACTTAACCCCCTTTAAGGTGAATTTAAAACAGGAAATCGTTTTCACCAAGTAAATGATTCGAAAGTTCCATATATGCTAATAAGCTGCTCCTAGCCAATCGCGAAAGACTTGTCAGGTATTGATATGAGTTTAGCGGGGCAGTGGGATTTTTTGTAAAGTGCCACATATAATTGTAGTAACGGCAGAAGGTTCGTAAATATCAAAGGGAGTAAAAGAAGTAACAAGCCTTCTATTTTTGTTGAAGAAGAACCTATTAATTCTTAGTTAGACTGGAAAACCCAAACTTAACTCCCTTTAAGGTAATATTTAAAATAGGAAATCGTTTTCACCAAGTAAATGATTCGAAGGTTCCATACATGCTAATAAACCTCTCCTATAGCCAATCACAAAAGAATTCTCAGGTATCGATATAAGTTAAGCGGGGGAGTGGGGTTTCTTGTGAAGTGCCACTACGTTATCGAGCAATATTATTGGAGCCAGCAAGCCAAATTGTGCACTTTATGATCGCATTGCCAAAGAAAACATTAGTAAAATTAGCATTAAGCACGTATTTTCAACTATATTTTCAACAGTTTTAGAGCTGCTTCAAACAGTTTACAGAGAAAAGACAGAACTACAACTGGTGACAAATCATAGTGTTCATAGATGAAAAACTTTCCCCCGCTCTGGATCGCAAGAGCGTGATCACTGTTCCTCAGCAGCACATAAATTTCCTCGTGACCGGGGCTAAAAAAGCTAAGAGCCACATTAATGGATGCTTAGTTACTCTACTTCTTGACGTTGTATTTTCAGTATTTATTTTACACAAATTCCCTGCACATACGTTTTGAAACGGGCGTTTTGAACACATTAAAATACACTAACAGCTCTTGAAGAGTTACGCTTCCTCGATAATCGATCTTAAAATACCTTTTGTCGTGCTCTGAATTTTAAGGAAATTACTTGTCTATCCTAGCTAGTGTGTTAGTTTTTCCTTGTCGTCGATCGAATTTAAGCAGTTGATGATTTTAAAATGAAACAAAGATAAAAAAAAGTAATAATGATGGTATGGAATATCTCCTAGTTATTCTTAAGAGTATATATTAAGATTACGTTAAACATCTACTGTTGTAACCTCTATTGTCTGGCACGTATTGCCTTCTGTGGAAAGATCTATCCTTCCTGAATTTTTGCCGCTTACCAAAAAATCACTTCATTAAAATAATTTATGGAAGCTCAAAGGATTCTGGAGTAAATAGTCTGCACCGTTCGATATGAAAGGAAATTGACCCGATCTGTCCATAGTTAATTTATGCAAAAGTCTAGCCAATTATTTTCGATTAACACCTTCTGTAGATCGACTATAAACTGACATGATTTTGAAACTTTAATTTTAGTACCTTTCTCCCTGTTATTGTTTAAATTTTGTTCAAACAAACGCCTCTTGGCTCATTTAGTAAGCGCCGCTCCATGATATTATGTTTGAATTAGACGCCCTCGCTAATAAACATCCTTTGTCTTGTAGACGCCCCCATAAAAATTATTTCAAAAATTATTAGAAATTAGCAAAATCATTCAAATTATTCAGTTGCCTGCTTGATTAACAAGACTTTGAGCATTGCATCTTGTTCAGTGTTTTAAAGTTCCATTTAAAAGTTCGAATTGATTAGAGGTGACATTACATTGATCCTGAACTAGGATTCTGACATTGAAGTTGAGATTTGAACCTGCGCGGATAAGGATCTCTAGACGGCCTAGCTAGGCGGAAGCAATTGGCAGGATATTCCGCTATTCATAAACTCTGTTTACATTTTCGCCGAAAGCATATTACTTTTGAAAATTAGGTTGTTACATAAATGACAGTGACTGCCATCTTTTAAACGACTCTGATGATGGTATTACCAAAGATATCATTTTTTGTTGTTTAATCATCTGCTCAATCGATTTCTTAATACAACCAACTGACCTAGATGAGGTGTTCTGATTGGTTTATAACATACTTATATAATACCTCAGGGTTCTGTCAAAAAGTCTTTTGGCAGATAATGCCGGAAGATTATAATTAGTACAAAGACAATTTTTGAAGGCCTCAGAGGACCGGTGTGCTGTGACTTCGCATGGGGCTTACAATTGTCAATAAACGTTCTGACTCAAACAGCATACCCAATATACAGAGTAGTAATTCAGTGTTTCTTGAATGTATATGTACAATTCCATAGATACGTCGCTGAGCTAAGCATGAATTCAACGGCGAATGGATCCAGCGGATCTTGGAGCTGCTTAAATTTTTCTGCGTGGAAAATCGGAGGAACCGTTACCTACTGTCTGATCATCATCGTTTCACTGGTCGCAAATTCTCTCATTGTTATCATCGTTTGTACAACGCCGAACTCAAGAAAACCGATAAATTATTTTATCGCAAACATGGCCTCATCTGATTTGCTGTTTCCAGTATTCTCGATACCTTTTAAATTGTCACTCTTGCACGCCAACTCGTTTCTTATCGGTGGTCAGCTTGGTCAGGCCTTGTGTAAGCTTCTCCCTTTCTTTGGTAGCGTTTCCTTTGTCGTTTCGATTCAAAATCTGATTCTGATAGCAGTGGATCGATTTGGAGCCGTGGTGTTTCCACTCCGTTCCCCACTCATCAGATCCAAACTGTGTCCCTTCTTCATTCTCGTCACGTGGATCTTTGCCATAGTTTTTATTTCGCCAGACTTGTTGGCATTCGAACTGGTTGAATACCCGGAGGGAGCCAGTTGTGTACGGAGATGGAAGAAAGTATTCGGAGAATCCTTGTCCTTTGCCAGTATCCTACTAGCTCACAACATTCTGTTTACCTACATCCCTGTGCTGCTGTTAGTCATTCTTTACTCCATCATCTTTATCAAGCTCAAGACACAGGTACACCCAGGTGAACAGTCAACCAACAATCAGCAACAGCGGAAAAGAAGAAACAGAAACGTTCTTCAAATGTCCATTGCAATCGTAACAGTGTTCGTGCTTTGCTGGTTACCTTACAATACTAACTATTTAATCATAGAGTATCAGGACAGTTCTGCCCATTTCTCGTGTAGTTTCTTGATATATTGGAATGTAAGCTACTTTACGGCTAACGCTTACTGTGCTATCAACCCGATTATCTGCCTCATGTTTAGTAGTAATTATCGCCAAGGTGTAAAAAGACTCATGAAATGTTCTTTTGTACAGGCCTAAGTCGCAAAAATGTGCTTTTGATATGCATGAATATGTCAAGAGTTAGAGGTTCATGGAAAATTTGCCAATAAAAACTATCATGACTGTTAAGTTTATGTCCCCCTGCCTCTGCCCTGTCATGACTGTGAAGAGTGATAGCATAGGCGACGTATTGTAAGAGTTTGGGTGGTAAATAACAATGTTGGATCCAGACCTTGAGATAAGAATGGGCAGCGATCATCCAGGATCCGCCACTGAATAAAACTCAGGGATGGACCATGCACCCTCTCAGTAGCAGAGCCGTTCATTCGCAAAAATTTGCTTTTAATTGAATATTTTAGGAGTTAGAGGTTGTGGAACATTTGCCAATAAAAACTATCCTAAATGTTAATGTACTTTGAGAAATAAAATGTGTTCCAGTTTATGTCCCCCCTGCCTCCGCCTTGCCATGACTGCGAAGAGTAACAGCATACGCGACGTATTGTAAGAGTTTGGGTGGTAAATAACAGTGCTGGATCCAGACCTTGAGATAAGGGGGGCTCCAGGTCATCCAGATTCTTAGCTGGGGGGGGGGGGCGGTCTCCAAAAGAAAATTTTTTAGCCCTTTGGGTCTCGGTTTGGTCTAAAAATAATAGGTGGCCCGGGCCCCTCCTTTGGATCCGCTACTGAATAAAACTCAGGAATGGACCATGCACCCTCTCAGCAGCAGAGCTGTTCATTTGCTCGACGCTTGATCACTTGGCGTCACTCAGCAAATTAGGAGGTACTGCTCAGACGGTGAGATGGACTATTAGAAACGTTATTGGGGAGGGGGTGGGCGAACTACAAAATAAATATTCATGCAAGAGGGAAATAAACTGAAAAATAAAAAGAAATGTTAACAAAAACAGTTTCAAATTTCCACGCATATACTGCCTGGTCTTTAAAAGTCTTATCACTGATCTATTTCTAAATACAAACAAAATGGCTTTAAAGTATTCATTAATCTGCTCAGCTTGAAAGCTGACCTTTAATCTGCTTCAGCTTCATTAATCTGCTCAACTTCCTACTCTTCACTTTTCCGGTGGATAGCGCTATCCACCGGAAAAATATGTAGTATAGCAGGGGCGGCGGTTCCTTTTTCCTTTTTTCCGCCCCGCCAACATTTCGCGTGCCTTTGCCCAATATCTGAGAGCCTGGAGGAAAAACTAATAATTTTAAATTTAGTCGATTTCATTCTACTATAAGTTTTAGAGAGAATAGAAGCAGAAACAAGAATGATCACAATGTTGTGATCAGGAAAGGGCTTAACCTCCTTTACTAAATATAACAGTGCTAACTTTTTGGTGAAAAAAGAAGTACAATGCAGCTTTCCGGGGTGTCTATTTTTGGAAAAATATGTGAAAAAAAAACTTTAAAAATCTAATATTCATAGTCGTTCTTGCCCTTGAATCTTAAAGTCTCTGATGTTTTACAAAAGTAGGTGGGTTAACAACAGAAACAGGCAGCAAAGACATAAATTTGTGTGGTGGTTAAGTGTTGACTAGGTGGCATATATTACACTGAAACTGGCAAAAAGGGCCATTTTTTGCACAAAACCGTCCCCTTGCTGAATGGCAAACAACGTAGTGGGACCTCAAAAGTAAGTTTTTTGAATGATGTATAATCACTTTGTTTTTCTTGCCCCTCTGTGCCGTTTTCCATCCAGCAAGGTGTTTTTTTGTGCAATGTGACTGTTCCGTGCAAAGGGCCCATTGTCAGATGCCGGATTACTTTGACTGGCCTGTACTGCCACTATGAATTCAATGTTTCTTAGTCCATTGTGAATATTCTTGATGCAATATCAGATATGATCCAATCAATGCCATCCAACAGCTTTTCTCCTGTTACAGCGCTGCACCACTGAATGTTCCAGTGATGTGTCTTGATGGCTTCCAGATTAAGGGCCTACAAAAAGGAAACAAATACAGCTGTAAACAGTTAGAGTACATTAACTCCTATTCATGTTTGGTGCCATTCTCCACAGATAGCCTGTGGAGTCATACAGAGTGAGCATGGGTAATGGGAAACTGATCATTTTGATACAAGTTGTTTTGATGGAACCTCAAGCATTGAAATTACATAAAAATTTTGATCACTTCAAGTATAGTCTGCACATGAACGAGAAAAACATTAATTTTGGGCTGAATATTCTTTGTTCCTTAAGTCAAGTAAACAAAACTATCTACACCTTGACTGAATAAACTTGTACCAAAATGACTTGTATCCGAATGAGTTTGTATCAAAATGACTGGTAAACCTTGGTAATGTGGCCCTGGTTCATAGCCCAAGGGCATAAGACAGGTGGAATGGCAACAAATGACACAAGGATCAATGGACTGAAACTGCAGTGACCGCAACAAAGACAACCACAAAGTAATAAAATCTATTTTAGTACACAGGGACATGACTTCCTCTTCAAATGTAAAATTCAGGCTAGGCACATTGATTCTCCCCAAACTCCATCCCGCTAATCCATAAAAGGACCTTGAGATATTATATTATCTGCTAATTCATCTGAAACACTAGAGAATTCGCTTAATGTGCAACTGATCTACAGACATTGCTTACAACTCATCAGGCACAATTAAACTTACATCTTTAATTTCTTCTGCTGATAATGCACCAGGAAGGTCCTGCTTGTTTGCAAAAACTAACAGCGTAGCACCTGCGAGCCTCTAGTTGAGCAAAAAAACAATTCAGCAGTCAGTATCCACAAGATTGCTTGTTGAGGTCATTGTCTCAGTTTTGGTTTTTAAAATCAGACAAATGCCATGTGAAAGATACAGTCAATCCTCAATTTGCAGACACCTCGTGATTTCAGACACTCAGACATGCAGCAGGTTAATCAACGGCAAAATAAATTAAGATGTTTTGATGAAATTAACCCCTGCTATTATAGACTCTCGCAATCAAGGATGCTACCTTGAAGTCCCAAGGGGTTTAAGTCAATAAACAGGGATCCATATTCCCATTTGTCTGGTTGTCCCAGACGACTACAATCTCGTAACTTCAAAAGTCTCCCTTGGGACCAGTGAGGTTTTGCTCAACCACAAAATCTTTTCAAAAATTCTTATAAGATTTTATACATTTTCCCTGTGTTCTGATTACTTCTCATCCCTGATGGTGTAGAATTTATCTACGAAACAATTGCAGGCTCAGTTTTTTGTGAGGCCATTCACAGAAAACGTGACATTACTCATCAAGATGCACGGCATTTTTTCCACAGAAAAAAAGGTGAAGCAGAAGCTGGTGCCTTATAAGCATCAAGATGTGACAGTTTATAGAAGACGTTTCGCTGCCTTCAACGGAAAAAAGTGGTGACACAGGAGCCGCTGCCTATATGGGAGAAAACATATTCCATAAGCGCACCATAAAAAAAAAACTGACTGACCGTAGTGTGACTACTTGTAAAATGTAAATAAACTGTGTTTAGCCTAGGCCTGTAGCCTGTTGTACTTAACAGTTCAGTTAAAACCCTTTCTTTGCAACTATAATAGAAATAAAATGCTAATCAGAAATGTTCAAGTTGCACACAATTTTTTCACCATTCTTTTACATAATTCTGCACTTTTGTCCCAGCGGGCAACCCAAATAAAATTTGCAACCCAACAAGCATGCCATCAGGCTTACTTGCCCGGCTGATGACTCTGAGAAAAAACGAATAAACATGTGGTACCTCTTCTAGAAGGAGTCCCTTTAATTCCTCTTTGCAATCAGCAAGTCTGCGCCTGTCAGCACTGTCCACTACCCATATTAAGCCATCAGTGCTTTCAAAGTAATTTCTCCAGTATGAGCGAAGGGACTTCTGTCCACCAACATCCCAAATATTTAACTTAAATCTGTGGGTGGCAATAGATTGTTTTTCTATTAATGAGGGAAAGTTCACTTTTTAGCATATACAGTGTAGCAGTTGCAGTGATTTGGTGTACATGTGGCATTAAAAATGTTCATGTTTTTAAAAAGTGATGGTGACATAAGTTGCATGGCCCTTAGCTTGCTGTCACACCTTAAACCCTCCATGGCCTACTAGTTGGAAGTACAGTCCAGGACAACGAGTACAATATCTCAGTCTATATTTTCAACATTGGTTTTGGAGATTACTTGTCTGGCTGTCGAGTATTTCAAACCTTTGAGGGCATTTAAAGTGCCCTGGGCTTAGAAAACTAATACAACCATACCTCAAAACTTTGAAGTGTTTTCCTATTGTACCAGTCAAAGCAAAGCTTCAACATCCCCTCCCAAGCAAACACCAGTGTATAAATTTCATATACATGTACATGTAGGTCAATTTAAGGTGATCAAATGCCCCACCCTGGGAAAATTACAAAGTTTGTGTGATTTAAGCCAATCCACCATGAAGCCACAACCTTTCCCTTTGAAATCATCTAATCCCCCTTTGTCCCCCTACAAGCTCCAAGACATACATATATCATGTGAAATTGAAGCTAAGGTTCAAATGCTCCAACCCTAAGCATGGTTATCAAATTTCCCACCCCCATGAAAATCATGATAATCAAATTTCTGACACCACAGAACGAAAAAGTGTTTAATGCCCTGGGTATGCCCAAGAGGGGGAGGGCAGGGGGTTGCGTAAGCTTCAATTTGACAGATGTGAAGTAGAAGAAAAATTTCTGATGATCTTCACACAGGTCATACTCACTCTCTATGCTCAAGGGTTTTGATGTTAAATCCTAATGTGGGTTCAATTGTGTTAATATCTTCCCCATTAAACTTCTTTAAAATTGTTGTTTTGCCAGCGTTGTCAAGACCTCTGTCAACTGTGTCAAGGAAGTGACATCAATACTAATTTTCTGACTTAAGCTTTTAGTTTCTAATAGACATGATCACAGTTTTGGAAGCCATCTTGACAAGTAGGCAACCATGTGAGAAAATACGGTGTTTGTATGAGAATCTTACAGTGTATGTCAAATAATATTTCTGTAAAACAGCTGTTCTGAAAACTAAAGCTTCGCTCCTTACGATTCTACTGAAAAAATTTGAGGGCGTTACATGCAGATACATGCGCTAGGATCACTTTTTACAAATTTTTATACATTTGTCTGTAAAAATTTCTATTCCTGCCGACTAAATTTCACGGGAAAAATTGCAAAGGCAAACACAGTTGTATACGGATAATCTAAAGCAAGCATCTGGACAAATTTAAGCACAGTTATGGCCCCCAAAATTTGTCAGTAAAATCTTCTGCTGTGTAGCTTTAGTTTACAATTCATATTTTTTTCAGAACAGCCATTTTACGGAAATTATTCACCATGAGATTCTCTTACAAACAGTGAAATTTTTCACGGGGTTGCCTACTCGTCGAGATGGTTTCCAAAACCGTGACAAGTACTGACAAGGTCTATTGGACTCACGACATTGATAAATACCCGCCACTTTTTTACAGATCACTGAATGAGAACGCTGAATTTTAAAAGCTTCCTTCTAGTACACCTTAAGAGATTCTTTCATGTCTGGAAAGGTTAAAGCTTAT
The DNA here is from genome assembly GCA_964035705.1 of Porites rus. NCBI lineage: Eukaryota > Metazoa > Cnidaria > Anthozoa > Scleractinia > Poritidae > Porites > Porites rus. The sequence goes on from OZ037998.1 coordinate 10,240,684, forward strand.
TTCTAAATTAAAATCTCTCTCTTTTAACGTTTGGTGTAATTTACCAAAAGGTTAATAAGGATACAGCATTAAAATTCTCATCTCCTTCTCCTTTTGTTTCATCTTCTTTAAAATAGTCAGTAACCCCATGGTTTTCGCCCTTTTTATCGTCCTCGTCTAGTGACACAGCGATGTTTTACCGCCATAACAACTGACTCAGCCAAACACCAAATCCTCCATTTTCCTTTGCTCAATGTCACACTTGAGTGGCAATACATGAGAAGTGTTACAAACCATTTTCATACCGCAGACCAGTTTATATTGTGCTCTTACAATCCAAGATGGCGGCCGATGGCCGGACTGGCGTTCGCCTGTCGGTTGCTTCACAGTTCTTCAATAACGCAGATGTTGACACTCTTGTCGCTTCAGGAGAGTATTCTGCTGAAGATTCAACGTCAGAGAAGGTGAGTCGCTAAAAGAGCAAGGCGCCAAGAAATTTTTGGAATTAATTTCTTGCACTACACGTGCGTATGGAAACAGTGCTCTTACAGCACGGTACACTTCAGTGTTTTAACTTGTCTGAAAACATCAGGCTTAAATTATTTATCAAAGGAAAAATATTTTTAAAAAAAAATTGGAAGACGTAAAATGATATGCCTTCTGTGTTTGAAATAATGCAGTAGTAAGCTCAGAGGAAACAAAATACCCATCATTTTGAAATCGGGCTTACAATCACATAGTTTTAATTAAAACATGTACTTTATTTATTCAGGTGATTGATTTACTTAATCAAGCCCAACTTGAAAAGGAAAATAAATTGAATTGCTTGAAACAGGTATGACTTAACCTTGTGTGTTTTACTTCTAAAGAAATAAACATGCATTGTCAGAGAATGTCATTATGAATGAAATTCATTGTACTGCCAGAATAAAAAAATATGTGTTTGTGTCTTTATTATTATTTTGTTTATTTTGATTTTTCGTTAAATTCAAAGGTTTTAATAGTAGCCCTTAATAAACATGTTACATCAGATGAGCAAATTTTGGCTGGTGCTCAAATTACCAAATATGGAATAGGTTTGCATATCCAAAAAGAACAAGAAGAAAAATGTTCACTTGCCAAAAATCGGCCTGTTAAAGCAAATTGGGGAAGGGGGAAGATATAAGCATTTTTATGTGAATCTTGTTATTCTCCAATGACTCCTTATTATAAATCCTTCTAAAACAGGCTTTGATTGTAAATGTAAAGGTGCTTATACCCTGTATTTCCCCAGTAATTTTGCACTAAAATGCTGATATTTTGCAAGTTGCGAGGGTTTTTTTTTTGCTCTTTATGAATGTGCCATTTAATCCCTAGCCTGCAAGTACAGCCATTTCTCCTAGCTCCTCACTGCCAGGGACATTTCGCCAGAAGAATCTCCGGAATCAGCGACAGAAATTCCATACTGTTGATGTAAATCAATGTTTACATAATACATTTGCTAGTTATGGGGTTCCAAATGTAAAATCTGTTTGATTTTATGTTTCTCCTTGTTGATTATGGTAAAGTTTTGTGAACTTTTACAAACGAGCTCCAGCAAAACTTAGATGCTTTTTCTAAAGAAAAATAATTATGTATTTAGAAATATTGACTGATTTGTAGTAGATTCATCACATTTACATTTGACCTTTGCAGCCTTTTGTCTTTTTTCCGTCATTCATGAACAATATGTAAAACAATAACCACTATGTCAACCAATCAGAGCTCCTGACCAGACTCCTGACAGATTTTAGGTCATCAGTATGGAATTTCTGTCACCGAGTCCCAGACATTCCTCCTGACAAAATTTCCTTAGCAGTGAAATGCAAGGTGGAACAGCTGTATTTGCAGGCTATTATTTTAATCCCATTATTTCACAAATTTGAATTTTTGTGATGTCACACTTCTCTAACCAATACCACTTCTTTTTAGAATGTTTTTGTAACTGTTCATGTAAAGCTGGAAATGCATAATAACCATAATCTTTGTTACATTGATTGTTTTCCAGATACATGTATTTGATCAACTCCCTTATCACAGTCTAACAACACAATAATTCACCACTGTTCAGGACTAAGATCCTGTTACTAAATTCTCCCCTGCAGGTTCAAGAGTTTATTGTGAATAAAGATCCTACTCTGCTGGATAATTTTCTAGATGTAAGTATGTTAAATAATTTATTATTGGTCTATCTCCCTGTAATAATGTACAGCTGTCGTGTGCACAGATTCTGTTATAACAGGCAAGGTCAATTCAAAGCTTCTGTTCCCCTAACAATGGCAACAATAATACTTTGGATCGAAACCCAGCAATCATGAGTACATAATTATCATGATACACTGTACCCCAATCACTAGCAAACATGGTGGCACAATGTACTGATTATAGTCCCACTCAGTAAAATTTGCTGAGTGGGAATATTATTAGTACCACCGGGTGGTACATGTATACATACATGGTGTTGAACATTTAATGAAGACCTGCATTGGGCAGTAAAAATCATGTCACTATTAACTGATTGATTGACTATCATGAGACAAATAATATGTAAGTGGATGTCCCTTAAAATAATATTATCTTTCATGACATTCTAATTCAATTTGTTGATTGTCCCATTCCAGGAAATACTAGTATTTCAGCAGGACAGATCAGCAGATGTGCGTCGATTTGTTGTTGGATTCATTGAGGAAGCATGGTAAATTAATGATATGATACATGCAATAAATTGTTTACAGTTCAGATACCACTGAACAACATGTCAGGACAGGAAAAAAAATTAAATCCACTTGTCCAGTTGGCAAGTGAATTTCAGTTTTCACTTGCCCCCACTTAAAATATTATTGCCTGTAGAGAACATAGTGCCTTACTATATTTACTGTAGTTCTAATCTAAGTTGCTGTCTATATTATAAGTTATTGATTATAACAAAGTGGGTAAGACCTAAACCACACTATAGTACTTTTAATGTTGTGCCAGATACAGAGTGTAACTATTGGAAGAAGAGTGACACAAGCTGCAAGCAAATTTACTCTTGGATTTTGATTTAAATTGATTCATGCTTTCAATTCATTGTGTTACTCATCTTGCAGTCTTCAGGTTTGAGATAGTTTGTCTGGAAAAATCATTAATTTTACAGTGTACCAAGCTGACACTTGCAGACAGGCTCACACGATCACTGAGGCTAATTTCACTTGCCCACCGGGCCACCAAACTTCTATTTTCACTTGCCCAAGATCAACATTTATTTGCCCAGGGCAGTGGAACCTGGGTTTTTTCCTGCCCTGTATGTTATCAGTCTTTTTTGAGTTTTAATTGGGTTATAAGTAAGTGCAGCCAATTCTTCATTACACATGAAAAAGACTGAAGTATTATGCTACAGGTTAAGATTTTCACATGAATTTGTGACACAGCATTGTTTGTTGCTGATAATCAGAGATTCCGAGTGAAATGGACAAATAATGTTATTTAGTAAAAGAGTAGAGATGCTCCAGAGAGCCTCTATTCTCTAAAGAGGAACGAGCCTTGGTTGCGACTGTTCCCTTTTCATTCAACAGTTTTATTGATATATCTTTTACTTTTTTCCAAACCTTCAGCAAGAAAGATATCGAACTGCTGAGTAAAGTGCAAAATACTTTGGCATTCATGCTGAACGATGACAATGTCGCAGTGCAGAAACGAGTCATGCTGTGTGTTACACAGCTCTACAAGTTTGCTTTACAGGTCAGTACATGTAGATTATAGCCATTGCTAGTTGAATGGTAAACCGCTAGATTCTTCTTCAAATCAACTTTTATTTGCTTGTGAAAAACAGGAGAATTTGGCATGAGATAATCAGTCACATTTTGATTGCTACATTTGCTGAAAAAAATGCAACAATCACACAATCCTTCCAACAACAATAGCTGAAATACACCTAAATTCTATTCCCAGGCAGGCACTGTTCTTACATGTAGGTACAGCTATACACATGTATGTAGTAAATAGTAGCTCAAATAACATTGTTTGTGAAATCACCCTCTAAGTAAATGTAGATGGTCATGTACATGTAAGTTAACTTCTAAATACTTTACAATACATTGGTGTTCACTGTACAAACATCAATGAAAATGCAGCAAATGTTTCCATACATAAGTACATTAATATACTGTACACCTGTCTAATGCAATTCAAATTACAGCTGTATAATATTATGCTGTTTCAATGTAGCTTTACTTAAATTTTATTAACAATTGAACATGTGAAATATTATTGTTCTATTCTGTCTCTAGTACATTTGCAAACATAAGGCAGTATCAGAAGAAGTGGAACACATGTGGGAGGTGAGAAAACCTTAAAACTAAAGTGCTTATGGAACAGTTTGGTTTCAGTGAATACACTAATTCAACCTTTCAATTTCTAGTTAAATTATTATTCCAATTGCCAGGATAATTACATCAATCCTGCCTTTCATATTCCCAACTTTTGTGTCACTTCATTTTTGTAAATGTGACATATTGCAAGTACCTCAGACTACCACACTTTACAAGTTACTCCACTCGCTGAGGGAAATTCTTGCCTATTAACCATTCCAGCAATTGAGCTGTAATATCCTACAGGCCAATTCTGTAAATTGAATGTAATTAGCATGTGTTAGTATGCAGCTACTTTTGGCCATGGGACCTGCAGCTTCCTTGTTACATTCACTTTATAATTTCATTTAATGATAATTACATCAAGATTTATCTATTCAGTTGTTATTTATTCTTGTATTTCTCTTGTTTACAGCTCCTTATTCAGATCAAAGAACAAATCATTGATATGTTGGAGTCTGAAAATGATGGGTAAGTTTCTTTGCATGATGTAAAAAAAATAATTGACTTAACATGTTCTGACTGCAATGCAGTTTTCTTCATGATTGTAATACTGAAAACTTAGTGAATGACACTTGAAACCGTTGCAAACCAACACAAGAAAAAACAACAAAACAACAAAAATTGTTAGTAATTTATGCACCACAGTGGCATGATTCTAATAATTATTTTAAATTTTGAGTTTGTTCTGTATCAAGCAATTTGTACTGCATAGCCTGACTTTGTCCCACAATTTTATGGCATAACATGCAAGAAGTAAAATCAGTCAACTCCCTTTATAGCAGACAGTGTAGATTGCTTGAGTTAGTGTCCTCATTATTGAGAGTCCGTAATAGCAGGAGTTTTTTTCAGTCAAACATTTTGCCTGGGATTTAGCTGCTGTCTGTATTATCGGGGTGTCCGTTATAGCAGGGTGTCCGCAAGGCAAGAGTTGACTGTAATGTACATGTTGTTTTCTAATCCTTAATGACATTTTTTAAGTTTCTGTCCAAGAGGTTAACAGTTCTTGAAGCTCATAAAACAATACAACATCACATAACATAACATAGCACCTCTAAAGTGACGATTCAAACCCTCAAAGTATTGGGTCCCAAAATCTGCTTGACGGCAAATTGTACTCATTATAGTTTCTGTAATAAGATACTTCTGCCAGCTTGATGCTAAGTTTTGGTAGGTTTGGCAGTGACCAACATCTCTGTCTTTTAACCATTGTTATTTCAGAATCAGAACACATGCAATAAAGTTCATTGAGATGCTAGTGCTGGTACAGTCACTTAAGTCTCAGGTGAGTCCTATTTTACCATTTGCAGTACAAAAATGTACTTACTACTAATACTACTTTTACCTAGTTAGTTAGAGCTATCCTGTAAATCACCTCAATGGATTTTGGCATATTTCAGGATATCTATGGCAAATTCTTGTGTAGGCATGGTACATGTATTCTTTTATGTGTACAGTGTGCTACTTTAATGTCAGATATTTCATTCACAAATCCAAAGTCAACCTTAAGATATCCTCCTCTTAGTGCTCTTTGTAGAGTTACAAGATCTAACTTTTCAGAAATCTAGTTTTGGTTAGTCTCTTTCGTTGATGCCAGTGTGGTGGTAGTCAATACATTTCTTTATGAATTTTAGGATTCTGAGTCTCTTAAGAAAGGTGAAGCAGACATCTCATTGGAAATAGTTCCTAGGAATCACCCACTCATTAAGATGACTGAACTCAGAGAAGAGGGAGGATCCATGTTAGAAACCCTGCTTACACTTATTGCTTCCCACACCATTTCCAGGTTGGTAAACTGGTGTTGTCACAGTCATGGACTCTTTACCCCAACAAATCAAAACATTTCCCTTAACCTTATAAAGTTGCTTGTCATCAACAGAAAACCACAAAACAAATCAAGAATGTGAATATATTGTTATTTATATCTTCTTAGTGTCAACCTGATGGCTGCTCTTGGATCCCTGTCTGCTATTGCTCGTCAAAGACCTGCCTTTATGGCAATTGTCGTCCAAGCATTTGAATCTCTGCATGGTATTGTTAGACTAAGCTATAACTACAGTGAATGTGTAGCAGGCAAAATGGTATCCTCTAAATTAACCCCTCAGTCTTAAGAGTGACTGACATCATTCTCCCAACATCAACATTACATTATCAAGAGAAGAGTTAATGAGAATTACTGAAATGATCACCAGTTGGAAAATGTTATGTTCATTTTTTCAAATTCTTTCAACTTACAGCTGTATTCTTTAAGGAGATAGAAGAAAATTTGTGTGAAGAATTTGTACCTGGATATAGGTGCTAAGAGGATTAAGGAATGTGTTACCACAAAAAGCAATACATGTATTTTTCACATCATATTTTGTGAGGTTATCATTGATCTTTTTGTGTCTTGTACTAACAGTCTTCTTAGTGATGTTTTATTTATTACTCTGTGATTTGCAGCTAATCTTCCCACTTCACTCAGCAAATCTCAAGTTAGCAGTGTTAGAAAAAATCTTAAGGTATTGTAAAGTTAATGACTGATAGCTTAAATATAAGTTGTACTCTGCACCAAAAATGCTTCATAGGTCAAGAAAATACACTCTGCAAAGAAATTGTGGGAGTGAAATCTTGGAACTAGTCTCCCACGATATCCACAACATTCATGAAGATGTATTCATGCAAACCTGTTCGTCACCATCCAAGAAATTATTCAAGTATTCTTTCTTCTTGTTTCACTTGTCTTTCCAGCTTCATCTAATGAGCTTGCTGAAACATCCTTCTTCAGGTAATTAAGCATTGAATAATAATTTTAGTATTCTTGGATTTTATGTGAGTGTGCTAAAGGAGCTTTCATGTACTCTACTTTATTCTAGTATTGGCAACAGTTTGGTTCTATTTAAATGAGCAAAACACCTTTGCTTGTCCATCAATCAACTTTCAATGAAGAGGCCCTAGCCTGGAGGGTTTTTCATAGCTTTCAGCCACAACACAATACTGTTGACACCTTGGATGCAGATGAAAACACCAATATCAATTCTCTCACAAGGAGAGATTGATTTATACACTTCTGTATTTTGTGGCCTGTAATATATTGCAGCTTCCCCTCAATATTTTGCACCAGAAGGGAAAAAAAAATCCCTTTCACTGGGAGTGAGGTGCCTGAAGTTTATTCACCATCTTCCTGGCTATTTTGTTTCCCCTGGAAATTGTTTCTTCTTCTACATTCCCTGAAGACTTAACATGGAGAGTGTCTTTTCATTTTGACTCTTTTTCCAGGTTTTGTTGATCCTAATCGTTTTGTTTTGTTTTTCAGTGGAGTTTCTTCCTCAAATCACAACACTTCTTACAGATCTTGGAGCATCACAGGCTGAGGTCAGTTGAAAATAAGGATCGTTTTAATCACAAAATCCCTTTCATACTTTACATGCACATGTGAATGTACTGCTATCTTTGAAACGCAGGCAGCTATTGTGGTCAACAAACGTCTAAATTACATTTAGCCAAATTAAAAAATGGCTGAAGCTTTACAAATATAGTTGGATGGCCTCTTTGCTTGTACAGTGTACAGCCACGCACGCCATAGTTTAATATCCTTTGCTGCAGATACCATTTTCCTTCTTTACCTCACTGTATATTCAGGGGGAAAGCAAATCATTTTTAGCAAGCTGAAGAAAGCATTTACTAGCCCAAACGTCATTTCAACTAGCCCCAAAAGCTTTCTGACGAGCAGAATTGATTTCACAGTTCTTCCTCAGTTTGAATTCCTCAAAAAACATTACTTGCCCGTCGGGCAAGTTAAGAACAGAATTCACTAGCCCGATAGCAAAGTCCACTAGTCCCGGGCTATCAGACACCATTTTCTTTGCACGCTGATATTGTAAAACAAGTAGCGATTTACCTCATACAGATGCGTTAAATTGTCAAAATTTTTCTTGTCCCAGAGGTTCCAAATTTTGCACTCATAGATTTGTTAAATTGTCAAAGTCGTTCTTACTCCAGAGGTTCAAAAAATTTTGCACGCATATTTTGAGGTCTTTTCTTGTTACAAAAATTTGCCGTTTTAACTTAATACATGTAATTGTTTGTCTATAATTTCTTTACTGTCACAGTTGCAAAGGAACATGCCAAAACCCAGTACAGAGAAACGGAGGTAGGTTACTTATGAATTAGTTAATAGCTTAAACATGCGTGAGTCATGATAATTATAAGTAAAATTAATGTTAACATCCTTGTCCGGGTTAGTTTTGTAGTTAATAGGACTATTGTCAACAGTAACTGAGGTTTGTAAGACCTAAGTCAATATAATAGTGTATGGTCAGAAAGACTCTAGGACGGTATTGTCTCATTTGTCAGTTTAGCTCAAATTTATTTGGTTGACTTCCTGGTGAAAGTAAACTAATAATGGCATTGTGTTAAGGTGGAAAACATACCAAACCCAGAGCTTATGATCTTCATCATGCAAAAATAGTTCATTCCGTGTCATTTCGTCCTCAAACGGAACATTCATAATTAGAAATCATACAGTCATGTACGAAGTCCCTGAGTATGTGCAACCCAAGAAGGCTATTTCTATTTATGTTGAAAACTATTAATAACTGTGTATTCTCCAAGGCCCGAACCAGAAGCTGCAATTTCAAGTAAAAAGCAAAAAATTGATGTAAGTAAATATTTGTATTATTGTAAGGTAACAGAGAAAGTTGTCACGATCGCCAGTCTGATGATCGCTTAGTGGGTGCAACTAGAGTAAAAACTTTCTCCTTTAGGTGTTGTTTCCACTGTCCCATAATTCTTACATACGTATGCACGTAAATTTTACGCGCATATATAAAATAGAGACAGTGTATAAAGTGTCGCGTGTAAACGTAAAAAGTTGAGCGACGTCAACTTTAACGTTTACGCTTAGCCTTTCATACACTGCCTCTATTTTATTTACGCGTGTAAAAGTTACGTGCGTGCGACAGTGGAAATCCACCTTTACTTTTTTGTTTAGCTCTGCATATCGATGCATGCAGCGATCCCAGGAAAAATTAACTAATAATAATAATAATAATAACGATAATAATGATGATGATGATGATGATGATTATGAACAATATGATAACGTAGTGAAGAAATTAATAATACGTAATTATCTACATTTATACGATGTATACCGGGTAAAACTCCCCTCTTCTTCTAAGGCTGGTTTTCATGTAGTTTTTTTTTCGTTTCGCTATAGACTGAAGAAATAGAGACAATGTCCACATCTGATGCCGTTGAAATGACAGCTCAGGACATAATCCCCCGGTTAAATAAAGAAACTGTAACAGATCTAGTTCTGGTCAGCATGTTAGCACTGCCCGACAGCATCCCGTCCCATTTCCACGACACCTACACACCCATAGCGGCAGCTGGCGGTCAAGCCCAAGTGGTACATCTCGCACGACTTTTGGCCACTCAGATGAATGCCGCCAAAGTTGGCAAGGGTTACGAGAGAATGGAAGCTCTAAGAAAGGTACTGTTGAAATAACAATGGGTTCCGTTAAAAATATATGTTTTTTATGTGTGATGTTGTACGTGTAATTCATCGGAGATGCCAGCCTTTAGGCTACTCTAAAATCCGAAGTTAAATTATGTATGTATGTATGTAGACTGGGTCAGTGTTGCCTCGAATTGCATTGTGGGAATGCTTTTGGGGGATAAATAGGCCATTTCTGAGTTGCCTTAAGCCTCTGTTTCAAAGTGAGGCTCAGTGCGAAGCCATTGATGATTTTTACTCTCATGCAAATAAAACTCGGCATTTTCAGAAGAAAGGTTTTGCACTTAGCCTCGTTTTGAAAGCAAGGTATTTCTGAACTCGGAAATGATCTATTTGAAGTATCCGACCCAGATGCAGAACGTCAGACTTGCTGTCACATGCCTTGTTTTAACCATAAGATTACGCGAAAAAAGATTTGGTAGGCTACTGTAAGTTATTTATTATGTGAGTAGGAAGCGATGTAGCGAAACATAACGCCAAGTTTCTCAATTCTTTTTCGTTAAACTACTTCACGATTTCTTCATTTCATTTATCTTGTGCGCTTCACTAGAACCTTAGTATCTAGGAAATGAATGACAAACATTTGAAAAGTACCGCTGAGAACTTTGTTATTTGGTAACACCCTTTTACACCGAATAATAAACAGTACCATGTGAAAGTACTGTTGAAGAGGTATCACTCAAATGGTAACCCAATAGGATTTCATCCACAGATCTCAAAAGTTAGAACAACTTACTATATAGTACCATATGAAAGTACTGCCGAAAAGGTTTCCTTTGAATGGTCGCGTTGCACACTGCTCTTCGAACAAACACGTATCTCGATAACCGATTGTTAAGAAGTTAATTTATTTTAAAAAGAAGTACGTGTATTTCTATTGTTTTAGGCTCAAAATGACCCCAGCATGAAAGAATCAGAGATCATGTCCATTCCTGTGATTGGCGGAGGTGCTTCATGGGGAAATAATGGAGCTGGTAACGAAGAAAACTCGATGGTGAGTCAGGATTTGTCGTCACAGCTTATTAGAGTTCTCCCAACAGTGCATTTCACTAGGCAAAATGATTCCTTACGAGTTATCAGCACGTGAATGAAGACGCGATTAAGTGTTTGTAAGCATATTGGAATCCTGTTCATGGTTTGACTGGTAGCCTTTTATTAACCAGGCTAACACTAATCTAGAATTGAAATCCCGGGAAAATTCGATCTTCCTACTCTTCCGCTCTTTGTGTTTTGCGGAGAGGCGCTGCGTTACGACACAAAACAAATGCCTGCTAGAAAGCTCCAGACCGTTCACGAACCGCTATTTTTTTCCATGAACGCACAATCTGGACGTGTGTGCCAAAGTGGCGCCCCAGGGGTGGGGTGCGAAAAGCGAAAAAAAACTCACCCTCTGCCCCTACCCCCTCATGGATCACGCTTTTTCCAGTTTGCGCAGAGAAAATGAAAAGACTTAAACACTCTACGTGAACTCGAATTTATAACTTGTCTTACAGGATTCCTGTGAAACACTTCGAAGTTTCTTGTTTTAATACCTCCTCTTCAAATATTCCTGGCATTTCGTCGTAATATCTGACGACTAGGGTGTCAGTTTTGGAAGAAAAATAGATGCTGTTCAGGGCCTGTTTACATAGAGGTGGGGGACCACAGGTGGGTGAGGTAACATTTGGCGGGTCACCCCACCTATCATGTAAACGTGATCATATTAAAATGAGAGATTATCTGGACAGGCGGGTTTATTACCTCACCTACCTGGGGTCCCCCACCTCCATGTAAACAGGCCCTCAGTCTTCTTGTTGGGAAATCCACCCTCTTGCGTATATAATTACAATGCTCGATTTACCTTAGTCTTTGTATCCTGGAAAACTCTTGGAGTTTCATTTGCCTTAGACTAATTTGTCTAACTTTGTTCCACATTGTCTCTCTTTACCCAGGAAAGAGTTTTTGTTGGAGGGGGAGAGTTTTTCTCTAACCCCCTCCCTGAGAGTTAGTGCCACGAGTTATTTGCGTCCTTACCACAGGAGGCTTAGTTTGTCGATTTAAAAGATAATTAAATTAGTTGCATTTTTCCCCCTTTTTTTTCTTTAGTTTATGTATGGCCAGGCTAAACCTGAAGAGGATTCAGCACTTAAGAGAATGCTAGGTATGTTAGATTTAATCAGCCCTACAGTGATCGGCCAGCTAGCGCTTAGTAGGTTCGATTACAAGCCGCTGTTTGGAAAAATGAACCCGCGTTCATCCCCCCTTTATCTTCGGGAAGGATTAGACTGACTTAACGCGGAAGAGCGGTGGAAAGAGAGCCTATGATTATTTTGAGTCGATTTTTGTTAGTTAAACGTCTGAGGGAAGAAACGTTATTCGCACTTTGTGCCATTGTTAGTCTGTTATTGCCTATTAAGAGCACTCCACCCGCTCATGATTTTTGATCCCTTGTCTTTTTTGGAATTAAATAAGCGCCGTTAGTTTTTACGTATTGTTAAGAAACAAGTGTCCGTCTAAGGCCTGGTTTTTACTCGCGCATAAACAAAAGCGTAAGCATAACGCACGAGCACACGAACAGCGGCGGCAGTGATTATGCTTGTGCTTGTGAAAACCAGGCTTAAGGCGTTGCATGGCTGCCTGCTGAGGAAAGTGGACGCACTTAGCTTCTCTAGCTTTAAGTTTGGAGGCAGTGCACTCAAGTAATTTGAAACCGATATTATAAACAGAACTAGGATTGATAGCCCTAACTGACAGGAGGCAATCTGCTGGCTAGTCGCAAGCGTATCCAAGTATGTTAACTCGGTACAAGTTGTACGACCGAAAAACAAATCTAAGCGGTGGTCAGAGCTGAACTCGAACCCAGGAACGCCGGGTTGCGAGTCGGACACGCTCATCACCCGGTCACGCTTTCTCTTATTTATCTTATTATTATTAATATTATGATTTACTGTTTCTCACAGGCGGTCATTTCGATGCAACCAAAGAAAAAAGACCTCTGGACACAAAAAAGGTATCAGCCTTTGTATACAATAATTTGCAAGACGTTTTGCCGGCTTTCCCTTTCAGAGAAATTCCTGCTGTTTATTTATATGTTGGTGAGCTGTGTCGGGAGCAAGGGGTCAGAGAGCCAAATCTTGTCCACGTTGCTATTGCAGACAAATCGCAGGTTTTTACGGTAGAAATGGTCGACTGTCGGCGGTGATAAGGTTTCACAATTAACTTTGTTTGACAACTTCTGTTGTTTATTGTGGGCTTAACATCTAAATTTATTTTTACGTATAATCAATCAATAGTCATGGTTACTAGCCGACAAGCACGCTTTGAGATGGGGAAATGTTGTGGAAGAGCTCTTTTTTCTCCCCCTACCCAAGAGCCCTGACCTTTCTCGCGGTAAATCATTTCGATTACCGAGAATTGTAATGTAGCTTTATTACACCAGTAATGTTTTTTTTTTGTTGTTGTTGTTGTTGTTGTTGTTGTTGTTGTCGTTGTTGTTGTTTTTGTTTATGTTTAATAAATGTTCAGAGGCATGCTTTCCACTTTGCAGACACCGTTTGTTCCGAAAGAGCCTCCAGTCCCACAATTGGTAGGTATCACAGTCAAGTCTTTTTAGGTTTCTGGGAAACTGCCCACCTACCCCTCCCCTAAGCCAACATTTTGCCCTAAGTGAGAAGTAAGTGATAATGTTACTTTTGGGGAGGGGTAGGTGGGCAAATTCCCAGAAACCTTAATTGATCCGTCTTTTTAAGCCGTTAAGTCCCAAGAGTGACCAACATTAATTTTCTCCCAACAATATCAGTATATCATATAGAGGAAAGGTTTTGAGAATTATGAAGTTGATCGCTAAAGAAAAAAATGCTTTGATCTTCTATCAAACTCTCCCAACTAGTTTTTTTAAGGAAATATATGGACATCAGTGTGGAGAATTTCTGTTTGGATATTTGGACTTGAAGGTTTAAATTAACCCTAAAGGACACCTCTGTAAGTAACGCATCTAATTTTAGTTCCTGGTTGCCGCTAGTTCAGTTACTTATTTTATTTTAAGGGCTGGACTGTATAAAACACGGGAGCCTCTCTCAGACATACGCATCACATAACTTCGTCCAGACAAGGTCCAAGTAGTCTTAAGTCTGCCCATTTAGTCTAAGTGAAGTTTCAACTCAGTTTTGTATCACTTACCCGATAAATTGGGAGAAAAATCATGTTTTTAATGACTGGCATTCTCTAGCCTTCAGAACAGGAGTAATTTTCCTGCATTTTTCAAGACAGCAAAGGCAAGCTCCAAGCGAGCGAGGAGCGCCAGGCGTGTCTCGCATCTGGTGCTCCTCGCTTGCTTCGCGCTTGCCTTAGCTCGCCTGAAAAATGCGGGAAAATTACGCCTGTCCTGATGGCTAGCATTCTCCCTCTCTCTTATTCGAAGAAAAATCAGTCATAAATGATGATAAAGAAAAGAGGCAAACCTATTCTCGGAGATTGTTCTGCTGTCGTTTCTTTTTGCTTGTCAATGGTAACAATGTTTCAACAACCTCGAGGACCCACAGCTGTTACTCCATACGACGGCATTTTTGTAGACGAAAATTTACAATTATACGAGAATTATCAGAAATTAGAAACAGGGCGAAGAGGCTCAGTAAGAAAATCATTTTTCTGTGTGTTTTGTATATTTGTGTTTACAGCGCATGCGGAAAATTAAACCGTTCAAGTTATTCGACGTGACGAGAATTTTGAATCCAGCTGAGAGACAGAGAATGATGACCTGCGCAGTAAACAGAATACTTGCTGCAGAAAGTGAGTTAGCGATCTCAAAACAGATAACTCAGGCTAGTTCTAGTTTTGCTCATCTGTTATTTAAATCTCAGTGAGATAAGAATATCATAGACTAGTTTACACGACCCCTCAAACATCTTTACTTCTTTAATACTGCATGATCATGTTTAAACAAACGATATTCATTCATGCTTCCACTTTCCACAAGTTAAGACAAGTCTATTTATTGCGCACATTTGTAGAAATAATATACATTACACTTACGTACATTTGGGTCTCTTTTACCAGAAAAAATACTAGTGTGATCGAGTGCTGAAATTTTGAATGTAATTTAGTAAAAAATGTTGAACCTAGCAAGCTTAAAATTGCAGCTTAGTGGATCCCATTTTAAAACTGCACCGGGCCGAACTTTTCAATTTCCCTTCTTTTCATGCGCATTGTTAATCATTCTTTGTTTGATTTCACCCAATTGGTCGTCTGGGGACAATTCGTGTATGGGAAAGATTATAAAAATTACTATCCCCTATGAAGCTACCCATAAACATAGTGTTTGTATTAATGGTGTTTTTTTGTGGTTGTTGTTTTTGAATTTCTAGACAGTGCAGCACGAAGCGGTGTGATTCAGGTATTAAACGTGACTGAAGTAATTGATTGTTTCATTTAAGCCCCCTTCCCCAGCACCTGGTGGGAGGGGTGGGTATTCTAGGAATGTTTGGGCTGGGGTTTTCTCTATGACCCAGCTAGGATCTTTGTCCTTTACCAGACCATGTTCAATTGCAATTTTGGTCTCCTTTCCTACACTGGGCACCAAAAATCCTCAGTACCCTGCCCCAGACTAACTATAAACGAGGAACTCCAATTCTTGATATCAAAGATCAGAGTACAATAGAAATTTATTCTCACTGCATACCTATTACTACATCACGGTAAACTAAGTTATGTGCGGAGACCGCGACAACTGTGGCAACTAAGGGGAGGAGGAGTATGCAGCGGGAGACAAGGGTAGCCGCGTCAACAGGCACCAGGGGAGGAGGGTGGGGCGACAGAAGCTTCCTTCACCGGAACGCGGGCAAAATGACAACGATCGAGGCAAAACAGGGGAGACAGAGAGAGCAAAGCATCATGCCTGCCCCGGAGACACAGAGCACGGAGGAATCTGAAGGATATAGCTCAAATTCCGCGATGTGCTAATTATGTATGCAGTGAGAATAAGTCCATAAATGATACCTTATTAATTATTGATAAAGACCAAAACGGTTGCAGTGAGGGGGAGGTTGCGGGTCGTCATCATTTCAATTTGCAAGTTCGTTCAGTTGATCACGGTTGTGGTCTTAATCTTTGATTTTCACGTTATTTTGAATATTCTGAATTGATTTTCTCTTATTTCTAGGAACGAATCAACGTTGTCGTTAGCCTAGTAACACAGCTTGGAGGTGAAATAAAAACAGGTACAATCATTTAACCCTTAAAGTCCAAGTATATTCTCTTGACACTCCTCCCTATTCATCTTGTGGTAATAACCCTTGGAATTGAGGAGCGGCGCCAAAAAACTAAAAATCTACCCAGAGAAAGGCAAGATTTCCTGGTCAAATGTGCATTTAGCTGGGTTTTCAGTCAATGATGAGGATAACTTTCAATTTAAAAGGAGGAAATGGACGGGTACGTTTGAGACGGGAAATGAGATCGTCATAGACCGAATTCGTTTGAGGCAAATTTTTGGTGCTTTTGTCTCTACTCTGAACACGGTTGAAGTACTTGATAAAGAGACGGGAGGAACTCTACACCTTGGTACATTACTAGCTTGATTGGAATCTAGACGGGAGTCATTCCAGCTCCCTCTCAAGTGAGATAGTCTTCTGCTTTCACTTGTGGCTAAGACACTAAACAGGAGAGGGTTTAGACGTTGATCACCGTTCCTGTGATTGGCTCCCAAGTTGAGACCAAAGCTTAACCTTTTTAGCAGCGTTAAGTGTAAAGTTTAATGACTCCGTCCCGTTTTTATCACACAACAGTCCTTCAAGAGTTCATCCAAGAAGATATCCGGGCTCGTTACGATCTTCTGATGGCCTGGCTCTATCAGGAATACAGTGCTTATCAAGTCGATGCCATGGAAGGTGACAGTGAATCAAGTCAGTCGTACAGTGACTGTCTGCTCAATCTCATGGATGGATTATATTCCAAGTTAGACCCAAAAGACAAGTAGGTTTGGTTGTATTAGGCGTACCGTTTTCCGAGTTACGATCAGGCAAACCTTCTAAATTTGGCTAAGTCAGTCAGTCGTACAGTGACTATCTGTTTAGTCTCATGGATGGATTATATTCCTAGTCAGACCCAAAAGACGAGTAAATGTTCTTTTTCCAGTCTGGTTGTATTAAGCCCGTGACATTCCGAACAATGCAACGACCAGAGAAACCTCCTTAATTTTGACTGAAAACGGACGCAAAGGTCTCCATATTGATTGAAGATTTATACTACTAAAATAGTGATTGCATGATGATGAAGTTTGGCGTCATTAAGGCTTAAAAGTCCTGTCCATAATTAAGCGCGGTTCTAAAAACATGACCATTTTCCCATCATCTGAGCCCAGAAGGTACTTGTTTCTATCGCTCAATCACGCCTTGTTCGCTCCCAAAATTTTGTCTAACCTTTGTTTTTCAAGTGCATTTTGGGATATTTGCAAGTGGCAAATGGCCCTTATCCATGATTACGTCAGACGAGCCAATTTCACCTCCAAGCCTCCGTCGTTTGTACGCAAAATTCGTCGCATTTGCACTCTTTGTGCGTGGGTATTATTTTCAACCCTACTACCTTGTCAATTCATTGATGTAAAACTTCTCAGCTTTATAATTTCAACAGTAGGCGTGGCAATTAAATTTTTCGTTTTGGCGTAAGTATGTATAAGGGCCATTGATGTAGCGCGAGTTTTAGCTCATGTTTTTTTTTTTTTTTACTGTTTGGCTCTGTTACAGGTTGTTTACACGCATCCTGTTGGATATTCCTTCACTTACAGACGGTGCAGTGATGGCTGTCAGAATGTACTGCGAGGACTTGGTTAGTAATGAATCACGCGGGCATTATCCTTGAAATCGTCCTCTCTGATTAGTTTAATTCATGCAATCATCGTTGTTTCTCTTCTTTTAGGAACGTCTTCAAGTTGGATTTTCCACCATAAGAGAACTGATCTTAAAACGGCCAGCGACCCAACTGCAGCTGCTGGAGACTTTGTTGGAACTGACCACAAATGAGAAGGAACAAGTCCGAGTTCAGGCCATTCACTCTGCCAAAAAGCTTCACATAAGATCCGAACTAGCTGAACATATCGAGGTGAGTGTTTGTCTGTGGCTGTTCTAAACATCACTTAAGGAAAAGACTATATATTCCTCCTTCTAGTCTTCAGTTTCCATTTTCTTACCTTTCATTATACTATGAACATTTTTTATATTTAGCGACCTTTCGATTCGAGAACGAGAACGAGATTGGCGTATTCTTAAAAAAACAGACACCACGAAAACTTCATTGTACTTTTTTCACCAGAAAAGTTAGTACTATTGAAGGAGGTTAAGCTCTCTCCTGATCGCAAAACGATAAAACTTGTAATATTTGATTACTTGTTTCCGCTACTACGACATTCTAGCTAAAACTCGTAGTAGAATGATGACGGCTACTATCGCGTTTTCCCGCCAAAATAGGGATCTTACGAAACTACGACGGCGACGACAAAAGGCAATAGGTTTAGTTAGCAAAACAACAACTTTGCACGTGCATCACGCTTTTTTGTACATTTTTTTGCCGTCCCTGCACGACCACGACGTGAAATGACCTAATTTTAAGGATTTTTGAGGACGGGAATGGCAAGGCGATAAATTCGACCGTCCCTGTGTGAACTCAGGCGCGACTCCCTCTCTTCAGCTCCAACTAAACCTTTTTAATTTCAGAACTATGCTTTGGGCTCATTACAACAGCTGCTTGCTGATCATCCGCCCGCCCCTCCTGGACAAGATCCCGATGAAGGTAAAATTTTTAATGTAAGCTGATTGCTCGTACAGTATGCGTCAACGGCAACTAAAAAGAACCTCCATTAGCGTATTCTTTGCTGATTGCACATTGAAAATAAACAAATTAATTGCTTTGTTTGTTTGTTTGTTTTTTCTTCAGAGGTCGCTCCTGGAGAGTGGACGGATGACACCATTAAACTTTGTCTTTATTTGTACCTTGCCCTTCTTCCACAGAATCATAAGTTATTTCATGAGTAAGTGTCAAGTTAATCTTCTCTCAAAACTACAATACTGCGTTGCCGCTTTAACATTCTTCTAATTTGTCTGTCTACTTCCCTTTTTCTCTCCAGACTCGCTCAAGTTTACACAGCCTCCTCGCAGATCATAAAAAGAATTATCCTAAGACATCTGGAACATCCCGTAAGTACTCTCACTCAGTTGAGTTTGTTTCATATTGTCAACCCTGGACTTTTCAGCATAAAGTCAACTCTGTCTAAGACGGAAACCTCTGGAACAACCACTAGCTGTCCGTCTTAGACAGGTGTCCGCTTTAACCCTGTAAATAACCAGCATCAGCTTTCTCTTTAAAATATTAGAAAACTTTAGATTCTGAGACGAGGAAGACTGCGAGTAGGAGATTTTCTCAATACTAAGCAGTGCACGCGCGTGTACCAGCATCATTTTGGCGGGAAAACGTGATAGCTGTCGTCGTTCAACTACGAGGTTATCGAATTTTAGAACTGTAACCATTTTGCGACCGGGAAAGGGCTTAACTTTCTCCAATAAACATAACCTCCCTCTTTGCACAATAGAGGGTATTAGAGAGTTTTAGATCGGATTTTACTGTGAACCTCTAACCGCGGTTTGCGGTTACCCGTTTGCGGGTCGACGTTCAAACATAATTCGATTTAGACTGGCGGTGGATTAAAGAAGTGGATTCTGGTTTATTTTTCCATTTAGAAATAGAAGAAATATCAATCAGTGAAAATAAAAGAAATTTATAGTAACACTGGGTTATCTAGCAGCAAAGAGCTGTAAATTCTTACCTTAGTTCTTCTTGCAAATTTACTGCCGCCATTTTGAATCAGCAACCATGAATGGCACTTGTTTTCAAGATCCAATAGGATTTATCAAACTCAGCATTTCGCCCGAATATGTGCCTCTGTTAATGGATAAAGACTTGCTCCGCGAGATTTTTGTATCATTACGTGGGACAAAACAAGAATTATACGCTAAAAGCTTTCAGGTAAATGACATACGTGAAAACCTACCTCCCCACGTTGAAAACGCACGTCGTAAACCTCAAACGTGACGCGAAAGACTTGTCACGTGACCTCCAGCGGTTAGAGGTTCGCGGGAAACTCGTATCTAAAAGTCTCTAATGAAGCTTTCTGGGTTGAATATTTTTCGAGAATACGCGAAAATACTTAAAGTCAAATCCCGTACTAGTACTCGTCCTCGTTCTCAAACCTAAAGCTCTCTTTTAAAAAATCAAGAGACAAGGTAAGACAAGAATTTAAAAAATAATCACCTAAGGTAAATGCTTTGATTTTAAAGCAAATATTTCTCAAAAAGGAATTGTAGGGATATCAGTCTAGAGAATTTGTATGTGTGGATACTGGGGCTTAATAGAGTCAAGGAAAGTGACTGAAGAAAGGTAGAGACCAACCACTGCTCTGCGTTATGAGAGCTGACTGTATTACTATATTCTTCGTTGACGCTTTTACGTTTACTGTGTCCTTAGGTGCGTGCGATTGGAATGGCTTCCCCTGAACTCCTACAATTGGTTGAGAACTGTCCAACAGGAGCTGAAACACTTATAGCCAGGATTCTCAATATTATAACTGACAAAGGTACCGAAATGTTTGGCTTTAATTTAAGCGCACAATATCCTCAAATAAGAGTAACGCACTTGTTCGATATACTTCCTTGATGAAGAAACCTACATTTAATGGTCACCGATAGAAAGCCGTCGCGCAGTTAAATACTCTTCAGCTCAGTCTGACATTGCGCCAGAATTACAACTCCCGAACTTTTGAGACAGTGAGTAACATTTTTTGCATCAATTTTCTCTTCCAGCGGTACCCACTGCAGAACTTGTAAAGAGAGTCAAAGAACTTTACCACAAGCGCGTATCTGATGTGAGATTCCTGATTCCAGTGTTAACTGGCCTGAAGAAACAGGAAATTATCGCCGTGCTGCCTAAACTGATCAAACAGTCGCCCAGCGTTGTTAAGGAAGTTTTCAACCGACTGCTCGGGTGTTTTCACAGTAAGTGATCGGAAAGTAGCCATCATTTAAGCTCACTAGATCTCACAAAACAAATAGTACTAGGTAACATTGAATGCGCCGTGGGGTCTCGTCTGTAGATTCAAGAAGTAAGATTGCATGATGTGATTGCAGAGTTTTTATTGGCTCCAGTAGCCGTCATGTTTAGTGATCTTTGATTATGTCCAACGAAAAATTTAGATTCATAGTTAAGAATATTGAACTCACGGGTGCCTGGATATTGGCCCGTGAACGCAGACGTATTCCGTTCGTCGCATCTCTCCTGAAACATGTCTTTCCTTGTTTACACTATCCAATGTCTGCCCACCTCCCCCCTCAGGCGCTGCCATAGAGGCGAGCGCGAAACACGAGTGACACGCGCGAGTGACTGGTGACGAAGCGCAATGGACCATGGGAAGGAGGAAGAAGCGAGGCGAAGAGACTTCTCGTCCGTTTTCTCGTTCCCGCCTTCCCAAAGACTTTACATTGTGGTTTCATGCAAACTTATCTCTTTTCCAGGTGACTCAAAGGTATCAGCAACCAGTCCCCTCAGTCCGTCGGAACTGCTCGTTGCTCTACATCAGATCGAGGCCAAGAGCGACATGAAATCTGTTATGAAAGGTACTTTTATTAGCTGCGGCTGGTTGAAAGTATCTCGCCTTTGCATTGAAGATGTTGCAGTAAATGAGTTAAATTAATACATAAACCATTCAAAGGCATCTGTACTCTGCTTGTAATTCTTAACTACAGAGTTGTTATTGTGCTTGATGGTTAAGCACTAGAAAACAAAAAAGCCTCGCTACCTTCTCTGACTGAACCAGTCGTGACCCACTGTAGAAAACTGGACCCAGACTTTTTCCCTTTTAAAGAATTTTAAACAGATTTTGTCAGGAATCCAGCACCGGCTTATTGGGATTGAATACTTACTCAGCAGCTCTAGGGTAGGCTGAGCAGCAGCGCAGGTTGCTCCTAGGCTTCCTGGGCATATACCGAACCGTTCCAGAAACGTTTATGTTCATTACTTCTGATTGTCTCTAAAAGTAAGCCCCCCTGTGCCGTCTCGTTTTTCTAGTAAAGTTTGCCTGCTATAATTCCGCCTGTTACTATATCCTCCTGATTAGCGTTTGCTCAGTCTTCGATGGCGATTGATACCGTAAAGCTAATTACTATTTTTTGTCCACACGCAGCTAGCAGCTTGTGTTTTGCTGAGAAGACTATTTACACTCAAGAAGTGTTGGCTGTGGTTTTACAACAACTGATGGAAATGAATCCTCTCCCAACCCTCTTCATGAGGACGGTAATTGTTTCTTTGCCAGTATCGTCTGATCAGTAAACGTACCTTCATATACACCTAATTCAAAAAAGGTTGCTTTGGAAATTCGCCGCTGTAGAAACGAGAAGGGAACTGGGCCGAGTTAGCTTTCGCAAAGACTTTTGGGATCGTTAGTGGGGACAGAAAAAGAAATTGGCCAATAGCTGACTAGCGCGTCCCCAGTAACGATCCAAGAAGCCTTTGCGAACGCTAACTCAGCCCAGTTTCCTTCTCGTTTTTGAAATGGCGAATTGGCCACTGTAGAAACGTGAAGGAAACTGGGCCGAGATAAATTTCGCAAAGACCTCTGGGACAGGAGAAAAAAATTAGTCAATAGCTGATCAGCAACTCCCCAGTAACGTTCCCACAAACAATTGCGGTGTTCCAGTCCCCTTCTTGATTCTAAAGAGACGAATCAATTGATTATTGGCGATTGGGCGTTTAGTTACACGAAACTCACTGCAATGAATTGATTTGACCTCCAAACAATAGCTTCCCAGTAAGCAATTCCCAATGCCCGATGTAATCTTCTTTAAATCAGCTAATAACATGGACCTTGTGGGAAAGCTTTCGATAAAATGACCAGAATCCACGCCAGAATTTATTGATAAATCACCTCTCTTTTATTTTGCTTCTTTGCAGGTGATCCAATCTCTCAGCATATGTCCTCGATTAGTTGGTTTCGTTATGAACATACTCGCTAAACTAATCACCAAACAGGTAAAAGTTGTACTGCTGATAACTTTCCGATATATGACCTTTATTTTTTAAAGCTTTGCTTCTCTAGTAGCCCGTGGAGGTAAAGCTGGGTTAAAGACCTTTGATTAAATAAGGAGTTTAAGCAAAGAAGTTTCTGAGCGACTCGTGTCAACTGGAAGCGGGTTTTTTGCACAACTTCGGCTGTGGTTTCGCTTACATTTTTGGGCAAGTCGTCCCAAAGACACTAAGCATTACGAATTTGGCAGTGTCAAGATATAGTAAAGGGGAAAACCCGTCACTTCCGGTCGATGTGCAGTACTCAAAAACGCTTTTGCTCAAACTCCCTAGTGTCTGTGATCGCCTTTCATTCTTGTCTCTTCATTATGCAGGTCTGGAAACAACCGAAAGTCTGGCAAGGATTTGTCAAATGTTGCCAGGTAATAGCAGTCATCCTTCTTGATATCCTGAACTAGACTCAGTCCCCTTTTATATTGGCCATTTTCAGGCTTTGAGTGAGACTACAATAGGTCTTTGTGTCGAACTGCACTATGGGACTGTCTTGGGGACGCTTTCGCTTTTTTATTGGCTCTTATAAGGATGCGCAGGAGAAAGGGTCAAAATGGGCCCCTTGGAGCTAAACGGTCACGCGGGACAAAAACACGACGGACAGCGTGAGACGCAGTTGGGGAGGAAAAACAAAGAGATTTTACCATTAGAAAGACAATTTCCTTTTTGCTCAGCGACCCACTTCGTCGTTTGCCAACCACAAAGGTGTTTTTGTACCGTGTGACTGTTTAGCTGCAAAGAGCCTATTCCTCGCTCAAAACACTCATATGGTATGGTGCTATTCAACATAACATCCACTCCGTCTCAAACGCAACCTCAAATTGATCAAACAACGACAAAATTTATTGATAAACCTGTAATATTACAGAAGCATTGCCCGCAGCCAGCTAGCAAGGCTATGCGAGACAATGCGTTCAAAATATGAAATTAAGCTTAAAGCTAACTAAGGAAAGTTTACAGTTTACAAATAAATGAAATTAAAATCGTAATATGGATGAGGACTAGATAACACAATAAAGAAAAAAGAATTAAACAAATGAATTGTAAAAGAGGAAACTAATAAGCAATAATTTAATTTTTGACATTTTTGGTTAATTTTACCATTTTAATTAAGTTGGGCATATCAATATGGTCATCATCTGAATTCAAAACATCAATAAGGTACCACTGAGAAGGTGTGATGGTCGTTATGTCACTCATAATCTTTAGACAAAGTAAAATAACTAACTCCTAGGCGAGTTTCGAACCCATGACATCTCATCAACTCCTGGTGGGGTAGTGCTCCATCTACTGAGCTACAGAAGAGGCTTATGGAGAGCAGTGCCACTGGGCTCATATGTGACACGCTTCCTGTGTTCTATTAGAACAGCTTTGTTAAACGCTTCCTGTGCAACGTTTAAAAAAACCTTTTTTGTTCTGAACCTTATGTTAGGATGTGACCTGCTGACATGTCATTTTGTAATTGTGTTTTGGCAGATGACGAAACCTCAGTCCTTCTCGGTCTTACTACAGCTGCCTTCTCGACAGTTAGAGAGTGTATTCGAGGTAAGCACCAAATGTGATTTGTCTGGAAATATCGTCTATAATGTGTTCAGGTTTTTGCGTTGGGTGCATGCTAACTGTACTATATAATGAACTGGTCCTGACCTATCGGGGCGTTTATTGTGTATATTTAGTTTATTAACGTTAGCTCTAGTTGCAGTCTAAGTATCGCCATAGATAAGACCTATTTTCGCATTTTAGTAATGATATACAGGAAGTAGCCCCCGTTATCAAAAACAAATTTAGTGTTAAGCTTTCTGTAGATGGATATTGTCAAGGCGAAATTTATGTGTTTGTAGTTTTCTTTATCCGCGATTGATAGTATTTTAACTGGTGTAATTTTTTATTATTAATCAGATCTGTCCTGAGCTCAAGGAGAACTTGGTTGCGCATGTTCAGTCATTCACTCCGCACCAGGTATGGTCTTTTTATATCAAACTTCTTTCCAAGGCTTTTCCTTTATAACTTTGAAAAGCCTTTGCTACGAGTGTTATATTTTTAGTAAGAACTGTTCGCAACCTTTGAAGCAAATAAATAAAGTAACAGTGCCTAGTATTAAGAAACAGTGGCAGGATGTGAAATTATCTGATTTTTTTATTCCTCTTTATCTTCCTATCAGCGTGCGCATATTCCACGGTCCTTACTGCAGATCTTGGAGAAGGATACTAAGAAAGACGAGAAAAAACCCAAACTAGAGAAACTCGACAAAGAACAGATTGATCCCGAAGAACAAGAGGACTCGACGAAGGACGACAAATCCCCGAAGAGGTCGCGATCGCACATGAGGGAGTCGTTGAAAGACAAGAAAAAATCTCGGCGCTCCCGCTCTCGCTCCAGGTCACCGCGGAGGAAAAAAGAGAAAAGCGCTGGGGAGGAGAGTGCCAGCGAAGGGGAAATAAACTGAGCGGGACTGCACATGCAAGCTATAAACATCTGTTTTCAGCTGTTCAAAAGATGGATAATGCTGTCCAGTGGACACCACAATTGGTTTCCTAATACTTATCTACACTGATATACGATTTATTTCGTTGATAGCGTTACCCAAACTTTGACCCATGGAGTCTAGTTTTACCAAAGTGATTTCCTTTGGTTTAACAAACTTGTCGACGTGACAACAATGATCGCTGGTTATCTAGTCGTAACATAAACATACAATTCGGCCTTTGGTAAGACAATGGCGCACTGTGGCTTTTAACACCTTTAGTACGAGAGTAAGCTTTATAAAGAGGTCAGCTATCCCTTGCTTAACGGAAAGCCTTTCTCTGTATCGAACATGAGTCAGAATCTGACGCTATACCTCAGTCATACCACTACAAAAGTACGTTTCACACTGTAGGCTGTTTTCTTTCAAAACCTCTATTTCCCTTTATCGTACCACAGTCACAGAATTGTACTATTACCATCTAGTCGTGTTTCACTAGCGACCATTAAGATCTGAGGACGGTGACGGCAGCGGTACTTTGTCAAATGAAGGCGAACTCTTCTAGAGTTGAATTCCTAAGAGCCATATCTAAGTTTAGAAGGAAAAAGAAAATTCAGTCGTTCCCTGTTTACGTCCTCCATTGACGCACGTGCGAAGTTGTTGTTTTGCTAGTCAATTGCTCTTTTACGTTCTTGTTGCCGTCGCCTCCGTCGGATCTTAAGGTCCCTATTGCCAAGTACAGCGCATTAGGCTACTGGAGAACTGGTTTTTAGCAGTAGAAAGTATTTGAATTATTTCCCTCTCGTCTCACTTTATTGAGGGTGGAAAGCCGGATGCGTGTTGGCCTAATTACAGCAGCAATAGATTTTTCTAGCATGTATGTTTGGTTTTGCTGTTTCAGGCCAATTGATGTTACCCCCAGACAACTGTTTCTTTCAAATTTCGTCCAATCAACGTCCTTATGTAAGGATAAGACATGAAATTTCCTCGAGAACACCACGTGATCTGAATTGGGAAAACAAAATATACAACCAAAAAAGGTCTATACTTAATCTAGCTTAGTAGCTAAAATATTTTTTTATATCAGACAAAGATTGCTCGTAGAGCAAGTTTCAGTACTTGTGTATATAGGTGTATTTCTTTCTCCCTTTCGCTTTGTTTTGTTTTGTTTGCCCGTGCTTTTGTCCTATGATTTGTGAGGGTATGATTTTTCTAGCTATTTAAATAACACAAGCCAAATAGGAGATTACTTGTGATCGTGAAACGGCCGTTGAATTTAACTAAGCCGAACACCCTCGAGACCCTCTCTAGCTGTGTGCCACGCATGTATACAGTGAACTCTTTTTAGGTAAGAAACCCTTGGGACATATTGGAATACTGATTGGAAACCTTCGGGACGAGGTTGCGTCTAACCCTCTTATCCGAAGGAGACTGGGCACGAGGACCGAACCCAGGAACCGACGGCCAAAAAGACCAGCGGGTCTTGGGCCGAGGCTGTGGTTACCCTATAATCATATTGGTTAGCGTTACTTAGGTTTTACTGAATCTCATGTGATTAATGAAATAACTTATTTTTATGATCTGTTCAATGCAATGTAAATACTCACAACATTTGCTAAAGTTAGGGGTAATATTACAATTGCCACCCTAGAGAAACCTTTTCAATGTATTTTGCCCCAGCTTTATTTAGACGGAGAGAATAAAGACTGCTGTATATCTGACACGCTGATGCTGTTTGTTCTCGTAAAGGGACCATGGACGAGTCTATCTTTACCGGTCAGTTCTGTTCGTTCGAAAATTGTACACAGGTAACAATCTGAACTAGAATGACCGAACTCACAGCAAATTCTGACAGACCGTGCGCTTAATTTTTCCTTATAACCAATGATTCCTTTATCTCCGTAAAAAGCTAGCATGCTAGTGGTGGAGAAGAAGCAATCCTTCAATGGTAAATTCATTCTGAACATTTTATGTAAAACGTTTGGAGCTTGCTGATCAGAAGGAAACCCGACTGTTCAAATGCCCATGACCTCTAACCTATAACACGAGACTGGAATGACAAGAAACTTGCTTGACCAGTTCATGTAAAGTTTAAACCACAGTCATAACTGTTTTCATTACCTTTTAGTCGGACACCTGCGATCAGGCCCTATCTTTTACTTTTTCAGAAGAGTCCTTACCTTGGCCTGCTAGGCAAGACGTGCCAGCAACAGGAAATTGAACGGTTCCAAGCATTCATTTCATAAGGTTTGCACCTGGTTGGCTTTTTGCCGAAACTATTTCTGTTTCAACGGTAAATGACGGACCAGGGGAGCTCATAGCTAAACTGAGATACACATACATTGCAGAAGGTTTCCGTATGTGCCACTTGGCACTAACCTGAGATCAGGCCCAATTTGAGCGGTTCTGATATCTCTAACGGCTACCGCTGAAATCGCCTTTCCCGCCGGAATGTAATTTTCAAAGCGAATCGAAAATAGAGCCTGATCTCAGGTTACTTGGCACGTACATGCACACATTACAGAAAAATATAACAACTCCATCCTTATCTATTTTATTCCCTAGCTACTCAAACAAACTGACCCCAATTTAAAGTAAAAGAAAAGAGCCAGAGTAACCCCGAGAAAAAGTTTAACCGAAGGGGTTTCCATTTCAAAGATGATGGTGAAAGTTAGAAGAACGTTTACTAAAAAGAGGAAAACTGTTGCCCTTTCTTTCTGTTGTAACACTAACGTGTATAGCCCCGGAAGAAAGTCTAGTTGGTGGTTTTTTGGGTTGAATTTTCAAAAGTAAAAGACTTGAAAAACTTTTGAGCACTATTTAAAAAACACCTTCCAGGGTTTTTGGTCAAAAATGAATGCAAACTGACAAAGGTGGGTGCCTGATATTGCTGGTTTGCAGGTGACGTTACAGCGGCCATGTTGGTGGTCAAGAACAAAAGCATTTCTCTCCTCTGGGAACTAAACTCTATTTTCATGTAAATTCTTTAAGAAAAAAATCTGTTGTATTGACCCCCAACATGGCCGCCATGTCACGTGGTTGCAAACCAAGAATTATAACCTGAGTTTTCCGATCTGCCCAGTGGTGCTTTCTGAGTTTGAGAAAATGTGAAAATATTCTGGGTATTCCTTTTTTCACCCAGGCTTTCTAACACTGACAGAAGGCAAAGACTCTCCCTTCCGAGGCAAAATAGAAACAGAAGTGGTTTCTTTCCTTTGTAAAATGATAATTTCTGTACTGACAAAGAAAACCCCACCAGTCTTTAAAATTGCTTTTTGTTACGCAAATTAATAGTTGTAAACTTTCATTAAAATTTTTAACGACCAACTATAGATCATTAAGTTGACACGTTCATGGGCCATTGGTTCACTAAAAAATGTACTTCTCTTAACAAATTAACTCATTTCAAGATACCGTATACATATTTCTGGAAACTATGGGCGCGATCCATTCAACCAATATTCAGACCGGTCCGACCGGGAAAAGAGGACCACCTCAAAAGGTGGACCTGTTTTTTCGAAACTTTTCCGGTTGGACCGAACCGATCCATTGAGTTTTGGACCGAAATTTCCGGAAATTTTGGTTGAATGGATCGCGCCCTATGCTTTAACAGTGTTTAAGATGTGGTTAATTTCGAGGAGTTAGGTTGGCCGTATGTTAAGTTTGAATGTACACCGTTTTTGCAGTGATTCTTGAAAAAAACACTTTATCATTTTCTTTAATATTTGTCTTGGTCGTGTTTTCTGTTATTGAAACATGTCTTAAAAAGACTTAAGTTATCTTTTAGCACCCGTGAGCAAACTCCGCGACAGTTAGAGAGTATACCTTTGATCATAGCGACCAAGCTGATTACCAAATTTACCCGGGGGTACAGCTCCCTATAATGACCTATACGGGTAGGCTCTGTCCGAAGGGGGTACCATTTTCAGGCTTCCGGGTGAAAGGGTAGAGAAATCTGTCATTTCGGTCGGTAGCAAGGCCCAAGAGGGCTGACAGATGGATTTTATAGCTTTGAAAAAGTCGAGAAAACGTTCTGGTTTTATGATTTATTTATATTTTTAAGACAGTGTATTTACAGCAGTTTAAAGGGTGTAAAGTTCTGAGGGACTTGTCAGAAATTAGCAGGGGGGAGGGGGGGGGGGTAGGAATTTTAAATTTGGGTTCGGAAATGAGGTGACCCATCCCTGCAATGGGAGTGAAATTTGCTAACCCTCCCCTTGACCTTGGCCAAAAATATCATGACCCTCCCCCTCTTGTATAAACGATAAAATCTACTTCTTGCAATACACTAGGGTGAGTCAGTATTATGAAAGCTCAAAATATATTTCTAATCTGTTCTTTGTAATGCCATATACATACATTTTAGATGACAGCATTAAGAGTCCGACTCTGATTCTGACAGCTGATCACTAGACTCTCCTATTTCTCCCAGGTTTTCTATACAAAATAAAGAACTTCTTTTTTCTTCTGTGGGTGAACCTCTACATGATCACGGACACATGTTTGCATGACTCTCCCCCTTTTCACCGCCCGTTTTTCATGACCCCTCCTTTTTCTGCAGTCTCAAAAAGTTGTGACCCTCCCTCTGTTTCCACCCCCTCTCCCCCTGCTAATTTCTGACAAGTCCCTGAACTAGGTATATCAAAGGAGTATCATTTTTCAATATCAGGAGCGAAAAGGGCGCCTTTTTGTCAAAAATGCTGTATTATTGGGTAAGGGGGACAGAGCCTCCCCGTATAAAGTTATGTTGAGTGTTGAGTCCCCCCGGGTAAATTTAGTGAAACATGCAGCTACTCAAGTGGATCTATTTATGGTATTTATAGCAGCCTAAGGCGAGGTCCTAAGCGGCATTCCACAAGACCCCATTCAAAGCCAATCGACTTTCACGTATATTGTTTCAACATAATAGGATCATTGTATTACAGTCACACAGCTTTATTTACGGTGGTCTTATCGTCTATATATACATTGAACTCATGACAAGCGCAAGCTCTTGATGTGTACGTTTCCCTTGAGGTTTACATAAAGCACAGTTAAGTCTTTTTTTATTGCTCGTGCACGAGTGCCTTTCTACAGTCGAGCATGAGATTTACGACGAAAGTATCATCCCAAGAAACGGCGACAATCTCTAAATCAAGCGCCTCGGAAGAGAAATTTACATTTACGGTGAAGAAATCAGAAGTCACGAACACAGAAGAAGAAGGGGCTTCAGGAGGAAAGCCCGTTAAAAAATCCAGTTCTCTTAACGTCAACCGTGAAGCAATAGAAGATTTCGCAGCTGTCCGCGAAAGAATCTACCCAGTACTCAAAGCGAGGTCTTGGGTTGACGTGACCAAGGATTTGTTGGCGAAAATAGACCCCAAGAGCAAAGCGGGAGTCATATATTCGCCCCTGAAGAACGTGCCTGGATCAGGCATTGGCTACACGCTCGCTATCATCGGAAAGGAGCCTGATTCGCTTAGCTATATCCTGACCAGCCACTTAGATGCTTGGAGCACTTCAGAGACCGTTCTTGAGGAAGTGGCTTTGAGAAATCTGGAGAAAAAATTCGAGGATCTAGGGACAAATCTTTGGGTGCAGAGCAAGACTGGCATTTACTACATAAACACTTGTCTAGGCTCTCTCTCTGCATCTGTTGTGTTGCTACCCCGGTTTATCGAGCCGTTGGACGTAGAGAGTGGAGACGCTGTTGTAGTGATCCCGTCCAGTGGCCTCTGCATGGTGGTCGGTTCAAAAGATGAAACGCGACTCTGTATCGTCGGAGAAATGTCCCTTTGTTATTCATCCGATCCGCACCACTTGAACACGAACCTTCGTCTGAACAAGGCAAGAATGGTGATGGCAAAGTACTCGCCGAAATCTTTCGCTGGCGAATATCCCGTTCCTTCGACGATGGAAGAAGTGGCTGGGCTTAAATTGAGGGTACAACCTATCAAAAAGAAGAAATAATTTCCTATGACAGACGAGAATTTTTTTATTTCAATTTCCGTAATTATGTCAATGACGAAATAAACAGTATTGAATGAAACAAAGAGTTTCAGAAAATAACATTTTAATACCAAGCTGTCACGCATCATCTTTTGAGGTATGGAATAGTGCAACTTACTGTTCTAGAGGATACGTTTTGCGTAATTTGATGAAGAACAAACAATACCAGACTTTTTAGTGAAGAGGAAGTTTTAAAAGTTCTTTATAAAGAGTCTTACAATAAGTTAAACAGTTTACAAAGTTGAAATGCTAGCAATAGAAGGGCGTGAAGCGTAGCAAAGTGCCTTTTATGTTGAAACCATTGTTTTGTAAATATTATGGTCCCCTGTTGGACCTGTTGTATTATAATAACCTGCTGAGCTAAAGGAGACAGGGCAGACTTAAAAAAGAATTTAAATTGTCATTTGTGTGTATTTAATAATCAATCATTTGGCGTCCAATAAGAATGGAGAATAAGTAACCAACAAGATCGCTTGCATTCCGCCTTTACGCTTAAAAAATTCGTCGAGTTTGTATCCCAGCCAGCGCGTTCTGCAAAAGAGACCTTGACACCAGATCCAACGACGCGAAGGTAACGAGAACGTCGCTTAGAAAGTGAATTTGCGTTCTTTCAGTCTTTATAGCGGGAAAGCAGACACGAGTCTGTAATCAGTGTGTAATTGGGTGCGTGTTTTATTCCATTCTTCTCTTGAGAACAATTGATCGGGCTACGGTTGTTCAAATGCTGGATAACGCTATCCACCGGCTAAATCACTTTCCAGTGTATAAGTATTAGAAAAACCAATTGCGTTATCCACTGGATAGTGATTTATAAAGTGGATAGCTTTGTAAACCTTTTGAAAAACTGGGACCAGGTCCGAAATATGGTGGCGGAAATCAAATGTTTTGGGCGGTTTCTCGAAAGGGGGAGACAGCTTGTTTCAATACAACTTAACTTGACTTAAGTCAGTTCAAATTTAACCTTAGTTGCTTTCAACAGAACGGTTGTGTTATGCTTATTTCTAAGTGTTGAGGAAGTCTTTTTTTAGGAAACTGGGTATGGTAACTCAAAAAGACCACAAAATTGAAAGCTACCGTTTTGACAACGCCAAATGCTAACATAACAGAGTCTCACAAAACGAAACTGATCAAACAATGGTTTTAACAAGTTTATTTATCCTTACAAACAACTTTATCATTTTTCCGTCCAAATCATACAACAAACCTAATACATCAGCTTATCATAGTGAATCCATAACTCTGCCGCTTTAGCTCCACTCCCTCCAACCCAGTCCACTCCACAAGGCGCAAAGCTTTTACCAGGAGGGGAATAGGGGTTGACAACAAGAGAGAAGAACGGGACAAAGAGGAAAACACCCAGTCAAGCCCTTGGAATGTGTAAATTTCATCAAAGTTATTTTCAGACCGGAAGTTGGTTTCCAGAGAGGTCCGCAAACTTTTATTCAGCGTTGTAAAGATAGTCGCCATTACCACATATATTCTACACTGTTTGCTTTGACACAGTGTGTACTTTATGACGTTTCAAACACTCGATTAAAATACGCGGACGTCCCAGGATACAACCTCTAAAACTAACTCTAGTGAAACTCACATATCTCGGCCAACGCCCTAAGATTCCCTGTCTGTTCTATTATTATTCTCTCTTGTTGACAACCATTCCCACACTGGAGGAGTGAGTATCCTTTGCAGACTCAATTATTACAGCTATCGTAAAACCTGTTTCGTGAAAGAAGTTCTTAAACGTATAACGCGATTTAGGAGCACTATGTTGTATAGAAAAACCGACCGCTACGATTGAACGCTCCTTTCTAACAAAATTTATCTTTTCGCAAACAGGAATACTTTGAGAGATAGTTCCCTTTTCCTGCTTTTACCAATATAAACAGAATTTCATCGTGCCAATAGCTCCGCTACAAAGTACCACGACCTACCACGCCCTCGAAACCCAAATTTTACCTGGCGTTCTATTTGGCCGGAAAGTGGGCACTAGTTTTTCAGTACAATGTTTCTTAACAGCAAAGCCTCTCTTCCGCTACCAGGGTAGCCTGCGTGGCAGGCGTTCGAAAGGGCAGGGGAAGGGAATTAGGGCACGAGACCGCGCGCGAGGGAGGTGGCGCCCCCTCGCGCTCACGCGCGCCCAAATTCTCCCTTTCCCTTCCCCTTTTAACGCCTGCCACGCAGGCTACTACCAGGGAAAATAATTATCAGACAACGCGTTTAGAAAGCTGAAACTGTTACAAGTCATCCGTAAAATTAAATATAAGGAACGTACAAACTTGGTCAGGGTATGACAGTTTGTAAACCTACAATTCTGACAAAATAAGCTCTTATTATTTCACATAAAAATTAGAGCGATTGAAGCAGGGCAATGTACTTGTTTACAGGACCCTTATGTAGTTGTAAGACAATGAACTTCGGTTATAACCAATTTAAAAATCATATTCTTCACATTTAACGAAAACTATTTTTGGATTGACGATGAAATACAGCTTTTTGTTTGGAATTTATTACTACGAAGGAAATGACTTAATGAGTAATTTTATTTTAATACGGGTGTGATAACTACAATTCTTTCAACTGTGCTAATGCCGTTTTCAGTAGGTTGACATGTGCCTGTTGAGGAAAATGAAACGAGTTGAATAGTCATCAAGTGTGTCCTAGAAACGTTTTCTGATAGAACACGAACTTCAATAAGCAATGATCAATAAGCAAGAGTAAACAGCTAGAGAAAATTGCTGTTTGAAAATCTCGAAT
The DNA here is from genome assembly GCA_964035705.1 of Porites rus. Taxonomy (NCBI): domain Eukaryota; kingdom Metazoa; phylum Cnidaria; class Anthozoa; order Scleractinia; family Poritidae; genus Porites; species Porites rus. The sequence goes on from OZ037998.1 coordinate 10,274,822, forward strand.
AATGACAATGGTGAATCCCCAAGATAGTCTTCTGTGATAAAATCCTTTCCTTTCTTGGAAATGACGTCACCATAAGTATTTGACACTATAGGTCTAATCAGCCTCGGCAGATAACACCCTCCTCGGTGCCCATAATTCTTCAGATCATACTCAGCCTAATCCAATTATTGCTTAATGAACCCTTCAGGCCCAAATATCCACACACAAATTCTCCAAACTGATCTCCATACATTTCTTTTAAGAATAAGTTGAAGGAATTTTATATTTTCTCTTTGTTGATCATTTTATTAGTTCTCATGACCTAATCTCTTGACAAGGTATGGATATTGTTAGGAGAAAATTGATGATGGTCACTATTGGGACTTAAAGTGGTTAACAAGAAAAATGGTTCTTCAAAGAAAATAGTTCACTTCATTTGGCCAAATTCATTTTATGGCTTGAAAAACAGTTATTATTACTGATGTTTACCTTTGCATGTTTAAGTTCCAGCTCAGCTCTTTCAGTCTAAGGAAAAATGTATTGGTTAATGGCATTATAACATTATTTGACATTATAAAAATAATAATTATGTTATAATACTATTTAAAAAACAAATGAGTTTTAGGAATGATTCACCTTCAAAATTTATGCACTTTTGCCCAAGGCAAGTCACTCCTGACCTATTCAAACTAATCCAACGGGGCGATCCAGAACATTTAAAAAGCAGCCAAGGCCTTGCATCCCTACCCCCAATCACCTATGTTCACTCCCACCACCACCACCACTGGAAAAATTGGTTCCTGGAGAAACTATTTACTGATTGCAGAACTCCGGTGGCAGTTGTGTCCAGACATTTAGTCATTGAAAGACTTATTTTATTTTTATCAAAAAACAAGAAAGCTGGAGGGCCTAAAACTGTGAATTCTTCATAGTCTATTAAATCTGGAACAGGCATTGAAGTACCGTGTTATCAACTCAATTTCCTGCTCAACTACATTGTTTTCCTCTTACCAAGTTTTTCCTAAATTGCTGAACCCTTCTTGTCTTGAAGTCGGTCAATTCTGTCCCAAAACAAACAAAATTCTAACTCATTCATGTTACCGTATTTCAGAGAGTAAGCACCTGGGCACTTATTTAAAATTTCCACGAAAAGGCGGAGGGGGGAGGTGGTATTTATTGAAAGGAGGGCGCTTAACCGAAGGGGCACTTATCAAGTTTTCCTTTCAATGAACTGTAATTTTATTTTAGCAAAGTCTCTTTAAAATAGAAAAACAAAAGCAAACACTACAACATTATCAAGGTAAACGTTAAATGTCTCTTGTTCAATAAACAGTGAATGGTACAGTCAACTCTCTCATAAGCCATCACCCATGGTGCATGACAAAGAGGCGCTTAGGAAAAGAGCTCAAAACGAACTGATTAACGCAGTTGCATAAAGTTATTACCTAACATACTAAGACATAAGAAAACAGACAACCGACAATAATATTTCACATCGAACAGCCCTTGAAACTGTTGAAAGTTTACAATCTACCTTCTACCTATAGATCGTATAACAGCAATCATTTTTGCCAGTCAACTGCTATAATCTGTCAGCAGGCATGGGCAGCACTTTTAACAACTGAAATTTTATGACATTTGAGCAGTGGTTCTCTTACAATCATAAGTGATCATGCCGGGTGGTCGCTTACGAGGAATAGAAAACAAAAGAATATGTCGAATTTCTGGTTTAAAAAGTGGCCGTGGTCACTTAAATAAGAAATTTAAGTTGTGGTGGCTTACTATAGAGCTTTTTAAAACAGTATTTGACTGAGAAACAAAAAAGTTATTTTCAAAGTGGTCGCTATGAGACAGTTGACTGTATCAATTATCTCATCATCCTCGGGATCATCCTCTTTAATGTTGCAGATCGTCGCATTCCTTTGTATCCCTACTATCCCGGGTACTATTTAAAAAAACAAAGTGATGTGGACAGAGGGGGGAGGCACTTAATTGATATCATGGCCTAACTTAGTGGTGAGCCCTTATTAGCAGGATAGCGCTTATTAGAGCGCTGCAAGGGCGCTTATTCACAGAAAGTACAGTCTTTAATAAGATAACAAATATTTTTAAACCCATCGGTAATAATCTACCAGTGGTGTGTCCCGCTGTCTCTGGCTACAATTTGTGATACTTAAAGATTTAAATTACTGCAAATATGAATTTAAAAGCACTTGCTTACCTTGTTTAGCTACTTCTGAAATGTGTTCAAATTTCTCACTAGCAGCTTGCTGAGCTGTCTCAGCCTAGAGGACAATGAGGATAAAAATGAGGGAAGAGTGAAGTAATATTGACAGTGCATAAAAGCTACAAAGGCATGTTACTAGGATACAAACAAATACTACAGTTGAACGTCCATTAAGCGACCACCCTCGGAGTAACGACACGTGGTTCTTTTATGGAGGTTGGTGGCTCAACTGAGGTTTGTTGTAAATAAGCACAATCTTTGGCAGAAACATCACTTCATTTTGAGACAAACACGCAAAAGGGTCAATATAACTTGTCCATGATCAATTGTCACCTCTCGGACTGTATTGTCCTTCACCGTATTTTTAAAACAAAGCCATAATAAGTGTATTAATGCTTGGTTACCGCTTAACCCTTTAAGTCCCAAGAGCAAACAACATCAAGTTTCTTGTTGGGACACAGGCATCCCAAGCTCACGTTACGAGTGTGTTATGTGAATTAACTTTCTCACAAGAGAGTCGGTGTCGCGTTACAAGCAACCGTTTAGACTTTGTATGAGAAATAAAATACTGTGGTCTGCGAATGCATGATGTCATTATTCTTAGTTATTTTTCTATAAATAAATAAAGGAGACTTACCTTTGATGTATTTCTGTGTTTTTTAGTGTGAATTCATTGATTTAGTCGGGGTTTTTTTGCTGTTAAGTATTATGAAGAAAGTGACAGGGGTCAAACAAGTCTCCTTTATTTATTTTATGGAGAAATAAGTAAAAATAATGATATGCGTTCGCAGACCTCAGTTTTTTTTCTCATACAAAGTCTCAACGGTTGCTTGTAACGCAGACACCGACTCTCTTGTGAGAAAGTTAATTTACGTAACACACTCCCAACGTGAGCTTGGGAAGCCTGTGGTTGCGATGGATACAGCCAATTAACAGAGGTGGCCCCATGACAGAGGTTTAATTTTCAACTCTTTTCTTCAATCATTTCAGGACCCTTAATAGAGAGTGTCTGTTTAATGCTGCAGGTTCAAATGTATGCACATTATGACTTCAGCCCAGGAGCTAAATATAATGACTTTTTCCCTTTAGCAACCATTTTATTAACTCTTATAACCTTTCTACTTGATTCTGTATTGATATTGTTATGAGAAAAGAGTGATCAGCATCAAATTTCTCCTTGTAATAGCAGTACTTTGTAAAATAGAGTGGTCATGAGAATTAAGGACATGATCACACAAGATGTATTTGCTTGATATTTCATCAACTTCTCCCCACTACTTCTATAGTAAATGAATAGGGGCGACAAATGAGAATTTTAATTTTGATCTTAGGGTTTAAAGGGTTAAAGGATGCAGAAAGGAAAAGACAAGGTCAGAAGAGACATTTCGTTAATATACCCTGGGATGAATGGGTGTAAGAGAGGATGGGGCACGCGAGGGACACATGCGAGGGGAGAGTGTCTCCTTCACGCACCCCATTCTTTCTTGCATCCATTACTTTGAAGCACCTGCTATGTAGGCTACGTTAATAGAGCAGAACGTGGAAAAAAGAGAGTCTGATATTTTCCAACACAAATAAGGTATAGATGACACAAAGACAAAATCAGAAAATCAAAATAGAATTTAAGGATCAGTAAGCAGAGAGATAAGATGCTTATCTTTCCCCATTAAAAACAGTGTGCAATTTGTCCTTTTGAAATTCAGTCAGCTAGCAAAGATGTACTTACAGCAGCAACTTCCTTCCCTTTAGCTCGTGCCTTGTCCAGAGCTTTGTTAGCATTCTCATAGTCATGTAGACATCGAGCTCTACGATACAGCAGATTCTTAGCGGCATCTGTGTCTCGCACATAATATCTAAGGAGGTCTGAAATTTTCAGGTCTTGATCAGATGCAACACGTCCTTCCAACTTGCGCGCTTTCTCAAAGTATTCAGCAACCTAGAAATCAAATGGGGCAAACTTTGAAACATTGGAATGACCACGATTTCTTTTCTAAACCATTTCTGGGACAGTCCACTGTTTACTTGAAATATGGACACCCTGCTATTGCAGATGCTGTGGTTCAATTTTAACCTTGGTTTACATTCTATTTTCCTTTGTTTCAAACCAAGAGAGGATAAAGGGGACAGAGAAGGCATCCCCCATACACACCCTATTCCATAGGTAATTCGTCTCAAGTTATTTTTAAGACCACAGATCCCAAGAGGGATTAGACAACAGCCAATCACATAGTGCGCATGTGTTCCGCGTGGATGACCCACGCTCAGAGCCACGCGTCCTTCACGAATTGACGCGAACAAAATGGTGGAAGACGCGGAGAGCGATATTGCTATTTTGTTTTGTTGATGACAACGACTACAGAGAGCTTTCTGTTAAAGCTGTGTCAGCGAAACGGAAATTAAAAAAGAATTGCCCTTCCTGGCTTGTTTCTAAGCATTGTTACGACTTTGATTCGAGCGAGGCTGAGAGTTCTAGCGAAGAAGATGAAAAAGTCAGTGCAAGCGGGGAGGAAGCTGTAACCGAAATGGAGGCTATCAACTCGATGTAAGATTTGGTTCACTATTGGGCTGTTTCCAAATTATTTTTCTCTAAAATCACTTACCCTTTCCCTCAAAAGTCACATGAATGTGCTCTAAAGTTAACTGAATTGTGGAATACAGGTTTATTGTTTGATTTAATGTGAGCTTCGCTTTCGGCCCTGGCTAAATCTATATATTTATGATTTCTGTCATTGCCTTGTACTTTTGGTTAGATTTAAACTTGTTAAGTTGCACATCAGCACCTTGAGTGGTAGAAAAGAAGAGCTTCAATATATTACTGAAACTCTTCTTTCTTTTCTTTATGTTTAGGCCAACCTTGCAGTCTCATGAGTGGCATGAATATGTTCACCCATATTTTTTTCAAATAGTTTTTGTTCTTGAATTGATGCTCATCTCAATGTGAGGTAAAATAAAATGTCAATGTATGCTACCCCTCTGATACAAAATAATGCTTACAGAGAAATGTCTTTTTCCCCACCATTATGGACTCCCACAGTAGGTGAAAGAAATAAAACAACCAAAATACCTTATTTAGAAAACGATCTATGTCCATGTATTCGCTGGTTCCCATTTGTGAAATACAGGAAGAGATCCTGATAAATGAGTCTGCTGCACTTTTGTGGGTCTTTGTCATGCGATCAGCTTGACGGGTAGCATCCTTTAACCTAATAAATGAAAACCACAAAGGGTTAAGAGGCACTGTGGCTGAGTGGTTGGAACTCGTGCTGGAATTGCAATCCAGAGGCCTTAAGTTCAATTAATGGTTTAAATACTGTATTTATTTGATTAACCGCCCTGGGTGCTTATTAAATTTTTGGACCTTGAGAGTGGGCGCAAATTCAAGGTGGGCGCTTATTCCAGGCTGGGCGCTTATTAAATTTTCACCATTTTCAGCAAGTGTAGTATGTTTATTTTGCAACAAAACAACAAATAGTAATAAAGAAATGCGAAGATGTAACAAAGCAATGTTTCTGTAAACTACCCCTACTCTGAAGAAAACTCTGTCTTCAGGGAAGTCTCTTTATATTAGTACTTATTCAATTTCAATCTCACTGTCACCCAAGGGGTGGGGTGGGGGTAAGCGCTTATTCAAGGTGGGCACTAATTCGAGGTTGGACGCTTATTCAAATAAATACAGTAACCAGTCCTCACTGCTTACAAGACACTGTTGATTTAAAGGTGTTACAGTATGTCACCAAAATTTAATATTGACTTTTCAGGTCAATTCATGAGGAAGTCATTGCTTAGTACCTTCACCCTTTGTTCCTGTACAGTTTTAAAAAGATATCAAGCAATTTTTATCAGGGAGCACTAACCTTAATAATGTTTTCGGTCATTTTCGCAGGCATAGCATTAAAACTTGAAAAAGTTGTCCCAACTTCAGCGTGCAAAGAAAGTCGTGTCCGATAGCCCGGGCTAGTGGATTTTGCTATCGGGCTAGTGATTTTTTTCTTAACTTGCCCAACAGGCAAATGCTGTTTTTTGGGGAAATTCAAATTACAGAAGGATTGTAATCAATCCTGCTAATCAAAAAGGGTTTTGGGGCTAGTTGAAATGACTTTTGGGCTAGTATGTGCTAGCTACAGCTTGCCCGAATGGCAGGCTGTAAAACTGACTTTCTTTGCACCCCGCAACTTTCACAAATTTCAATACAATCCATCCTTGCCATTCATAGCAACAGATGAAAGGAAACGGTTTCAATGCATACGTATAGTCTTACATAACAAAACTGGACTGGTATGTTTTGTAAAGACACATTTCAGCTTTTCAAAAAGATAGCAAATACTGTTACATAGCCCCTTTAACGGAATTCAAAACTACGACAAAAACAGAACAAAAGTAAACTTGATAGCTTCAACTCTCAGATAAAACTTACTTCATGTTGTATTCAACTAAAAACTTCTTCTCATTCTCAAAAAACTCATCATGGTCCTGAAAAAAATAGTTACACCCTGTAATCCTGCAATTGTACAATTGGCTAATTTAAAAAAACATTTTAACAAACTCAAGAATTTTTGATAATCTGAAAGTTTGGATCTAATAACATACACAGTCAAACTTTTAACTATATAAACAAACAAACAATTATTTAAAGGTGATCGCTAATAATAAATTTAATTACAAATAATTTTTCCACCTGTAAATAGCTAAATAACTTTCTCTTTTTCCAAATAATTTTATTATACAATCCCTTGAGCATTTTCCTTTTTATATATAAAGAATTAAGTTCAGTCTGCGGTTTAGCAACTGGATACAAACAACTTAATTTATTGATGTTTTGACAATTAATAATAATGCAATATTTTAAACGGCATCATCCCAAGCAAGCTCATAAGTCACCAACAGATGTTTATGGTGAGGACACAGAACTAGTTCAAAACAATGATATCAAAATACTGCTGGGATGTCTTTGTCTTTTTTAAATAAAGCAAAAATACTTTTTAGTTACTTTCGATTACTTTTTGAAAAATCGCAATTACCACAAAGAAGCTGCAGTAAAACTACATGCAAGCTGAAAAAATCTGTCTGATATTTTGAACCTCTAGAAAAGGAAATAATTTAACCCCAATGTCATGCTCATAGAGAATAAGATCATTGTCATACCTTTTGCCTTTAAATGCACGGTATCACACCAATATGTTAACCATCTTTAATTATACATAAGTTAACTCAAGATTTACCTTTTGTCCAGATATAAGGACTTCATCCACACCCTTAGCAAGGCCTTTAAAGAGCCCTCCAAGCTTTTCCTTCTTGTTTTTGCCCCGTACATTGAGCTTGAGTAAGAGATATAATTAAATATAATGACCATACATGTCACAAAAGTCATGCATACTTCAACAGGGCTGCCATTAGTGGCCAGCAACTTCAGTAAAATCTGCCAGCTAACGGTTCAGTTTTAAAATGAGGACAACAAATATCTTTTTATCTTTTGAGGATTTGTCCAATTACTATATTAGCTACTTTCCCTCCTTGAGGCCAACTTTTTACAACCTTAATGACAGCCCAGAGAGTTCACCATCTTCATTGACTCTTAGTCAATCAAACCTTTGTTCAGAAAGATCTCCTTGCTTCTAATCCTCTTCTAAAGCCTTCAGTACTGACTTACTCACACATGTTTTAACAAGCAAATCATCACGGGGAAAAAAGCATTTCTCCTGTACAAAATATGCTTGGTAATGGCACAATTTCTCTAGCAGATACCTCAAACAAAATGAAATCCAGCAGATTTCCTTAAATTTTACCTTGCATTCAACAGGATTTTTTTTCATGGCAGAAAGCTCCATGATGATAATGAAGCTACACATGCTGTCAGAGTTTTTTGTCACAGGCAATTTGTCAAATTCAGGGTAAATTCTATGTGCATGTTCACCTACAGCAAGCTAATAAACCACAATAAATTTAAGATGAGAGTGTCAGTTGAAGGTAACTGATTTTACAAGAAGAGCAGTTTAAAGAAGCCTTAACTGAGTTGGGCAGCTACCCATGTTTTTCTCAGAAAAATGTTTTGCCCTGTACTTAATGCTACACAATGAAAGGTACATACCTCTCCTTTGAATTCCAAAAAGACATTAAAATTGCTGTCCTTTCGCAGGGTAGGATGAGCAGCTAAGCGTGTCAAGAAGACTTCATGCATGGCTACAGTTTTCTTAAAAGTAGCAAGATACTCCCTGAAATTAAGAATAATTATTGATCATAATATAATAATAACAATAATTTGTAAATTTGCTACAGCGCCAAAAGCGCTTTACATTGTCTACATACTAGTTAAAATTTACAAGATGAATCTATGATAGGTAAAACCGATAAAAAGGTTAAAAAAAAATGTAAACATTCTAATAAAAAAACTAAATAAAACAAAAATACAATTTAAAATATTTTAATTCAATGTAAAAGCTAACTAAAAAGATATGTCTTGACATGTCTCTTAAAAGCGCGCAATGATTCAATATCACAGATATGCATGGGAAAGCTGTTCCACACAGTAAGGGCAGCAATAGAAAATGATCTTGCACCTAAAGTTGCATGCATGCACCCCTTAGGACGTTCTAAAACAATAGAGCAATGTAATCGCAATGAATATGCAGAAGGGGACGTAATGTTACAATAAAACATTGTAGCTAGGTGACATGCCATGTATGGCCTTAAAAGTAATAATAAACTTTTTATTGAAATTTATTAAAATTTTAAAGTAGATACAATAAAACACTGGCAAACAATGAGGCTCATAGAGAACTGGCAAGATATTATATGATGTTTACACTCACGTGGATAACACAGAAAGAGCTAGAGCTAGTGACTGAAAACAAAGGAGACAAATTTCATAGGAAGAAGAAATTGATCTATTGATCTTGATGCCATTTACTGGTTACTCGTGGTTACTTGTGGTTCTTCATGCTAATTTCTAACAAACAGCAATATTAGTGATTATAACTGCTTTGCTGCCCAGAAAACTATTTTGTTTTCTGTCCTTTTTACTTTGTTCCTTGTTTCGATAAAGGAAAGAATAAGAATTTGTGCTTGACACGCCACATCGCAAGATGTCAAGGTATGTTAAGCAGTCACTGAAAATAACAAAATCGCCATATTCTAACTATTTTAAAACAGGCATGATGACATCAATCATAACAAATAAAAAATATCACTCTTACGCTTCTAGTTCTTGCTTCATTTTCTGGAACTCCTCTTTTGTCATGGTGTTTTCACCTGAAATAAACAAAACACATGGTCAGGGTTGTCAGAAAGTTTAAAGTAGACAGCTGAGTTATCAAAGTAAGTGGCCAGTCCAGGGATATTTAATTTAAAAAACACCATCCATAAAAAAATTCTAAGCAGAGTAGCCGGCCGATATTAACCAAGAAGGCGGTGATTTTCGCCGGCAGCCGACTACTTTGGACAAGCCTGATGGTGAATAACTAAACTGATTCTGAGTTATAGAGTCACTTTTCGTAATTTATCACTAACAGCTATCTAAACATGGTGCTCATCTTGAAATATAAAAGCTCAAAACAAATGGTACAGGTACCTTCTCCAAGTTTTTGAAGCTTTTCTCGAGACACATCAAAATCTGGTCTGGGTGGAGCTGGCGGAATCTACAGAATGAACAAGTCAAGACTTGTTAAAAACATTGAGGTAGATATGCAAATCCAGTAACCAAATCATCTCAGGAATGACAGAATCATAGTCTATTACTGCTCTGGCCAAAGACAAAGAAAAATTCCATATTGGGTTGGCAGAGTTTTATGACAAGTCATATTGGATAGCAAAGAATTGGATTTCATACGACAGCAAAAGACAGGAATAAAGACTTTATAATAAAAATTTTAAGATTTAATATTAACAAAAATTTATTAAGAAAACTGGAAATAAACAGTAAGTACAAGTCTAGAACATTTAAACTATCAATATTCACGACTGCTTGGTTCGTAGCTAATCATAGGATTGCACTTATCAGGGAACTTATCTATCTTATCTATCCTTTCCTTACTAAGGGTAGTCTGGGCCACAGATGGAACAAAACTTCTGGTTAAGGCCATCTGCGAAACAGCCCTGCATTCCTCATTCTGGGCCCCCCTTGAACCTGTGTACCAGGATTTGAGTACACGCCATGATTGGCCTGTTAAAAAAGCCATTGTTAATTTGCCAATCAGGTTGAATGCATTTCCAGTAATTCACTAAGTCTTCTCGGGGCCCAGAACATGGACATCCAAGCTGCTTCGCAGATGTTACTAACCAGGGTTAGAAAACATCCATGATGCAGGCCAGACTAAGGAAGGTAGCATGGCTGACTGGTTAGAGTGCTTTCAATCAAGAAGCACTGAGTTATTAAAGTCCTGCCCTGACTGCTAACTAGATTTGTTCTCAGTAAACTTTAGACCTAGGTCACGCTTGTAAATAGTCAACTATTTTGCCTCCAGTCAGTTGGGATTCTCTGACTTAATAATGTTTTTTTCCAATATTATTTGTTTCATTATCCTGAAAAGCCCCTTACAGGGAGAGGATAAATTACGTATTATCATTATTCATTCAAAATATTTCCCCGATTCTGATTGGCTAAAAGCACACGCATAATTCACCATAACCAGTTCCTGATGACCAAATTTGGAAGAATTTTGTGTTTAACAAGGAAATGACATAAAAAATGCAGACTTCTACAGGTTAAGGCACCGTTAACCGAGAAGACCTGGGGACGAGGTTGAGCTGTTTTGGTTGTGGAAGCAAAAATGGCGGACATTTCACTCATTTCAAGAGTAAGAACTAGGCAAAATAATGGCGAAAAACATAGCAAGAACAGCAAGAGGACAACTCGAAGGGCAACATCTGCTATTTGGAGAATATTTGCAAAGCTGAACAGCCCTAAACGTGCACTATCGAAGATAAACTTAACATCGATGGATAAATGGAGGTAAGCATGTTTTAGCTCTGTTTTTAAACTAGGAATTATTTTGAATGAATAATAAAACAATTATTGAATTTGGCTTTCGTACCATATGAAGAATTATGGAGATTTCGGAGCGTGTTATCCATCAAGGCCATATAACACCCTCCTTGATCTCCATAATTCTTCATACAATATTTAGCCTCATTCATTAATATTTAAATAAGTAATGGTAACAAGACTGAGTGGAGTCCAATTCGGTCTGTAATCATACGAGTGATTAACAAAATCGGACGACCGCGTATGATTTCAGACCGAATTGGACTCCACTCATTCCTGTTACTAATATTTATTAATCATAACTTTAGCAAAATTTTGTGATATGTAAGGTTCTTTTTTTAAATCAAAACACAAAAAATTCCAAGATTTTTTTTGCTAGCAGTAAAAAAAGCCATTTAAGCACGCGCGACATGACGCGTAGTGTCCTATTAAGGCTTAAATCAGGGCAGTTGATAGCCAGTCAGATTTTAGAACTTTGTTGTAGTTATGGTTATGATAATAATCATAACTATAACAAAATTCTCAAATCTGATTGGCGATCAACTGCCCTGATTTCAGCGGTAATTGGACAGTTTGATAGGACAGTACGCGTCATGCCTAAGTAATTGGACAGTACGCCCCATCACGCACGCGCTTAAATGGCTTCTTTTTTTTTTTTTCACTGCTAGCAAAACAAAGTTTCGAATTTCTTGTGCTTTGATTTAAAAAATAGCCTATTATATCACAAATTTTGTTAAAGTTATGATTAATTGGTAACAGAACTTCGTGTCGTCCAATTCGGTCTGTGATCATACTCGTGATTAAACAAATCGGACTCCCGCTATGCTGTCGTCCGATTTTGTTAATTACTCGTATGATTACAGACCGAATTGGACTCCACTCAGTCCTGTTACTATTACTAATAAGCAATTATTGGATGAGGTTTTTGTGATATCCTGAATAATCAAGGTCGAGGTAAGTGTCATCAGCCGAGCTGAACCTGAGGCTGATAACACTCACCAAGACCTTGATTATTCAGGATATCACTAAGACCATACCTAATAATTGTTTTATTATACATTGTTTTGAAGAAAATAACGACAAACACACCGTCACAAGGAACCTGAATTGATATTGCTATTGGAAATCATGCATTGCACACATAACCTACAGATTAGTCATTTATCTGCTAGCAGATAACTAACTAATCTGTAGGTTGCACTGATTTCCAAAATTAGCTATAGGCTCTTAGCCAATGAGGAGACAGATAGTGAGTACAATGTATAATAATTATCGTTATTCTTTACAGACAGGATATTTAAGAAAGTTCTTGAGGCAAAGTCAGGTTACACCATCAAAAATGTATATGACTACATACAGTGTAATAGCAAAGTTTTATGACTCTAGTTGTTTTAATGCAAACTTAACTTACTTTGATTAATATAACTAGTCCATTTTAAAGATTTTACTTACAATGATTCCAGCATATTCCTCATTTTCCACATACCGGTCGTGGAGCCAGACAAACTCCTCGTGTTCCCTGACTACGGAAAATTCGCTTTCCTTAAAGCTCCGAAGAGTTGTCTACAAATGAGCGAGCATCGCGATCAGACAAACTAACCAATGAGTAACAGGGAACTACATCATGAATCATGTGTAATATTAGATTTATTGCTCTTACTTTAGTGTGAACAGTGAATTTCACCCTGTCCCTTTCGCTTAATGCATCGGAGATATCCACCATAAGCGAGGTATCGGTGTTTAAATCCACTGATTGGGTACGCGTCTGAAATCGAAAGGCAAACAGTCAGATCAATCACAACAAAATTATCCTCCGTCCATCCCCACAAGGGCACAGACTGAAGATCAAAAGTGCCCATTAAACTACTCACTTTCTCATCTTCCAACATGTCTGCGCTGTCCGTCGCGTCCTGAAAAGAGTATTAAACAAACAGAAACGTTATTCTTCGTGAACTGATTAAAAATTCCGCAATTTTCAGCTGTTCCGCTAATCAACTCACCATCATGGTTGGCACCTTGAGCTCCGCTTGTTGAATCTCTGCGTCACGTGATTGAACTGGGTGACAAAGACCCCTCTCCTTACCCTATATAGGTCAGTTAAGTTGTTCCAGGAAATATACTATTGAAAGTTTTGTAATCTTTCAAAAGTAAGCAATTGAAATTATATAATAACACTGTTATTAAAAGAAAAACCCTCCATCGCAAAAATCCCCGAAGTTGGATACAAGTCCTCGAGGAGGGGTATCGATCACATATGCTGTTCCTACACTAACCAATCCCTGACATCCGATAGTAACTACGTTTTTCACTCTTTCCAGATAAAAAATAACGTCATACAAACCTTGAAAATTATAGAAAATGTCAGAAAATGTAAAATGCGACAAACAGGTTGAACAGGTCGCCTTTCCCTACTCTCCCAAGGAAATTGTCGATCAATAGTATCCCAAAATGCTTCGCGAGAATCTTCGTGGTTACAAGAGAAAAACATGGCGGACGGCAGCTCAACTGAAGGTTTGAACCATTTTCCACTATATTTAATTTATGTTATGTATCGATCCTTTGTTGTAATAGACTAATTATTATAAACTATTACTTTTTTGCCAGCTCCTCAAGAGCAGGTTTCATTGCTTCCTCCAGAGGAAAATAGCCAAAGCCAACCCGCCGAGGTTAGAAAGTCTGCATGCAAAGGCCTGTCAATAAATCTTTACTTTAATTTCATGTTTAAGGCTTTGTGCCTGTAGCACAAGTACTATATAGAAGCCAGATCTTGAGTTTTTTTCAAAAAACGTAGCTAAGAACTTATTACCTTTTTTATTTTTTACTTTATTTACAATTCTGAAATAAGGGATTTTTGGTGTAAGACATTTAGAGGACTGTTGCAGCCAACTTGTTCAGTCTCCTTGTAGGTCCGTTTTTAAGGGAAGAGGCTTTAAACGACTCTTGTCTATTGCTCCCCTTGGTTCATAACAAGTTCGCCTTGCACACATACTTTACCTATGATTTGAGGATCGCAGTCACTTGACCATTCTCAGGCATCCTTTCAATTCATTAATCTTTTTATGTTAATTACAGGCTCCGCAGGAAACATCTCCTCATGCTGAAATTGGATTGACAGAAAATGTGCAGGTAACTAGTGGTTAACGATTGTGCCGTTTTTTTCTTATGGGAAGGTCTGAGGTTTGGTTGTTGTTAATGAATTTTGCATCACAGCAGAGAAGAGCTTGTGTGGCTCATGATCCATTCTGCATATCATGGCAGAATTCGACAAGATCTTTTGCATTAAATGCATGTGCATCACATGCAAACTAAACTGCTTGATTGCAAATAGTGATGCAGTGTATTCTCTTTTAATGGACACCTCTATGAGATGGACACCTAGAGTCTGGCCCTTCCTTTCCTTACTCCTATTATTTGACACCACTCTTGGATGGACACTTAGTGCAGGTCCCAAAGGTGTCCGACTAAGAGAGAGTTGACTATACTCACGCTGATGTCACCTATCGATATTAATATCCCAACAGAAGGGCATTAGTTCTTGAAACAAAAGGTTCTTTTGTTTCACTCATGACGAATTTGAGTAACCAAAACACTGTTTGTAAACAGTGACGTTTCCTATACATTGTAAGCTAGTTTCATAATGTCATCCTATTTGCCACTTTAAAAACAAGAACAGAACTGTAGCCAATAGTTTGTCTAGCACTTGTTTCTGGAACCATTACTGGGGATACGCTGGTCAGCTATTAGTCCCTCTAGTGTACCAGAAGTCGTTCTACATATTGCAAGATTATTATTGGATGAAGTAGAACAGGAGGACAAAATATGTATGTGGTGCATAAGGCAGATTAAAAGCATGTTGAGTTGTTGACTGGTCCTATACTCTGAGACAAAAACATTACAGTCCCTAGCTGAACGCTCCCAGAAAAGATAGGCACTGCAAATTTGTACTTTTATTGGAAAGTTTAAACGATAAACATCATTTCCTGGTCATATCATTCATGGCTCTTGAAGAAATGAAAGTAGCTGGTGAAACCTTGTATAGAAGCCGGTGAACTTCGCCAGCTTCCTGCTCTTATATACAACCTTGCCTTGTAGAAAAAGTAAATCCTTGCAAAGGATAGTGAAATCCACAGACCCAGTTTTCAACTTTACGTGTTTTTTTCTGTGTCTTATTCTCTGGCCTGTTTGACTGAATCATTATTGGTTATGGTTTGAAAGGGGTCATCCTGCTGTACCAGTTAGATGTCAAAGTTGTCTACAGCTGTCAAAATGAATGACATCACAAGTGGTACAAGGAAGTGTTCATGGGTGAATAGGTTAATGAAGGAAGTACATAGGAGATGTGCTTAAGGAAAAATTTGAAGGAGCTGACTCCTTCTTCAAGATAGTATGCTTGTCTCCTGCAGCTGATCCATGAAGGTGCACAGGGGGAAACAGTTGACTAGTGATAAGTTAGCCATAGTCTAGCCTGGGTAGCAGGCGCCGGTTTTTTTTTAGGGTAAAAAAGGAGAAATATCAGGAACATTATGAAAGTATAATAATAGAAGGCAATAGACTCTAGGAGACTCCCCCCCCCCCCCCCCCCAAAAAAAAAGATTTCAGGAACAGGCGCGCACGAGGGGAGAATAATATATAACCCAAAAAACTAACCAGCCTTTGCCTTGCAGGCTAGCCATAGTCCTGCAAATGACTTTTGCATTTCATCCAGGAAGAGAAGTAATATTTCTAGGGTCTTACAATACTGAAGCTGGGATGACCTCTGGCTTGCGAGCCTTTTGTAAATGCTTTTGTTAAGGGCTGCAGGCCAGACATTTTGCCTGGCTATTAGAAATGTGAGGCATGGCTTCACAACTGGTAGAAACAATCTGTGGATGATACAAGGAAATGCCAAAGCCCCTGGCTATTCATCCCACTTCCTTGTCTTCTCCAAAAACGTAGTGACAGTTTTGGTTACCTTACTTCCAAAATTAATACTATTATTTCTTTTTACATTCACCCAAAGAAAATGGTGGAAAAAGAGAAGGAAGCAGCTGAAAAGCCAACCAAACCAAAAGTAGAGCTGCAGTCTTTGCCAACAAGAGCATACCTGGACCAGACAGTGGTACCCATTCTACTTCAAGGCCTCTCCTCCTTGTCCAAGGACAGGTAAACTATCTTTTGACTTTTTTCAAAAGTGGCTTTCCAAACTGGTTACTTTGAGAATGACGTGCCAGGCTCTTATGCAAGTGTTTTTTACTATTAAATGTAGGTATCAATGTTTAGACAGAGGGGGGTGTTCGGGCATAGGTGTGGCAACTCTTCCTTTGTCCCCTCTCTGGGGATTTTGACCACAAATTTTGCGTTAAACTGCAGTTTTGTTATTCCCAGATTTGGATATTTTATCAAATTTGAGCTATTTTTGTCTCCCAAGGGTTGGGAATTTAACCAAAAAATGTGTACAAAAGTCAAATACTTGACTTACACCCTTCTCTCTACCCCCCTCCCTCTGTCCAAACATCGAACATAACCTGCATAAAACTGTGTCAGTGATGTGCAAACTATATTGGAGTAGACTGACCTGGCTGAGCAGTTCCAATATTGATTATTATTTTTTTTATATATAATGGTAAAATTTCCTTTTTGGGACCATTTTCAAATGAAAAGTGGTTACGAGCATGTAGAAGTTTTAGGCAGACAGCTTAATTGGCTTTGTTCAGACTTGAGTTTTCAGAAAAAGAAATAACAAATTTGTTTGACAAATAATGAGAAGATCAAAAAAGAATAATAAGAAGAATAACTCCCCTTTTGGCTGTGCACATTCATGAATTGGAACTGGTGTGAAATAAATGCAAGGTGCAAGCAACCACAAGACACTGACTACTTTGCGTGCATATGTCACTTGAATTTAACAAACAAGTATTGACATTTGACCTAAAATAACACCCAAATAAATGTCTGCTATTCTAACTTCATACACACTGTTTGGCTTTTGATGCAGGAAATAAGAAACTCCAGTAAATTCTGTCGTCTTGGGCCTGTGCACTATTGGCATTATGCATTTCGGCCCTTCGTAGAATTGCTCGGTTTTTGCCTGCCTCTTGGACAGTTCAATGGAGTTCAGTGGAAGTGACTTCCTACCTCCCCTGGTGGCGAGTCAGGTCACATACCCTCATATAATTATTATTCTGCATGCCTACTGTCCTGGCAGTTGAGGTTTCCTCCCTTAACTTAGTTCCCTGTGACACTGATATATTATAATGAATATTTAAAATTTCCAGTACATTTTTGTTTAAGGCAGGGCTCAGTACATCATTGGATGTGATTTTTTTTATTATTATTTATATTCAAATTGTGTAACATTATTGTAGAAGTTCAAGAGCAAAACTTTGTTAATTCTACAATGAATATTTTAGATTTTGGTATGACTTTAAAATTATTTTGTCTCATCAAGTACCTAACAAGGATTTCACTTCTACATCTGTTTTTCAGGCCACCAAATCCCATTGAGTACCTTGCTACCTACTTGCTGAAAAACAAAGATCAGTATGAAGACAGCTAGTCAGTGGCACAGTTCATAATATATTTGTAAATTATTCATGTGGGAAGCAGCATGCCACTTCCTCATTCCCTCTCAGTAGAAAAAAAATTCACAGAACTAACAATGTGGCAAATGTTTTATGAATTATCAGCAAAGGTGTTGCAATCTCTTTTGAAGCTGAATTCTTTATCATTGTTCTTCTATGAGTCAAGGATCCATCTGAAAGTTTTGCCGTCAAAAAAGTTCAGATGCAGAGTAAACTTTTATGTCATTTGTGAGTAAATATTGTCCAGGGGTGAGTGCTTTTTAATGCACAATAATATTGGAGATTATGATATCAGTTCTATATCTTTCACAGTTCATTCGTTTTTCATAGTTAACTATTGTGAAACTTTTTATAACCTGTCTTCCTCACTTTGGAATCTCTCTATGTATGTAACATTTCACAAAAGTGTTGGAATAAAGAAGCTTGTAATCCAGTGATAAACCTTTTTCACCGTCTTCATATGACCTTTCCCGCCATTGAGCCATGACTGCACCAGACTTTAAATCGAGATAACTTTTAAAAAAAAAGGCATAAATAGAGTATGGACATCCGACAGAACAAATCTGAGATAACATAGATAAAGCAACTTCATTTAGTGATAAGATGCAGCCCACAAAAAGCGTGCAATTTCCCTCCAAGGAAAGATTTTTGGTATGGTCCCTTTCTTCCAGAGTCTATGTGGACATCACAAACCAAATATTCTCGAATCGATGTAAAATTCTCACCCCATGGGGCAAAAGCAAAAGACGGAATAATAAAAAACAAGGAACATGAAATCGAGGCAACAAAATTTACAGAATGCAAAATGTGAAAATTCAAAAGAGGCAAGATTTTTACGGAATGAAAAAGACTAAATACAGGAAGCTAACAACATATCAACAGAAATGCAGGAAAAGACCGGGCGTTGTGGCAACACACTAGCCTGCGAAGCGCAGGCGCATTTCCGGTCGTCGCTTCTCTCCCTCCGAAAAATAGCTATTTTTCGGAGGGAGAGAAGCGACGACCGGAAATGCGTCTGCGCTTCGCAGGCTAGCAACACACGGAAGGTTGATGACGAATTTAAGAAAACCTAATTGGAGAATTTAAGACCAGAAAATATTCATGAAAAACAAATTAAAAACTAAAGGTAAAAAACGAAATAAAAGCTAAAAGTGCAAATGGATTTGGAAATTCAGAACAAAATTTTGGAATAATAGCATCAAAATTTACAGTGGCCATGTGGTACACTCATCGTTACCATGACGACACTTTTTAATGCGACGATAACGAACGATGACGACACAAGTTACATTTCGAGTCCAGGCTTTCACAACCGAACAAAACATGGCGTCGCTGGTTGATCGTCTGACGTCGAGCAAGTCTATACTTTGATGGTTCTTTATTCCCCTCATGTTGCGGTTAATAACGTTTGATGCTTGTAACACACTATTTCGTGTTCGAGGATCACCAGGAGAAGTGTACAGTAACGTGGCCTCTCGGTTTGGGGTCACAGTACAGGATACAGCTCTGAACGAATCCTTCTCGCATTCTTTCCGACAATTTTACAAAACAGTGCCAAACTTCGGTGCAAAAACTGAAAAGACTGCAGAAAAATGGTGGTCTAGAGTGGTCAAACAAACCTTTCGATCCGCTGGATTCAACGATGAAAAGATTCTCGCCGGAATTTCCTCGACATTGTACCGAGAATTCTCCACTGCTTCACTCTGGGAGGTTTATCCCGAAACATTCGATGTTTTGGAACATCTTAAGAATAGAAGCTATCGTCTTGCCGTCATTTCAAACTTTGACGAACGCCTCGATGTCATACTAGAGAAACTTGACCTGAAAAATTACTTTGATTTCATCGCTTGTTCGTTTGATGTTGGAATATGCAAGCCATCCCCCGGTATATTTGAGTTAGTACAGTCTCACTTTGGTGTAAAGCCCGAAGAAACTCTTCATGTGGGCGACAATGTCCAACTTGATTACAAACCAGCCGTAAAGTTGGGGTTGAAATCTTTAATTGTTGACCGCCTTTGCAGGGATTTTAGTGAAGATCACGTTGATCCCAAGCATGTAATAAGAGATCTCATCCCACTACTAGAACTTTGAAAAACGTAGTAGTCATAGTCATTCTTCTACCTTCAGTTTCATCCATTTCTCCATGTCTAATCACATTTCTGTTCTTGTTCATAAACAAGTTCAGCAATAATATTATAGCTGTCTACACAGCAATGATATTATTCTACACTGTACATTAACAAACTTTTCCTCTCTGGAAACTGTTTAAGACTATAATAAAATTGTTTATATCTTTTACATGTATATGCATGGAAGCCATAAACATATAAACCAGGGTACATTTACAAGCTTTCAAGGACTGTTGTTGATATTTACAGTATGTGGGTCCCAAGCTAACAGATCAAGATAGAAACTATTATTTGGTTCAAAGCCTCTAGCTAGCATTCACCAACAGGATCATTAACTGGGACGACCTAGCCTGCGAAAACATCCGTTTCTCCTCACTCTTCGCCGCTGTGGACGTTTTGCGCGGAGGAACGTCTGCGACTCAGTGGTAGAAATTCCATACTGATGACGCAGATCAATGTTTACATAATAAATCCGGTAGTCATGGGGTTCCAAATACAAATTTGTCCAATTTTACGTGTCTTCTGGTCGATTTTGGTAAAGTGTTGTGTTCATCTGCCAACGAGCTCCCGCAAAACTCAAACACTTCTTCTAGAGAAGAGTATATTCTACAAATATTGACTGTTTTGCTAGAGATTGTTCACATTTACATTTGACCTTTGTGGCCCTTTGTCTTTTGTCTGTCATTCGTAAACAATAGCTAAAACAATGTAACTACTCCGTCGACCAATCAGCGCTTCTGACCGGATTCCGGACAGATTTTGCGTCATAGTATGGAATTTCTGCCGCTGAGTCGCAGACATTCCTCTGTGCGAAACGTCTCCAGCAGTGAAGAGCGAGGAGAAACGGATGTTTTTCGCAGGCTAGGGACAACCAGAACTAAACCTGTGCAGGAGCCTGAACCGAAAAATATTGTAAATTGTTCACCCATGAAGCACTTAGGAGTTCTTAAAAACTCAGTTTAATGTGTCCGTGTATTCCAGATGAAATTGGAATTGCTAAGAGGTGTTGGTTTTTCAGGAAAGATTAGATTGGTCGCATTATGGATGCAGTTACATGGTAGACAAGCTAAATGATGCATCTGGGGAAGCGAGACTCGTTTCACTCGCCCAAATAGGAGAGCTTGCTCGCAGGCTAGGGAAGACATGATTGAGACGTTCCACAAAACTTTTTGCTCTGAGTCTGTATAACAGGAAAAATGATATTTTCTTTAAAAATTTGGCAGTTTCTTGGTGTTGCAGAAGGGTACAATCACGAAATGATGTAAATGCAAAAGATTGAAAAAAACTGAATAATCATACCCAAACCACAAAAGCGAACAACAACACAAAAAATAAAGAAAGAAACACCCAAAAATTTGTATGTTAGTAAAAGTGTCCAAAATCAGTACCTCTCTGTCTTACATGAAAACTGTGTACAACATAACTTACCAGTACATACTAGTTGGACAGATGATCCAGATACACACAAATGAGATTAACTATTGGTTGGTCTTAAAGGGTTTGTAGGTCTTGTTCATGCCAAGCAAATAGCCCTTTTTTACAGTTACAGATGGAAATGAGGCTGGAGTTGACCTTGTTTTGATATAACCCTGCTTGCTTTATTATGTAAATCATGTTTTTGTTATTCAAAATAGTATTTTTTTAGCAAAAGAAAAGGAAGGAGGTCTGTATCAAAACAAGGTCACCCTCAGCCTCACGTTCACACAAAGGCAAGAACACCAAGCCCACAACTGTAAAATGACCTATTGACAGACAAATGGATGATTCTAGTGGACATGTCTTCATGTCTCCAGAATAAAAAGACCATTTTATCAATGAATTATCCTACAGGAACTCGTCTTTCAATTTCATGAATTTCCCCATCAGCCCAGATGGCCCAGACAGAGACACAAAGAATTACCCCTCTAATAATTCCAAGTCATTTACTTTATTGTTATGGGTAGTGACACACTTTCTTTTCACTTCTTTTCTCTGCCCCACATATATCAACCTTCTACTTCTACGGTCTACCCCAAACTTAACCTTATTGGCAGTTATTTCTGACTTTTATTTTTATTTTCATTATTACAGTATTTTTGTCTTATATTTCTGATCTTTAAATTATCAGAATGATGATGTTATTTCCCAACACCCTACACACAGCATATATTGTCATAGCCTGTTCCAGATGCCCTGGGTTCCAGATAACATAACAATCACATCAATAAACCAATCTCCACCTTAAAATCTCCACCAATCACAATTCCAGAAAATTACCCGCCCTAGTCCCTCTCCTTATTTCTGGCGGCATGTCCTTTTTCGACGTTAAAAATCAATGAGTGATCATGTCTGATCATTCGAGTCTTTTTCCAAGCTTTTATTCCCCAAATCAGTCATGGTATCGGGAAAAAAGAGAAGAACAGTGGAGCCCAAGAAGCCAAGAAAGTGATCTCGAACCGAGCTTTGATTCTGACGAAGAAAACCACGAGTCAAAAGCAATCACCATTTATAGTGATTCAAGCTCAGGATTGAGTTCTCTTGAGTCATCTCCTCTTGTTCCGTGGCCTGAAAACTCTTCCTATTTACGTTCATCATCGTCTAAAAGCTTGGTTTTGCATCCTAGAGGTAACAGTTTGACTCAGGAAGGCACTTTGACGGCACAATGCGAAGCTACTAGCCTTCGCGTATCAACTTCGCTCGTGATTGGGAAGCGTCCTCGTGCTCTTGGTCTTAAAGATGTTGATCTGTCTAAAAACGTTATGGCAAGGCATATTCGAGAAGCAAAAGAAGCAAATAAAAGCCCCAAGAAGAGTAATTTCCGCAGTCCTTTATCAAAGCATATGTCTTGCCCTATTTTCAGTTGTACCAATGACAGCTTTATGGGTCTGTCTGACAGACATGGTGTTCCTAGAAAAACTGGTCAAATCGGTGAGAACCGAGATTTGAACTTTGTCAGCACTGTGCACCGTAACTCACCAGCAAATACTTTTTCGACTCTAGCATCAGCTGGGAAAGTGAGATTGTTTAGCTGCCCAGATGATCAACCCAACTTTGACCAACGGCGCAATACCTGTCATCAGGGCTGGCATGATGAGCTTGACCCACAGAAAATGTCAAGTGATGGAACAGATAGAAATTTCACACCAAAAGTCATTGAAGTCATTGACTTGACTTCAGGCGAAGCGACTTCAACTGGCAGAATAACAAATTATAGCGACAAGGCAACTTACAAAGATAGCTGTCAGAAAGATGAGAGTATCATGGCACTAACAGCAGCCAGTCAGAATCATTCACCTTTTAAGAGGAGAGTTGCAAACAAAAAATCTGTGTTAACTTTTAGTGACGATGAGGACAGTGACTCAAAAAAGCAAGATCAGGTTCATTTTTCATTGAAGAAACATGTTTCAAGGAAAAGATCTGTGCTATCATTCAGTGATGATGAAGAAGACAGCGATTCAGCAGGACAAAAAAGTGTTGAAGTAACTGGGGAAAAATCACAACAGGTTATTCAAGCTGGTGAGGAAGTTTCACTCAAGAGTAATTATTATAAGAGATACATGAAAATGGGCGTACTTTTTGCATTAATTGTATTGTTGTTATCAATTTACTTGCACAAAAATCCTCATGGCTTTTGCCTAGATAGTGAATTTAGCAAGAATATTTCAGGGATTGGCCTAGCTCTCAAGGCTGAAGTATACGGTCAACACATTGCCCAGAAGGTGGTGACCTCAGCCCTGAAGAATCACTTTGGCAAACACAATGCAAGAAAGCCCCTAGTACTCTCCTTCCATGGATGGACTGGAGTTGGAAAAAACTTTGTTACCAGCATAATCACAGAGCATTTCTTCAAGCACAAGACCCACAGCTCATTCGTTCACAAGTTTATTGTTCCTGTTCATTTCCCGCATGATTCTGAGATTGACAAGTACAATGAACAGTTGCGCAGTTGGATTCAAGGCAACATATCTCAGTGCAGTAAAGGTGGATTGTTTATCTTTGACGAAATGGATAAAATTCATCTTGGCATGATGAGTACCATCAAAGATATCATATTAGGTTACCGTGGTAGGGAAGTCAAAGCAGGTTATCAAAACATGGTGTTTATATTCCTGTCCAATTCTGGCGGTCATGCTGTAAATCAGCATGTCTTGAAGCATGCACTTGATGGGAAACTAAGGCAATCTTTGATGCTAAAAGAAATGGAACTTATCTTTCAAGGCATGATCAAACAAACTCCTGATGCATGGTTTGCTGATCTTTTAAAATCAGACGTTATTGATCATTTAGTTCCATTTCTACCATTAGAGAGAACACATGTTAAACAGTGCATAAGAAGAGACTTAATCATGAAAGGATTTCATGTTAGAGAAGCTTTAGTCTCGGAGATTGCAGATCAGATGGAATATTTTCCCGATGGGCATGGATTCTTTTCAGTGTCAGGGTGTAAAAAAGTTTCATCTAGGGTAGATGTAATCGTGGGATAAACTCCACAATGAACACTTATTAGCAACAATATTAGTTAAGACACTTTGCCCTAAAAGGGCTTTCTGACACTTTACTGCCTTCCAGAGGGGAAAATAAAGTTTTTCCTCCCCCATCCCCTCCATGCCATCTTGTGCTGCTGTTCGAGCTACCTATAGAAAACAACAAACACCCCAACTTTGAGTGAAGATGAGGGGGAGAGGTGTGGATTCTTTTGAACTCTGTAGTTACCCTATTTGAGTACAATGTCTCAACAATTTTGTCTCTGATTGTCTGAATCATGAAAGTGGCCATACATCCTAAAGAAAACTAAATCAACTCATTTCTTCACACTGGGATGTAAAACCCTTGTTGCCTTTTTATTTATGATTGGTGTAATCATGCCTATTTTAGAACTCAAAAGAATATGGCGATTTTGTTATTTTCAGTGCGCTTAACATGCCGTGACATCATGTGATGTAGCATGTTGCACCTATTTCTTTTTTTTTTATCAAAACAAGGAACAAAGTAAAAAGGATGAAAAACAAAATAGTTTTCTAGGCAACAAAGCAGTTATAATTGCTAAAATTGCTGTTTAGAAATTCCCACGAGTAACCAGGATGAGTAAAATATAAAATAATTTGATTATCTTTTAGAACTAAGTTAGTTACCCGTTCCCAATCTCCTCCTAACTTCATGGTTTCTACTGTAAACTACATTCTTCAAACAATCTAAGAATTTGGTGGTAGTGCCCACTTATCCCAGCTGAGTAGTAGTTCTGCATAAAAAGTAGACTTTCAAATGAAACCAGTTTTAAGATGGACAGTATTTTGATTTGTACCCGTTTGTTGGTAAATCAAAAGGCACCTTGTTAGCGGTCAACAACTTGCAGAGGGATTCAACTCCCCGATACTGACTCACTTTCCGTAAATAAAGTAAATCCTGAGAAGATATGAACACACATATGGCACATATTAAGGCATATTTTCCTACCATAAGACCATAAAACAATAAAAAAGACAGCAAAATCGATCCTTCTCTCCGCCGACGACGGATCATTCACGAAAACAACGCGCTTTCAACTTCCGGTGTTTCCGACAGCCAATCAGATCTTGTGGCATTGTTCTGACAGCCAATAAGCGTTGCGGCCAAAATCTGGCCGTAACGAGCACAAACGTGAATGAGTTTGGATCAGGCCCAATTTTAGCGGTAGCCGTTAGAGGGAATGTATGAGAACCACTCAAATTGGGCCTGATCTCAGGTTAGGGTTGCAATGACATCGGAGTTGTCATAGCAACGAAATGACGCCATTACCTACTTTTTATTTCTATCTTGATAACGCTATAACAGATTTTGCTTAATCTTCCTAACATCGAGGCGGTTATTGAAGGAAAAAGCTCTCGTGAAAGATTTTGGAACAACAGATCCAGTGCCGAGAAATACTGCTGCAAGTGAAACAAGTAATGGCGTCATTTCGTCGCCATTTCATTGCAACCCTATCGTAACAAATCTTCATCCTTATCTAATACGACTGTGGTGGCAATTTTTTCAAATCTTTGTTTATGGCGTCGTAGTTTATGCTTAAACTTGGGAGGTATTGACCCTGAAAAACTTTATCGAGCCACCTTAATGCAGCATTTTTCGCATGAGTTCTCACAAGCGTGTCCTTAGTTTGCTTTAGTACTGGCCCGTTTTTTTTGCTAGTCGTCCAGACGTATTTAAAGTTGAGAAATTTAAGTCGACTGGTCCCAGAACGGCAAGCATAAAAGTAAACGATAGCATTGTGAAAAAAAACCAGAGTTTTTCTGTCAAAAACTATACAACTCTTGCTCTACCGACCTCTGGACGAGTTGGGCCTAAGTGCGTCCCAGTTCATGGCGTCCCGCTTTTATACTAGACGCATTTAACGTCTGGAACGTTAAAGTGGTCTGTTAAATTAGAGAATTTAATTTAAATTAAAAGAAGGCGTTTAAGTCGTCATAAGTTAAATGCGTCTGTCTTACTTACCGTTCTTTAATCTGCTACACAGCCGTTTTTAGTGTCGTCACGCAACGCTCCTCCTCCTCCTTCTCCGTTGCGTGACGACTCTAAAAACGGCTGTGTAGCAGACTAACCTTCTTATACTAGACGTCAAAGTCGTCCTAAGACGAGTTTAACGTCTCTAGCAGCATAAAAACGGCATTCGTTTGCTTTGTTTGCCGCAACAGATACTGTTCTTGAGAGGTGGGAATGGAGAAAGAAGACTTCAGAGAGATCTCATACGAGGAAGAGCTGCAAAGAGCCAAATGGTTTAAGGAAGACCTTGAGAAAGGTAAGCGAAAGTGATAGAACAACAAAGTAAGGAAAATCTGTCGAACAAAGAGTTTGAAAGAAGGCAAAGCAAAATTGATTCGGCTTTCTTTAGGGCAGTCCACACTTGTGCGGGAACCACTGCCTGGGTAACGGCAAAAAATAGCCTGCGTAGCTGGCGGTATTGTGTAGTACTCGAGTGAGATTTGGCGGTGGAGCTGTTGTAATACAGTCGAGTGAGATTTGACGGCGGAGCCGTCACGAGCGGCGAAACCGCGAGAATTTCAATCGCCTCGTCCTTACTGCCTTTTTTTGGAACACGGCTCCGCCGCCAAAACTTTAATCTCGCACCCACACAATACCGCCAGCTACGCAGGCTATAGGCAAAAAAAGTGTAGTGTTCGCACCTTGAGTCCCGGCCTTGACTACTCCAGCTACTCCATTACACCCTGTTTAAGGCCATTTTGAAACATGAGCTAAGTAGCGTGTACAGAGCAGTGCAGGACTTCCTCAGAACTAACAAAAAACGGTGTGCACACAGGGACCCGGTGTCCACTTTTATGCATAAGTTCTAGAGTAGCTACTTGACTGACTGAAGGGCACCGTTCCCGAGCACCAAGTGAGAAAGGTGCCTTTGATTTGCTTCTTGCACGCTATATCCTGCATGTCGATTGTACGTTTTTGTTAAGTAAAGGCAAGAAAAATACAGAACGATTCTTCGCCGGGAAACAAGAAGCACGTTGAAAACAAAAGTGGAGAACAATATTCATAAAAATAGCAGAAGAATTTCGAAGCAGATTTCCGTAGAGTAGAGGCCCGGAAATGATCTACATCCCTGAGTCGACCGGCAAATAACCCTCACACTGAGGTGTTTCCTGTTTTTTCCGTGTTGCCCCTAAGATGATTCCCAAGTAATTCTTGAAATAAAAACTGAAGTCGGACAATTGAAAGATGCAAAATAAACGAAATCAGTAATTTAAAGTTTCGAGATCCTTTCCACTGATCTTAAATGGACATCTTCAATTACATTTCCAAGATTTTAAAAAATGTTAGACGCGTAAATCCAACGTATTATTCATGACTATGAAATGATGAATCAAATTGGAACAAAATAAAACTTAAAATAGCACTTAGGGGATAAAGTTAACACTAACTGGAGAGGAAAAAACGTAAAGCAAGAACTGTACGTATAAAATACAGGAAACCGACTCGGTACTGACGTTTTCCACTCTTTTTCCTTGATACGTGTATCACAAAGGTTACATTCCTCGTTGTAATAAGCTGTAAAAATGTCGTCGTCCTCCGGTCGCGAAACAGGACACCATATTGACTCCCGTTTTAAAAGGATACTACATACGAGTTACGGGAGCCAATCAAAACGCGCGAAAATTAAAACTGCTATTCACTGATTGTCTTCCGCTCTCCTCATCCAAGGAGGGATAATGCGTGCGCAAGAGATGGATACCGATTTTGGGAATGGGGTTACCTGAGTCATACCTAAGACACGGGGATACCCAAATCACTCTGACAGTGCTCTGATTGGCAGAGAGGTGTGTGCGCCTGTACGTTGTGACGTCATGTTCTTTAGCTATCTTTTGCAGTCCGCAGCTAGTATTCACGCAATCACGATTTAAAAAAGCTAAAAAAGGAAACGCTTTGAGCTAAAAACTAGACTTTCCTTACCTTCAATAAAAATCCATAGTTTGCTAAATCCTTTCTTTAAAACATAATGGTAAGAATGAAGGCCAATCGTTTTTACACTAAATGTTTCTTTTTTCTTGAAGGTGGATGGAGTGAAGGTCTCCACACCCCAGGAGTCTCTACGTTCTGGTTCAAAACATTCCCAGATATGGAAGTGCCGATAAAAGCCCTCTTCACGATGGAAATTCCAGTGCCAGCAGAGAAAGTGGTAGAAATCTTTTCCCCTGCCAATGTGAAGTACCAAAGAGAATGGAATGCAGCTTTCCCGGTTAACGAACTCATTGAAACCTATATCGAACAAGAAGGAGGTGGAAGCTTATTGTATACCGTACTCAAGCTTTCTTGGCCTCTTACTGATCGAGCCTACCTCGTTTTCATTCCACCCAGTAAAGAAGTTGATTGGTATGGCAAAAAAGCGTTCCTTCTGCTTCAGAAAAATGCGTGGCATCATTCAAAACCTCCAGGCGCTGACGGGTTTGTCAGGTAATAAGAAGAGTAGACACTTATTTTTGTCAGAGACTAAGCACAGCGAGAGAAACACGAGAACATATGGGTAAAAGCCTTCCGCGTAACCCATCTCTTCAAGCTGGAAACGTTTTCAATCTCCTGAATCACGTTCGACTGAGATCGGTTTAACTCGGCGCTTAGTCTCTGAGGAAACGAGGCCGGAATGTTTAGTCGTATTTGCTAAACATGAAAGAGGATGACATGAGCTGAAAGAGAAAGTTACACTCTCTAAGTCCGGAAAATAGTTTTCCTTATATCGGTACCTTTCGTTAGCTCGGTTGAAGGACGGCCGCTAGTTTATGAATTAAAGTGCATTGCGTTGTATTCAGTCGCCGGTGTGGTGTGCATTCTCTTGTATGGGACCAATTCCTGGAAAACAAGTAGAACGGAATGAGATCTTTAATTTTTAAGCTCAAATCTTTAATGTTCTGAGAAGACGCTGAACTCTTTCTAAAGCATGCTTGAAGATTTACCGTATCACTGTGGAAAAGTTCTATAATACAGCTTAGAATGGATTTTGCAGTACGGGCGATCTTCCAGCTCAAAATGAAGTCAAAAGATACGTGTTGCAAGCTTTTGCAGGAAGCAGCACCCTTAACCATCAGCGACAAATAGAATCAGAAATAAAAGTTACCAAGACAGAATACACGAGAGCAATAGACCAATTTCGATAAATTAAAATTCATACTTGGCAACTAGGTTAGGAGATCGAACTGAAACAAAAAAAAAAAGTTTTATTCACTGCCGAAGCCAAGATTGATTCTTTTGTCTTATTGTCCTTAGCCTTGAAGTCAAGTTTGAATTTTAGTACATCAAAATTGGTCTAATTAGACAGCTTTTAAAAACGCAAGCGAAGTTTCGGTTTTGCTCAATCACTGGTCAACAACGTTTAACTCATTCTCGTTTTCAGTTGGGTAAATTGTTACACCGAGAATACAGTATTGAAGTTGCCTGATAAGTCTGGTCCTACAATTTCGGACCGTACCAAACAGCACTGTCGCAATAACCGATCGATAATTACTCCTGAAGCCTGAACTCCTGTGATTATTAATAGTCAATGCTCTTCAATTAAATGAATTGAGCGCTCTACGAAATACGTTCTACCCAGAATACAAGTATTATTTATTGCCATATATCACAATAACTTTATGCCAAGATTATTTAATCAATCAATAGGCCATTTTCAGAACGAGGCTAAGTTCAAAACCTTTCTTGTGAAAATGAATTTGATTTGCATGAGACTGAAAAATCATTTTCATATCAATGGCTCTTCACTTAGCCTCGCTTTGAAACAGAGGCTTGGGGAAACTAGGAAAAGGCCTATTGTGTGCTAAACAAACGGGTGGGCAATCTTTTATTGAAAGTAATATTCGGGTTTGGTTTGTCGTGCCCTTCATCATTGAAGAGATTGAGGGGATCAATAGCCCACGTTCGATATATTAAAAATCTAACATGACTCCGAGGCGTTAGGGTCAAAATTGCAAATTTTTCACGACTCCATTGTCTCGCAATTCCCAGAAGAGACTCAAACTCGTACCCTATTTAAGTGTTTTTTGGGGTGAGAGAAGATTGGGGATTAGGTTGAGACGCGCGCAAGGTCTCATGGGAAGGGAAAAAGGAAACCCCGCATGCGCCTTAACCTACTCCCCAATCTTCTCTCACCCCAAAAAACACTCAAATAGCGACTGGGTACGAGTCTGGAAGAGACTTGAGCACAAGGAAAACTAAACCAAATATAGAAGAATGAACAGAAAGCCTAGGAGTCATGTTAGAATTTTAATATTTCGAACGTGGGCTATTAAGACAATCCAAAGTTTTAAAAAACTGCTCCAACCTAGCAGTTTTGGCTTAACTTATTTGTTTTGTTTGTTTGATTTTTAACTCATAGGGCAACAAATGGAGGAAACTTCTCTTTGATCATCCCTGACGAGGAAAATCCATCTGGTGCATGCAAGATGTTCATGTTGCGAAATAATAATTATAATGGTTGCTTACCCAATAAGGGAATCCAGTTCCTCATAGCAAAAACCCTTCCTCCTAAATTTAATCTCTGGAGAGAAGGGATTATTGATGCCTACAAAAGGTTCTTTAGTGATTAGTGAAAAGATCTGAACTTTCTGTAACCTGAGTATAAAGCCCTCTTTGTGGGGGGGGGGGGGGGGGAAGGAAAGAAGGGGGAGGCGAGTGAGGATTAGTGTTAGGGCTAGGGCTAGGGTAAGAACGTAACTCCTCTTAATTTTCCAAGAAAAGAAAGCCTGATACTCAGGTTAAACTTTCTGAGGGGCAATCGTTACTGCTGAAGCTGTAATAGCGCGAATAAAATGTGACCAAAAATGAACATTACCAATTTCATCCAGTGGCTATTGGCGTTATTGCTGTTGTTTATTTAACACATGTGCAACTTCGTCCCCAAGATCTTTTGCAATGCACAGAGTAACCACGCATTCTGGCACGCTTTTGGAAAAAAATTAAAAACTTAACTTGATTACCCTTGTCTTTCTTTTTAAACATGCTGCAACCAAGTTTTTTCCTTTAGATGTTAGACTATTATATGGGAGAAAAAAATCCATAGTTTGCTAATATCTTTCTGCAACTACTACTACTACCACTACTACTGCAACTGCTGCTGCTGCTACTACTACTACTACTACTACTACTACGACTACGACTACGACTACGACTACGACTACGATTACTACCACTACTACTACTACTATTACTACTGCTACTACTACTACTACTACTACGACTACTACTACTACTACTACTACTACTACTACTACTACTACTACTACTACTACTACTACTACTACTACTACTACTACTACTACTACTACTACTACTACTACTACTACTACTACTACTACTACTACTACTACTACTACTATTACTACTACTACTACTACTATTACTACTACTACCACCACCACCACTACTACTTTTAAAGATGAATATTCTACATCTGATTATCTCTACCAGCTAAGACATTATGACGAACGACAGAATTTTGTTAAATTTAAAATAATTAATCACAAACTTATGATTGAACATGGTCGATACCAAATCGATCATTTGCCAAGAGAAAATAGACTATGTCCCTTATGTAACTCAAATCAGGTAGAAGATGAGATTCATTTCCTCTTTCAATGTAACAAATACTCGGTACAGAGACAGGCATTTATTAATCAAATCAATCGAATAATACCTGACTTTGACAAGAAATCATCTCCAGAAAGCATAAAACTGATAATGAATTCGAAGAACCATCATGTAAATAAGTTAGTTATGAAGTTTGTTTCTTTCTGTATGAAAATACGTGATTCATTGTTAGTAATGTAACTGAATTTTTCTAGATTATTATTAGTGCTGTTTGTTTTATATTTTGATTGTCATATGCATGCTTTTGCAATACTGTAAAATGATGCGGTCATGCAAATAAAGCAATTTACTACTACTACTACTACTACTACTACTACTACTACTACTACTACTACTACTACTACTACTACTACTACTACTACTACTACTACTACTACTACTACTACTACTACTACTACTACTACTACTACTACTACTACTACTACTACTACTACTACTACTACTAGGTGATTTTACTAGCGTGATGCAAACTGTCATGGCGGAATCCTACTACATGGCCACGTCTCCTGTCTCGACTTAGGGCCTGTTTACATGGAGGTGGGGGACCCCAGATAGGTGAAGTAACATGCGACGGGTCACCCCACCTATCATGTAAACGTCATCAAATCAAAATGATAGACTATGTGGACAAGTGGGTTACCCACCAAAGCGGGTTACCTCACCTACCTGGGGTCCCCCACCTCCATGTCAACAGGCCCATAATCTAATCAGTCGACACAAAAACAGTTCCCTCGGTGACGTTCGAGTTCGCACCAGTAAAACATGAGCAAGCGTACAAGGCACTATGTTTACTGGGAAATAGCAAGGCGACAGGTGCGGATGGTATTCCTGTTAAGGCTTTAAAGATTGCTTCTGAATGCATGGCACTCAGCATTGCTTACTTGAATATGTAATGATTCATTTTGTCTTGGAGTATTTTCCTCCCCCTGGAGGATCCCGCGTGTTAGATCGTTATTCAAGGGTGCCGGAAATGCGTCTGTGACAGCCCGTATTGCCAGGTCTTTCAAAAGTTCTGGAAAGCTTCGCCAACTTTCAGCTCAAGGAATATGTTGTTCAAGCAAGGCTTGGGAGTGAAAAGTAGTTCTGCCAACAAAAAATTTTCTTTCTGCAATGTTATCCTGATTCATGCAGTTGACAAGTAGAAATTGACAACAAATGTGTATCTGTGGCTGTTTTTTTAGATCACGTCATCCTATAAATACTTGGGTGTAAACTTGGACTCATCCTTAAATCTTGAATCACATTTTGACAAAATAAATAAAAGAGCAGCTGGAAGATTTAATTTACTCAGGAGAATCCGACCTTTAATCGACAAGAGCAGTTCTGAGAAAATCTACAAAGCAATAATTCAACCTCTTTTTACGTGTTATGGAACCTTGGGTCTCTGTTAATTGGTCACGTTCCTCTAAAAGTCGAATTGAAAGCATTGAACGTCAAAGTCAGAAATTGTTGGTGGAAATTATCAAGTCCAGAGAGAGGAGAGTTTAATAAAGAGTCAGTCCTTCCAGATTGTGTTTGATTGTCTTCAGGATAACGTCTGTACCCCTTTTAAAGGATATTTTACAGAAATTGAACACAACATTAACACTAGAAAATATAGAGTACCACTAGGCCTTGTTCTCGGACCTTTTTTCGTCCATTATCACGGCTTGCAAACAGCTGTGTAGCAATGCCATTGTATGCTTTACGCTGACGATACTGAAATACATTTAAGCAACGCATATGTTATTTATTTATTTATTTATTTATTTATTTACCCGCTTTCCTGGACACAGGCCTACCCAGAGGGAATGTGCACGAACGGGACTCAGGTCCCATGCAAGGTGCCATCCCTACCCAATCCCACAACGGTTCGCCACACCACCGGGGTCTACGACCGCTACTTTTTCGAATAGTGATGTGAGTTCTCTTACGTCCCACAACAACAAATCAGTGAAAGTGCTGTGAGACGGGACCTACGGTTTTTCCTCCTTATCCGAGAAGTCTAGAAAGTCTAACCATTTGCAGATATCATTACAGAGGCAACACTTTCTTCTCAGTTATTTAAAGACCCTGACTGTTGGTCCGGCCGGGGTTTGAACCCGCGACCTCCCGCTCGGCAGACCGGCGCTCTCCCAACTGAGCTAACCAGGCGGCGGGTACTGCTCCTGGAGCAAGGGTGAATAAAAATATCAGTCACTCTAAGGTTGTTTGAAAGTAAATGGCGCTCATCCGGGAACGTCTGAGACGATGAAGATGGGGCCATAAAGTCGCACGATCTTCGTGTTCTATTCCATTGTTTCAACTTAAAAATTCAGAGCCTTACGCGAGGAAATTATCCCGCTTTTTAACAAAAGCTCTCTAAGATGATGCCCTTTAAGAGACCAGGCAAATAGCAAGCCATGAGATACACATAGTGCATGGAGGTAAGCGGGTGCAAGGAGTGTTAAGTATTATAATATGATTTTTCTTGGAGGAGGGGGTGGCTGTACACACTCAGGCCAACACATAACCTTGTCGCTGACCATTGCGTGACACAGCATCTCATAATTATGAGAGTGAAACATAAATTCATTTGAACATCCACCGTTTTGAAAGACTTTCGTAACAAGAAAAATGAGTGCCATTTTAAAGTTGGGGCTGTATAGTAACTTTTCAATCCTACCATTGTGAA
This sequence comes from Porites rus, assembly GCA_964035705.1. NCBI lineage: Eukaryota > Metazoa > Cnidaria > Anthozoa > Scleractinia > Poritidae > Porites > Porites rus. The sequence continues at coordinate 10,309,443 of OZ037998.1, forward strand.
TAAAAATAAGCAAGTTAGCCATTCTAAGCAGGAAAGGATTAGCGTTATTTTCACGCACATCTCCCCCAATCCTTCTGCTCCCCAAATATAGTGTGACAGTATAACGTGACTAATCTGACCTAACCGGCAATTCCAAAAATTATTGTTGTTCTACGGGTCATAAAACGCTGTTAACAAGCACTACATTTCTCAATTCCGGTTATTAAAACTAACAAAGCAAATTAAATTTAAGTTTTGTTTTTGTCTGACATTGCGTTTAAATCCTTTCTAACTGTCCTAGTGAATATATATATAATATTTTTTTGACGTGGTGATCTACAATAAGCACATTTCCCGGGACATTCGTTTCCTGTAAGGAATGTCGACTTTGCACGACTCTCCCTCTACCCAAAACCAAGATTGTTTAAGAAGACGCTACTAACGCCCCTCCCGCTGGGGGCAAAGAAGTGTGCTCCGCCAAGTCAAAAGATGCAATATTTCAAAAGAGTTCTATTTGTCATAATTAATTTTCTATTTGCTACAATTATACATATAAGACTTAATTTGAAATAAGCAGAGAAAGCTATTCCACTTGTTTTCTACATATGAGGTTCAGCTTACCTTTTAAGTCATGGAATGGCAAAGGAGAGAATATTCTTGTTCGGCCTGGTAACGGAAGAACTAGGATTCCTTGAATGTATTTTGAAATGCTTTACATTACAAATATTTATAGATATTTACAAATCCCGCAGGTCTTCCCCCGGGGATCTTGCTACAAAAGTGCAAAAGCAATCCAATCTCCCCATCCCGGACTTAAAATTATCGAACTAAGTTGACAAATCCCGCGTCATGCCCGCGTATGTCCCCCGGATAACCCCCCCCCCCCCCCGTATGGTGGCTGATAAGTGCATTATCATCATGACAACGAAAATTCCCGTTTGAGTACTCCCTTACATTTGCCTAATAGGTATTGATATGAAATAAGATCTAGAGTCAGGATTTAGAGAGCCGGACGGCACACCCCACTACGAATTCCCAGGAATTGCCCCCGGATTGCTCAGTTAATAATTGATAGCGTTCATTTTCTGAACTAAAAATCCCGGTGGGTACTTCTTCACATAGATTGCAGAGGTCAAGGCTCGAGGGGTACTCTACAAATGTCTATACGGGGAGGCTCCGCCCCGAGGTCCAACCCCTTGCCCTTTTATATACCATTTTTTTACGAAAAAAGGTACCCCTTTCGTAAACCTTCTATTGACAAATGTTACCCCTTTCACATACCTAGTTTAGAACTTTGCATCCCTTTTAACTGCTGTAAATGCACCGTCTTTTAAATAGGAATCAATCACAAAAGTAAAACGTTTTCTCGACTTTTTAAAGCCATAAAAATCATCTGTTAGCCCTTCTGGGCCCTTTCACAGACCCAAATAACAGATGTCCCTACCCTTTTATATACTTCAAATAGTGAAATCCCTACCCTTTCAAATACCTGAAGCCTGAAAAAGGTACCCCTTTTGGGCGGGGCCTCCCCCTATAGGCCATCATAGGGAGTACCTCCCCCCCGGAGGTCAAGGCCTTACTCAATATGATCTCAGTAACTGCCTTCATCAGTGATATTATTCACCTTCGCAGTTCGGAATGCATTGCTATTTCATTTAGCCTAAAAAATACCACAGCATCTTGTATATTTTAAACAGTAATTATATTTGGCTAAAACCTTAACACTGAAGTAACTGACAGGTGAAACACTGACTACCCTCAAGTATCAAGTATTCTGAAATGTCATGCGTCTCTTCGTCCCACTCAAGCTGATCAAGCCACTCAAGTCATCAAGCTTTCATAAAAACCTCCGCTCAACTTGATTGAGAGGCGAGTTATAATTCCCAAGCCACTTAAGGCATGACTATATAATTAAATATGCATATTTTGACAAAAATCTATTTAAAATGGTTTGCTTCCATCAATGACCCTGAAAACTGAACTACAAATGTAGCTCAATTGCCTTAGCAATAGGAGACATTTTAGAAGCTCAAATTTTCGTTACGTGACTGATAATTGAAAATCAACGGTCAAAATATTTACTCTAAAATGGGGAAAGGATAATGAAAGAGCAACAGGTTCTTTCAGGTACATTTCAGAGGCTATTAAAAAGGTTCAGAAGAATTCGCCTTGCATGTGTGTTAACCTTATATAGAAATTGTCAACTAAAGGGAAAGGGTCACGTGACCTATTTATTAATTAAATAGATGATAGGATAAATAACATTTCCAATCATGCAAGGTGGATTTACGATTTACAATGTTTATGCAACATTTTGGTAGTGAAAATTTCTGAGATTTAAGTTTGCAACCATTCGCCTTTTAGGAAAACGTTTTTTGTGACGTCATTGACGAGGCAATGTCACGTGTTTTTTGAGACCACGTTTCACGTGATTTTTTTTTTATTTTGAGCCACATTTGTAATTCACTTTTGATGGAAGCAAACCGTTCTAAATAGCATTTAAAAAAATATGCATATTTAATTAGGAAGCCATGCCTTGAGTGGCCTGATGAGTATAACCCGCATATTCAAGAATTCACACGTGATGGGAAGTCTTAATGATATAATGAGCGCACGTGATCAGGCGACGGAACTTGAAGGTTTCTCGTGCAACAAGACACTTCTAGGAAATCCTTTAGTGAACCCCATTCTAAAGCCATCGACTGCCATCAAAGTAAATCGGACTTGAAGCTGGATTGGATATGGATGACAAGGAACCCTGCCAGACCACATTCTGTAAAGCACTTCCCTTGAGTGGAGAAGGAATTGTATCAGCTAACCTTCAGAGGAGCACTCCTTTTGCCATTCGCATTAGACCAGCGCCATGCGGGGATGACAACGAAACAAGTGATGCAGAAAAAGATCGACTTGGGTACGTGGAGGTAGAAATTAATCGTAAAACAGCAGTGTTCAAATATCGGATGCCTGGTGCCGGCCAGATTGAGAAAGGAACTGAAACTTCCATAACTGGGAAAAATGGAGGTCTAGGGATCGATAAAAGGGTATCCTATTGGTTCAGCTTCAATAGAAATGACAGGATCCTTAAGTACGGGAAGGGCTATTTCATGGAAGAGACCACGCTATTGATGCAAAAGTTCCCATTTCCAAAAAGTGAGCGCGACATTGACCCATGGAAGTTCATCTTTCGTCCAGATGAGAGCAAAGAGATTGTCATCAAAGATGTGGATTGCATCAAAGAGCTGGTGGTTCTCGAAAGTGCAAGGCTAAGGGAGAGGCTAATGACTTCATCACCGCTTGGCGTAAACGAAACAGTCACTGCCAACTTGTGGAACTCCATTTCCAGTGCATCAGAGCTGGCAGCAAGAGTGGATGTGGAGAAGAAAGTGTCGTTCTTCCCTCATCCCTTGACCTACAATTGGTCCCCGTTCGTGCTTGATAGTTCCAAGGCGACTCTTCCGGAACTGGCAAATAATCGCTTCGTACTGTCGGCCAGCCTTCCAGAGACCTGCCAAGAACTGTACGCGAATGTTGCCCCTCCAGACGTGGCTTTGGACTGGCCAAACAGCATCCCTAGACTGTCGGACGCCATCAACTACAGCATCAGCACAGAAGGCAAGATTCTTAACGAAAAACTGAAAGAAAAGGGGAAAGATCACGGAATGTCATACCTGAGAGTCACTTTAGGACCCAATCGTGGCTCATCGCCCGGCGTACCGTACGTGTTGGAGATTTGGCCTGCGAATTCTGAAAGCCCCATCCACAATCATGGCAATGCGTATGCCGTGATCAAGGTTCTACACGGGGCAATAAAAGTCACCATCTACAACAAGACGTGGAATTCCGAAGATAAACAACAAGAGCTGACAAGTTTCACAGCAAAGCAGGGAGATGTAACATGGATCTCTCCAAACTGGTTCCAAACACACAAGCTGACAAATGAGTCCAGCAATATGTATTGTGCCACCATACAATGCTATAAGTATGGCTGTGAAGAGGAGCTCATGTGGCCATACTTTGATTATCTGGATGGAAAGACAGTGAAGGAGTTCCTACCCGATAGCGATTTTGATTACACGAAACTGCGAGAAGACTTACTGGAGGAATATCGCAGAGATCACGGTGTTGGTGAAGGCCAAAATCTGAACAAACTGAACTAGTTTTCGTTACTGGTACACTTTATGAGGCGAATTCAAAAGTTGCGTTATAAGCCCGGCTTTTCAACAATCAATTTAATTCTAGTTTATTCTGCAACAAGGTGTTTATCTTTAGGTCTTAGAAACGTGTTTAGGTCATTTGGGTGAGTGTCACAGTATCTTATCAGAGACTGTTCAGCTATGTGCTATGACACAGATTCGTTTGGAAGACTCCATTCGTGTTTATTATGTGCAGTTCCTCGTATTATTTTCTTGGGACTATGAGACAGCTCTTGTTTGAAAGAGAACTACGGCTACAATTATAGAAAATCATAAGCCATTATGGCTCTTGAGAAAATGAGCGAATTTTAAACTGAGTAACTTCGCTCGAAATTCGGGCCTTCCTCTGAATTTTTTTAAAACTTTTTTCTATTGTAGGATTATAAATTTATGAATAAATGGCAAAAATACACCCGTCTTTGGTTGAACGGCTGTACACGATATAGACATACCGTAAATTTCCGCGTATACCGGCCCTACATTTATAAGCCCCTCCCCTAGTTATAGACCCATCTACCCGTAAAAAATAACCGCCCTCTAACTTGCATTGAAATGAGTTCGATTTTTTACGACCTTTTGAACGTTAGTGGGAATCTTGTCTTATATCGCATTGCGATGGATAAAAAACAGAAATATCCGAAATTTTGGCCAAAAAATAAACTGTATATTATTATTTTCGCCAAAATGTTTATGCATTTCAGGGAGTTAACATCGCAAAAATGACAAGTCATGCATGGTTTCAACACCTTGTGCATTGCCAAGGGTCTTAATCGCAAAATGGAAATTAAAATAGCGTGACATTCTAAAAAAAACAGGAAGTTGATGACGTTAAGGGACTTTTCCCCAGGAAATGAGCCATCAAATCGCTATTGTTATAAGGATATGACAGGAGTCTCTGTCTATGAAATTGAATTATTATACTCTATAATTTAGTTCAGGGAACCTTTAACCCATTTGCCCCTGGGCATTTTGCCGAGAAACAGGTTTTGAAGCTGACGCCAAACTATTTAATTTCTTACCTCGAAATTACCGGCTCCCGATCACTGAATGGGGGGAAGGTTGGTGGACCCTAACCCTATTTAAGGACTAAGAAAGCGAAAACTGATACCCTTTTTAAGGGCGAAAGCCGAAAAATGACACCCTATTCAAGGAAAAAACAAAATTATTAATAGCATGAAAAGGAAAACTTTATGTCTTCTCTGTAACACTAGATGTATATCATCAAGCATAAAATACTAGAATAAGCCTAGTTTTTAAAAAAATGTTCGTTTAGGCGTGCGTTTTCACACTCCAGTATTAGATACTACAATTAAGCTACCCTATCTAAGGACCACACCAGGGACACAGAAACAAAAGGGTCAAACAAGATACCCTATTTAAGGACCGAGAACCTCAAAAACCATACCCTATTCCGCGGCACGTACCTATATAGCCCATATGTGGGAGTACCCCCCCGGGCTCCCGATCCACTAGATATGTATCCATGCGCGCCGGCGGCTGATTACTGCCTGCCTTGTAATATTTTCCTTGGCAATTTTCCCCGATTTTCAGTACATAAATCTTTAAAAACAAAAGCAAACAGCCAATGAGCGAGGACACCAGTTTCCCTTGTTTATATTTTACAAAAAGCGAAGGCAAACAACCATTTTGTTACCTTTTTAATAATGCCTACAAAAATTCCTTGACCAGCGATGCGATATTTTCCGTCTAGTACTTCACAGTTGGCGATTGAGGTTTCTTTCGCAGTGAGCCTCCGCTTGCGTACCCCGTTCAGAGAAGTCATTCCCGGTTAAACTTTCAAACGAAACCAGTTTTAAGATGGACAGTATTTTGATTTGCACTCGTTTGTTGGTAAATCAAAAGGCACCTTGTTAGCGGTCAACAACTTGCAGAGGGATTCAACTCCGCGATAAACTCACATTAGTTCCGTAAATAAAGCAAATCCTGAGAAGATATGAACAACCATATGAATTTTCTGAATTTCCATAGCACATATTAAGGTATATTTTCCTACCATAAGACCATAAAACAATGAAAAAGACAGCAAAATCGACCCTTCCCTCCGCCGACAACGGATCATTCACGGAAACAACCACGCGAGGAATAAGCGCTTTCGCCAAGCTTTCGCCCTGCTTTCAACTTCCGGCGTTTTCAACAGCCAATCAGATCTTGTGGCATTGTTCTAACAGCCAATCAGCGTTACGGCGAAAATCTGGCCGTAACGAGCACTTAACGAGCACAAACGCGAGAGAGTTTACTGCCTTACCCAGACGTCTCTCTCTCTCTCTCGATGAAAATGTGCACGCAAAGGAAGGCGGGAAGGAGGTCCTTTGCGGTCATCACCAGTCACTCCCGTTTAGCGCTCGCGTCTACGATGAGAAAAACGAAGCGCCTGAGGAGGAGGCTGGGCCAAATATGAGAACCGCTGAAATTGGGCCTGATCTCAGGTTATAGCCTGAGCATCAGGCCTTCCTAAGGGGCTAGGGGAGAGGAGATTTTAGATGGGGGAGGGGGAGAAGAGAAAGGAAGGCGTTTCTCTCCTTCAGCCCTCTCCCTTTTTCGCTTCTATCTTTCCCCTTTTTCCCCAGAAACGCCTGATACTCAGGCTATTTACACGGTCAGGGTCGCCGTACTATCACAGCGCCGTACTGTACTGTATACCCCCTACGTGGTAGACTGCGTACCAAGCGCAGGAAGGGGAGGGGGAAGGGGGGTTTTGAGCGCGAAAGAAAGGGAATGGAGCGCTTGCAGCACGCCCATAGTTTTTTCCAAAGCCCGTTGTTTTTCGAAAATAAAAATTAAAGCAGGAATAAAATTGAACAAAGACGTATTAATTTCTCTGTGATTGATGATGTTGTTACTTTAATCTTTAAGGGTTTTGAAAGGGGCATCTACTCATCCTTTCTTAAACATTCAAGCAACTCTGATTACGTACTGATATCATCCCTAAAAGTGCCAAGACGATGCCTCTTACAGGTATCAAAAACCAAGCTATAATGAGAAAACTGTGATTGAAAACCATCCTTAGGTCTCCAGAGTGCATAAGCAGAGCAGAGATAAATTGTTGGTCATACCTAAGATTGCGTTACATTTGATTACCAAACACAGGTTGCCAAATTGACAACTTTTGTTTTTATATTGGTTTTCTATTAAGTAATGATCCGGGTATTAAGGTGGATAGCAATTTCTTTTGTTATGCGGCAACGGTGCTTTCCCCACATAGGCATGTTCTCATTTTTACACAGAGAATGCATAAACCTACATGAAGGCCGTTTACGCAATAAAATGCATTTCACTCCACTTTGAAAGGGTGTTTTTTTGTGTTAAAAGATTTTGACCATCACAAGAGTTGAAAACAATAGCCAAGAAAAGTTTACAATTTTACATGTTCCCCACATAGGATTTCTTTGTTACTCAAACTGAGACCAGATTTTGTTATATGGAAGATGGTTGGAAAGAAAGGATGAATATATGTACTGATTTATGAAGTTTTGTTAACTTTGGCTGTTTAAGCCAATCAGAAGTAAGTACAGACAATGGAAAAGTTAGTACCTTTTTTGCATTCCAACATGTTCGTTGCCGTTGTTGCTATCGTTCTCATCTGGACCGTTTCTTATATTTTTCCAATTGCCACGGCAACTGAAAAGGTATCGGCTTGCAATGCTGTTACCCATGATTGTCTTTTTCAATGTCATAGTGAAAAAATAGCTGAGGTCCTCATCATGATGACACTTTTCAATTCAGGGTGCCTATTCCAGAATAGGAATAGAAGGCATAATCTCTAGAATTCATTAAATGAATATTTTGTTTTTGCATTCTGTGCAAAGTAGTTTATCGAAATCTTCTCGAGGTAAGATATTATGATACTATCAGCATTCCAGCGTTCCAAAAATCCTAGAAGATGAGAGTTGCAAGAACTTTGGGGTATTCTTATTCCATTCGATGAGACAAACGCACCCTCGATTAACAGGAACAATTCGAGAAAAAAAAAATCAAATTTGGTCAACAACTTAATGAAGTGTCATGAGAAAAAGAAAAAAAGGCTGGTGAAAAAGTCCTAAATGAAATAGATCTCCCAACAGGCCTTAGACCCAATGCAATAATGGCGACCAATTTAAATATTCTTTGTTTACATTGTAAAAACAGCCTGGCTAAACATGTTCTCAAGATGAATAATATTCTTCAATTTAATCAACAGGAACAATTCGACGTATTAACCATTCACAAATAAAAAAATTGGTCAACAACTTTAGCAAAAATTATTTACAGGTACCTTGATATCTGTCAATAAAAAAATATTTCTTGTAATGAATGGTTTTACAGTAGTGATGCCATATTTTCTTGAAGTAGAAGTACATTCTATAATTCATTCTGTGCAAAATATTTTAAAAAAAAACAGTAATATTAACTTAACCAGGAGATGTACTTTTTTGTTTCAAGATCTAGTTTTGATATTTAGCAATTACTAGTAGTTAACGAAAAATGGATAACTGTGACATAAACATAGAGAAGTCTAGCAGTTAACGAAAAAAGAATAACTGCAAGATTGGTGTTCCTTCACATAAACAGAGAGACATTTCGCAGTTAACGAAAATGCTTAATTGCGAGTTTTCTGTTCCCTCATATAAACAGAGAAATTTCGCAGTTCACGAAAAATGGTTAAGTGCGAGATTTGTGTTTTTACTATAAACAGACAGAAATTTCGCAGTTAACGAAAAACATAGTTAAGTGCGAGATTTCAGTTTTTTTAGTATAAACAGACAGAAATTTCGCAGTAAACGAAAAATTGTTAAAGTGTGAGAATTTTGTTTTTTACTATAAACAGAGAGGAATTTCGCAGTTAAGGAAAAAGTGCGAAATTTGTCTGTCATTCCTAAACAATAGGTAAAACAATGTAACTTCTATGCCGACCAACATTGAATAATGTACATTTCATGTGATAAGGTAAGCTTTGGGAAAATTTTTTTTACTGACGTGTAAAAGTGACCATTCTGATTATGTTGACTTCAGAAATGTAAGCAAGAGCTCCCTCTCTCCATTAATACCCCACTCCTCTCCTACAAGATGCAGGATACTAGCATGCAAATACAGCCCCTTCAGAAACTCCATACTGATGACGTAATATCTGTACGGAATCTGGTCAGAAAATCTGATTTGGTTGACATAGTACCGTAGTTACATTGTTTTACCTATTGTTTAGGAATGAGAGAGAAGACAAAAGGCGACAAAGGTCGAATGTAAACCGGGTTGTAAACATGATGAATCTACCACAAAACAGTCAATAGTTCTGGGCTGAGTTGCTCAAAGCATGTTTAGCTTTAACCATTGGTTAAGCAGTATCAAAACCAATACGTTGTCAAGGTATTAAACGCTGGTTAACGCTAACCATGCTTCGAACAACTGGGCCCTGGAATATAACCTTCTTTAGACAAAGCAACTGAGTTTTGCTGGAGCTCGTTCGCAGTAGAACACACAACTTCACCATGACCGACCAAGAAAAACATAAAATAAAACAAATTTACAATAACCCCATGACTACTGGATTTATTATGTAAACATTGATTTACGTCATTAGTATGTAATTTCTGTCACTGAGGAGCAGACGTTTCTCCTGGCGAAATATCCCTTGCGGCGAAGAGCAAGAAGAAACGGCTGTGTTCACAGGCTACTCAAAAACCAGCATTTCCAAATTCCAATTCGACCAAAAATTGGGTAGACTAAGAACCACCAACTGGATGTGCTACCCCTATATCTTTATTTTACTTATTTACCCTTCTTCATGGGAACACAAAGTAAAAAAAGCACAGTAGATGAAGTAAAGAAGAAATTGGCAAACAAATCTCGCATATTTTATTCACATGTGCTGATGAATACAAGTGGTAAGGTTGTGATGGCAGCAATTAATACGGTTTCGAATAAGCAGAAATTAGCACTAAGTAAAATTGAGTTATGGAGAAAAGATTAAATGGAAAAAAAAAACTAAAATTACTAACAAATCCTAAAACAGTATCTGGTATTACTCAGGTTCTCAACAGGCTAGGGGTAGATTGATCATTGGCTAATAAATGCAGCTGTTTTTTTATTGGTTCTGGCTGGACAAGTAGCAGCTATGATGCCACAACACTCTCAGAATGATTTAATGGATTTCCGACAAGGCCCTTAACAACAGGGTTGTTGACATAAAGGCCCTAACAACAATAACAGGTGTTTTTACAAGGACCATCTAGAATAGAAGTCTTTGAGAGCTTAATGACTCTAACAGCAGCTGGGAAAATAGGAAGCTATGATTATGTTCTGCTAAGGTTGTGTTTACATTGTACTCTGATACAGTGAGATACTTGATAGAGATTCACCAGTATGATATGGTGGGTATGTGAATTTGTAAGGTTGCAACATAAATTTACACTGAAATCAGGTTACACTGTACTGAAATAGCCTACCAGCAAGCTCCCCATCTCACATGCCGCTCACACGAGACGTCTCTCGTGATATCCCCTAAATGGAGCAACTGCTTGCATGCTACATACTGATGCAAAGTTACAACCTTGTCTTTTTTTTTCCATGAAATAAAAAAAAAAACATTTGTCACTCATATTTCCTTCAAAAATCACTTCACTCCATGTTCTTGTAGACCAAAAGTATAAAAAGACAATTTCAACATATCTTAAAAGCCAAAAACAAAACATCTCTATTACAGTGTCCCAGATATAGATGGTACAGAGTAGAATGTTCCCACAATGCATTGCAAACACAGAGCCTCAGAAATCTTGCTTCCCACCTTCTACCCAACCAATCCTAGCCGAGATCCTGATAGCATCAGCTTCGACTATTTCAGCAGTTACTTATGTTGTGGTTCTACTTTATCTTTGAATGAAATGTTATTTTTCTTTTTTTCATGCTCACCATAAAACATTACTATTCCCACCAACCCTTAAAAAACCCCTAAACCACAGACAAAATTGAACCACAACACTTACATTAGTTTATTCTCTACACATAGGGTAAGGCTTGTCTGTCACATACCGAGTAATACAGAGCTTTAGATTTGATGAGGAGGGAGAATACGACGACAACATTTAACTAATCATTCAATAGACACCCCTGAAAGTTTCATTGTACTTTTTTTTCACCACAAAGCTTATCGAGGAGATCAAACCCAAAATTCTTAACATTTGATAACTTGTTTTTGCCGCGACGACATTCTCGCTAAAACTTGTGGTAATAGAGACGATGGCTATCACATTTTATTGCCAAAATGGTTGGTTGACACACACGATCTACTTATTATAGGGAAAATCTTGTTCTCGTAGTCATCCTCATCTTAGAATCTAAAGCTCTCTACTCACTAATTTATGACAATTTATTTTGGTCAATACTGTAGCCTGCTGCTTATAAGCCCTAGATTGACACATCTTTGTAAGGTTTTTCAGGAGAATATAAATGGAGGGGTGTATATCAGAGGAGGCTTAACCCTTTAAAAGTCCCAATAGTGACCAACATCAATTTTCTCCTAATGATATCTGTACATTGTCCAGAGACTAGGTTATGAGAATTAATAAAATGATCAGCTAAGAGAAAATGCTTTGATCTTTTGTCAAATTCTCTCAAATCATTCTTTAAGGAAATATATAGAGATCAGTTTGGAGAATTTGTATGTGGATATTGGGGCTTAAAGGGTTAAAACCAGAATAGGAAAAGCGCTTCAAAAACAAGCTATAGCAGCTAATCAAAATCTGTTTTACATTTATAATCAGATGCATTTTTTTTGTTTACAGGTAGACAGGCCTATAACTAAGAAGGGGGGAAGGGGAGGGCTTATAAGCCGGAGTTTACAGTACCTGTACTAGTTACTTGGCTGTACCAGCAGGGGTTATTCATTCTAGAACCTAAGGATTTAGAACTGAAGACAGGTTAAGAGCTAATTGCCACCTCACAAAGTGGAAAAAAACAACTTTGTAATAGTTGTTATTCTCCATGGGAAATTGACATTTCCACAAATAAAAAATTAAGGTTAAAACATGAAAAAAAAAATCACCTATGTTACATAATCGGTTTCAGGAACCCCACAACAGATGACATTTTACCACTCAAAAACCAACACATAAGTGGAGTGTAAGAGCAACAATATTTGCATTTTGGACAAGCTGGCAAAAAAAAAAAAAAGATGCAAAGGCATTGAAAGATTCACAGTTACACTAGGGTCACTTTAATAAAACCTTTACAAAAGCAATTTACAAATGTAGCCATTGTTTTAAAGTCTAAAAACAACAGCCACATTAGTAAATCGCACTCATAAAAGTTTCTTTAGAATAGCCAAAAAGGGGTCAATTCACAACTTCATTAATAATTTTGCACTACCTGTCCAAAGACAAACTTCCAGTGTTAAGCAGGGTGTTTGCTTAAATATTAAGAAAATGGAGAAGCAGACAAACAAAACAAAACAGAGGTTTTCCAAGACACTCGCTAGTAAAATACCCAGTACATGTATAGACAGTAAAAAAAATTTTCTCAAAAACAGCACATTGTGAAATATGCTTTGTTAGCACATAATATAACAAAAGAGATTACCTATAAATTGTCACACAGCCACTAAAAAGCAAAATGAACAATTTTCTACCCAGTTAAAGTTTTTCAAGGTGAAAGATCACCATTTTGCTGCACATATGACAAGATTATGTGTTCATAAAAGTAAAACTAACTAATCAGGACAAAAGATTTGTTGACAACCTAGGACTGAATCTAAACTGGTCAACTCTCTCTTGGAGCAAGTTCATGCTTGTGGATCAAAAACTTGTATCTCATGCCAGCTCAAAGCTTGTGAACCAATTTATCATACTTGGTGGAAAACTTTCAGCTGTCACAGCTGAATACAGCAAAGTAGTGGTATTTTATAATCATTTTATTGAGAACTTTGAAACCAGTCACTCAATGTCACTGTATATGAGTGGGTTCAAAGTTTGAAAAAAATTATGCAGACTCACAATAAAAATACTGCGACTTTGACTAAAACAGGTGGCAAGTTTTTAAGACTGGGTCTTAAATGTTATGCAAAATACTAAACAAATTTTCTTGTTTTGACACATGCAAATGTGGCTTATAAAATAATTTTTGCACCTTCACTCAGAGACCCAGTCAATTTTAGACTAAAATGAGAGTCAAGACCAGAATATAGGGACAAAATAAATTTGATTATGGGTTACAAAAAGTTAGGCAATGAGTTAGTACTTTCAAGCTTCAAGTATATTAATCCAGACATGCATACTGCAAAGAGAATCGTAACTATGAAAAGGACATCATTATAATGAACATTACAGAAAAATGAAAAATGGCTAATTTTGAGAACCTCTTAAAACGATCACTCCTTATGGAAAAAGGAAACAAACAGGAGACACAAGTCTAACAAATTACAGTATACTCAAAAAATAAAGCAAACTTTGTTCACAATGACCAGGCTTATGAATTTGACGACACACTACTGTACATATCCAGAAAAAAAATAAAGTAATGCTCACTGATCTTGCCGAAGAAAAAATAACAATATATTATATTCATTTGTATGTACGTATTGGCGCCATGTGTTAGTGAGAAGAAATAAAATAGTACAAAATATGGTGAATCATAAATTATTGATTACCCTTTAAATCCACCTAAAAACCTTTATGCACAAATAAAAGAGTAATCACTAAATGTAAATATATCCTACAATAAGAATGAATTTGTGACTGGGTATTGTAAAGGAATTTAACGTACGTGAGGAAAAAACGCTAAAATTTTCATGATGATAGATTTAATACAGTCTAATATAATCAACTGTGAAGCCTACAGCAATTTTATCATCAAGCATGTGGAGCAGTACATGTACCAAACAAATGGGCTGTTACAACATTCATATTATCAGCTGATAACACAGCGTTCTAGAAATATTATATTTAGTAATAGCATTCCTCATCTAATTTTAGTCATTAATATTGCTCTATATGTGTATGGACATAATCATGCAAGGTCAGCTTCACTAATGCAGAATCAAATGAACTCATTATTGTTAGTAAATAGTCATTTGTATTATCATTTTCTTCCCGGTATAACAAAATTACTCTTCTATGTTGCATTTGTCATTTTGTTTCCTGAGTTGAATTCTTAAGGACTTTATACAGGTTTTAAAAGAGAAAGGAAAATTTGTTGTCATATGTTCTACTCCTCCAGAAAATGCCACAATATGAGGTTTTACCTCATTTTGTAGTGAATGCCAAAGAAATGTATTAAAAAGTGTGATGTTTGTGTAAAGCTGCTGTTTTTCTCATAAAGCCAATTATTTTTGTGACGTCATTGCTGTTGTTGTCGTGGTTGCTCAACCCTTTAAGTCCCAAGAGTGACCAAAATAAAATTTTTTCATAACATCAATACAAAGTAAAAAAAAATGGTTATGGAAACTAATAAGATGCAAGAAATGTACATATAGTAGTTGATTTTTTATCTCAGGTAATTTGTATTTTTCCTTTGTTTCAACTTCACTGGCATATATTACCATAATCAAAAACAAAAGGAAAACAAAAATTACCAAAGGTAAAAAATTAACTGCAACATCCACACCAGTCTGGAGAATTTGAGTGTGGATATTGGGAATTATAAGGGTAAAGCTCCCCAGTGACAATGATGTGTTGTAATTCATGGGAAGAAACTAGAAGAGAGTAATTTTGCATACAGGGAATGGCATTGATTACGTAAATAGGGTGATTATTTACATATACACAACTTTTGTATTGTTACATTAACACTCTCAATCAAGATGATTAAATACCCGGTACTCTTTCATTCCTGTACAACAAAAGGTCCCCTTTGATTATTTTACCTCACAGACACTTGGCTGATGTTTACACTGTCCAAGCACTCGCCGTTCTGTCCAAATGCTGTGACAAGGACATCAGAAAAGCACTTTGGACTGTCAAAAGTTGGTGTGGGATCCACTCCGATGATAAGCGGTTCCAAATTGTCTTTTATGAGAACATCAACACCATACACGGCACAAAGATCTCTTGCCGTGTGGCTGCCATCTTGTAAAGAGCACAGACTTGGTGCCACAGCATAAAACAACTTACCAATGCTCTTGTAAATCTTTGCCTGAACATCGTCCCATGACATTTCCCCCTTGACCAAGTAATTTGCACTGAAGTCTGCTAAAAATTCACTGTGTGTCATCTTGTGGTTGACCACCCCATTATGCTTTACATCTGACGTGGATGAAAGAAGAGCTAAAGAATCATATTCATCTAAGAATTGATTCTGGTTTATCTCCCTCTCTGCCAGCTTGACGTGTGGAGTATTTTGCACAAGGACCTCTAATGGCACCAGCGATTTCACTGTTACTGCATACTGTAGACAGAATCGTCTCTTCTTGCTGATTGCTGTTCGAGCACAATCTAAAATATAGTTGAACATACAATGTTAGCCAAACTTTTGCTTCCAACGGCAACATTTTACACTGATTATGGTGGCAGAACTCCTAGATCAAAAATAATAGAAAAATGTTGTCCTTTTTCCTTAAAATGTTTTACTAAATCTACATGCATGTTCAAGACTAAAGGGTAAATGGCTAAATGTAATTAAGGGGAAGTTAACAATGAAACAATGCTGGCCAGCAGTGTCTTTCACTATAAATCATATGCACTGTATGTAAGTAGGGGGATAAACTAAAGACCTTGTTCACACCCAACAGTGTTATCCTAGCATTGTTCTACTTACAGTAGGAAGCCACCAAATGGCCCATCTCTGTGCACCTCAAAACCCTGCGCAGATCACTGGTGACAATTGGTCGTAAACTGAAGGAACTTGGATCTGCTGCTCGTAAAATCCAGTAGCTGGAGATTGCTCTGCTGTAATGGTCAGCACACAAAGCTGATAAATGGATAGACATGTCATATGACATGGGGAACCAGGGTACATTTCCCCAAGTCTCCTGCACATGAGCAGCTAACAGATGGCGATGCAAAAGGTTTTCCTCCCCTCCAAGTCGGTTGATTCTTGCATTATGTTGGATTCTTTGCCCCAAAACATTCCATTTTTCTAACCACAGAGCTTCAGCTTCTGTTAAAGACTCTACAAGAGTACAACCCAAATCTCTCAAAACTGGCTTCTTCTCCCGGCCATTCTTTTCCAAAAAGAACTTTAAGTTTAATTTTTTAGCTTTCAAAAGGGAACAGTTGACACTTTCAGGCTGTGTTGATAACGACTTGACATCTACCACCATATTGTTCTCTCTTGGTAACGAGGGAAATTTTGCCAGATCAACCACAAAATGACTGGGACTAACATCAGGTAACGATGAACTAAAAGCTAGGAGACGGGCATCTCTTTGTAATTGTGGTTCTGCCATACTCAAATGAGGACAAAAATTTCTAGTGCAAACATCGCCAACATTTATGTCTTCTAGAGGCCAAAGAAGAGAATAGAACACCCCAGTCACAGCAAAAGCAAATGGTGAGCACTTGACATTAGGATGAGTGGAGTGAACAATAGCTGATCCGCATTCATCCATTACATACCAAACAGGTGTTTGCTTGATTCCATCTGGACCGACTGCTGAATAGGTCTGGTTGTAGTACCACATATTCTCCAACACATCATACCTATCACAGTCTGCTTTCTGCCCCTCGTCTCTAGCCTGATCTGAAATTTCCTTTTCTGTCAGGTGTTTCTCGCCTTTAATTAAAACCTGATAAGCAAGAAGAACAATTATTACATAATAAAAAAAATTATCATTTTTTATTGACACTTTGCAAGTAAACAATAATATTAGTCAGTACAAAAACAAATTCACTGAAGTCTGTACCATTTTGTTTCATCCACTATCACAGTGACTTCCCTTCTTTTTTTTCTTTGGTTTTTTAGTTGCCATGCATTCTCACTAATAAGGCTGCAATGTCTCCCTCCATGAGCAATGAAGTTTGTTTTTCTTTTGGCAAACACAAACTGTGCCAAAATTAGGTGCCATTTATTCATAGAGTACAATTTGCAGTCACAACAGATTTGAAATATCTAGCTAGTCTTAAATCAGTAAAAATATTTTCCTGTCTTTAAGCACCTAAAAAACCAATGACATATCAGAGTCTTGACCCAAGGTCACCTTTTGGAATTCAGCAAAAATGAATCCCTTACAAAAATGCTTTTAATGAAACAGAGAATATTATTTTACCAGCATCTAATCAATGTTGTACATGTACACATTTAAGAAATAAGAATAACAATAATATTATCAATGCTCTCTTTAAAAAATTTTTTTGGGGGATATATATCAGAATCCATTCAACATCATCATTTTCAACCATCATTAATACAAGAAAACATGGCTTTGGAGGTACATGTATATGCTGAATATAAAAAGCCAAGCTATATCTCTCTCAAAAGATAAAAATCTACAGTTTCTTCCTGAGGTCAATTTTAAAAGCACATGAGCAATAAAGTACAGCTAAGCAGCTTTGACTTAAGTGGTTGCTCTTACGGATTTAACATTAATGCAAGACCCTTTTGACAAAGACAACAGGAGTGCAAAGCGTGTTATAAAAATCTAATTTGTCAGCTTTTTGTGAAACTCTGCTGCTACCTATCAATAAAATGACTTACAACAATGCAAAAAACCTGTTCATTTTACCCTGAATGCGAAAAATGCAAGCTGATGATTGTCATCCATATGTCATTTCAACACACGGATTGTCTCCAGGCAATTCACGCATTCCAGCTTTTGTTACAAAGAAAATTTATTCATTTGCCATTGAGGCTTTCAACTGAGACCTAAACATGAGGAGATACTGTAAGACAACATGTCGAGATGAATCCTTCAGCGTGATTCATCAGTCACCATGGGAAGTTAAATATGTGATTTATTTCCCCATAACGTTTTTTACGGATATTTTCAGAAGGGTGTTACTGTGTGTTATCAAAAGCTATTATACCCCTATAT
Organism: Porites rus; assembly: GCA_964035705.1. Classification (NCBI taxonomy): domain Eukaryota; kingdom Metazoa; phylum Cnidaria; class Anthozoa; order Scleractinia; family Poritidae; genus Porites; species Porites rus. The sequence goes on from OZ037998.1 coordinate 10,327,569, forward strand.
GCAACATTTATTTCTCACATAGCCATCAGGTGTGGTTTTGTAACACCAAGACCCACTCCCTTGAGAAGTGAATATTTATTAAGCTGTGTTTTAAAGTGTTTGTTTTGCGATCAAAGGAAAACGAAACGAAATACTAACTATGCAAGATGGCAAAAATTTCTTAGTGAGAAAAAATTCTCTGGTATTTCAAAATTCTTATCTGAGAAAACAAAATGAAGACAAGAGAACTGATTGCAGAAATACAAAACGACATCACGTATAGCAATATGCTTGAGGCCTGTAAATTTGTACACAATGTAACAAGATGGACATACGAATATCAGAAATGATTAAGGAATCAGTTTTTAACCACTTGAAAGTTGATGGCAAAGCCACTCAAGAAAAAACATCAAATTTTCTGTTTAGGATAATATTGGCTTCAATAACTAAAGTGAGCTTCATCAAACTTGTCGCTGTTCAGAAGTTAAATATAATTAGTTCATAAATACCTTGTAGCAAACTGTTGAGATCGCGATTTGACGCCGCGATAGAAAAATGCGAAAACTATGCACCTCTTGAAATGAATAAGCCGTGTCACGCTTTGCTTGGCACTTGGCGCTAAAAATTGTAAGATAAATTTAAAACTTACTGGCCATAACTCAGCTTCTTCATTCTCCGGTTTCTGCAAAGTCATAACCAACAAACCGGGAGAATCAAACGTCCAAAACGATTCATCGGGGCAAACATTTCCGTAAAACTCTCCATCAATAATAGGCGGAAAACCTTTCAAGCCCAAAGTCCATCGTTTCGTTGTCAATTTGTTTACAACATCTCGCTTTTTGGTCGTTACTGGAATCGAAACAAAAACAGCCATCGAGCCCTCGTCTTCTTCGAGCCAACTATACTGCGCAGTTGTTCCTTTTCCGAAGCACAAAGAGTCTGGGTATTGCTCCTTCTCTCGTTTGTACCTTAAGTACATTTTCTCCACGTATTCCTTAGAGAGAAGCTTTGCTTTTTCCATTCCAACCGAGTGAAGGAAGCCCGTCTTGAATTCCTCGAAGGCCATAATTTTTGACCTGTCTGATTTCGATGGCTTTTTACTTTCATAAGAATCGTCCGTGATTTGACACAAGGCCTCGATTAGATCACTGCCACTCGCTTGAAGAGCTTCTTCAGCTTTCTTCTTGTCTATTCCGGTAATTTGTGAAAGAACCAGGGAGCTGTCTAGCAGAGATTCGTCGCTCAAGGCAATTTCGCTGGCGCTGTTTTCAGGGCGTTGCATAATTTCCTTCATCCTCGCCAAAAGTTCTGGCGATTTTTCCAAATTCTTCTTTGCTGTCGAGCCTCCATCACTCGACCAGGCGTGCTCAATAAGAAACACGTCGCTGAATTTCTGCAAAGCTCGTTTAGCGTGAAGAGACCAACGACCCGGGGAACCAAATTGTCCTCCTTCGCGAACCTCAAAAACCTCTGCTGTGTCACAGCTTGCAATAGGAGTTAGCTTTTTGTAAAGCCTTTCCCATAATTGCTCGGGTAAGCCGATGGAAAGAAATTGAGGTCGATGTAAAGTAAAGAAATCTTCGCAGCTAATGCACGTGGTCTTCGCCGTACTATTAGACGCCATCTTCACTCCTCCCAACAATTGCTTTGCCTCTGCTCAAATTCACTGAACTGATCTATATCAAATTCTCAATACTTGATAAAAACTGCTTCTATTGAAGTATGTAAGGAGAAAAAATTTGTCGATCAACGAGTCACCCGTGCCAGTCTCCGCTGAGAAAATTCGTCACCAGACGAGACGAAACGGGGGAAGAAGGTATGAATATTCGAAAGAAATTATGATGGAGGTCGAAGACCCTTACAACATTGGAGGATTCAGCAGCTCAGACGATGACCAAAACGAGAGGTACTTCAGTTAATCACAGCTTTTGCGACTAATACGCGAAATTATATTACCGCCGCCCGGTTGAAAATTTGTTTGACACAAACACTTGAGTGATTTCTTGTTTCCTGAAATTTCACAGACGGCCATCTAACAACGTCGAAACACATATACCTGTGGATTTATCCATCATTTACGTTGGTTGGTCGCGTTCTGTGGCTTACTTATATGCCGGTTAACCTTTTATAAACCCATTTTATTGCGAAAGCATGCAGAAAGAATGTTCAATCTACGTTGTATTGACGTAAAATCAAAACCACGCGTACTGAGGCGTCAATTTCCAAGTCGAGTAGGGGGATAGGAATGATAAGGATGTTTATAACTTAGACAGCTGTTACTGACATCTCTTTTCTTTGGCCCACGGGTGGAAAATGCAGAGTTGACACATTTTGTGAGTGCTTTCTATTTGCCCAAAAGTGTCATGTGCGTACGGTGGTCACTTGTTATAGACCCCAATAATAATAATAATAGTAATGAAAAAATAAAAAAATAAAAAACTGATAAAAACTGATAAAAGACCCTGCACCTGTGCCATACATACAAATCTTACAAAATGTTTTAATTAATGTTTCATATTTCATGTTTTTTTTCCTCACACAGAGTGAACATTCCATTTATTGGAATGCCGTGGTTTATCTTGTCTTTCCTGTGAACACTCTCCCTTGCCCATACCTGAAGCATATAACGCCTGCTTCTGCCCATACTAATAACATTACTAATCATTAACATTATTATTTATTATTATTATTATTATTATTATTATTTTCATTATTATTATCATTATCATCATCAAAATGATCATTGTCATCATCAAGATGACCCTAAGTTGATTTAAGAAAACAAAAGTCACACCCCTTTCTTTCAACTCCCCTGGTATTAAGTATCCTCCTTTGAATAAGCACCAGAACTCCGCACATGTTTACTTGCATCTAAAGTCACATGTTCCTTTAAAATTGATGTCATAGGTCCTTATTCTACATGCTCCTCAGTCTATAAATCCACAAATTGACATGAATAGAATCTCACATAAAAATATTAGACAAAAATAATAACCACATGGGGATGATGGGAGAGCAGAAAGGGTGGTCCTCCTTCCCTCTTCGCCTCCTATTCCCCCTGTGTGCTCCCTTTCCCCCTCCCCCCAGCCTCCTAGTGATGCAGATGTGGAGGAGAGAGGAACACAGCACTTGGCGGTGTTGATTGAAACTTTTTGGATGGCCCCCCTTAAACATGTATTGTACCTTCAGTTACACTGGCAGAAATGTTTGATAGCCCCCCTAAAGTCTAACCTGAAAAACCCATGCCCTGCCCCAAAAGAAAAAATCGTGATTATGAACCCTGCCTTAATGTAATTTTTGGTTGTTGATGTTCTACTAAACCTTCTGATCCTTGGTTGGTGATTTTAAAGTTACCTTATTTTCATTCTCTTTTGGACTATAATCGTTAAGTTCTGAGGATGAACTTGGAATGGAAGATTTATTAAAACATCAAAAACAACAGTCACACTCTAGCAGTGAAGATGAGTTTGAAAAAGAAATGGAGATGGAGATGGAAAATGTGATGAAGGCCTATGAGGATAAACATGGTAAGTTTTAATAGAGAATGTGTCTTTGGCTGTGGCTTCCATTTACCAGGAAATTCTGGTTGGGATGCACATGGTACACATGTTTTTCTACACTTAGAAACAGACATTCAGAACCAAACGTCAGAAAAATTTGCCAAGTATACGAGAATATTTTATCTTTTTATATCAGATCTCTGATATCAGATTTTCTGATTCTTTTACTGTGAAACTCACAAAACTGTGAACACCAGAAATACCAGGAAAGTTATTATGTTGTGAGGAAAAAGCCAAAAGGGTGTGAGCAAACTAAACTGCAAACAGCAATGCAATAGTTATTAGTTTGCGGTTTTGTGGTTTGCTCGTAGGTCGTTAACTCAGTCTTGTAATTGGTCATCAATTTAGGTGCTCATGGTTTTCTGAGTTTGATGTAATTTATTGTAATTTTCCGGTACAGTTGTTGGTTTACATCATAATAATTGTATATTGGGTCAGAAGACCCCTATGATTAAGTCTGGCTTCCAGTTGACTTTCTCTTCAATAATAACAAATAGTAGAAAAAATACTGTTTCTTATGATAAGGAACACAAAACATTTTTTAAATAATTAAAATTAGCCAACACGTGGGAATAAGGAGTACAATCAAGTCATGTATTTAAAATATGGAAATTAAAAATTAACTGCCTTTAAAATTTGAACAGTACGATTTTTTTTACAAGAAATGTGGAGCAAATTATCACTAAAAATAGATACAAGTATAAGACGAGCAGTTGCTATTCAAGAAAAAGTAAACCGTTAATTTGGAGCTAAGAACTAAAATATAATATTATTGTGACAGTGTAAACATCTCTAACGATGGTATGAAGAACTAATTTAAACATATTTTCAAGGAAGATTAGTTTCCTGGGAATTGTAACTGGACATCTGCCCAGTTGAATTCACTCAAAACTTGAGTCTGTCTTTTGAAAAGATACAGTACTTGCCAGTTTGGCTCCACTTTGGCTAGGATGTTATTTTATCCAAAAGTGATATTTGAAAATTTCTCAGTGATTTTTGTTAATGCACAAGTTTTTTTAAATTTTAGTTTTAAAAGTAACACCTCATTCCTTCGAGACTGGTCTTAAGGCTAACTGATCTCCAATTTAAGCTATTAACTGGCAATCAAATAATAAAAGCACTTCTTGCTGGCTGCTCTCCATATGGTTTTTTTGTGATACTGATGAGAAGTTTTTAAAATCATTTCTTATTTTTGTCATAGGTCAAAATTTAATTCAGGTTTCAATGGTTTAGACCTAGTTTGATCCCCAGCTTCCTTTTTCACGAAGCCTAATTGCTAATGAAAAGCTGTTGCTAAAAAGCCCCCCAGTAAGGGGCCAGTTGACATGAACACTAGTCAATGTAATAGTTGTTTTTTTTTATCAGCACTGCTACAGCTTGTTTCCAAGTGCTTTCACTGATTCCAGTTCCAGTCCCCCCCCCCCCCCCCCGGATATAAAACCCCTCCTTTATAAGCTCTTCTAAAATGTTAACTCCTTAATTTTTTATGAAGATGTATAAACGGGGTAAAGAGGTTCCATATTCCTGTAAATAAATGAACCAACCCAAGGCTTTAGTTAACAAAAAATTGTGGGTTTTTTTTTATGAAATTGTCCATCCATTAAGCCATAACCTTTGCTCATTGTGTCTGCTTTACTACTGGAGACAAATCATGGGAAATGTCTGTATGATACTTAACAAGGGCATTTAAATTTGAATAAATATTTTAGGTGATAATGCAGAACAGAAGACCAACCTGCACACTGAAAATCCTCAAAATGATGCCAGTGCAAAAGCTGACGGAAATGGAACAACTGAAGAAACAAATGATGTCTATTCAGAAGATTACTTTAGCTCGGGCTCAGATGATGAGCATTTAGTTGGTGGGCAAGGATCAAAGTCCAAAGAACGGAGGAAAATGTTAACAAATGATGAACTTTTGTATGACCCAGACATGGATGATGAGGATGAAAAGTGGGTTATAAAACAGAGACGTGACCACAGACAAAAAGGTATGACGTGACAACCTGTTGCTCCTAACCCTCTTTATTTCGCACTTGTAACCTTAAGTTGTCCTGATTATTTTATCATTACTCCATGTAAAAGCTTCCCTTATGCTGTTTAAGCGGGGGGGGGGGGGGGGGGGGGTATAACAACTGGTAGAAATTTTATTATTTATAAAAATTATCTGTCAGTCAACTTGACTGTGGAAAACTGAGTTTGAGTCAAATAATGTAATAGTTAACACTTCAAATTTTCAAATTATTGGATGATGTTCAAGTATTATTTCTGTATACATGTTTTTGTTTGGGAAAATTCCAGACAGCTGGGGATTATTAAGTTGCTTCCAGATTGCTCCATCAGTTTGTGACTAGACTGGATATTGACAGCAAAACCAGCGAAGAAAACTTTAAGACATCGCAACATTCACTCTACTGTTCTACCAAGCAGAAGACAATGGCACCAACAAACTATTTGAACCCATTTCAGATTGTCAAAATAAATTTTTTGATGGTCAAGGATGATATACACATAGGATATATCTGCTTGTAACTTCTCAACATATCTATCTTACCGGTCAAAATTAAATTCAGGTTTAATTTTTTAACCTAGTCTCAACTTTCTTTGTCTCCTTGCCTAATTGTATTAGGGCAAGGAGACAGGAAATTGAGAATCAAACCACATTAAAAAATTTAACCTGAATTTAATTTTGACCTGTAACATCTTCATCAACCTAGATCAGGAATTTCCTCTGTTTTCCCAATTTGAAATTAGAAAGATATGCCTACTCACTGAAGGCCTTTGAAAACAGGCTGTCAAGCCACTCTCCACAGAGCATTACAAAGAAAATTTCTATGTGAATTATGAGAGGAATTGGTATCACTAGGTGATATGAGAAATTATTAAGATATATTCACATTTAAATTAGAAAGATATGCCTACTCACTGAAGGCCTTTGAAACCAGGCTGTAGCCACTTTCCATGGAGCATTACAAAGAAAAATTCTATGTAAATTATGAGAGGAATCGGTATCACTAGGTGATATGAGAAATTATTAATATATATTCACATTTATTTTCATTGATAATTTTTTTACAGTGTGTGAGCAAACAAAGAACAGTGCAAGTACCCATGAAAATCAAGGGACAAGTCCGGCAAATAAAAAGAAAGCCAGAACATCAAAGCAGGAAGTGGAGAAAGTCCCATCTAGTGATGCTATATTGTCTTGTCCAGCCTGCATGACAACACTGTGTATTGATTGCCAGAGGTTAGTTCTGAACAAATGATTCTGACCTTTGATGAGCGAGGGTAAAATTCTGTGAAGTGACATGACCTAGAAACAGCAATATAAGACTAGATAAAAGTGGTGGCAAACAACAAAAAGGTTAAATTCTGACAGGGACGTGGCTTTTTAAACTCCTCAAAATGCATAGACCATATTTGGAATTCAGACTAGGGACGTACGTACCCTCCACCCCTCCCCCTCTAAGAGGGCCTCTTTGACTTCCTTACCTTAAATGCTCAAATTATTACCCTAGGTGCCTATTTAATTTCCTGAGTTGAAAGGAGGCACTTCTTCCAAGGTATATGCTCATTTTGAGGGCACTTGTCTAGTTCTTTAGAATTTTAGCCTCATTGTGTTAGTGTCTTTGTATTAAGTGAACAAAATTGTAACATTAAGGTGGCTCCGTAATTAATACAAGAGCATTTAGCTGTGACAATTTTCCGTCATAACTTTTTGGTTTTTAACGCGATGGCTGCGAAACTTTGCAAAGAACAACGGATATCATTCGGCAATGATACGAAATATTCCGATTTCATTGATGGTAAATATTTCTTGAGAAATAAGCGCATAAAAGAAACCCTACTGTTCAAAGAAAATCGCGTCTAGTAAAAAAATCTGCTGATATTTTTTACTGAAATTTCTGGTATTGGCTTTAATTGATATAATAAATATGCCAGAGGAGTTTCAGAAAAATCGTTGGAGCAGAAGTCCGAAACTAAAAGTCGCTCAAAATTCAGCTGTGAAATTGTTTTGGAATTTCAAAAATAAATTACTATCAGGTAGAAGGAGCCACCAGTTTGAATTTTCGGGACAAGTAAATTCAACGTTTGCTAATTGTTAAAACAAAAGCCGATTGCCTATCGTGCTATTCTTTAAAAGGTACTTTTTAGTTTAATAACCACTATAAATTGCTCCAAACCTTGCTCTGAAGTAGAATGACTTGTTCTTCGATAGTTTTAAAATAATAATAATAATAATAATAATAATAATAATAATTTTATTTATATAGCGCTAAAATCCAATAATTGTCCAAAGCGCTACATATCCAATTGTCCAAAGCGCTAAATATCCCTTGGCAGTTTTGGCTCAAACTCCTGCTGCATACATTTTGATGTATTGCAATGCATTTTCAACGACTTTTACTGCTGTTCGTTGCCTCCAACTCAGGAAAAAAGTATTGAGATTAGATGCTACCTCGTATCAGAGCTCAGAAAGAACTGTCTAGCACCTTTGTTTATGACTACAAAATGAGCACCGAGCGGCAGTTCTGCGAGGAATTCGCACCTCACCCAGGGGGGACAAACGACAATGATGACCAAACCTGTGAACCAAATAACATCAGAGTGCAAACTAAAATTATCGCAAAAATACTGCCCGTGAATAAATTTACAACTCTGAAATTTTGTCACTCCTTCCTTCAATGAATGGGTATTTTTTTCTTGATTATTATGTTTTGCTCTGCAATACATGTTTATACAGATCGGTTCACAGACATGGGCGTCATTGCTATTCGTCCCCCCTGACTGAGGTGCGAATTCCTCGCAGAGCTGCCGCTCATGCCCATTTTCTGGTCATAAACAAAGGTGCTGGACATTTCTATCTGAGCTTCGATACAAGGTAGCTTACAATCCCAATACCTCTTTCCTGAATTGGAAACAGCGTACAGCAGGAAAAGCCGTTGAGGATGCATTGCAGTACATCAAAATGTATGTAGCAGGAGTTTGAACCAAAACTGCCAAGAGATATTTTAAAAATGTGGAAGAACAAGTCATTCGACGTCAGAGCAAAGTTTGGAGCAATTTATAGTGCTTTTAAAACTGAAAAGTACCTTTTAAAGAATAGCACGATAGGCAATCGGCTTCCGTTTTCAGAATTAGGAAACACTGAATTTACTTGTCCCGAAAATTGAAACTGCTGTCTCCTTCTTCCTGATAGTAATTTATTTTTGAAATTCCAAAACAATTTCACAGCTGAATTTTGAGCGACTTTTAGTTACGGACTTCTGCTCCAACGATTTTTCTGAAACTCCTCTGGCATATTTATTATATCAATTAAAGCCGATACCAGAAATTTCAGTAAAAAAATCAGCAAAATTTTTTACTAGAGGCGATTTTCTATGAACAGTAGGGTCCTTTTAAGCGCTAATTTCTCAAGAAATATTTACCATCAATGAAATCAGAATATTTCGTATTATTGCCAAATGATATCTGTTGTTTTTTGCAAAGTGACGGAAAATTTGTCACAGCTAAATGCTCTTGTTTTAATTACAGAGCCACCTTAAACAGGGCAACTAAGACAAGCCTTTTGACATATTTTACTGTGTGGCACGAAATTTTCCAGGTTCTAATTTTTTCAATTTTTCCAGTGATCTGCAAAAATAAGTTCCAACAAAAATTACCGCAAACATTTTTCCCGCAAAAATTTACTCCAGAGTAAATATTTCTCTAACTTTCATTTGCTACACAAAAATACAGTACTAAGAAATCGTGTCTGTTCAATCACAACTAGTTTCTTTCATTCAGAAACAAAGCGGCATACAATGAAATACTGGTTTATTGTTTGAAAATATGTACATTTATTTCTATTGCACGTAATCAATAAAAACGAAAATATTTTCAATGCAGGGTACTGGGTACTTTCTGAAAATCACAATATTTAATTACCAGTGAGAACAACCAATCTGTCCTATTCCCAAAAATTAGTTCCCAGAAAACACAAAAATCGCCAATCCGAAAAAATAAACTCCTGCAAAAATTTCGTGCCACTTTTCAGTATGTTGCCTTCAAATGGTCATTCTCTGGTGATTGGCCGCACGTACTATAATTATACCCTATACAGTATTGAGGTCCTGTTAAGGTGCAAGTGATGTGGCTTTGAAACAGCAACATAAGACTAGATAAAATATTATGGTGAAAAATGACGTAGAGATGGGTTAAGTACAGACAGGGCCATGGCCTACTCCACAAAATGTGAAACGACTGTACAGTGGAACCCCCGTTAATACGGTCATCAATGGGCCAAAAAAATTTCGCGGTAATAACGAGGTGACTGTATTAACGAGGGCTTCTTTACAAGAAAATGTATGGTCATTTTTGCCCGGTTGGTCAAAAAAAGTGGTTGTAATAACGAGGAGACTGTATTACCGAGGTGGCCGTAAGCCGGGGTACCACTGTATTTGAAACTCAGACTAGGGACATATGTACCCCCCTCCTAACAGGACGTCTATATTTAGTAAGGTGTGGTTGGGTTGAAGTTTCTAATAACAAGGGAATTCAATTGTTAGCCTAAAGAGGGGCCCCAATTTTTATTTGAAGGGGACACTTATTTAAAGCTGGGCATTAGTATTGTTGTCTAATAACCCAGGATTGAATGCATAAGTACATATTCAACTGGCTTTGTTTGTCATTTCCGCTTATTCTATAGGTATGATATGATAGAAGTGAACTGTTATTCATAAGGACACTAATAGTAATGGCTATCATAAGAGTTGTGCACCTCATAAGTTTTCTCTTAGCACGGATTCTCTATTATTATTATTATTATTATTATTATTATTATTATCATTATGTTTGTATTTTTATGTTAGTTGATTTGTTTGCCCCCTTTTTTTTGCAGGCATGAGATTTACAAAAACCAGTACAGAGCAATGTTTGTTATGAACTGTAAAGTTGTAGAGGATGAAGTTTTACGATATGAGCCTCCCCAGAAACGTAACTCAGGAAAAAAGAGGAAAAAGGGACAGAAAGGAAAATTAGTACATGAAATGGACAATGATAGCAATTGGACTACAATTGCTGGTGCAGTGTCGACGGATCGTTACCATCCTGTCACTTGCACAGAATGTAGCTCAGAAGTTGCCGTTTTTGACACCGATGAAGTGTACCATTTTTTCAATGTGCTAGCAAGCCATGCTTGAATAATTAATTACAATGATTGTTAAATTATTGAGTAGAAAAATAAATCAAGTCTTCTTGTTTCATGCCAATAAACAGTGAAGCACATATTAATTAAATTTAGTAATAGACAATGCAGCAGCATAGAAATATCACATGATCCTTCAGATCCTTCAATTCAGCTTGAAATACTGTGGTCCAAATGCCTACTATTGCATAGTCTGTTTATAGCCCTCCTAGTACCTAGGGATAAGAGCAAAAAAAAAAAAAACGGCTTTGGGCACAGGGGGTAAGAAGGGGCAAGAAGGCTACCCGCTCCCACCCTGCCTTCATCTGCATCGCCCAGTCCCTAAGGGATAAAAGAGGAAAAAGAAAAGCTTGAGGGGTGGGAAGGGTCAAGGAGGTTACCTGCATCCCCTCCCTCCTTTATTTTCCTCATCTCCAAACACTTTTGTCTTTGACTTATTTCTCCCTCTCTAACAACAGAGAGTCTGTTTGTGTGGCCATCTGCAAGCTCATAGTTAGATTACTGATGTATGAGAGAACTATTTGGAGTATGAAGGTCAGCAGTAGATCTAAGCGAGGCAAGCCTCCCCACAAGATCTTTGCTTACAAATATTTGCTCTTTTCTACTGGAATTATTCTTCCTTTTGACCTGGTCACTCTAAACTTGATCAAGGAGGTATTTGAAAAACTATCTGAAGAATAGGCTAAACTACCTTCACTTGACATTTCCATCTGCCATTGCTGTTCACTTGATAGAAATTCTCCTATCTGTTCTAATTAGCTGAGAGATTTTTAAGCACAAAAGAGGAATCCATGGCAATTGACCGGCAGCCTTATTATAGGGTTAGAGGCTCCAAGATTTGTTGATAATAAAATGTTTACAGATAATTAACAAAGTTTAGTTGAGCTCTTTTTTTATTTTTTACTGGTGGGATATTTACAGTAAAAAACGTATGCTGGAGGAATCTGCCACTGAAGACTAGAATTCAGAAGACCTTGAACCGAGGCAGGGCATCAAACTTGTGCTGTGCAAAGGGAGATCTTCCTCTCTGATCTGTCCTATACTTGGTCTACATTATTATTTTTAAAAAAATGTACTGCTGCAAGTTGAAGGGAAAATGGCTCTAGCAAATTCATGCCAAGAAGGCATAACACCTCAAAAATTTTTCCCTACCCTTAAAAAGATGATCTATTTAAATCTGGTGCATAAAAAAGATACAGGCAAACACCGCTTTATATAAACAGACACCCGCTTAATACATATACCTTGTTAATACAAACACTTTTTTTCTGCCTCCCTCAGTGTCCGTATTTAAACAGGGTTTGACTGTATAACTTATCTGAAAAACAGGAGCATCCCTAGAATCTTCAACAAATTTTTTCAACTCATAAAATTTGTTGGGTGGGGCTGGGATAGAAGATGATGACCCTTTTCCTCTGCCCTGAGTGTTTTGGATTCTATCCTAAATATGACATGAAAAAGTTAACTTCAGATGTTTTTTATACGTCTAGCTTGCAGGTGTGCACGGTATTTTTTCTTGAGCAAAAGATTTAAGTGCTTTTTTGTGCTTTTACTAAGGTATTTAAAACAAACTTTTCCTTTGGTCAAAACGAGGAGAAGCTGGCGTAGGTGCTAAGACATTAAGTTGTTGTTGTTTTTTTACAAATAAGGCCATCCCAATAAAATGTTTCGTTTCCCATCGCCCCGTCTCTTGTGATGGTGGGTCGGTCGGTCGGGAAAAAAAAAAAGAATGAACGCTTTTAATTTTGTATATTAAATCTCACGTCTAATCTGTAAGATATATAATCAGATGGTAAAAGATGTATATTAACTGTATTAACACGACTATCAGATGTCTAAACAGCCTTTAAAAACGTAGTATCGATGTTAATTAAAGACAAGGACATCACATCATACCAATTGTTGTTAAGACAAGATCGTGTGCTTGTAAATCAAAGTACTTGCTTCTTTGACCAGTGACTCTGGAATTTTTGTTTGTTTTTTTTACTTTTCGAAAAAAATGGGTCGGCCGGGCGATGGGCAACGAAACATTTTGTTGGGATTGCCTAAGGATTATTGAAGTGTTTCAAAGTTTGTCGTTCAATATTTTAGATATGTGCAAGTTTTCAAAGTTCGATGTTCACGTTCTTTTTCGCTGTTAGGTTATCCTCGTCATGGGGTTCATGTCCTTCAAGGTATCCAACTTTAGGATATTTTGCCACATAAAGCTTGTTGTAAATACCATCCAAACGCGTCAGTTCCTCGTCCGATAAATCATCCTTAAAAATAAAGCAAAAGTGAATTTATATTTATAAGCAAGCGAAAAAAGAATCTGGAAGAAAAAAAAATGCATGGAAAAAAAAGTGTTAGCAGAGCGAGGTTTTGATCCTCGGACCTCTGGGTTATGGGCCCAGCACGCTTCCACTGCGCCACTCTGCTATCGGTGATTATCTAGTGTTAATTTCAAGGTATTTATTCTACACTATGACGCAAGTTGTCACGCAAACTTTTTCTCACCAAATCGTCAGTCAGATCTTCCTTTGACATCGACCACTTCGCGAGTGCTCTTGACGCGTCTTTACCAGAAAACAAATTATATTTCCCTCCAGGTCCATACACTTCTACAACATAACGGAAAATTCCATATTTATATTAACTTTTTTATTTACTGACAGTGACTTGAATTAAAGATGACCAATATCTGATTTAGAAATTATAAATCGACAAATCAAGACTTGAAAAATATGATCTTACCTCTGGAGTCCGAAACATCGAACACAATTCCTTTGATTGAAACGTAGATTGGCAGAGAAGGCTGGAATAGAAAACAAAGATAAACAATTTTTGTGTAACCAATGAAAGCGGAAATCTTGAGCAGAGTACTTTTGCAATTTTGCTATTATCAAAAACTGCGCTGTCATGAAATCTTTTTTTATGATATGATGCATCGTATCTGCCTTCTATTAGATGGCTCCACTTTAACCCAAAATGAGGAAAAATAAAAATGTCTTCATTTCTTGAGTTCTTAGTCTGCTACAAGCAACTACATCCTTACATCTTCACCGTTGTATTTTGCCAACTCTTCCCTGGAAAACACTTTGTTGCCGTCTTCGTAGGCCACATTTTCATTTTCCTCTGAAAATGGTGAGTGATCGTCTACATTTTCAAGCGTTACATCTACCGCCAACGAGATAATCACTAGGAAAGATAACACGCTAAAAGACACTGCAAAACCGCTCTCCATTTTTGCGTAAATTTGCATCTTTTTGTCGTTCAGTGCGTTACGTTACACTTGCATAAGGGGAAGTGAAAAATTCACGTGACCGGAAGTTATTACCGTTTCCCGCCATTTCAAAGATCTGTCGCGGGTTGCCGGCGTTTTGCTTGTGACTGCGACCTTCTCAAAGTTGCGATCGAGTTTTGAAAAAGTTGTCTTACATTCTAGAGAAAAGCTGACGATAATTTCTGCAGTAGCTACAGCTAAAGGTACTTGTTTTATCTAGACAAACGTCGCATTTGATTTACATATTTTTAATTTATTTTTGTAGACATTTCCCTTCCAAGTCTTCTGAACCCTTCGGCCCCACACGTTGAAGAAAGGTCCAGAAACTGTATCATTAATTTTTTTTATCTATATTCATGGAAAGAATTGTAGTGCAACGGTACTTCTCGACCTTCTCGTCATTTTGTAAATGATCGTAAACGAAAACAAAACTGAATGCAAGGCTGGCAATACGGCTCAGGGCTGATTTATTTGAGGCCAATATTTCGGCTAACAAAATTAGTCTTCCTCAGAGCCAGAGCTACACTAAAAGAGAATACTATAACGGCTCTTCAGATTCGAATTTAAGTTTACACAAGAGGTTATATAATGATTAACTAAAAATGAGGACAGGATGAGGACAGGCGGATAACACGATAGATAAGTAATTATACCATAAGGTTCAACGTTCGTCCTTGCGGTGGAAACTATCTTTTGAAAGAGTTTTGCCTGTATTTATGAGGTAAAAAAAGTAGTAGAAGTAGCTCTTAAATAGTTTGTCACTTAGTTTGTCAATACTTGTTTCACCAAATAGCCGAAGAGAAATGGTTAGGATTAAGCAGACTACCGAGAGGCGCAAGCCATTGGGAATAAACCACAGATTTGTTTACAAGTCTTCCATACCATCCAGAATTAAAACATACACTAAAGGAACTGAAGATGACCTGGTTCTTCCTATTTCTCCTCTGAAAATAAGTGCTCTTCCCCCGACTTCTCGCCCGATCAAGAAAATACGACGATACCGCCCTGGTTCCCTGGCCTTGAAAGAAATTCACAGGTACCAGAGGAGCACTGCACTGCTAATTGGGAAGTTGGCATTCCAAAGGCTTGTTCGTGAAATTGCTCAAGATTTCGCTCCTGGCTTGAGATTTCAACCATTGGCACTGCTCGCTTTACAAGAGGCGGCAGAGTCATATGCAGTCGGCTTGTTTGATGATGTGAATTTATGCGCTATTCACGCAAAAAGGGTTACGATCATGGCTCGAGATTTACAGCTTGCTCTCAGGATTCGAGGAGAAAGGCTTTCTTCGTAATAGGATATGAAATTTTTTGCCCTTTCGATTCTTCCTTTCTAGCCATTGGGAGACCGCGCGAAGCATTCTACACGCGTTCCTGCGTGTTGCACTCATTCTTTAGCTTTCTCGCATGCCGCAAACTATGAAACAAAGTTAAGTCAATAAAGTAGCCAGATTTCTTAAATTAGAATGTTAATTTTGGGAAATGTTAATTCAAGTGTTCTGTTTAATGAGAAAAAAATTATTGTAGGTCCACAAATCCAAATAAAGATCAATAAAGTAGATTACTTTGTCGACTAGAAAGAAGTGAGGTTGCACGAGGACTGAGGACGTGATTGGAGCTTGCGCATACGAACGACTACGCACTCCAAGCCAATCTCATATCCAGAGCCCTCGATAACCTTGTCCAGTAAAACAATGCCGACCACAACAATCGCAGCCTATGAGAACGAGATTGACACCCAGCTCTTTGCGTTTTAAAATTTCAACTTTAAAACCTTGATAACATTGATCATAGCTCACAATTCAGGGGTTATTATATGTGAGCTAAGCCCCTTATTTTATTTATTTTCCCCTTTAGACAACCCCTGACAACTGAGTATTTCTGAACAAACTCGAACCACAGTTACAGATTTAGATTCACGTTAACGGCAAACTGTATAAACGTCAGATTGAAGTTAGTCTCCCTGGCCACGAGACAAACAACGGCTGCGTAGACGACTTTGGTGATAAAGCTTAACTTTGGACAAGAGTTTCATTTTTAATTCTATACGAAAGTGATTTACAAGAAATGCATTTTGTTTATACTAGCTCTCTGGTGCAAGCACCTCTCTCCTACGCAGAGCTCCCGCTGGGTATTCCAACAAAATATAGCAATAATCAAAAACGATGGTAGAATGGGAAAGACCTCTCTTCTCTTCTTTTCCCTTCATATCTTCCTCTGCACGTTTTTCTTTTCCCCCCTCCCCAATCTCCCTCCCTCCCTACGACACAACGAGGTCTCTGTGGGGGAGAGATCGCGAGCAGTCCGAGCACGAAATAAATGGTGATCCAAAAGCAGTCCCTTGAAGGACCTTGTAACGGCACGTAAAAGCTGTCACACACATCACAGACCTTCGTCAAAAATTGGGGAGTATCATTTTTACTTTAAAATCTCTGACAAGATTAACCATTCACACTGACAAACTTTTACTTCACGTTGTAAGTACCTTTTCACACATTTACATTTTCAAGATAAATACTTCTTTTAGTAATAAATTAACTGAAAGATCAAATATCAATTTTGGATTTTCCATTTTCTTTATAAATCCCTAGGGAAAGAAGATATTGAGGGGGGGCTCCGAAAATTTTTAGACACCCGAAGGGGGGGCTCTGAAAAAATTGTTGCGCTAGGAGGGGGGGCTCCGAAAATTTGTATACTTCAAAACCAACACATGACATCATCATGCAGATCGGATGGTTTTCAACTCAACAATTTAATGACCTGTGCAACTCAGCTATATCACGTGGTTTACAGATATAACAAATGTAGTCTCAGTAATTATTACACTCTTGTTCATCCCAAAAATGCTTTAGAAAATTTCAAAAATTAGAAATGCTCAAATTTTTTATAATAAAACCACATTGATTCAACAAGATTTCAAAATCTGCTAACGGGAACTATAAAAACGATGACTCTGTAACAAGAAATGTTAAGAAATGAAGGAGGAGGGGGGGGGGGGCTCTGAAATTTTTTCGACTACCAAGGAGGGGGCTCCTAAAAAATTGAACCGCTAGCGAGGGGGGCTGCTAAAATTTCATTATCTTTATCCCCCCCCCCCTTGTCATATTAAATGAACTTTCCCTTAGTAACATCTCTAGTGGGTTTTCTGCGCGTCGGTGACTTTGGAGGTTTGGGTGACAATGGAGGTGAGCGGTTCGTCGGCATGCTTGATTTTGTGTTTCTGTTATACCTGAAAGTAGGCAAAAATCATGATTAATAGAGGACTAAACAAGTCTTAACTAAAGAGGTAAAATATTACCTTAGTATGTAACATGAAACTGTGTTAGATGGAATACGCGTCAGGCTGATTTAGCAACAGAACGCGAACGTCATTTGACAACGACGGGAAAGCGTGCGGAAAGGACTAAACTCTACTTCCGGTGCCCAATTTGTCGCTCTGCCATTGGTCAAGCCAGTTGTTTGATTTGCGCGCTTCGTCGTCAACCTGGTCGTCATTTGACCTTCCCTTTCTGTTGTAGTAACATGGTCAAATGTCCCAAGAATCTCCTTCACGATTGGGGTTAACACTTTCAAAAAGTAAAGGTAATAAAGGCAAGATTGTGAGCTTTTTACAACAAAAAGTCGCACTTTGGGAGACTAGTAAAGGTGAAGACCAGAAAATGTTTCTTTCTGAGAACTTAAGAATATACTGACTTAAATCAGCTCCTATTTAAAACAATTATGCCAAGTTCATTTACGGCTCTGATTTGGCTCCCCTTTGCACCTCTGTTTAATTAAAGCCGAAGAATATCAAAGAAACCTTTTTCTCCTGAGTACCTAGCACTCCTAATGAGGCATTAAATACCTTTATTTTATAACGCTTGGAAAAAGTATGGCGTATTTTAGCTGTGAAAGTTTATTTCACCTGCTTGGTAGTTGTCACTGGAGGAGTCCAAACACCTCGTAATCTGTGATAACGGACTCATTAGCATCTGTAAAGAACGAGTCCTCCTGTCCTGGTGGGCACTGATAGGTGCTGCCGAGAATGCTGATACTAACAGGATTGGTGTTTGCATCATTCTAATTATTTAATATCCATAGGTCATTCCCATCACCAAAAGCTGGTCCATAGCTGCTATCACAGCAGATGCCACAACCCTTCGCAGTAATGAGCGCCAGTTTGATCGGGTCCAGGCCACTTGGGTTTACAAAGCTGAACAGGAAGGCATGGCGACATAACACATATTCATTATGACCTGTGAATAACAGTCGGATTACACCTGGCATGTATATTCAGACATTATATGTGTTAAACAGTCAATTTCCCATTTCAGTTTCAACCCCATTCCACCTCTTTGATCCTAAACCTATATTGAGCTCGGTTGCCCACACGGATAACTAACCAGGTTGCTCCTTTGCATAGAATACGAAATTTCGGCCTGAGGCCACCAGCAATAGCTTTTTGAATTCTACCGAAATGGTTTCCCCTGAGAAACGTAGAAATAAGTTAAAGCCAACTATAAAGAAGTTACCAATATCCTGCTCATGGAGTTATCCTGGTTCATGAGTATAATCTATGGTATTAAATCCTACACACTGGTGTTGTAGTTAGTGTGGCTTACGCTTACCGGCGGGGCGAAAGTGCAGGTCACAGGCCATAGGACACACACAAAAACAATAGCACACTGGACAAAACTGTTCTGGATTGACCTTTTACAAATATACAAAAATAAAACAAGCCAAGGAACCTCTGAACTTTATCAAATTCCACACATGGAATATATTCACGTTTATCACACAAGGAGGACCTGCGTACAGCGTATTCAAACTTGGTAACAAAATCACAAAGGTTTGCAAAATCACGTAGTTTCTAAGAAAAAACGAATCACAAAACGAAGGGTTGTTATGTTAAGAATATCGTGACGTGTTTGTGGATGATTTGAAAAGCATTAGACGGGAAAACGGAAGAAAAACTTAAGGACATTCTAAAATTTATTTGACCAACTCAAATACGGCAAAAGTTTTCTTCAGACTTTCCTCGTCTTCAACTCTTCTTGCCACTAGATCGGTCTTCCATCTGTTTTGAAGCTCTTTGAAGATGGTGGCCTGTTGCTCGCGCTTCGTACCCTTCGACCCTTCCGGGCTGGGGTGTGCATGCGTTTTCAGACAAACGAATTACAATGACATCATTTTAATAAGCGTACCAAATTCAAACAAAATGAGAAACTATCAACAATTGAAAAAACTGGACAACAACAAATCTGAAAATAGCCTTTGCTAGGTAAAGGTGCCAGTAAAGGTGCCGAAAAACGGGTAACTAAAAACGTGCAACTTGTTTTGCAACATTGGTACAAAACGAGTTTGCCTTTTGGTCGAGGGTCGAGGGTAACCAGTCGAGGGTCGAGGGTCGAGGGTAAATGATCGAGGGTCGAAAAATCCTCCACAATTATTTTTGAACGTCGTCAAATCAAAATTTCGTGTTTACTCGAGTTTCTGGTGCCTGTTTTATTTTTACGTTAACACCTAGGGGCACGTGTATCATTTGTCGTTGTAACACTCGAGTAAATAATATTGGATATTGATAGCACACACCCAATGGTTTTGTTGTCTAATATTTCACTCGCTTATGACTAACGGAGGGTCGGAAAATCCTCCACAATTATTTCTGAACGTCGTCAAATCAAATTTTCAAGTAGGCTCGTGTTTACTCGAGTTTCCGGTGCCTGTTTTATTTGTCTTGTGTTAGTGTTGTTTATTACTTTTACACTCCCACGGTGGTGAAGGTGGGTAGTTCAACCTCGACCCCAGGGCTTTTCCCTTAAAAAATGGGTGGGGCGGGAAAAGGCCCTGGCATCGGCTGGTCACGTGTCCCCTCGTACACCCTAAAAACCTGGGTGTAATAAATTAGTGCTATGTGAAAAGCTAAAATTATGCGTAACCTCACAGCGCGCGATCTTGGGCGGCCTTTTATATCTCTTGACGATTAACGAAAAGTTTTACAAGGTTTCCTTTTTGTCACAGATACTGGCTATGGTAATTTTTTGCTTTCCTCCGATTTCTATGAAGGGGACGGCGAGCGGTAACATTTGTAAAACTTCCTTTATAGAGCGATATAAATGACAAACAAGCTATCGTACATGCATAAAGTTTGTACCGGAAAAGTTCGTTTTCGCGACTTCTTTTGATATTTTATTTTATTTCTTGCGAAGTAGACCGCCATACACAACCTAGTTCCATCCACCTTAACTCTCAGCCATATCATCATAGCGATACGCGTTGGTTTAGACTTATCTTGTATGACTGTATTTTTAAAAAATTCATTGACCTCTGCGAGACTTGACCGGAACCGGAAACCGCGCATGAATAGTATCTGGCACCCAGGGTATCAAACGACTGGTAACAAAGAAAGACTTGGGTCCATTTAAAATTGACATAGCTGTAGTTGATTCCAATCGATCGATCAATCTTCCCTTTAATATAAGGAAAATCCTTTGTACTTATCCTCGGAAGAGAAAATATATAAGAGATCTTCAAATGTTTCAGATCGGCGACCTGTCATCGTTCCTGGCTGGAGGGCTGACTTGCATCCGGCGCGGAGATTTGTTTGTTTCATGGTCGGGTTAGAAGACCAGATTCCATAAAGCATTTTGATGAACAATTCTATTTCAATTAAGTTCAATTTGTTTAAATTCACTGCAGATCCTAGAGGCAAAGGCCCGCATTTTTGTTTGACATTGGGCAAAATCACTTTCCGCTTGATGATCGTATAGTAATTCCACAGTCGCGATGAATTTCAGTCGAAGTACTACTCGATAACAGCTTGTCTCAACTCTGAAGCATTGGACATATTTTGTACGTGACAACGTAGAGCCGGTACGCCCTTTCATAAACTTGCAGCATTTGAATAATACGCAATTAAATGGATCTTAAGCTTTTGAATCACACAGACGCGAAAATATTGACGTACAGTTCGCGATATTATTATTTTCCATTGTTGCTCCGTTCGACTTCTGTCAACGCAAAACCAGCGGGTTGCATATAAATTAGCTTCTCAGGAATATTTAGGCTGTACACGTGACCAGCCGATGCCAGGGCCTTTTCCCGCCCCACCCATTTTTTAAGGGAAAAGCCCTGGGAACGAGGTTGTGGGTAGTTTCGAAAACGAAGCACTCGAAAACGAAGACCGAAGCACGAAGCACCCAAATCTCGAAAACGAAGCACCCAAATCTCGAAAACGAAGCACCCAAAACTCGAAAACGAAGCACCCAAAACTCGAAAACGAAGCACCCTAAATCTCGAAAACGAAGCACCCTAGATCGAAAACGAAGCACCCAAAACTCGAAAACGAAGCACCCTAATCTCGAAAACGAAGTACCCTAGATCGAAAACGAAGCACCTGAATCAGGTGGAGGCAGCGGATGCGTCCACACCTCCAAAGGTCCACAAAATCCATCCCAAGGTTTTATAAGAACCTGCCAACTGTTTAACTCATGATTTTTCTAGATAGGATATACTGTATTAATTTTATTATTGGTCTCGCTATACTTGATACATCTTACCTTAATATGCATTTTTCCGGTACACATACATGTTTATATAGACTTCAAAACTGTCCGTCAGCAGATTTTGGCGTATTCAAGTACGCGTGAGCAGTAACACAAATGGTCTGAAACGAGGCTGAAAACGGAGTGTGAGGCTCGCGCGTATTACTCTTACGCCACGCTTTACCGACTTCTTTACTGATTTTGAGAAAAAAACCGATTGTTTTTCAGTCAAACATATTGGATATGCAGGAGGTTACGCCCCCTCCCGATCGCAAAATTATCAAACTTCTAACATTTGTTCTCTTGTTTTCGCCGCTTCGATATCGTAAAGACTAGTAATGACGACGGCTACCACGCGCGCGAGCACCACTTAGTACTAAGAAAATCTCGTACCCGTCTTAAAATCTAAAGCTCTCTATCATCGACTCAAGCCCGCGAATTTA
Source organism: Porites rus (assembly GCA_964035705.1). NCBI lineage: Eukaryota > Metazoa > Cnidaria > Anthozoa > Scleractinia > Poritidae > Porites > Porites rus. Next base: position 10,349,519 of record OZ037998.1, read on the forward strand.
ACTGGCTTTTACTGGCAATACAGTAACATTCTAGAAATAGTTTGGGCGTTCTCAGTTTTCTGATCACGTCTAAAACATGGCCTCCCACCGGGCCTCACACGCAGCGGCGGAAGTGCATTTACAACTTGAGTAGATTTGAACTGCATTCGATTCGTTATCGTGCTTGGTTCCTCCTGTATTAGCATTGGTCTCGTGTTTATAAAGGACAGACTGGTGTCGAATTTTTGGGTGCTTCGTTTTCGATCTAGGGTGCTTCGTTTTCGAGTTTTGGGTGCTTCGTTTTCGAGTTTTGGGTGCTTCGTTTTCGAGATTTAGGGGTCTTCGTTTTCGAGTTTGGGTGCTTCGTTTTCGAGTTTTGGGTGCTTCGTTTTCGAGATTTGGGTGCTTCGTTTTCGAGATTTGGGTGCTTCGTGCTTCGGTCTTCGTTTTCGAGTGCTTCGTTTTCGAAACTACCGATGAAGGTGATATTACATTAACATCTAGTGGCACGTGCATCATGTATCGTTGTAACACTCGAGTAAATAATATTGAATATTGAAAGCAGAGACCCAATGGTTTTCTTGTCTAACGTTTCACTCGCTTATGAAAAGGCTGCTAATCTGCTAACTTTCACCGTTTGTATTTAATATTTCCCACGTCCACTAGTTTTTTCCTATGTGAGACTTGGGTCAGCGTGATTATTTTACTGCCTGTATTAAAGACATAGGGGCACCCAACGAGAATATCGTTCAAAACCACTTAAACATAGAATTGTTTAACGTATTTTAGTATTTAAACGGTAGATATAGGCATATTTTTATCCCCTAAAAATTTTTCATCTGTTCGGATTTTCTAGCTGAAAGTCAAGTGATCCGAAAGTTATAGGGATCAAAACTTACCTTTTCGAAAATTTTAGCCAGAAAAAAGGCTCCCGAAAATTCTAGGTGACCTTTTAAGGGTAAAAATCCGTTAAAAATAGGCAATTATACCATTTTTTAGATGTCCGAAAATCCTAGGAGAGGCAGGCAAGCAAGAAATTTTACAACAAATGTTCCGAAAATTCTAGATCTCAAATCGTCTTCCGAACAGATATTTTTCCGAAAATTGTCGTTGGGCGCCCCTGAAGACAAAACATGGAAAACTCAACGATATCAACGTGATAAACACAACTTGTCAAATGCCGCATTCACAGACTTCACAGGCTGGCAAACAACTATAGCAAATACTAACAAGAAATTCACACCATCGGTTTAAACCTCTTGAAATTCCGAAATGAAAGCGAAGTACGGAGGAGTAAAGGAAGAGATCGAAAGAATGGTACTTTTAAGGGGTATATATATCCCAGACCCGCTACATTTTCGATTGCCCTGGAAAACGAAACTTGAAACTGCAAATATCACGCAACTGAATAAGCATGACAATAAGCTTTATCGACTCAGTTAAAAAGTTAATTGGTTACTCCTAATATGTAGTTCCAGATAAATAAAGCTTAAGCTGAAGTGGTGTATCGGTTACTGTAGTTTGCGAAACGAAATGGAGCGAAACGAAACGAAATGGAAGAAACGAAATGAAAATCTGTAGTCTGCTAGCCTGCGTAGCAAGCGTTTCCAGCTTCATTCCCCTCCCCCTCCACCGTCCTTTCTTTTTTTTTCGCTCTCGTGCCAACTTTCTCGACGAACTCGCAAGGAAACGCTTGCTACGCAGGCTAGTAGTTTGCGAAATGAAAATCCTCTGGAGAATGCCGACTTCAAATTCAGCGTGAACAACGAAGGAGAAGACGTCAACAAAAAACCGCGGAGCAGAAGGAACATCGCTTAGCACAGCGAAGGCAACGCCGGCAACAAGAGACAGAGGAATAGGAGATTGGAATCAGAGGCATTATGATCGTTTTACACTGTCGAAAACCCAGATTTCTTAGTTTGCCGGTTTCCCCGCCGATATATAGATCAAAGTCTGCAAAGTTCCAGCTCTGTATTACGGCCCGAAGAATAATAATTTTCGGGCGAACTGCACCGGGCCATATTTGTTCTTTGTTTTTTTTCTTTTTCTAAATCCGGACGCACAAATAATGCTAAATCTGCTTTTCAATACACTGTTAACAATAACACCACATAATACGCAAAAAAGAAGAAGAAAAGAAAGAACAACGTATGGACCTTTAAGACGACATTCGCGGTGGGTCACGTAACCTGACCGACAGGGCTTAACTTGAGCGCCTGAGCTTAAGTTAAATTTTTCAGGGCGAAACAACTTTTTGGGGGGAATTTTCTGTTTAGAATATCCGAGTAGACGCAACGAGAATAGACTACGTGTAGTCCGCCATTTTTCCTGCAACTACAGATTTTCATTTCGCAAACTACAGAATCTGTAGTTTGCGAAATGACAGTCTGTAGTTTACGAAATGACAATTTACTTTCTCAAAGTTCTCAGTCAGCAGTTTAATGGTATTATGGTGTTTATTGAACTTCCTGTCACGCTTCTTCCCTTTGGTTGCTTTATTTGGGAATTTTTTTTTAAAAAATTGAAAAAAAAATTCAGAAATAATTGTGGAGGATTTTTCGACCCTCGACCATTTACCCTCGACCCTCGACTAGTTACCCTCGACACTCGACCCTAGACCAAAAGGCAAACTCGTTTATTGTCATTTATGTAGCAGCCTAATTTTCAAAACTAATATGCTTTCGGCGAAAATGTCAAGAGAGCTTATGAATAGCGGAATATCCTGTCTATCAATTGCTACCGCCTAGATAGGCCGTCTGGAGATCCTTATCCGCGCTGGTTCAAATCTCAACTTCTATGTCAGAATCCTAGTTCAGGGTCAATGTGTTCTCATCTCTAATCAGTTTGTACTTTTATATGGAACTTTGAAACACTGAACAGGGGCGTAGCTAGGGGGGGGGGGGGTCCTGGGGTGCCCGTGACCCTCCCTTGGTAGGCCTTCTTTTGAGCAAACAACCTACAATATTCATGTGGCGAAAACGCCATGACAATATCTTGGCCGTAAAAGCCATTGTTGAAAAGCCCACTTTTTTAAAATTTGTTTTTTTGTAAAGTATTTTCGTCAACGGCTCTTGTCTTTAGTTAATATGGGCCTTCATGCCACGATAATACGACTGAGCCCGCTGATACACGAGGGAGAGCAGCGGTATAAACCACATATAGTCGGCGATCCCCGGATGGTGACCCCCCCTTTGAAAAATCCTGGCTACGCCCCTGCTGAACAAGATGCAATGCTCAAAGTCTTGTTAATCAAGCAGGCAACTGAATAATTTGAATGATTTTGCTCTTTTTTGCTAATTTCAAATAATTTCTGAAATAATTTTTATGGGGGCGTCTACAAGACAAAGGATGTTTATTAGCGAGGGCGTCTAATGCAAACATAATATCATTGAGCGGCGCTTACTAATTGAGCCAAGAGAAGTTTGTTTGAACAAAATTTAAACAATAACAGGGAGAAAGGTTCTGAAATTACAGTTTCAAAATCATGTCAGTTAGTCGATCTACAGAAGGTGTTAATCGAAAATAATTGGCTAGACTTTTGCATAAATTAACTATGGACAGATCGGGTCAATTTCTTTTCATATTGAACGGTGCAGACTATTTACTCCAGAACCCTTTGAGCTTCTATATTTTAATTAAGTGATTATTTGGTAAGCGCAAATTCAGGAAGGATAGATCTTTCCACAGAAGGCAATACGTGCCAGACAACAGAGGTTACAATAGTAGATGTTTAACTTAATCTTAACATATACATTTAAGAATAACTAGGAGATATTCCATACCATCATTATTATTTTTTTTTTATCTTTGTTTCATTTAAAAATCATCAACTGCTTAAATTCGATCGACGACAAGGAAAAACTAACACACTAGCTAGCATAGATAAGTAATTTCCCTAAAATTCAGATCACGACGAAAGGTGTTTTAAGATCGATTATCGAGGAAGCGTAACGAAGAGCTGTTAGTGTATTTTAATGTGTTCAAAACGCCTGTTTCAAAACGTATGTTCAGGGAATTTATGTAAAATAAATGCTGAAAATATAACGTGAAGGAGTAGAGTAACTAAGCATCCCTTAATGTGGCTCTTAGCTTTTTAGCCCCGGCCACGAGGAAATTTTTGTGCTGCTGAGGAAGAGTGATCACGCTCTTGCGATCCAGAGGGCAGGAAAGTTTTTCATCTATGAACACTATGATTTGTCACCACTTGTAATTCTGTCTTTTCTCTGTAAACTGTTTGAAGCAGCTCTAAAACTGTTGAAAATATAGTTGAAAAAGCGTGCTTAATGCTAATTTTACTAATGTTTTCTTTGGCAATACGATCATAAAGTGCACAATTTGGCAGTTAAACGCGAGCGCAGCTGCCTTCAAGCAATTAAGCCCAGGCTTAGCAGATAAATAATAATGAGGTAAAAAAAAGTGCATAGTCATCAAGTGTGCATAAAACATGCAGTTTTTATAACATTTGCTTTTCGATCGAGCAAAAAATGGAAAATTATGAAACCAAGAGCCTAGACTAAACTATAATGGGTTCTTCTTCAACAAAAACACAAGACTTGTTACTTCTCTTACCGCCTTTAATATTGCTCGATAACGTTGTGGCACTTCACAAGAAACCCCACTGCCCCGCTAAACTCATATCAATACCTGAGAAGTCTTTTGTGATTGGCTATAGGAGGGGTTTATTAGCATATATGGAACCTTCGAATCATTTACTTGGAGAAAACGATTTCTTATTTTAAATATCACCTTAAAAGGGGTTAAGGTTGGGTTTTCCATTCTAACTAAGAATTAATAGGTTCTTCTTCAACAAAAATACAAGGCTTGTTATTTCTTTTATTCCCTTTGATTTTACGAACTTCTGCCGGTACTACAATTACATGTGGCACTTTACAAGAAACCTCACTCCCCCGCTTAACTCATATCAATACGTAAGAAGTCTTTTGCGATTGGCTAGGAGCCGCTTGTTGGCACATATGGAACTTTCGAATCATTTACTTCGTGAAAACGATTTCCTGTTTAAAATATCACCTTAAAGGGGGTTAAGGTTGGGTTGTTCAGTCAGCATAAAATAAGGAGAGCAAAGAGAGAGAACAAAGTATTGGCTTCTAAACAGAATTTAGACAATGAGAGCGAGGAAGGTACTAAAATAACAGTTACGCTTGAAAATCATGTCAGATCAATTAGTCGATCTACCGAACCGAGGTGTTGAGCTTTTTTTATTGGCTAAACTTTGCAATAAATTATTTATGAATGTATAATTACAAATTAAAAATGCAATACGTGCTGAGCAGCAGAAGTTACAGCAACAGACAGACAGTTAAGAGTTACTAGGAGATATTTCATACCATTATCATTGTTCGAATTTTTATCGTTAACATTTCCCTTAAATTTTCAGTTAATAAATTTTCCCCTTGCATGAACGAATACTTTTGTACTTCTCCTGCCCACGCCCCTATAACGTTTCTAACGGTCCGCGGCCGGGTTTTATCCCAGGCAAACTCTTAGAATACGTCGCCTATGCTGTCATTTCTCGCACTCATATATTAAAACCTTCTCAGAGTGCTGGAGCACACTGATAGTCATGATATATGATATATTCGCGAGCCAAAAGCACATTTTTGCGATCTACGCCCGTATAAAAGAACATTTTATGAGTCTTTTAAGGGCTTTTTTGGTAAACAATTACTGCTAAAAATGAAAAAGAAAATCGGGTTGATAGCACAGTACGCGTTAGACATAAACATGGTGACATCAAAGTATAGCCAAAACCTGCACGAGAAATGCGTAGACCTGTCATGTAGCTACGGTGAGAAAACGATTCTTGGAAAATATAATCGAAAATACGTGCTTAACACCATTTTTAAACAGGTGTGTGAAATGTTATCTTTAGCAATGAGATCATAAAGTACACAATTTGGCAGGTAAACACAGGAAGTGGGGTAGAAGCTGCCTGCCGTTAAGCAATTAACAGGCTTAATAGGAAAATATGAGGCAAAAATAAATGCCTGCTATCATGTGTGCATGAAGCAGCCAGTTTTATATCATTTACTTTTCGATCGAAATAAAAAAGGGAAGTTCTAAAACCAGGAGTCTGCTGTCGGCAAACGGAAACTAGCAGGTTCTTACTCAACAAATAGACGAGGCTTGTTCCTTCTTTGACTGCTTTTAATTGTTACGAATTGTTGGTTAAAATTTTATCGCTCGATAACGCTGTGGCAATCATTTTTATAATGACCAGAGTGACTTAAACGCTTTAAAACTCATATCAATGGTTGAGTAAGTCTTGTAATTGGCTAGGAAAAACTCATTAACATTGAACCTTCGAGTTATTTACTTTGTCAAATCGATTTTCTGTCTTAAATTTCACTTTCAAGCTTGGGTTCAGTTGTCCAGTCAATATAAAACCAAGGAAAGCAAAGAGAGAGAACAAAGAATTGGTTTCTAAACCAAATTTAAACAATATCACAATATCATACAGTAACCACTGAAGAGCATCCACTTTTATAGCCCGCGCGAATGAAATCGGACGAAGGACTTTTCTGGAAGTGTATAACCTCTGTTGCTTGCATTTTCATCGCTTAACAGAATATGTAAATACCAGGATTGTATTTTTTAAGAAGTTATTATTATTATTATTATTATTATCATTTTCATCATCATTATCATTATCATTATCATTATCATTATCATTATTATTATTATTATTATTATTATTATTATTATTAAATTCTTCACTAGTGTAGAGCTGTTAGTTCATTCTAATGAGTTCAAAACGCTTATTTGAAAACGTATGTTGAGTTTGCGTCAAGATAGCAAAAATTGACAACGCCAGGCCAAGAACATTTTTAATGTGGCTCTTAGGCCCAGTTCAAACCTCGAATTTCACATTGCTGAACTTAATTCCTATTTTAGTCAACTAAAATAGTTAAATAGGGCATTCGATTCAAACGTCGAATTTAACTCTCAGAACTCTGCCGAATTTATTTCTGTTCGCTGTCAATATTCCCAGTAATATAATAATAATTTACTACAATTCATGCATTAAGTTCGGCAGATGTGCAAATGAATGCGACATTTGAATCAAAAGTCGACCCAAAGGGGGGAATTTCATATATCCCATGATGCTTCGCGGCAAATTTGTCTCTTCTCTCCGCGGTGGAAAGAGCGTTCGAGGGTTTCGAGGGAGATTTTCAACGACCTGAATTTCAAGATGCAGCTCATCCAAAGTAAGTTTTAATGAGCCCTGTTAATCTTTGGTATCTTATTAATAATGTAAAATGGTCCCATGGTCATTTCACGCATTATTGCTCTCGTTTACGACCCCGTTAAGCCATGCTGTTTTAACTCGCAAGTGAATATTTATTTAGATGACTTTCAGTTATCGAAAACTGTCTTTATTCTAGCAAGGTTTTGCCGTAATAAATTATTTAAATCGGCGGACAAGGGGTGCTTGATACTAGTTCCACGCTCCGACCTCTTTCGACCTCGCGATTTTTATGGGTTTGATCGTTTTGAAATATCGCATTTTCTGCCCTTTCTCCACTAAGATGCAAGACGAAGGTTTCAATTTCTTTATGCTAAGTCTCGCGAAGATGGGACATTTTCTCTTGAATTCGCCCTTTTTTCGTTGATCAAAACACAAATATTATCTCTTGAGGGTATGATGAATGTTTAAATTCAATGGTTTATAGTTATTGAAGCTTTTTTGTCTCATTATTTTAGGTAAATTGGTTTCTCATGGTGGCTTCCGGTCGCAACCGCACGTGGGGAGCTTGAAATATACAGGGCAGCAAATGTCATGGAATAGCACGCCGTAGGACCTCAACCGGCGTATAAAACCTTTTAAGACATTTTGGTAATTCTTTTAGGATCCATTGTAGTGAAGAAGTGGGTGTTTTTGCATATGTATTGTGCCATTTCTTAATAAAGCTTTTTTCTGTTTATGTTTGACAACGATGCTTAGCTCGTGTTGTGTTATGAAAAATGTGGAGATGTCTTTGTTATTTTTATTGTTTGTTGGAGCTATTTCCCTCCTTTGAATTTTATCTCCGATAGACGTTACTTTGCTCTTTAACGGTCTCGGTATTTTCGACTACATAAGCCGAGCTTGTTGAAGTAAAAGCGTGTGCAGTCACTGTACGGTTGATGTACTGCATCGATGAATTATTGAACTGACAATATGAACACCCCGATCACAAACAAGCAACGAAGAGAAATCTCACACCTAGAATATGTATCTATTTCAAGACAAGTCGTGGAAATCGCCTGTTAATTCATGGAGAGCTTTGTCAACGCACGTTAAAACAGGCCGTAGTGAAGCAAAGACCTTCCTCGCTAGCTTCTAAGAACGTTTGTGTGGACTGCGTTGCTATCGTAAGTCTAGTTTTAACTCATAATCGGCGGGCGAAACACTCTCTTTGACTTAACGAGATATATATTTGGAATAGTAAAACGAAAATCGTAAATAGATCGACACAGCAAAGGTCCGGAAAGTTTTATCGGCAGAACAAGTCGCTTTCCACTGCTTTTCAACTGTCACATCCCTGTTGAATTGATAGCATCACGTGCGTTCGGAAGCTTGATAGTATAGTATGAAGCGATGCATCATGGGATATATGAGATCCCCCCCTTTAGTCGACCTCTAAGTCGAATCTTCGACTGTTTCGGTCGCAGATACGGCAAACGTCGCATTCAATTTAAACAGTCGAATTTAACTGATTCAAACGTCGCACTTCACATGCATTTAACTCTCGCGTTAAGTTCGGCACATGTGAAATTCGACGTTTGAACCGGGCCTTAGCCACACGTGGAAGTGTAAAAGAGTCATCAGGGAGTCTTGTGGTCGAGAGCCCCGGGTCGAGAGCGCAGGAAATTTCCTCATCTACGAACGATAACAGTTTATCCCACTATTGAAGTTTTGTCTCTTCTTGGTAAAACGTTTGAAACAGTTCCAAGGCTGGATCGCCCGCCATTGTCTGTCGCCTTCTGTACATTGCAGTATATGCATCGTGGCCATCAGTTAAGTTTCAAACGTTTTAAACTTTAATTTTTGTCCCCTTGCGAGGCCTTGGCACAATAATTGTTATTAAAACCGACATGGCTTAAACTTCCTGTTTGGCTTAAACTTCCTGTTTAACTTTTTGGTTTATGTTTTTTTTTTGCAATGGGCGAAGGCGTACATGCCACAAAAACATGCGGTTTTTTTCTTTGCTTAAGTTCTTTTGACGAAGTAAACATTACTGTCAAACCTTGGGGTGGCGCTGAAAATTCAACAGATGTTTATAATTGTCCGTTTTATTCCTTCCTTTTTTTCGCCATAACCTCTTCTATAACTTAGTGGTTCTGCAGTAATTAAGAGTTGTTAGTTGTACACTTCTACTTCACCTACCTACGCCCCCAATAACGTTTCTAATAATCCATCCCCGAGTTTTATTTACCGCCCAACCTTTAACAATACGTGGCCTATGCTGTCATATTTCGCAGTCATGCCAGACTTAATCCTCAGTTAAGTACGCCAACGGCAGTCGTGGTGATTTTTTATTCGCGAGTGTTCCATGTACCTTTAAATCTTAACATATTCAGTCAAAAGCACATTTTTGTGACTTTCGCCTGTACAAGAGAACATTTCATGAGTCTTCTAAGACCTTTTCTATAATTACTACTAAAAATACATTGATAGTCATGATACATTTATTCGCGAGTGTTCCACGAACCTCGCACTCTTAACTCTTCAACCAAAAGCACATTTTTGCGACCTATGCCTGTACAAAAGAACATTTTATGAGTCTTTTAAGAGCTTTTCGGTAATTACTGCTAAAAATAAAACAGATAACTGGGTTGATAGCACAGTACGCGTTAGCCATATAAATGGTAACTTCAAAGTATATCTCGATACTACACGAGGAAAGCGTGAAAGTGTCCTGATACGATATGATTAAATGGTTGATAGAGTGTGGTAACCAGCAAAGCACAAACACTGTTACGATAGCAATGGACATTTGAAGCACATGTCGGTTTCTTCTGTCCCGCTGTTGCTGAGTGTTGGCGGACTGTTCACCTGGGTGTACCTGTGTCTTGAGCTTGATAACAATGATGGAGTAAAGAATGACTAGCAACAGCACAGGGATGTACATAAACAGAATGTAGTAAGCTAGTGCGAAACTGGCATAGGATGAGGACACTCCGAATACTTCCTCCCATTTAATAAAACAACAGGTTCCCTCTGTGTATTCAACGAGCTCGAAAGTGAACAAGTCTGGCGAATTAACCGCTGCGGCAACTATCCATGTAGCGAGAATGAAGAAAGGACACAGCTTGGATCTGATGAGTGGGGAACGGAGTGGAAACACCACGGCTCCAAAGCGATCCACTGCTATCAGAATCAGATTCTGAATCGAAACGACAAAGGAAACGTTACTAAAGAAAGGGATAAGCTTACACAAGGCCTGACCAAGCTGACCACCGATAAGAAACGAGTTGGTGTGCAAGTGTGACAGGTTCCAAGGCATCGAGAATATTGGAAACAGCAGATCAGATGAGGCCATGTTTGCGATGAAATAATTTATCGGTTTTTTTAAGTTCGGCGTTTTATAAACGATCATAACAATGAAAGAATTTGCGACCAGTGAAACGATGAAGATCAGACAGTAGATAACGGTTCCTCCGATTTTTGACGCAGTGGAATTTAAGCAGCTCCAAGATCCGCTGGATCCGTTCGCCGTTGAGTTCATGCTGAGTTTTGCGACGTATCTACAGAGTCGTACACATGCAGTCAAGTAACTTTGAATGACTGCTCTGTATTTATAAATTGCGTATGCTGTTTGAGTGGCAGAACTTTTATTGACAATTGCAAGCCCCCTGCAAAGCAACAGCACAGCTGTCCTCTGAGGCCTTTAATAAGTGAGTTTGTTAATGTTCCGGCATTATCCGCCAACCGACCTTTTGACAGAATTGAAACAGTGGGGTATTAAAATGTTATAAACCATCCAGAACACTTCATTTAGGTAACGTGGTTGTATTAAGAAATCGATTGAGAAGATGATTTAAACATGTGTGTTTTAACACATTAAAGAATGATATCTTTGGTAGTACCATCATCAACTAAACAAGTTTGACAGTTAACCACAGGAAGCAGAGGCGAAGCTGCCTTCAGGCCATTAAGCCCCGGCTTAACAGGTGAATATGAGGAAAAAATAAGGTGCATATTATTACGTGTGCATAAAACATGAAGTTTTTATAACATTTACTTCTCGACCGAGTTAAAATGGAAAAACCAAAAGTCTGCTGTCGGCAAAGAGAAACTAGCAGGTTCTTGTTACAATATTCAGTACTTGTTGGCTAAAGCTCTTTTTTTCGATAACGTTGTGACACTTCATTTATATATAATAGCGATTACTACTTTTAGGGTTCGAAGAGGGGCGTTTAATGACGAGAGTCATTTAAAAGAGAAAGGACTGAGTTTATTGTCATTTATGTAACAACCTTATTTTCAAAACTAATATGCTTTCGGCGAAGATATAAACAGAGCTTATGAAGAGCGGAATATCCTGTCATCATCAACGCCTAATTAATGATGGGGATGGTTTGTCGTGCATTTTTTAAATTTTGCCTGAGACGGGACAATCTTCAAAAGCGCCGCCGACAAAACTTTCCCCCTGGCAAAAACTAGACAAAATCGATTAAATATACTAAAATGTGTTTTTCTTGTCAATTATTGTAAAGCCATTATTCTTTCCATTAACAAATGCAAGTGTTGTTAGTTGATGTGCCAATTTGAAAATACGCATATTCGATCATCAACTACACTATTTGATAGCATACAGGAAGCACTGAGGGGCATAGCTGAATCCCAGGCTAAACAGGAATTTGAGACAAAACTATAAACGCATGTTATCACGTGTGCATAACACATGCAGTTTTTACGCATTTACTTCTCGATCGAACTTAAAATAGGAGGTTATAAAACAAACGTTCTTCCTTAAACAAAAAGATAAGGCGTACGTGTTTCTTCCGTTAGTCTTTGACTGCTTTTAATTGCTACAACCTTCAGTATTTCTTTACTACAATTCTTGTCTCTCGATAATGTTGTGGCATTTTATCTTAAGAATGACCTGAAAACGCACCCGCGTAACTTATATCAATGCAACCATTAGCCCGTCATGACGCGCTGCTCCCGTCCTAAAAGCGTGACGTAACGTTGATAGAGTACGCCTTGATCTCATATACCGCCAGTTATAATTAAACATCAAGGTCAAACGATTTCTACTGCAGAACTTTCGCACTCTATTCTGATCAACGGATGAGCAAACTCGATGTGTCCTTCCTCATGCAACCACCTTTTGTGGCTTACAAGCGCGACGTCAGTTTAAGGAACATGATGGTCTGTTCCACAGATGACGCGTCTTCTGAGCAGCCTGCCTCCAGTCATGTCCAATACTGCCGCACTGTTAAGAGCAGTTAACGGACCGTACGTTCTGCACAAACCGTCACTATTACTCACGGTCCGTATGCTGAGCACATACGGAGCCTGCATCTCATTATTACATCAGGGCACAATGCGTTACGGTTCGTTCGATCCGTACGGTTCGTAGACATACGGAGCGTGCATCTCATTATTACATCAGGGCACAATGCGATACGGTTCGTTCGATCCGCACGGCAAGAAAGGCGCACTCCCAACTGTAATATTCCTCGTTCTTTAAACCATAAACCAACACAAGCGCAAAAACCAAGAAAGGCGCACTCCAAATGTAATATTCCTGGTTCTATAAACCATAAACCAACACAAGCGCAAAAACCATGAAAGACACTCCAAATGTAATTTTCCTTCTTCTGTAAATCAAAACAACCCAAAAACCACGGTATGCACGCTCTAAGTTTTATGCTTGTGTCGAAATGTGATATTCTTGTAAGTCAAAAACCAAAACTAGCGCGCTTGAAATGTAAGAACAATCGTCAATAAGTTTATAATTAATATAAGCACGCACCGAATGTAAAGGCAAGATAAGCAAGCACCAATAATGTAATATTCAAACAGAGTATTTCTTTATATAACCAAGATAAGCATGCTTTATATAAATTTAATGTTCCTTCTCTATACGCCAAAAACAAAAGCAAGCGCACTTTAAATGCAAATGTTCTTCGCTTGCTTTTTTACTACGTTTGCTGCACAAAACAAATGTAATATTCATCATAAAACTGCTCTTCGTTATAATATCACAAACGAGGGCACGCGCGCTTCAAATGTAACAATCGCCTCGTTTTATATAAGCTGTAAAATTTTTCGCAATAAGCGCGCAGTACTTTGTATACTGATAAACATGCTCTATATCAATTTAAGTTTCCTCTTTGTCGATCCGTTCGATCCGTACGGATCGACAAACCGTATATGACCACTCTTGCCATGAAAATATTCTAAGTCCCACTAATTAGATGCGATTTACGGACCGTAAAACACACTTTACAGAACGTATACCCCTGTTGTCGATCCGTTCGATCCGTACGGATCGACACATGTCTTATACGGACCGTTACGGTGCGGGTGTATTGGACAACCCTCAAAGTGTGACCGCTTTAATTTATTCACATTCTTTCGGGCAGATTTAATCCAATCAGAAGCCAGCTGGAAACTATCCTCGACTTCTGATTGGTTAATGTCTGCATGAAAGAATGTGAATTAATTAAAGGAGGTCACACTTTTGGGCTCCTTCCTGTAATAATTAACACTACATATACTAGGAGTAATCGGAGCTTAGGAGAGTGCGTCCAACTTGTTTGTTAGCTATTTAGCAGCGGACTAAATCTCAAATTAAAGTACAGTTAAGTAACAACGGGTCAAACCGCCTGACTGGCTATTATCCTTACGATATTCTTTTGCACCGTAGGATGGTCAATAAAATTGGCTAAAAATTGGCATACAGAAAATTAAAGTCATCAGAAATGTTTATTGATTGAGATGTCAAAGCACCGCGTATCACTTTAAACCCTTGTTGCGTGACACTGCCGGTTAACAGGACTCAGCTACTTAGCACTGTTTTTCAAATATAACGCACCCGGAATTAGTGAGATGCAAAGGTCAACGTTTCATCCGATTCAATTTCTGGTATGAACAACGCTTTACGAAGACAAGGACCAGCACGCGAGTTAGAGCGTCAAAGTGAGGCACAGCGTATGCTAGCGCCTCAAAGCGAGGCAAATGTGTGTCGACACAAATGCAACCTCAAAATCTCGCCTATTAATTGCACAGGACACCCAACAGAAATTAGGGGGTTGCGTTCTCGTACCTCGAACGCAATAATCCATTATTTTGCCTGAGAAACGGCTGCGGACATTGCAAAGCAACCAGATAATGTATAGTGATGTATAAAAAAACATGTTACTCTTACCTCTGTGCTATTACACTAATTGCATGTTGAATTTCCACAAGTGCAGTACATTGAGTTGAGTTATATTGTTCAGTTTGTGAAAGCAACATTGTGATTACTGTACACTTAAAGTTGCTAAGGTGTCCCTTGAATAAAGGAATAACGTAAGTTACCCTTTTCCTGGATAGAGCAGATAGAGGTGTCCCTTGAATGGAGGTAACACAACCAAAGATTAGGAGGTGTCCCCTGAATAGAAGTGTCCCAAAGGAGAGTTTCCACTGTAATTCTCCCCAATCTCCCTGCTTCTCTACGACACACCGAGCAGTCCGAGCACTAAATGGTGATCCAAAAGCAGTCCCTTGAAGGACCTTGTAACGGCACGTAAAGGCTGTCACACACAGACCTTCGTCAAACACTGGGAAGCATTTTTTTCACCTTTAAAAATCTCTGACCAGGTTAACCATTCATACCAACAAACTTTTACTTCCTTTTATAAATAGCTTTTCACATATTTACAGTTTCAAGATCAATACGTCTTTTAGTAATAAAACTTAAATATCACATATCAATTTTGGATTTTCCATTTCTTTTATAAACTGTTAATCCTTCGTAACATCGCTAGTGGATTTTCTGCGCGTCGGTGACTTTAGAGGTTTGGGTGACAGTGGAGGTGAGCGGTGCGTCGGCATGCTTGATTTTGTTTTTCTGTTATCTGAAAGTAGGCAAAAATCATGATTAATTGAGTACTACACATGTCATAACCAGCGAGGTAAAATATTGCCTTGGTATATAACCCGCAACTGTGTATGATGGAATATGAGTCAGGCTGATTTAGCAACAGAACGGGAACGTCATTTGACGACGGGAAAGCGCGCGGAAAGGACTAAACTCGACTTTCGGTGCCAAACTTGTCGCTCTGCGTTTGTCTTGTAGTTGAGGGGAAGGAAAGGGGAAGGTAGCCCGCGAACGCAGACGTATTTCCGGTCAAGTATAGAGAAGCAACAACCGGAAACACGTCTGCGTTGGCAGGGTTAGGGGAAAGAGTAATAGCGGAATTAAATTCGTTCTCGTACTCCTCGGCGAGCAATTCTGGTACAGTCGAAGCAACAACGAAGTAACTCGTAAGCATCCACCTCGGAAATTCGAAAAACTGGTGGTAACAGACTAACTAGAACCCGGACGATCAAACTCAACCTACTTTTGAAATGACTCCTGGGTTCAAACCTTTCACAATAAGAGAATGAGGTCGTTACTAGAGCTGGTCGCTTACAAGAGTGGTCGCAAGGAGAACTTCGGCTGTATGTGGGCAAAAGAAAAAAAATCTTTTTTGCTGGACAAAGTGGGTGTTGGCGAACAGGAAAGATAGGCTCACGTTGCCTACTAGTGTAGCCAATAATAATACCAGAAAAAAGCCAGCAACAAAGGATTCGTTTCATCTTGCATCCTCGAGAAAACCAGCTATATAACAATGC
This sequence comes from Porites rus, assembly GCA_964035705.1. Lineage (NCBI taxonomy): Eukaryota > Metazoa > Cnidaria > Anthozoa > Scleractinia > Poritidae > Porites > Porites rus. The sequence continues at coordinate 10,365,333 of OZ037998.1, forward strand.
AATTTATAGTGAACGTCATGTCATGAGATTGTTCTTGACCGGTACAAGTTAGGCAAACCATGCATACTTTGATTCTTAAGTGTGTTTTAACTTGTACTCGCATAAAGCTCAAGCTCTAAAAGCATACTACAAGGTAATAAAAAACCGTACGACAATTCCCTTTGATGAAAACGTTAAAATTTATGGGAGGGTGATTAAGTTCCAGGACAAGGAAGGCGCCGAAACAAACACGATTATCAATTATATTCTCACCTTCAGGCGGTTTCCGACTGGATTGACCAGTGTCTGTAAACGAAAACGAATATTCTAATTACGCTACAGTACTTTATGGGTTCAGTAAAACTTGAAGCAATATCTTAGCCATAGGTCTGTATTTGTTCGTAGTGATAAGTTAATCATCATCAGAGTCAATAGACCATAGCCTTTGCTAGGCTCTCATTCGGGACCGGTGGCCCGTTTCCCGGAAGACCCGGAAACTTTTCGGGCCCCAAGGCAAATTTAAAAATCACAACCTGTTGAAAAGCAGCATAGTTTCTAGCTCACATACCCGTCAATTTTGCTTCGTCAACTGATAGTTTCATTGCATTATTATCAAAATCATTGAAACATTGATCTTGAATGCAAACACAACAAACACAGAACAGCTTTCCTGGCCCGAAAAGTAACCGTGACTTTCGAGAAACAGGCCCCTGGTCCGTCCTCGACTAAATACCTTAATACCTGAATAGAAATACTTACGAAGTAGACCAGGGGGTGAAGACTGAGAAGAAATAGAATGCTAGGGCGACACAAGGAAGGGTGGGACAAGGAAAGGGGCAGCCGAGCAGAGAATTGAAGTGGCACAACTGGAACAGAGGTTGTTTACCATTTACAAAACGTTTCGGGAAAATCCCGTTGGAAAGTAAATGGAACAGAGAGCACGGTCATTCCAGAGGGAAATTTCCGGGAGCAACTGAACATCTGTAAAGGTAGTCCTGTTTTTTCCGGACGGAATATTCCAAACGGAAATTTTTGTTCCATTTCTTCAAAGCCATTTTTACACCAGTTTTACGTCTTCGCGGCCCTTTCGTGGTAAATGAAACTGATTGGTACAAATGATAACCGCGATTCCGAGACGAAATTTACCAGTCCTGAATTTTGCTTTCCATTTGCCCAAACCGTGAACCAACCGGCCTGTCCCTGTAAATGGTAAACAATCAGTGATACAAACCTTTTGGTCTCAAGCTGGCTACACCATCGATAAAATGAGCCAGCACTGAAAGTTGTTCCTCAAGTTGCTGATGAATTTCATCAATCCTAATGAAAGAAGACACCGAATAGTCTATTAAATGGCTTCCTCGTAATATAAAATAAGACATATATAGACATAGGTAAGTAACTTAGAGAATTGCGTGACTGAATCGCTCGTTACAACCTCAGAGAATTACGTGAATCCCGAGTAGCCACTCACGCACGTCTCGTCCATACGAATCCAGATCTTTTTGGAACCGCGTATTCTTTACAGGAATTCGACACACTTTGTTGCCGTCTTCGTGGGCCACATTTTCATTTTCCTCTGAAAATGGTGAGTGATCGTCTACATTTTCAAGCGTCACATCTACCGCCAACGAGATAATCACTAGGAAAGATAACACGCTAAAAGACACTGCAAAACCGCTCTCCATTTTTGCGTAAATTTGCATCTTTTTGTCGTTCAGTGCGTTACGTTACACTTGCATAAGGGGAAGTGAAAAATTCACGTGACCGGAAGTTATTACCGTTTCCCGCCATTTCAAAGATCTGTCGCGGGTTGCCGGCGTTTTGCTTGTGACTGCGACCTTTTCAAAGTTGCGATCGAGTTTTGAAAAAGTTGTCTTACATTCTAGAGAAAAGCTGACGATAATTTCTGCAGTAACTACAGTTAAAGGTACTTTGTTTTATCTAGACAAACGACGCATTCGATTTACGTATTTTTCATTTATTTCTGTAGACATTTCCCTTCCAAGTCCTCTGAACCCTTCGGCTTTCAAGAGTTTTTGATACAGTTGCGCTTTAAAAATTATGTTCTTCTTCTGATTTCTTCTTTCAATAATTCTAAGGAAGTAAGGCTATGCCTTTTAAAATACGTAGCTTAGCGCGGAAAGAGAAACCTTAAAGCTTAATTATAACCTTCCCCATTCTTAGGGATTGACTGCACATGATCGGTCCTGTTCGTGTGGAAGCCACAGCACACCCACGTTGAAGAAAGGTCCAGAAACTGTATCATCAATTCTTTTATCTATAGTCATGGTAAAAATTGTAGTGCCACGGTACTTCTCGTCATTTTGTAAATGGCAATACGGCTCGGGGCTGATTTATTTGAGGCCAATATTTCGGCTAACAAAATTAGCCTTCCTCAGAGCCAGAGCTACACTAAAAGAGAATACTATAACGGCTCTTAAGATTTGAATTTAAATTTACGCAAACTTTCCCGCAATAACTCGATTGGAAATGCTTGCTACGCAGGCTAAACAGTAGATAGCACGATAGAAAGGTAAATAATTGTACCATAAATTGAGTGATAAGATACAGTTGAACCTTCGTCCTTGCGGCTTAAAACATCTTTTGAAAGAGTTTTGCCTCTATTTATGAGGTAAAAGAAGTGGTAGAAGTAGCTCGTTAATAGTTTGTCACTTGTTTGTCAAAATTTGTTTCACCAAATAGCCGAAGAGAAATGGTTAGGATTAAGCAGACTACCGAGAGGCGCAAGCCATTGGGAATAAACCACAGATTTGTTTACAAGTCTTCCATACCATCCAGAATTAAAACATACACTAAAGGAACTGAAGATGACCTGGTTCTTCCTATTTCTCCGGTGAAAATAACTGCTCTTCCCCCGACTTCTCGCCCGATCAAGAAAATAAGACGATACCGCCCTGGTTCCCTGGCCTTGAAAGAAATTCACAGGTACCAGAGGAGCACTACACTGCTAATTGGGAAGTTGGCATTCCAACGGCTTGTTCGTGAAATTGCTCAAGATTTCGCTCCTGGCTTGAGATTTCCACCATTGGCACTGCTCGCTTTACAAGAGGCGGCAGAGTCATATGCAGTCGGCTTGTTTGATGATGTGAATTTATGCGCTATTCACGCAAAAAGGGTTACGATCATGGCTCGAGATTTACAGCTTGCTCTCAGGATTCGAGGAGAAAGGCTTTCTTAATAGGATATGACATTTTTTGCTCTTTCTATTCTCCCTTTCTAGCCAGTTGTATCAGGAGACCGCGCGAAGCATTCTACGTGCGTTCCTGCGTGTGGTACACATTCTTTAGCTTTCTCGCATGCCGCAAACTATGAAACAAAGTTAAGTCAATAAAGTAGCCAGATTTCTTAAATTACAATGTTAATTTTGGGAAATGTTAATTCAAGTGTTCTGTTTAATGAGAACAAAATTATTGTAAGTCCACAAATCCAAATAAAGATCAATAAAGTAGATTACTTTGTCGACTAGAAAGAAGTGAGGTTGCACGAGGACTGAGGACGTGATTGGAGCTTGCGCATACGAACGACTACGCACTCCAAGCCAATCTCAAATCCAGAGCCCTCGATAACCTTGTCCAGTAAAACAATGCCGACCACAACAATCGCAGCCAAAGGGAACGAGATTGACACCCAGCTCTTTGCGTTTTAAAATTTCAACTTTAAAACCTTGTTAAAATTGATCATAGCTCACGATTCAGGGGTTATTATATGTGAGCTAAGCCCCTTATTTTATTTATTTTCCCCTTTAGACAACCCCTGACCACTGAGTCTTTCTGAACAAACTCGAACCACAGTTACAGATTTAGATTCACGATAACGGCAAACTGTATAAACGTCCGATTGAAGTTAGTCTCCCTGGCCACGAGACAAACAACGGCTGCGTAGACGACTTTGGTGATAAAGCTTAACTTTGGATAAGAGTTTCATTTTTAATTCTATACGAAAGTGATTTACAAGAAATGCATTTTGTTTATACTAGCTCTCTGGTGCAAGCACCTCTCTCCTACGCAGAGCTCCCGCTGGGTATTCCAACAAAAAATAGCAATAATCAAAAACGATGGTAGAAGGGGAAAAGACCTCTCTTCTCTTCTTTTCCCGAGTCATATCTTCCTCTGCACGTTTTTCTTTTCCCCCCTCCCCAATCTCCCTCCCTCCCTACGACACAACGAGGTCTCTGTGGGGGAGAGATCGCGAGCAGTCCGAGCACGAAATAAGTGGTGATCCAAAAGCAGTCCCTTGAAGGACCTTGTAACGGCACGTAAAAGCTGTCACACACATCACAGACCTTCGTCAAAAATTGGGGAGTATCATTTTTAGTTTAAAATCTCTGACAAGGTTAACCATTCACACTGACAAACTTTTACTTCACGTTGTAAGTACCTTTTCACACATTTACATTTTCAAGATAAATACTTCTTTTAGTAATAAATTAACTGAAAGATCAAATATCAATTTTGGATTTTCCATTTTCTTTATAAATCCTTAGTAACATCTCTAGTGAGTTTTCTGCGCGTCGGTGACTTTGGAGGTTTGGGTGACAATGGAGGTGAGCGGTTCGTCGGCATGCTTGATTTTGTTTTTCTATTATACCTGAAAGTAGGAAAAAAATCATGATTAATAGAGGACTAAACAAGTCTTAACTAAAGAGGTAAAATATTACCTTAGTATGTAACATGAAACTGTGTTAGATAGAATACGCGCACTGTAATTTTCAGGGAGTTATAATAACTCCTCTAGTTGGGCTAATTTAACTCCTTACAGTGGAGTTATTTTTCGTGGAGTTATTTTAACTCCAAAAAGGAGTTGAAAGAACTCTTTTTCAGGAGTAAAAGTGACCCCAGATATTGAGGAGTTAAAATAACCCCAAAAAAGGAGTTATCCTGTACCTAAAATTTTTACTCCAATTTCAGAGTTAAATTAACTCCAAAAAGAGTAAAAACAACCCATGTAAGGAGTACAAGTAACCCCATTTCGGAGTAATTTTAACTCCAGACTGGGAGTAAAAAGAACTCTTTTTCAGGAGTAAAAATGACCCCAAATTCGGAGTTAAATTAGGAGTTAAAATAACCCCAAAAATGGGGTTATCCTGTACCTAAAATTTTTACTCCATTTTTGGAGTTATAATAACTCCCTAAAAATTACGGTGCGTCAGGCTGATTTAGCAACAGAACGGGAACGTCATTTGACAACGAAGGGAAAGCGTGCGGAAAGGACTAAACTCTACTTCCGGCTTCCGGTGCCCAATTTGTCGCTCTGCCATTGGTCAAGCCAGTTGTTTGATTTGCGCGCGTCGTCGTCAACCTGGTCGTCAATTGACCTTCCCTCTCTGTTGTAGTAACATGGTCAAATGTCCCAAGAATCTCCTTCACGATTGGGGTTAACACTTTCAAAAAGTAAAGGTAATAAAGGCAAGATTGTGAGCTTTTTACAACAAAAAGTCGCACTTTGGGAGACTAGTAAAGGTGAAGACCAGAAAATGTTTCTTTCTGAGAACTTAAGAATATACTGACTTAAATCAGCTCCTATTTAAAACAATTATGCCACGTTCATTTACGTGATTTGGTTCTGATCTGTGATCTGATTTGGCTCCCCTTTGCACCTCTGTTTAATTAAAGCCGAACAATATCAAAGAAACCTTTTTCTCCTGAGTACCTAGCACTCCTAATGAGGCATTAAATACCTTTATTTTATAACGCTTGGAAAAAGTATGGAGTGTCTTAGCTGTGAAAGTTTATTTCACCTGCTTGGTAGTCGTCACTGGAGGAGTCCAAACACCTCGTAATCTGTGATAACGGACTCATTAGCATCTGTAAAGAACGAGTGCTCCTGTCCTGGTGGGCACTGATAGGTGCTGCCGAGAATGCTGATACTAACAGGATTTGTGTTTGCATCATTCTGATTATTTAATATCCATAGGTCATTCCCATCACCAAAAGCTGGTCCATAGCTGCTATCACAGCAGATGCCACAACCCTTCCCAGTAATGAGCGACAGTTTGATCGGGTCCAGGCCACTTGGGTTTACAAAGCTGAACAGGAAGGCCTGGCGACATAACACATATTCATTATGACCTGTGAATAACAGTCGGATTACACCTGGCATGTATATTCAGACATTATATGTGTTAAACAGTCAATTTCCCATTTCAGTTTCAACCCCATTCCACCTCTTAAATCCGAAACCTACATTGAGCTCGGATGCCCACACGGATAACTAACCAACTGCAGGTTGCTCCTTTGCATAGAATACGAAATTTCGGCCTGAGGCCACCAGCAATAGCTTTTTGAATTCTACCGAAATGGTTTCCCCTGAGAAACGTAGAAATAAGTTAAAGCCAACTATAAAGAAGTTACCAATATCCTGCTCATGGAGTTATCCTGGTTCATGAGTATAATCTATGGTATTAAATCCTACACACTGGTGTTGTAGTTAGTGTGGCTTATGCTTACCGGCGGGGCGAAAGTGCAGGTCACAGGCCATAGAACACACACAAAAACAATAGCACTGTTCTGGATTGACGTTTTATAAATATACAAAAATAAAACAAGCCAAGGAACCTCTGAACTTTATCAAATTCCACACATGGAATATGTTCACGTTGATCACGCAAGGAGGACCTGCGTACAGCGTATTCAAACTTGGTAACAAAATCACAAAGGTTTGCAAAATCACGTAATTTCTAAGAAAAAACGAATCACAAAACGAAGGGTTGTTATGTTAAGAATATCGTGACGTGTTTGTGGATGTTTTGAAAAGCATTAGACGGGAAAACGGAAGAAAAACTTAAGGACATTCTAAAATTTATTTGACCAACTCAAATACGGCAAAAGTTTTCTTCAGACTTTCCTCGTCTTCAACTCTTCTTGCCACTAGATCGGTCTTCCATCTGTTTTGAAGCTCTTTGAAGATGGTGGCCTGTTGCTCGCGCTTCTTACCCTTCGACCCTTCCGGGCTGGGGTGTGCATGCGTTTTCAGACAAACGAATTACAATGACATCATTTTAATAAGCCTACCAAATTCAAACAAAATGAGAAACTATCAACAATTGAAAAAACTGGACAACAACAAATCCGAAAATAGCCTTTGCTAGGTAAAGGTGCCAGTAAAGGTGCCGAAAAACGGGTAACTAAAAACGTGCAACTTGTTTTGCAACATTGGTGCAAAACGAGTTTGCCTTTTGGTCGAGGGTCGAGGGTAAATAGTCGAGGGTCGAGGGTAACTATTCGAGGGTCGAGGGTAAACGGTCGAGGGTCGAAAAATCCTCCACAATTATTTTTGAACGTCGTCAAATCAAAATTTCGTGTTTACTCGAGTTTCTGGTGCCTGTTTTATTTTTACGTTAACACCTAGGGGTACGTGTATCATTTGTCGTTGTAACACTCGAGTAAATAATATTGATTAGTATATACACACTCAGTGATCTTGGTGATTTAAGCAATCTGATTGGTTCGCTATCTCGGACTATTCATCAATATTCACCTCCTAGCGAGTGGATAATGTGTGAGCTCGGTGTTTTTCACATTTTTTTAGAGAACGATCTTTTAAAAGTCGACAAAATCCTAGGGCTGACTTTTTTTAAGGCAAGTACAGTCTTGGAAGGATTCAATACGCGATATTATACGGCGTTTTTCAATTTACTGGAGCTGAGTTTTGTGCTCGATGGATTGTTTACAACTCCCGTGCATTCGCGTATAAGAAGCCGTTTCGTGAACTCAGCGTTTTCTAACAAGAAAATTTGGGCTCAAAAATCGAAGTTCATTTATGACAAACAAATTTAAAAGGAAATGTTTGCAGAAATTCTACGTTTCAAGTAAACAGGAAAAAGAATGATACAGGAAGACGACGTCTTACCTCGAGCAACCGAGCCACCATTTTTGTCAGCACTTCGTGCGAAGAACGACACAACAAACCCTTTTGGTTATAAACTTGGCGTGTCAACAGAAAACAACAAAGCTCTACTTTTCTTCTCAGGTAAGGAAACAGTTCAAACTTTTAGCGTTTCCATTTAAGTGTCATTGTCTGAGAAAGTGTTCCAGGGGCCAAAAGTTGTGGTCAACCGATTTGGCTGAAACTTGGCACAGAAGTTGGGTATAATGAGATATTTCAAAAGCCACTTTGGCTCACTTCTCTGAGTTTTAGTTTTGGAGTTACAGGGGGGGTCTCATTTTTTGCTCTTTGAGCACCAAAAATCCAGCCTTCCAGGGGACATTTTGAAAGTGTGATAAGACCCCGCTGGTAAATTGTGCTGCCAAATGAATTTGACCATGAACTCTACTATAATAGAGCTTTCAGTTCATGCATGTAACTTTGTCCTCAAGGTATTGTACAGAGAGGAGCCTGGGGCTAGAGTTTGGCCAAAATTGATGTTAAAATTACAACCCAAAATAGCCATTTTTCAAAATTTCACTATATTCACCTGCCTTCTTGCATAACTTCCAAACCTATACCACTGTTTACTTTAGTCACCCAGTTATCAAAATCAGTTGAGAAAAATTTGGCTTATTATGGTTTATTGAATTTTTGGAACAAACACTTCATGCCCCTCTAAGGCGATGCAAAATGGAATTTTGAGCCTAATTTAGGCCATAAACAAACCAAATTGTTGACAAGAAGCCCCTATTCTGTATTTGGTAAGTGAAAATGAATTGTCAAAGCCAAATCAGTTTCGTTGTTTAGAAATACACCGATTCTTACCTTAAAATTGATCTAAAACAGGCCTCTGATTAGCGCAACAAACACATAATTTAGCAAAACAAAGGTGATTTTATTCTTTGAAAACCTAGTAACCACCATATATAGAACACAAATGATGATGTTCTGATGTACATATGACAGTCTTTTGACAAGATGCTTAAATTTTTCTTTGATTTATAGTCAGTTTCACGTCATATTTCCAAGCATTACTCCAAGCATGGAAAGTCTCCATATTTTGTCAGGCCCATTTTTTCACATTTTTACCAGATAAATTTAGCTTATCAAAAGGTTCGTTAACATATAATCTTCGTCTGACCTTGTAATAGCCTGAATAGTTGTTTTAAAGACACATCAGCAAAGGAGCATGACCATACACACGTAGATTACACAGACATATACGAGCTTCAGTGAGCAGTATCGAGGTGAACTGTGATTTTCCGAGTCCTTTAGACCTGAAAAAATGAAACCATCCATCCACGGTTAGGAGAGCTGGATAACAAAAAGCTTGTTTTGCTTTCATAAAGAAAATAACCCAAACAAAGCCTTGCATTGAGATGATGCACTTGTTATTACATCAAGTTAGCTGGCCCGCCATTTTGGACTCCCCCGCTTAACTCATATCAATACTTAAGAAGTCTTTTGCGATTGGCTAGGAGCCTTAAAGGGGGTTAAGGTTGGGTTGTTCAGTCAGCATAAAATAAGGAGAGCAAAGAGAGAGAACAAAGTATTGGCTTCTAAACAGAATTTAGACAATGAGAGCGAGGAAGGTACTAAAATAACAGTTACGTTTGAAAATCATGTCAGATCAATTAGTCGATCTACCGAACCGAGGTGTTAAGCTTTTTTTATTGGCTAAACTTTGCAATAAATTATTTATGAATGTGTGATTACAAATTTAAAATGCAATACGTGCTGAACAGCAGAAGTTACAGCAACAGACAGACAGTTAAGAGTTACTAGGAGATATTTCATACCATTATCATTGTTCGAATTTTTATCGTTAACATTTCCCTTAAATTTTCAGTTAATAAATTTTCCCCTTGCATGAACGAATACTTTTGTACTTCTCCTGCCCACGCCCCTATAACGTTTCTAACGGTCCGCCGCCGAGTTTTATCCCAAACTCTTACAATACGTCCTCTATGCTGTCATTTCTCGCACTCATTAAAGCCTTCTCAGAGTGCTGGAGTACCCTGATAGTCATGATATATGATATATTCGCGAGCCAAAAGCACATTTTTGCGATCTACGCCCGTACAAAAGAATATTTTATGAGTCTTTTAAGGGCTTTTTTGGTAAACAATTACTGCTAAAAATGAAAAAGAAAATCGGGTTGATAGCACAGTACGCGTTAGACATAAACATGGTGACATCAAAGTATAGCCAAAAACTGCACGAGAAATGCGTAGACTTGTCATGTAGCTACGGTGAGAAAACGATTCTCGGAAAATATAATCGAAAATACATGCTTAACACCATTTTTAAACAGGTGTGTGAAATGTTATCTTTAGCAATAAGATCATAAAGTACACAATTTGGCAGGTAAACACAGGAAGCGGGGTAGACGCTGCCTGCCGTTAAGCAATTAACAGGCTTAACAGGAAAATATGAGGCAAAAATAAATGCCTGCTATCATGTGTGCATGAAGCAGCCAGTTTTTATATCATTTACTTCTCGATCGAAATAAAAAAGGGAAGTTCTAAAACCAGGAGTCTGCTGTCGGCAAAGGGGAACTAGCAGGTTCTTACTCAACAAATAGACGAAGCTTGTTCCTTCTTTGACTGCTTTTAATTGTTACGAATTGTTGGTTACAATTTTATCGCTCGATAACGCTGTGGCAATCATTTTTATAATGACCAGAGTGACTTAAACGCTTTAAAACTCATATCAATGCTTGAGTACGTCTTGTAATTGGCTAGGAAAAACTCATTAACATTGAACCTTCGAGTTATTTACTTTGTCAAATCGATTTTCTGTCTTAAATTTCACTTTCAAGCTTGGGTTCAGTTGTCCAGTCAATATAAAACCAAGGAAAGCAAAGAGAGAGAACAAAGAATTGGTTTCTAAACCAAATTTAAACAATATCACAATATCATACAGTAACCACTGAAGAGCATCCACTTTTATAGCCCGCGCGAATGAAATCGGACGAAGGACTTTTCTGGAAGTGTATAACCTCTGTTGCTTGCATTTTCATCGCTTAACAGTATATGTAAATACCAGGATTGTATTTTTTAAGAAGTTATTATTATTATCATTATCATTATCATTATCATTATCATTATCATTATCATTATTATTATTATTATTATTATTATTATTATTATTATTAAATTCTTCACTAGTGTAGAGCTGTTATTTCATTCTAATGTGTTCAAAACGCTTATTTGAAAACGTATGTTGAGTTTGCGTCAAGATAGCAAAAATTGACAACGCCAGGCCAAGAACATTTTTAATGTGGCTCTTAGGCCCAGTTCAAACCTCGAATTTCACATGTGCCGAACTTAATTCCTATTTTAGTCGACTAAAATAGTTAAATAGCGCATTCGATTCAAACGTCGAATTTAACTCTCAGAACTCTGCCGAATTTATTTCTGTTCGCTGTCAATATTCCCCTGTAATATAATAATAATTTACTACAATTCATGCATTAAGTTCGGCAGATGTGCAAATGAATGCGACATTTGAATCAAAAGTCGACCCTAAGTCGAATCTTCGACTGTTTCTGTCGCAGATACGGCAAACGTCGCATTCAATTTAAACAGTCGAATTTAACTGATTCAAACGTCGCACTTCACATGCATTTAACTCTCGCGTTAAGTTCGGCACATGTGAAATTCGACGTTTCAACCGGGCCTTAGCCACACGTGGAAGTGTAAAAGAGTCATCAGGGAGTCTTTTGGTCGAGAGCCCCGGGTCGAGAGCGCAGGAAATTTCCTCATCTACGAACGATAACAGTTTATCCCACTATTGAAGTTTTGTCTCTTCTTGGTAAATCGTTTGAAATAGTTCCAAGGCTGGATCGCCCGCCATTGTCTGTCGCCTTCTGTACATTGCAGTATATGCATCGCGGCCATCAGTTAAGTTTCAAACGTTTTAAACTTTAATTTTTGTCCCCTTGCGAGACCTTGGCACAATAATTGTTATTAAAACCGACATGGCTTAAACTTCCTGTGTGGCTTAAACTTCCTGTTTAACTTTTTGGTTTATGTATTTTTTTGCAATGGGCGAACGGCGTACATGCCACAAAAACATGCGGTTTTTTTCTTTGCTTAAGTTCTTTTGACCAAGTAAACATTACTGTCAAACCTTGGGGTGGCGCTGAAAATTCAACAGATGTTTATAATTGTGCGTTTTATTCCTTCCTTTTTTTTCGGCATAACCTCTTCTATAACTTAGTGGTTCTGCAGTAATTAAGAGTTGTTAGTTGTACACTTCTACTTCACCCACCTACGCCCCCAATAACGTTTCTAATAATCCATCCCTGAGTTTTATTTACCGCCCAACCTTTAACAATACGTGGCCTATGCTGTCATATTTCGCAGTCATGCCAGACTTAATCCTCAGTTAAGTACGCCAACGGCAGTCGTGGTGATTTTTTATTCGCGAGTGTTCCATGTACCTTTAAATCTTAACATATTCAGTCAAAAGCACATTTTTGTGACTTTCGCCTGTACAAGAGAACATTTCATGAGTCTTCTAAGACCTTTTCTATAATTCTATAATTACTACTAAAAATACATTGATAGTCATGATACATTTATTCGCGAGTGTTCCACGAACCTCGCACTCTTAACTCTTCAACCAAAACCACATTTTTTGCGACCTACGCCTGTACAAAAGAACATTTTATGAGTCTTTTAAGAGCTTTTCGGTAATTACTGGTAAACATGAAACAGATAACCGGGTTGATAGCACAGTACGCGTTAGCCATATAACCGGTGACTGCATAGTATATCCAGAAACTACACGATAAATGCGTGAAAGTGTCCTGATACTCTCCGATTAAATGGTTGATAGAGTGTGGTAACCAGCAAAGCACAAACACTGTTACGATAGCAATGGACATTTGAACCACGTTTCTGTTTCTTCTGTCCCGCTGTTGCTGACTGTTGGCGGACTGTTCACCTGGGTGTGCCTGTGTCTTGAGCTTGATAACAATGATGGAGTAAAGAATGACTAGCAATAGCACAGGGATGTATATAAACAGAATGTTGTAAGCTAGTAAGAAACTGGCATAGGATGAGGACACTCCGAATGCTTTCTCCCATTCCAGAACACACAAGGTTCTCTCTGTGTATTCAACGAGCTCGAAAGTGAACAAGTCTGGCGAATTAACCGCTGCGGCAACTATCCATGTAGCGAGAATGAAGAAGGGACACAGCTTGGATCTGATGAGTGGGGAACGGAGTGGAAACACCACGGCTCCAAAGCGATCCACTGCTATCAGAATCAGATTCTGAATCGAAACGCCAAAGGAAACGCTACCAAAGAAAGGGAGAAGCTTACACAAGGCCTGACCAAGCTGACCACCGATAAGCCACGAGTTGGTGTGCAAGAATGACAGGTACCAAGGTATCAAGAATATTGGATACAGCAGATCAGATGAGGCCATGTTTGCGATGAAAAAATTTATCGGTTTTTTTAAGTTCGGCGTTTTATAAACGATCATAACAATGAGAGAATTTGCGACCAGTGAAACGATAAAGATCAGACAGTAGGTAACGGTTCCTCCGATTTTTGACGCAGTGGAATTTAAGCAGCTCCAAGATCCGCTGGATCCGTTCGCCGTTGAGTTCATGCTGAGTTTTGCGACGTATCTACAGAGTCGTACACATGCAGTCAAGTAACTTTGAATTACTGCTCTGTATTTATAAATTGCGTATGCTGTTTGAGTGGCAGAACTTTTATTGACAATTGCAAGCCCCCTGCAAAGCAACAGCACAGCTGTCCTCTGAGGCCTTTAATAAGTGAGTTTGTTAATGTTCCGGCATTATCCGCCAACCGACCTTTTGACAGAATTGAAACAGTGGGGTATTAAAATGTTATAAACCATCCAGAACACTTCATTTAGGTAACGTGGTTGTATTAAGAAATCGATTGAGAAGATGATTAAACATGTGTGTTTTAACACATTAAAGAATGATATCTTTGGTAGTACCATCATCAACTAAACAAGTTTGACAGTTAACCACAGGAAGCAGAGGCGAAGCTGCCTTCAGGCCGTTAAGCCCCGGCTTAACAGGTGAATATGAGGAAAAAATAAGGTGCATATTATCACGTGTGCATAAAACATGAAGTTTTTATAACATTTACTTCTCGACCGAGCTAAAATGGAAAAACAAAAGTCTGCTGTCGGCAAAGAGAAACTAGCAGGTTCTTGTTACAATATTCAGTACTTGTTGGCTAAAGCTCTTTTTTTCGATAACGTTGTGACACTTCATTTATATATAATAGCGATTACTACTTTTAGAGTTCGAAGAACGGCGTTTAATGACGGGAGTCATTTAAAAGAGAAAGGACTGAGTTTATTGTCATTTATGTAACAACCTAATTTTCAAAACTAATATGCTTTCGGCGAAAATGTCAAGAGAGCTTATGAATAGCGGAATATCCTGTCTATCAATTGCTACCGCCTAGATAGGCCGTCTAGAGATCCTTATCCGCGCTGTTTCAAATCTCAACTTCTATGTCAGAATCCTAGTTCAGGGTCAATGTGTTCTCATCTCTAATCAGTTTGTACTTTTATATGGAACTTTGAAACACTGAACAGGGGCGTAGCTAGGGGGGGGGGGGGTCCTGGGGTGCCCGTGACCTCCCCTTGGTAGGCCTTCTTTTGAGCAAACAACCTACAATATTCAGGTGGCGAAAACGCCATGACAATATCTTGGCCGTAAAAGCCATTGTTGAAAAGCCCACTTTTTTAAAATTTGTTTTTTTGTAAAGTATTTTCGTCAACGGCTCTTGTCTTTAGTTAATATGGGCCTTCATGCCACGATAATACGACTGAGCTCGCTGATACACGAGGGAGAGCAGCGGTATAAACCATATATAGTCGGCGATCCCCGGATGGTGACTCCCCCTTTGAAAAATCCTGGCTACGCCCCTGCTGAACAAGATGCAATGCTCAAAGTCTTGTTAATCAAGCAGGCAACTGAATAATTTGAATGATTTTGCTCTTTTTTGCTAATTTCTAATAATTTCTGAAATAATTTTTATGGGGGCGTCTACAAGACAAAGGATGTTTATTAGCGAGGGCGTCTAATGCAAACATAATATCATATCATTTTCTCTGTAAACTGTTTGAAGCAGCTCTAAAACTGTTGAAAATATAGTTGAAAAAGCGTGCTTAATGCTAATTTTACTAATGTTTTCTTTGGCAATACGATCATAAAGTGCACAATTTGGCAGTTAAACGCGTGCGCAGCTGCCTTCAAGTAATTAAGCCCAGACTTAGCAGATAAATAATAATGCGGTAAAAAAAAGTGCATATTCATCAAGTGTGCATAAAACATGCAGTTTTTATAACATTTGCTTTTCGATCGAGCAAAAAATGGAAAATTATTAAACCAAGAGCCTAGACTAAACTATAATGGATTCTTCTTCAACAAAAACACAAGACTTGTTACTTCTTTTACCGCCTTTGATTTTTTACGAACTTCTGTACTTGTTGGCTCCAATAATATTGTTTGATAACGTTGTGGCACTTCACAAGAAACCCCACTGCCCCGCTAAACTCATATCAATACCTGAGAAGTCTTTTGTGATTAGCTGTAGGAGCGGCTTATTAGCATATATGGAACCTTCGAACCATTTACTTGGTGAAAACGATTTCTTATTTTAAATATCACCTTAAAAGGGGTTAAGGTTGGGTTTTCCAGTCTAACTAAGAATTAATAGGTTCTTCTTCAACAAAAATACAAGGCTTGTTATTTCTTTTATTCGCTTTGATTTTACGAACTTCTGCCGGTACTACAATTACATGTGGCACTTTAGAAGAAACCGCATTCCCCCGCTTAACTCATATCAATACGTAAGAAGTCTTTTGCGATTGGCTAGGAGCCTTAAAGGGGGTTAAGGTTGGGTTGTTCAGTCAGCATAAAATAAGGAGAGCAAAGAGAGAGAACAAAGTATTGGCTTCTAAACAGAATTTAGACAATGAGAGCGAGGAAGGTACTAAAATAACAGTTACGTTTGAAAATCATGTCAGATCAATTAGTCGATCTACCGAACCGAGGTGTTGAGCTTTTTTTATTGGCTAAACTTTGCAATAAATTATTTATGAATGTGTGATTACAAATTTAAAATGCAATACGTGCTGAACAGCAGAAGTTACAACAACAGACAGACAGTTAAGAGTTACTAGGAGATATTTCATACCATTATCATTGTTCGAATTTTTATCGTTAACATTTCCCTTAAATTTTCAGTTAATAAATTTTCCCCTTACATGAACGAATACTTTTGTACTTCTCCTGCCCACGCCCCTATAACGTTTCTAACGGTCTGCGGCCGGGTTTTATCCCAGGCAAACTCTTAGAATACGTCGCCTATGCTGTCATTTCTCGCACTCATATATTAAAACCTTCTCAGAGTGCTGGAGCTCACTGATAGTCATGATATATGATATATTTGCGAGCCAAAAGCACATTTTTGCGATCTACGCCCGTACAAAAGAACATTTTATGAGTCTTTTAAGGGCTTTTTTGGTAAACAATTACTGCTAAAAATGAAAAAGAAAATCGGGTTGATAGCACAGTACGCGTTAGACATAAACATGGTAACATCAAAGTATAGCCAAAAACTGCACGAGAAATGCGTAGACTTGTCATGTAGCTACGGTGAGAAAACGATTCTCGGAAAATATAATCGAAAATACGTGCTTAACACCATTTTTAAACAGGTGTGTGAAATGTTATCTTTAGCAATGAGATCATAAAGTACACAATTTGGCAGGTAAACACAGGAAGCGGGGTAGACGCTACCTGCCGTTAAGCAATTAACAGGCTTAACAGGAAAATATGAGGCAAAAATAAATGCCTGCTATCATGTGTGCATGAAGCAGCCAGTTTTCATATCATTTACTTCTCGATCGAAATAAAAAAGGGAAGTTCTAAAACCAGGAGTCTGCTGTCGGCAAACGGAAACTAGCAGGTTCTTACTCAACAAATAGACGAAGCTTGTTCCTTCTTTGACTGCTTTTAATTGTTACGAATTGTTGGTTAAAATTTTATCGCTCGATAACGCTGTGGCAATCATTTTTGTAATGACCAGAGTGACTTAAACGCTTTAAAACTCATATCAATGGTTGAGTAAGTCTTGTAATTGGCTAGGAAAAACTCATTAACATTGAACCTTCGAGTTATTTACTTTGTCAAATCGATTTTCTGTCTTAAATTTCACTTTCAAGCTTGGGTTCAGTTGTCCAGTCAATATAAAACCAAGGAAAGCAAAGAGAGAGAACAAAGAATTGGTTTCTAAACCAAATTTAAACAATATCACAATATCATACAGTAACCACTGAAGAGCATCCACTTTTATAGCCCGCGCGAATGAAATCGGACGAAGGACTTTTCTGGAAGTGTATAACCCCTGTTGCTTGCATTTTCATCGCTTAACAGTATATGTAAATACCAGGATTGTATTTTCTAAGAAGTTATTGTTATTATTATTATTATTATTATTATTAGTAGTAGTAGTAGTAGTAGTAGTAGTAGTAGTAGTAGTAGTAGTAGTAGTAGTAGTAGTAGTAGTAGTAGTAGTAGTAGTAGTATTATTATTATTAAATTCTTCACTAGTGTAGAGCTGTTATTTCATTCTAATCTGTTCAAAACCCTTATTTGAAAACGTATGTTGAGTTTGCGTCAAGATAGCAAAAATTGACAACGCCAGGCCAAGAACATTTTTAATGTGGCTCTTAGGCCCAGTTCAAACCTCGAATTTCACATGTGCCGAACTTAATTCCTATTTTAGTCGACTAAAATAGTCAAATAGGGCATTCGATTCAAACGTCGAATTTAACTCTCAGAACTCTGCCGAATTTATTTCTGTTCGCTGTCAATATTCCCAGTAATATAATAATAATTTACTACAATTCATGCATTAAGTTCGGCAGATGTGAGCGACGTTTGAATCAAAAGTCGACCCTAAGTCGAATCTTCGACTGTTTCTGTCGCAGATACGGCAAACGTCGCATTCAATTTAAACAGTCGAATTTAACTGATTCAAACGTCGCACTTCACATGCATTTAACTCTCGCGTTAAGTTCGGCACATGTGAAATTCGACGTTTCAACCGGGCCTTAGCCACACGTGGAAGTGTAAAAGAGTCATCAGGGAGTCTTTTGGTCGAGAGCCCCGGGTCGAGAGCGCAGGAAATTTTCTCATCTACGAACGATAACAGTTTATCCCACTATTAAAGTTTTGTCTCTTCTTGGTAAATCGTTTGAAATAGTTCCAAGGCTGGATCGCCCGCCATTGTCTGTCGCCTTCTGTACATTGCAATATATGCATCGCGGCCTTCAGTTAAGTTTCAAACGTTTTAAACTTTAATTTTTGTCCCCTTGCGAGGCCTTGGCACAATAATTGTTATTAAAACCGACATGGCTTAAACTTCCTGTGTGGCTTAAACTTCCTGTTTAACTTTTTGGTTTATGTATTTTTTTTTGCAATGGGCGAACGGCGTACATGCCACAAAAACATGCGGTTTTTTTCTTTGCTTAAGTTCTTTTGACCAAGTAAACATTACTGTCAAACCTTGGGGTGGCGCTGAAAATTCAACAGATGTTTATAATTGTCCGTTTTATTCCTTCCTTTTTTTCGGCATAACCTCTTCTATAACTTAGTGGTTCTGCAGTAATTAAGAGTTGTTAGTTGTACACTTCTACTTCACCCACCTACGCCCCCAATAACGTTTCTAATAATCCATCCCTGAGTTTTATTTACCGCCCAACCTTTAACAATACGTGGCCTATGCTGTCATATTTCGCAGTCATGCCAGACTTAATCCTCAGTTAAGTACGCCAACGGCAGTCGTGGTGATTTTTTATTCGCGAGTGTTCCATGTACCTTTAAATCTTAACATTTTCAGTCAAAAGCACATTTTGTGACTTACGCCTGTACAAGAGAACATTTCATGAGTCTTCTAACACCTTTTCTATAATTACTACTAAAAATACATTGATAGTCATGATACAATTATTCGCGAGTGTTCCACGAACCTCGCACTCTTAACTCTTCAACCAAAACCACAGTTTTTGCGACCTACGCCTGTACAAAAGAACATTTTAGGAGCCTTTTAAGAGCTTCTTGGTAATTACTGCTAAACATGAAACAGATAACCGGGTTGATAGCACAGTACGCGTTAGCCATACAACCGGTGACTGCATAGTATATCCAGAAACTACACGATAAATGCGTGAAAGTGTCCTGATTCTTTTTGATTAAAAGGTTGATAGAGAAAGGTAACCAGCAAAGCACAAACACTGTTACGATAGCAATGGACATTTGAAGCACATTTCGGTTTCTTCTGTCCCGCTGTTGCTGACTGTTGGCGGACTGTTCATCTGGGTGTGCCTGTGTCTTGAGCTTAATAACAATGATAGAGTAAAGAATGACTAGCAACAGCACAGTTATGTATAGAAACAGAATGTAGAAAGCTAGTGCGAAACTGGCATAGGATGAGGACACTCCGAATGCTTTCTTCCATTCCAGAACACACAAGGTTCGCTCTGGGGATTCAACGAGCTCGTTGGCGAACAAGTCTGGCGAATTGACCGCTGCGGCAACTATCCATGTAGCGAGAATGAAGAAGGGACACAGCTTGGATCTGATGAGTGGGGAACGGAGTAGAAACACCACGGCTCCAAAGCGATCCACTGCTATCAGAATCAGATTCTGAATCGAAACGCCAAAGGAAACGTTACCAAAGAAAGGGACAAGCTTACACAAGGTCTGACCAAGCTGACCACCGATAAGAAACGAGTTGGTGTGCAAGTAGGACAGGTGCCAAGGTATCCAGAATATTGGATACAGCAGATCAGATGAGGCCATGTTTGCGATGAAAAAATTTATCGGTTTTTTTAAGTTCGGCGTTTTATAAACGATCATAACAATGAAAGAATTTGCGACCAGTGAAACGATAAAGATCAGACAGTAGGTAACGGTTCCTCCGATTTTTGAGGCAGTGGAATTTAAGCAGCTCCAAGATCCGCTGGATCCGTTCGCCGTTGAGTTCATGCTGAGTTTTCCGACGTATCTACAGAGTCGTACACATGCAGTCAAGTAACTTTGAATGACTGCTCTGTATTTATAAATTGCGTATGCTGTTTGAGTGGCAGAACTTTTATTGACAATTGCAAGCCCCCTGCAAAGCAACAGCACAGCTGTCCTCTGAGGCCTTTAATAAGTGAGTTTGTTAATGTTCCGGCATTATCCGCCAACCGACCTTTTGACAGAATTGAAACAGTGGGGTATTAAAATGTTATAAACCATCCAGAACACTTCATTTAGGTAACGTGGTTGTATTAAGAAATCGATTGAGAAGATGATTTAAACATGTGTGTTTTAACACATTAAAGAATGATATCTTTGGTAGTACCATCATCAACTAAACAAGTTTGACAGTTAACCACAGGAAGCAGAGGCGAAGCTGCCTTCAGGCCATTAAGCCCCGGCTTAACAGGTGAATATGAGGAAAAAATAAGGTGCATATTATTACGTGTGCATAAAACATGAAGTTTTTATAACATTTACTTCTCGACCGAGTTAAAATGGAAAAACCAAAAGTCTGCTGTCGGCAAAGAGAAACTAGCAGGTTCTTGTTACAATATTCAGTACTTGTTGGCTAAAGCTCTTTTTTTCGATAACGTTGTGACACTTCATTTATATATAATAGCGATTACTACTTTTAGGGTTCGAAGAGGGGCGTTTAATGACGGGAGTCATTTAAAAGAGAAAGGACTGAGTTTATTGTCATTTATGTAACAACCTTATTTTCAAAACTAATATGCTTTCGGCGAAGATATAAACAGAGCTTATGAAGAGCAGAATATCCTGTCATCATCAACGCCTAATTAATGATGGGGATGGTTTGTCGTGCATTTTTTAAATTTTGCCTGAGACGGGACAATCTTCAAAAGCGCCGCCGACAAAACTTTCCCCCTGGCAAAAACTAGACAAAATCGATTAAATATACTAAAATGTGTTTTTCTTGTCAATTATTGTAAAGCCATTATTCTTTCCATTAACAAATGCAAGTGTTGTTAGTTGATGTGCCAATTTGAAAATACGCATATTCGATCATCAACTACACTATTTGATAGCATACAGGAAGCACTGAGGGGCATAGCTGAATCCCAGGCTAAACAGGAATTTGAGACAAAACTATAAACGCATGTTATCACGTGTGCATAACACATGCAGTTTTTACGCATTTACTTCTCGATCGAACTTAAAATAGGAGGTTATAAAACAAACGTTCTTCCTTAAACAAAAAGATAAGGCGTACGTGTTTCTTCCGTTAGTCTTTGACTGCTTTTAATTGCTACAACCTTCAGTATTTCTTTACTACAATTCTTGTCTCTCGATAATGTTGTGGCATTTTATCTTAAGAATGACCTGAAAACGCACCCGCGTAACTTATATCAATGCAACCATTAGCCCGTCATGACGCGCTGCTCCCGTCCTAAAAGCGTGACGTAACGTTGATAGAGTACGCCTTGATCTCATATACCGCCAGTTATAATTAAACATCAAGGTCAAACGATTTCTACTGCAGAACTTTCGCACTCTATTCTGATCAACGGATGAGCAAACTCGATGTGTCCTTCCTCATGCAACCACCTTTTGTGGCTTACAAGCGCGACGTCAGTTTAAGGAACATGATGGTCTGTTCCACAGATGACGCGTCTTCTGAGCAGCCTGCCTCCAGTCATGTCCAATACTGCCGCACTGTTAAGAGCAGTTAACGGACCGTACGTTCTGCACAAACCGTCACTATTACTCACGGTCCGTATGCTGAGCACATACGGAGCCTGCATCTCATTATTACATCAGGGCACAATGCGTTACGGTTCGTTCGATCCGTACGGTTCGTAGACATACGGAGCGTGCATCTCATTATTACATCAGGGCACAATGCGATACGGTTCGTTCGATCCGCACGGCAAGAAAGGCGCACTCCCAACTGTAATATTCCTCGTTCTTTAAACCATAAACCAACACAAGCGCAAAAACCAAGAAAGGCGCACTCCAAATGTAATATTCCTGGTTCTATAAACCATAAACCAACACAAGCGCAAAAACCATGAAAGACACTCCAAATGTAATTTTCCTTCTTCTGTAAATCAAAACAACCCAAAAACCACGGTATGCACGCTCTAAGTTTTATGCTTGTGTCGAAATGTGATATTCTTGTAAGTCAAAAACCAAAACTAGCGCGCTTGAAATGTAAGAACAATCGTCAATAAGTTTATAATTAATATAAGCACGCACCGAATGTAAAGGCAAGATAAGCAAGCACCAATAATGTAATATTCAAACAGAGTATTTCTTTATATAACCAAGATAAGCATGCTTTATATAAATTTAATGTTCCTTCTCTATACGCCAAAAACAAAAGCAAGCGCACTTTAAATGCAAATGTTCTTCGCTTGCTTTTTTACTACGTTTGCTGCACAAAACAAATGTAATATTCATCATAAAACTGCTCTTCGTTATAATATCACAAACGAGGGCACGCGCGCTTCAAATGTAACAATCGCCTCGTTTTATATAAGCTGTAAAATTTTTCGCAATAAGCGCGCAGTACTTTGTATACTGATAAACATGCTCTATATCAATTTAAGTTTCCTCTTTGTCGATCCGTTCGATCCGTACGGATCGACAAACCGTATATGACCACTCTTGCCATGAAAATATTCTAAGTCCCACTAATTAGATGCGATTTACGGACCGTAAAACACACTTTACAGAACGTATACCCCTGTTGTCGATCCGTTCGATCCGTACGGATCGACACATGTCTTATACGGACCGTTACGGTGCGGGTGTATTGGACAACCCTCAAAGTGTGACCGCTTTAATTTATTCACATTCTTTCGGGCAGATTTAATCCAATCAGAAGCCAGCTGGAAACTATCCTCGACTTCTGATTGGTTAATGTCTGCATGAAAGAATGTGAATTAATTAAAGGAGGTCACACTTTTGGGCTCCTTCCTGTAATAATTAACACTACATATACTAGGAGTAATCGGAGCTTAGGAGAGTGCGTCCAACTTGTTTGTTAGCTATTTAGCAGCGGACTAAATCTCAAATTAAAGTACAGTTAAGTAACAACGGGTCAAACCGCCTGACTGGCTATTATCCTTACGATATTCTTTTGCACCGTAGGATGGTCAATAAAATTGGCTAAAAATTGGCATACAGAAAATTAAAGTCATCAGAAATGTTTATTGATTGAGATGTCAAAGCACCGCGTATCACTTTAAACCCTTGTTGCGTGACACTGCCGGTTAACAGGACTCAGCTACTTAGCACTGTTTTTCAAATATAACGCACCCGGAATTAGTGAGATGCAAAGGTCAACGTTTCATCCGATTCAATTTCTGGTATGAACAACGCTTTACGAAGACAAGGACCAGCACGCGAGTTAGAGCGTCAAAGTGAGGCACAGCGTATGCTAGCGCCTCAAAGCGAGGCAAATGTGTGTCGACACAAATGCAACCTCAAAATCTCGCCTATTAATTGCACAGGACACCCAACAGAAATTAGGGGGTTGCGTTCTCGTACCTCGAACGCAATAATCCATTATTTTGCCTGAGAAACGGCTGCAGACATTGCAAAGCAACCAGATAATGTATAGTGATGTATAAAAAAACATGTTACTCTTACCTCTGTGCTATTACACTAATTGCATGTTGAATTTCCACAAGTGCAGTACATTGAGTTGAGTTATATTGTTCAGTTTGTGAAAGCAACATTGTGATTACTGTACACTTAAAGTTGCTAAGGTGTCCCTTGAATAAAGGAATAACGTAAGTTACCCTTTTCCTGGATAGAGCAGATAGAGGTGTCCCTTGAATGGAGGTAACACAACCAAAGATTAGGAGGTGTCCCCTGAATAGAAGTGTCCCAAAGGAGAGTTTCCACTGTAATTCTCCCCAATCTCCCTGCTTCTCTACGACACACCGAGCAGTCCGAGCACTAAATGGTGATCCAAAAGCAGTCCCTTGAAGGACCTTGTAACGGCACGTAAAGGCTGTCACACACAGACCTTCGTCAAACACTGGGAAGCATTTTTTTCACCTTTAAAAATCTCTGACCAGGTTAACCATTCATACCAACAAACTTTTACTTCCTTTTATAAATAGCTTTTCACATATTTACAGTTTCAAGATCAATACGTCTTTTAGTAATAAAACTTAAATATCACATATCAATTTTGGATTTTCCATTTCTTTTATAAACTGTTAATCCTTCGTAACATCGCTAGTGGATTTTCTGCGCGTCGGTGACTTTAGAGGTTTGGGTGACAGTGGAGGTGAGCGGTGCGTCGGCATGCTTGATTTTGTTTTTCTGTTATCTGAAAGTAGGCAAAAATCATGATTAATTGAGTACTACACATGTCATAACCAGCGAGGTAAAATATTGCCTTGGTATATAACCCGCAACTGTGTATGATGGAATATGAGTCAGGCTGATTTAGCAACAGAACGGGAACGTCATTTGACGACGGGAAAGCGCGCGGAAAGGACTAAACTCGACTTTCGGTGCCAAACTTGTCGCTCTGCGTTTGTCTTGTAGTTGAGGGGAAGGAAAGGGGAAGGTAGCCCGCGAACGCAGACGTATTTCCGGTCAAGTATAGAGAAGCAACAACCGGAAACACGTCTGCGTTGGCAGGGTTAGGGGAAAGAGTAATAGCGGAATTAAATTCGTTCTCGTACTCCTCGGCGAGCAATTCTGGTACAGTCGAAGCAACAACGAAGTAACTCGTAAGCATCCACCTCGGAAATTCGAAAAACTGGTGGTAACAGACTAACTAGAACCCGGACGATCAAACTCAACCTACTTTTGAAATGACTCCTGGGTTCAAACCTTTCACAATAAGAGAATGAGGTCGTTACTAGAGCTGGTCGCTTACAAGAGTGGTCGCAAGGAGAACTTCGGCTGTATGTGGGCAAAAGAAAAAAAATCTTTTTTGCTGGACAAAGTGGGTGTTGGCGAACAGGAAAGATAGGCTCACGTTGCCTACTAGTGTAGCCAATAATAATACCAGAAAAAAGCCAGCAACAAAGGATTCGTTTCATCTTGCATCCTCGAGAAAACCAGCTATATAACAATGCAATTTATAGTGAACGTCATGTCATGAGATTGTTCTTGACCGGTACAAGTTAGGCAAACCATGCATACTTTGATTCTTAAGTGTGTTTTAACTTGTACTCGCATAAAGCTCAAGCTCTAAAAGCATACTACAAGGTAATAAAAAACCGTACGACAATTCCCTTTGATGAAAACGTTAAAATTTATGGGAGGGTGATTAAGTTCCAGGACAAGGAAGGCGCCGAAACAAACACGATTATCAATTATATTCTCACCTTCAGGCGGTTTCCGACTGGATTGACCAGTGTCTGTAAACGAAAACGAATATTCTAATTACGCTACAGTACTTTATGGGTTCAGTAAAACTTGAAGCAATATCTTAGCCATAGGTCTGTATTTGTTCGTAGTGATAAGTTAATCATCATCAGAGTCAATAGACCATAGCCTTTGCTAGGCTCTCATTCGGGACCGGTGGCCCGTTTCCCGGAAGACCCGGAAACTTTTCGGGCCCCAAGGCAAATTTAAAAATCACAACCTGTTGAAAAGCAGCATAGTTTCTAGCTCACATACCCGTCAATTTTGCTTCGTCAACTGATAGTTTCATTGCATTATTATCAAAATCATTGAAACATTGATCTTGAATGCAAACACAACAAACACAGAACAGCTTTCCTGGCCCGAAAAGTAACCGTGACTTTCGAGAAACAGGCCCCTGGTCCGTCCTCGACTAAATACCTTAATACCTGAATAGAAATACTTACGAAGTAGACCAGGGGGTGAAGACTGAGAAGAAATAGAATGCTAGGGCGACACAAGGAAGGGTGGGACAAGGAAAGGGGCAGCCGAGCAGAGAATTGAAGTGGCACAACTGGAACAGAGGTTGTTTACCATTTACAAAACGTTTCGGGAAAATCCCGTTGGAAAGTAAATGGAACAGAGAGCACGGTCATTCCAGAGGGAAATTTCCGGGAGCAACTGAACATCTGTAAAGGTAGTCCTGTTTTTTCCGGACGGAATATTCCAAACGGAAATTTTTGTTCCATTTCTTCAAAGCCATTTTTACACCAGTTTTACGTCTTCGCGGCCCTTTCGTGGTAAATGAAACTGATTGGTACAAATGATAACCGCGATTCCGAGACGAAATTTACCAGTCCTGAATTTTGCTTTCCATTTGCCCAAACCGTGAACCAACCGGCCTGTCCCTGTAAATGGTAAACAATCAGTGATACAAACCTTTTGGTCTCAAGCTGGCTACACCATCGATAAAATGAGCCAGCACTGAAAGTTGTTCCTCAAGTTGCTGATGAATTTCATCAATCCTAATGAAAGAAGACACCGAATAGTCTATTAAATGGCTTCCTCGTAATATAAAATAAGACATATATAGACATAGGTAAGTAACTTAGAGAATTGCGTGACTGAATCGCTCGTTACAACCTCAGAGAATTACGTGAATCCCGAGTAGCCACTCACGCACGTCTCGTCCATACGAATCCAGATCTTTTTGGAACCGCGTATTCTTTACAGGAATTCGACACACTTTGTTGCCGTCTTCGTGGGCCACATTTTCATTTTCCTCTGAAAATGGTGAGTGATCGTCTACATTTTCAAGCGTCACATCTACCGCCAACGAGATAATCACTAGGAAAGATAACACGCTAAAAGACACTGCAAAACCGCTCTCCATTTTTGCGTAAATTTGCATCTTTTTGTCGTTCAGTGCGTTACGTTACACTTGCATAAGGGGAAGTGAAAAATTCACGTGACCGGAAGTTATTACCGTTTCCCGCCATTTCAAAGATCTGTCGCGGGTTGCCGGCGTTTTGCTTGTGACTGCGACCTTTTCAAAGTTGCGATCGAGTTTTGAAAAAGTTGTCTTACATTCTAGAGAAAAGCTGACGATAATTTCTGCAGTAACTACAGTTAAAGGTACTTTGTTTTATCTAGACAAACGACGCATTCGATTTACGTATTTTTCATTTATTTCTGTAGACATTTCCCTTCCAAGTCCTCTGAACCCTTCGGCTTTCAAGAGTTTTTGATACAGTTGCGCTTTAAAAATTATGTTCTTCTTCTGATTTCTTCTTTCAATAATTCTAAGGAAGTAAGGCTATGCCTTTTAAAATACGTAGCTTAGCGCGGAAAGAGAAACCTTAAAGCTTAATTATAACCTTCCCCATTCTTAGGGATTGACTGCACATGATCGGTCCTGTTCGTGTGGAAGCCACAGCACACCCACGTTGAAGAAAGGTCCAGAAACTGTATCATCAATTCTTTTATCTATAGTCATGGTAAAAATTGTAGTGCCACGGTACTTCTCGTCATTTTGTAAATGGCAATACGGCTCGGGGCTGATTTATTTGAGGCCAATATTTCGGCTAACAAAATTAGCCTTCCTCAGAGCCAGAGCTACACTAAAAGAGAATACTATAACGGCTCTTAAGATTTGAATTTAAATTTACGCAAACTTTCCCGCAATAACTCGATTGGAAATGCTTGCTACGCAGGCTAAACAGTAGATAGCACGATAGAAAGGTAAATAATTGTACCATAAATTGAGTGATAAGATACAGTTGAACCTTCGTCCTTGCGGCTTAAAACATCTTTTGAAAGAGTTTTGCCTCTATTTATGAGGTAAAAGAAGTGGTAGAAGTAGCTCGTTAATAGTTTGTCACTTGTTTGTCAAAATTTGTTTCACCAAATAGCCGAAGAGAAATGGTTAGGATTAAGCAGACTACCGAGAGGCGCAAGCCATTGGGAATAAACCACAGATTTGTTTACAAGTCTTCCATACCATCCAGAATTAAAACATACACTAAAGGAACTGAAGATGACCTGGTTCTTCCTATTTCTCCGGTGAAAATAACTGCTCTTCCCCCGACTTCTCGCCCGATCAAGAAAATAAGACGATACCGCCCTGGTTCCCTGGCCTTGAAAGAAATTCACAGGTACCAGAGGAGCACTACACTGCTAATTGGGAAGTTGGCATTCCAACGGCTTGTTCGTGAAATTGCTCAAGATTTCGCTCCTGGCTTGAGATTTCCACCATTGGCACTGCTCGCTTTACAAGAGGCGGCAGAGTCATATGCAGTCGGCTTGTTTGATGATGTGAATTTATGCGCTATTCACGCAAAAAGGGTTACGATCATGGCTCGAGATTTACAGCTTGCTCTCAGGATTCGAGGAGAAAGGCTTTCTTAATAGGATATGACATTTTTTGCTCTTTCTATTCTCCCTTTCTAGCCAGTTGTATCAGGAGACCGCGCGAAGCATTCTACACGCGTTCCTGCGTGTGGTACACATTCTTTAGCTTTCTCGCATGCCGCAAACTATGAAACAAAGTTAAGTCAATAAAGTAGCCAGATTTCTTAAATTACAATGTTAATTTTGGGAAATGTTAATTCAAGTGTTCTGTTTAATGAGAACAAAATTATTGTAAGTCCACAAATCCAAATAAAGATCAATAAAGTAGATTACTTTGTCGACTAGAAAGAAGTGAGGTTGCACGAGGACTGAGGACGTGATTGGAGCTTGCGCATACGAACGACTACGCACTCCAAGCCAATCTCAAATCCAGAGCCCTCGATAACCTTGTCCAGTAAAACAATGCCGACCACAACAATCGCAGCCAAAGGGAACGAGATTGACACCCAGCTCTTTGCGTTTTAAAATTTCAACTTTAAAACCTTGTTAAAATTGATCATAGCTCACGATTCAGGGGTTATTATATGTGAGCTAAGCCCCTTATTTTATTTATTTTCCCCTTTAGACAACCCCTGACCACTGAGTCTTTCTGAACAAACTCGAACCACAGTTACAGATTTAGATTCACGATAACGGCAAACTGTATAAACGTCCGATTGAAGTTAGTCTCCCTGGCCACGAGACAAACAACGGCTGCGTAGACGACTTTGGTGATAAAGCTTAACTTTGGATAAGAGTTTCATTTTTAATTCTATACGAAAGTGATTTACAAGAAATGCATTTTGTTTATACTAGCTCTCTGGTGCAAGCACCTCTCTCCTACGCAGAGCTCCCGCTGGGTATTCCAACAAAAAATAGCAATAATCAAAAACGATGGTAGAAGGGGAAAAGACCTCTCTTCTCTTCTTTTCCCGAGTCATATCTTCCTCTGCACGTTTTTCTTTTCCCCCCTCCCCAATCTCCCTCCCTCCCTACGACACAACGAGGTCTCTGTGGGGGAGAGATCGCGAGCAGTCCGAGCACGAAATAAGTGGTGATCCAAAAGCAGTCCCTTGAAGGACCTTGTAACGGCACGTAAAAGCTGTCACACACATCACAGACCTTCGTCAAAAATTGGGGAGTATCATTTTTAGTTTAAAATCTCTGACAAGGTTAACCATTCACACTGACAAACTTTTACTTCACGTTGTAAGTACCTTTTCACACATTTACATTTTCAAGATAAATACTTCTTTTAGTAATAAATTAACTGAAAGATCAAATATCAATTTTGGATTTTCCATTTTCTTTATAAATCCTTAGTAACATCTCTAGTGAGTTTTCTGCGCGTCGGTGACTTTGGAGGTTTGGGTGACAATGGAGGTGAGCGGTTCGTCGGCATGCTTGATTTTGTTTTTCTATTATACCTGAAAGTAGGAAAAAAATCATGATTAATAGAGGACTAAACAAGTCTTAACTAAAGAGGTAAAATATTACCTTAGTATGTAACATGAAACTGTGTTAGATAGAATACGCGCACTGTAATTTTCAGGGAGTTATAATAACTCCTCTAGTTGGGCTAATTTAACTCCTTACAGTGGAGTTATTTTTCGTGGAGTTATTTTAACTCCAAAAAGGAGTTGAAAGAACTCTTTTTCAGGAGTAAAAGTGACCCCAGATATTGAGGAGTTAAAATAACCCCAAAAAAGGAGTTATCCTGTACCTAAAATTTTTACTCCAATTTCAGAGTTAAATTAACTCCAAAAAGAGTAAAAACAACCCATGTAAGGAGTACAAGTAACCCCATTTCGGAGTAATTTTAACTCCAGACTGGGAGTAAAAAGAACTCTTTTTCAGGAGTAAAAATGACCCCAAATTCGGAGTTAAATTAGGAGTTAAAATAACCCCAAAAATGGGGTTATCCTGTACCTAAAATTTTTACTCCATTTTTGGAGTTATAATAACTCCCTAAAAATTACGGTGCGTCAGGCTGATTTAGCAACAGAACGGGAACGTCATTTGACAACGAAGGGAAAGCGTGCGGAAAGGACTAAACTCTACTTCCGGCTTCCGGTGCCCAATTTGTCGCTCTGCCATTGGTCAAGCCAGTTGTTTGATTTGCGCGCGTCGTCGTCAACCTGGTCGTCAATTGACCTTCCCTCTCTGTTGTAGTAACATGGTCAAATGTCCCAAGAATCTCCTTCACGATTGGGGTTAACACTTTCAAAAAGTAAAGGTAATAAAGGCAAGATTGTGAGCTTTTTACAACAAAAAGTCGCACTTTGGGAGACTAGTAAAGGTGAAGACCAGAAAATGTTTCTTTCTGAGAACTTAAGAATATACTGACTTAAATCAGCTCCTATTTAAAACAATTATGCCACGTTCATTTACGTGATTTGGTTCTGATCTGTGATCTGATTTGGCTCCCCTTTGCACCTCTGTTTAATTAAAGCCGAACAATATCAAAGAAACCTTTTTCTCCTGAGTACCTAGCACTCCTAATGAGGCATTAAATACCTTTATTTTATAACGCTTGGAAAAAGTATGGAGTGTCTTAGCTGTGAAAGTTTATTTCACCTGCTTGGTAGTCGTCACTGGAGGAGTCCAAACACCTCGTAATCTGTGATAACGGACTCATTAGCATCTGTAAAGAACGAGTGCTCCTGTCCTGGTGGGCACTGATAGGTGCTGCCGAGAATGCTGATACTAACAGGATTTGTGTTTGCATCATTCTGATTATTTAATATCCATAGGTCATTCCCATCACCAAAAGCTGGTCCATAGCTGCTATCACAGCAGATGCCACAACCCTTCCCAGTAATGAGCGACAGTTTGATCGGGTCCAGGCCACTTGGGTTTACAAAGCTGAACAGGAAGGCCTGGCGACATAACACATATTCATTATGACCTGTGAATAACAGTCGGATTACACCTGGCATGTATATTCAGACATTATATGTGTTAAACAGTCAATTTCCCATTTCAGTTTCAACCCCATTCCACCTCTTAAATCCGAAACCTACATTGAGCTCGGATGCCCACACGGATAACTAACCAACTGCAGGTTGCTCCTTTGCATAGAATACGAAATTTCGGCCTGAGGCCACCAGCAATAGCTTTTTGAATTCTACCGAAATGGTTTCCCCTGAGAAACGTAGAAATAAGTTAAAGCCAACTATAAAGAAGTTACCAATATCCTGCTCATGGAGTTATCCTGGTTCATGAGTATAATCTATGGTATTAAATCCTACACACTGGTGTTGTAGTTAGTGTGGCTTATGCTTACCGGCGGGGCGAAAGTGCAGGTCACAGGCCATAGGACACACACAAAAACAATAGCACTGTTCTGGATTGACGTTTTATAAATATACAAAAATAAAACAAGCCAAGGAACCTCTGAACTTTATCAAATTCCACACATGGAATATGTTCACGTTGATCACGCAAGGAGGACCTGCGTACAGCGTATTCAAACTTGGTAACAAAATCACAAAGGTTTGCAAAATCACGTAATTTCTAAGAAAAAACGAATCACAAAACGAAGGGTTGTTATGTTAAGAATATCGTGACGTGTTTGTGGATGTTTTGAAAAGCATTAGACGGGAAAACGGAAGAAAAACTTAAGGACATTCTAAAATTTATTTGACCAACTCAAATACGGCAAAAGTTTTCTTCAGACTTTCCTCGTCTTCAACTCTTCTTGCCACTAGATCGGTCTTCCATCTGTTTTGAAGCTCTTTGAAGATGGTGGCCTGTTGCTCGCGCTTCTTACCCTTCGACCCTTCCGGGCTGGGGTGTGCATGCGTTTTCAGACAAACGAATTACAATGACATCATTTTAATAAGCCTACCAAATTCAAACAAAATGAGAAACTATCAACAATTGAAAAAACTGGACAACAA
Source organism: Porites rus (assembly GCA_964035705.1). Taxonomy (NCBI): domain Eukaryota; kingdom Metazoa; phylum Cnidaria; class Anthozoa; order Scleractinia; family Poritidae; genus Porites; species Porites rus. The sequence continues at coordinate 10,397,428 of OZ037998.1, forward strand.
CAAATCCGAAAATAGCCTTTGCTAGGTAAAGGTGCCAGTAAAGGTGCCGAAAAACGGGTAACTAAAAACGTGCAACTTGTTTTGCAACATTGGTGCAAAACGAGTTTGCCTTTTGGTCGAGGGTCGAGGGTAAATAGTCGAGGGTCGAGGGTAACTATTCGAGGGTCGAGGGTAAACGGTCGAGGGTCGAAAAATCCTCCACAATTATTTTTGAACGTCGTCAAATCAAAATTTCGTGTTTACTCGAGTTTCTGGTGCCTGTTTTATTTTTACGTTAACACCTAGGGGTACGTGTATCATTTGTCGTTGTAACACTCGAGTAAATAATATTGATTAGTATATACACACTCAGTGATCTTGGTGATTTAAGCAATCTGATTGGTTCGCTATCTCGGACTATTCATCAATATTCACCTCCTAGCGAGTGGATAATGTGTGAGCTCGGTGTTTTTCACATTTTTTTAGAGAACGATCTTTTAAAAGTCGACAAAATCCTAGGGCTGACTTTTTTTAAGGCAAGTACAGTCTTGGAAGGATTCAATACGCGATATTATACGGCGTTTTTCAATTTACTGGAGCTGAGTTTTGTGCTCGATGGATTGTTTACAACTCCCGTGCATTCGCGTATAAGAAGCCGTTTCGTGAACTCAGCGTTTTCTAACAAGAAAATTTGGGCTCAAAAATCGAAGTTCATTTATGACAAACAAATTTAAAAGGAAATGTTTGCAGAAATTCTACGTTTCAAGTAAACAGGAAAAAGAATGATACAGGAAGACGACGTCTTACCTCGAGCAACCGAGCCACCATTTTTGTCAGCACTTCGTGCGAAGAACGACACAACAAACCCTTTTGGTTATAAACTTGGCGTGTCAACAGAAAACAACAAAGCTCTACTTTTCTTCTCAGGTAAGGAAACAGTTCAAACTTTTAGCGTTTCCATTTAAGTGTCATTGTCTGAGAAAGTGTTCCAGGGGCCAAAAGTTGTGGTCAACCGATTTGGCTGAAACTTGGCACAGAAGTTGGGTATAATGAGATATTTCAAAAGCCACTTTGGCTCACTTCTCTGAGTTTTAGTTTTGGAGTTACAGGGGGGGTCTCATTTTTTGCTCTTTGAGCACCAAAAATCCAGCCTTCCAGGGGACATTTTGAAAGTGTGATAAGACCCCGCTGGTAAATTGTGCTGCCAAATGAATTTGACCATGAACTCTACTATAATAGAGCTTTCAGTTCATGCATGTAACTTTGTCCTCAAGGTATTGTACAGAGAGGAGCCTGGGGCTAGAGTTTGGCCAAAATTGATGTTAAAATTACAACCCAAAATAGCCATTTTTCAAAATTTCACTATATTCACCTGCCTTCTTGCATAACTTCCAAACCTATACCACTGTTTACTTTAGTCACCCAGTTATCAAAATCAGTTGAGAAAAATTTGGCTTATTATGGTTTATTGAATTTTTGGAACAAACACTTCATGCCCCTCTAAGGCGATGCAAAATGGAATTTTGAGCCTAATTTAGGCCATAAACAAACCAAATTGTTGACAAGAAGCCCCTATTCTGTATTTGGTAAGTGAAAATGAATTGTCAAAGCCAAATCAGTTTCGTTGTTTAGAAATACACCGATTCTTACCTTAAAATTGATCTAAAACAGGCCTCTGATTAGCGCAACAAACACATAATTTAGCAAAACAAAGGTGATTTTATTCTTTGAAAACCTAGTAACCACCATATATAGAACACAAATGATGATGTTCTGATGTACATATGACAGTCTTTTGACAAGATGCTTAAATTTTTCTTTGATTTATAGTCAGTTTCACGTCATATTTCCAAGCATTACTCCAAGCATGGAAAGTCTCCATATTTTGTCAGGCCCATTTTTTCACATTTTTACCAGATAAATTTAGCTTATCAAAAGGTTCGTTAACATATAATCTTCGTCTGACCTTGTAATAGCCTGAATAGTTGTTTTAAAGACACATCAGCAAAGGAGCATGACCATACACACGTAGATTACACAGACATATACGAGCTTCAGTGAGCAGTATCGAGGTGAACTGTGATTTTCCGAGTCCTTTAGACCTGAAAAAATGAAACCATCCATCCACGGTTAGGAGAGCTGGATAACAAAAAGCTTGTTTTGCTTTCATAAAGAAAATAACCCAAACAAAGCCTTGCATTGAGATGATGCACTTGTTATTACATCAAGTTAGCTGGCCCGCCATTTTGGACTCCCCCGCTTAACTCATATCAATACTTAAGAAGTCTTTTGCGATTGGCTAGGAGCCTTAAAGGGGGTTAAGGTTGGGTTGTTCAGTCAGCATAAAATAAGGAGAGCAAAGAGAGAGAACAAAGTATTGGCTTCTAAACAGAATTTAGACAATGAGAGCGAGGAAGGTACTAAAATAACAGTTACGTTTGAAAATCATGTCAGATCAATTAGTCGATCTACCGAACCGAGGTGTTAAGCTTTTTTTATTGGCTAAACTTTGCAATAAATTATTTATGAATGTGTGATTACAAATTTAAAATGCAATACGTGCTGAACAGCAGAAGTTACAGCAACAGACAGACAGTTAAGAGTTACTAGGAGATATTTCATACCATTATCATTGTTCGAATTTTTATCGTTAACATTTCCCTTAAATTTTCAGTTAATAAATTTTCCCCTTGCATGAACGAATACTTTTGTACTTCTCCTGCCCACGCCCCTATAACGTTTCTAACGGTCCGCCGCCGAGTTTTATCCCAAACTCTTACAATACGTCCTCTATGCTGTCATTTCTCGCACTCATTAAAGCCTTCTCAGAGTGCTGGAGTACCCTGATAGTCATGATATATGATATATTCGCGAGCCAAAAGCACATTTTTGCGATCTACGCCCGTACAAAAGAATATTTTATGAGTCTTTTAAGGGCTTTTTTGGTAAACAATTACTGCTAAAAATGAAAAAGAAAATCGGGTTGATAGCACAGTACGCGTTAGACATAAACATGGTGACATCAAAGTATAGCCAAAAACTGCACGAGAAATGCGTAGACTTGTCATGTAGCTACGGTGAGAAAACGATTCTCGGAAAATATAATCGAAAATACATGCTTAACACCATTTTTAAACAGGTGTGTGAAATGTTATCTTTAGCAATAAGATCATAAAGTACACAATTTGGCAGGTAAACACAGGAAGCGGGGTAGACGCTGCCTGCCGTTAAGCAATTAACAGGCTTAACAGGAAAATATGAGGCAAAAATAAATGCCTGCTATCATGTGTGCATGAAGCAGCCAGTTTTTATATCATTTACTTCTCGATCGAAATAAAAAAGGGAAGTTCTAAAACCAGGAGTCTGCTGTCGGCAAAGGGGAACTAGCAGGTTCTTACTCAACAAATAGACGAAGCTTGTTCCTTCTTTGACTGCTTTTAATTGTTACGAATTGTTGGTTACAATTTTATCGCTCGATAACGCTGTGGCAATCATTTTTATAATGACCAGAGTGACTTAAACGCTTTAAAACTCATATCAATGCTTGAGTACGTCTTGTAATTGGCTAGGAAAAACTCATTAACATTGAACCTTCGAGTTATTTACTTTGTCAAATCGATTTTCTGTCTTAAATTTCACTTTCAAGCTTGGGTTCAGTTGTCCAGTCAATATAAAACCAAGGAAAGCAAAGAGAGAGAACAAAGAATTGGTTTCTAAACCAAATTTAAACAATATCACAATATCATACAGTAACCACTGAAGAGCATCCACTTTTATAGCCCGCGCGAATGAAATCGGACGAAGGACTTTTCTGGAAGTGTATAACCTCTGTTGCTTGCATTTTCATCGCTTAACAGTATATGTAAATACCAGGATTGTATTTTTTAAGAAGTTATTATTATTATCATTATCATTATCATTATCATTATCATTATCATTATCATTATTATTATTATTATTATTATTATTATTATTATTATTAAATTCTTCACTAGTGTAGAGCTGTTATTTCATTCTAATGTGTTCAAAACGCTTATTTGAAAACGTATGTTGAGTTTGCGTCAAGATAGCAAAAATTGACAACGCCAGGCCAAGAACATTTTTAATGTGGCTCTTAGGCCCAGTTCAAACCTCGAATTTCACATGTGCCGAACTTAATTCCTATTTTAGTCGACTAAAATAGTTAAATAGCGCATTCGATTCAAACGTCGAATTTAACTCTCAGAACTCTGCCGAATTTATTTCTGTTCGCTGTCAATATTCCCCTGTAATATAATAATAATTTACTACAATTCATGCATTAAGTTCGGCAGATGTGCAAATGAATGCGACATTTGAATCAAAAGTCGACCCTAAGTCGAATCTTCGACTGTTTCTGTCGCAGATACGGCAAACGTCGCATTCAATTTAAACAGTCGAATTTAACTGATTCAAACGTCGCACTTCACATGCATTTAACTCTCGCGTTAAGTTCGGCACATGTGAAATTCGACGTTTCAACCGGGCCTTAGCCACACGTGGAAGTGTAAAAGAGTCATCAGGGAGTCTTTTGGTCGAGAGCCCCGGGTCGAGAGCGCAGGAAATTTCCTCATCTACGAACGATAACAGTTTATCCCACTATTGAAGTTTTGTCTCTTCTTGGTAAATCGTTTGAAATAGTTCCAAGGCTGGATCGCCCGCCATTGTCTGTCGCCTTCTGTACATTGCAGTATATGCATCGCGGCCATCAGTTAAGTTTCAAACGTTTTAAACTTTAATTTTTGTCCCCTTGCGAGACCTTGGCACAATAATTGTTATTAAAACCGACATGGCTTAAACTTCCTGTGTGGCTTAAACTTCCTGTTTAACTTTTTGGTTTATGTATTTTTTTGCAATGGGCGAACGGCGTACATGCCACAAAAACATGCGGTTTTTTTCTTTGCTTAAGTTCTTTTGACCAAGTAAACATTACTGTCAAACCTTGGGGTGGCGCTGAAAATTCAACAGATGTTTATAATTGTGCGTTTTATTCCTTCCTTTTTTTTCGGCATAACCTCTTCTATAACTTAGTGGTTCTGCAGTAATTAAGAGTTGTTAGTTGTACACTTCTACTTCACCTACCTACGCCCCCAATAACGTTTCTAATAATCCATCCCTGAGTTTTATTTACCGCCCAACCTTTAACAATACGTGGCCTATGCTGTCATATTTCGCAGTCATGCCAGACTTAATCCTCAGTTAAGTACGCCAACGGCAGTCGTGGTGATTTTTTATTCGCGAGTGTTCCATGTACCTTTAAATCTTAACATATTCAGTCAAAAGCACATTTTTGTGACTTTCGCCTGTACAAGAGAACATTTCATGAGTCTTCTAAGACCTTTTCTATAATTCTATAATTACTACTAAAAATACATTGATAGTCATGATACATTTATTCGCGAGTGTTCCACGAACCTCGCACTCTTAACTCTTCAACCAAAACCACATTTTTTGCGACCTACGCCTGTACAAAAGAACATTTTATGAGTCTTTTAAGAGCTTTTCGGTAATTACTGGTAAACATGAAACAGATAACCGGGTTGATAGCACAGTACGCGTTAGCCATATAACCGGTGACTGCATAGTATATCCAGAAACTACACGATAAATGCGTGAAAGTGTCCTGATACTCTCCGATTAAATGGTTGATAGAGTGTGGTAACCAGCAAAGCACAAACACTGTTACGATAGCAATGGACATTTGAACCACGTTTCTGTTTCTTCTGTCCCGCTGTTGCTGACTGTTGGCGGACTGTTCACCTGGGTGTGCCTGTGTCTTGAGCTTGATAACAATGATGGAGTAAAGAATGACTAGCAATAGCACAGGGATGTATATAAACAGAATGTTGTAAGCTAGTAAGAAACTGGCATAGGATGAGGACACTCCGAATGCTTTCTCCCATTCCAGAACACACAAGGTTCTCTCTGTGTATTCAACGAGCTCGAAAGTGAACAAGTCTGGCGAATTAACCGCTGCGGCAACTATCCATGTAGCGAGAATGAAGAAGGGACACAGCTTGGATCTGATGAGTGGGGAACGGAGTGGAAACACCACGGCTCCAAAGCGATCCACTGCTATCAGAATCAGATTCTGAATCGAAACGCCAAAGGAAACGCTACCAAAGAAAGGGAGAAGCTTACACAAGGCCTGACCAAGCTGACCACCGATAAGCCACGAGTTGGTGTGCAAGAATGACAGGTACCAAGGTATCAAGAATATTGGATACAGCAGATCAGATGAGGCCATGTTTGCGATGAAAAAATTTATCGGTTTTTTTAAGTTCGGCGTTTTATAAACGATCATAACAATGAGAGAATTTGCGACCAGTGAAACGATAAAGATCAGACAGTAGGTAACGGTTCCTCCGATTTTTGACGCAGTGGAATTTAAGCAGCTCCAAGATCCGCTGGATCCGTTCGCCGTTGAGTTCATGCTGAGTTTTGCGACGTATCTACAGAGTCGTACACATGCAGTCAAGTAACTTTGAATTACTGCTCTGTATTTATAAATTGCGTATGCTGTTTGAGTGGCAGAACTTTTATTGACAATTGCAAGCCCCCTGCAAAGCAACAGCACAGCTGTCCTCTGAGGCCTTTAATAAGTGAGTTTGTTAATGTTCCGGCATTATCCGCCAACCGACCTTTTGACAGAATTGAAACAGTGGGGTATTAAAATGTTATAAACCATCCAGAACACTTCATTTAGGTAACGTGGTTGTATTAAGAAATCGATTGAGAAGATGATTAAACATGTGTGTTTTAACACATTAAAGAATGATATCTTTGGTAGTACCATCATCAACTAAACAAGTTTGACAGTTAACCACAGGAAGCAGAGGCGAAGCTGCCTTCAGGCCGTTAAGCCCCGGCTTAACAGGTGAATATGAGGAAAAAATAAGGTGCATATTATCACGTGTGCATAAAACATGAAGTTTTTATAACATTTACTTCTCGACCGAGCTAAAATGGAAAAACAAAAGTCTGCTGTCGGCAAAGAGAAACTAGCAGGTTCTTGTTACAATATTCAGTACTTGTTGGCTAAAGCTCTTTTTTTCGATAACGTTGTGACACTTCATTTATATATAATAGCGATTACTACTTTTAGAGTTCGAAGAACGGCGTTTAATGACGGGAGTCATTTAAAAGAGAAAGGACTGAGTTTATTGTCATTTATGTAACAACCTAATTTTCAAAACTAATATGCTTTCGGCGAAAATGTCAAGAGAGCTTATGAATAGCGGAATATCCTGTCTATCAATTGCTACCGCCTAGATAGGCCGTCTAGAGATCCTTATCCGCGCTGTTTCAAATCTCAACTTCTATGTCAGAATCCTAGTTCAGGGTCAATGTGTTCTCATCTCTAATCAGTTTGTACTTTTATATGGAACTTTGAAACACTGAACAGGGGCGTAGCTAGGGGGGGGGGGGTCCTGGGGTGCCCGTGACCTCCCCTTGGTAGGCCTTCTTTTGAGCAAACAACCTACAATATTCAGGCGGCGAAAACGCCATGACAATATCTTGGCCGTAAAAGCCATTGTTGAAAAGCCCACTTTTTTAAAATTTGTTTTTTTGTAAAGTATTTTCGTCAACGGCTCTTGTCTTTAGTTAATATGGGCCTTCATGCCACGATAATACGACTGAGCTCGCTGATACACGAGGGAGAGCAGCGGTATAAACCATATATAGTCGGCGATCCCCGGATGGTGACTCCCCCTTTGAAAAATCCTGGCTACGCCCCTGCTGAACAAGATGCAATGCTCAAAGTCTTGTTAATCAAGCAGGCAACTGAATAATTTGAATGATTTTGCTCTTTTTTGCTAATTTCTAATAATTTCTGAAATAATTTTTATGGGGGCGTCTACAAGACAAAGGATGTTTATTAGCGAGGGCGTCTAATGCAAACATAATATCATATCATTTTCTCTGTAAACTGTTTGAAGCAGCTCTAAAACTGTTGAAAATATAGTTGAAAAAGCGTGCTTAATGCTAATTTTACTAATGTTTTCTTTGGCAATACGATCATAAAGTGCACAATTTGGCAGTTAAACGCGTGCGCAGCTGCCTTCAAGTAATTAAGCCCAGACTTAGCAGATAAATAATAATGAGGTAAAAAAAAGTGCATATTCATCAAGTGTGCATAAAACATGCAGTTTTTATAACATTTGCTTTTCGATCGAGCAAAAAATGGAAAATTATTAAACCAAGAGCCTAGACTAAACTATAATGGATTCTTCTTCAACAAAAACACAAGACTTGTTACTTCTTTTACCGCCTTTGATTTTTTACGAACTTCTGTACTTGTTGGCTCCAATAATATTGTTTGATAACGTTGTGGCACTTCACAAGAAACCCCACTGCCCCGCTAAACTCATATCAATACCTGAGAAGTCTTTTGTGATTAGCTGTAGGAGCGGCTTATTAGCATATATGGAACCTTCGAACCATTTACTTGGTGAAAACGATTTCTTATTTTAAATATCACCTTAAAAGGGGTTAAGGTTGGGTTTTCCAGTCTAACTAAGAATTAATAGGTTCTTCTTCAACAAAAATACAAGGCTTGTTATTTCTTTTATTCGCTTTGATTTTACGAACTTCTGCCGGTACTACAATTACATGTGGCACTTTAGAAGAAACCGCACTCCCCCGCTTAACTCATATCAATACGTAAGAAGTCTTTTGCGATTGGCTAGGAGCCTTAAAGGGGGTTAAGGTTGGGTTGTTCAGTCAGCATAAAATAAGGAGAGCAAAGAGAGAGAACAAAGTATTGGCTTCTAAACAGAATTTAGACAATGAGAGCGAGGAAGGTACTAAAATAACAGTTACGTTTGAAAATCATGTCAGATCAATTAGTCGATCTACCGAACCGAGGTGTTGAGCTTTTTTTATTGGCTAAACTTTGCAATAAATTATTTATGAATGTGTGATTACAAATTTAAAATGCAATACGTGCTGAACAGCAGAAGTTACAACAACAGACAGACAGTTAAGAGTTACTAGGAGATATTTCATACCATTATCATTGTTCGAATTTTTATCGTTAACATTTCCCTTAAATTTTCAGTTAATAAATTTTCCCCTTACATGAACGAATACTTTTGTACTTCTCCTGCCCACGCCCCTATAACGTTTCTAACGGTCTGCGGCCGGGTTTTATCCCAGGCAAACTCTTAGAATACGTCGCCTATGCTGTCATTTCTCGCACTCATATATTAAAACCTTCTCAGAGTGCTGGAGCTCACTGATAGTCATGATATATGATATATTTGCGAGCCAAAAGCACATTTTTGCGATCTACGCCCGTACAAAAGAACATTTTATGAGTCTTTTAAGGGCTTTTTTGGTAAACAATTACTGCTAAAAATGAAAAAGAAAATCGGGTTGATAGCACAGTACGCGTTAGACATAAACATGGTAACATCAAAGTATAGCCAAAAACTGCACGAGAAATGCGTAGACTTGTCATGTAGCTACGGTGAGAAAACGATTCTCGGAAAATATAATCGAAAATACGTGCTTAACACCATTTTTAAACAGGTGTGTGAAATGTTATCTTTAGCAATGAGATCATAAAGTACACAATTTGGCAGGTAAACACAGGAAGCGGGGTAGACGCTACCTGCCGTTAAGCAATTAACAGGCTTAACAGGAAAATATGAGGCAAAAATAAATGCCTGCTATCATGTGTGCATGAAGCAGCCAGTTTTCATATCATTTACTTCTCGATCGAAATAAAAAAGGGAAGTTCTAAAACCAGGAGTCTGCTGTCGGCAAACGGAAACTAGCAGGTTCTTACTCAACAAATAGACGAAGCTTGTTCCTTCTTTGACTGCTTTTAATTGTTACGAATTGTTGGTTAAAATTTTATCGCTCGATAACGCTGTGGCAATCATTTTTGTAATGACCAGAGTGACTTAAACGCTTTAAAACTCATATCAATGGTTGAGTAAGTCTTGTAATTGGCTAGGAAAAACTCATTAACATTGAACCTTCGAGTTATTTACTTTGTCAAATCGATTTTCTGTCTTAAATTTCACTTTCAAGCTTGGGTTCAGTTGTCCAGTCAATATAAAACCAAGGAAAGCAAAGAGAGAGAACAAAGAATTGGTTTCTAAACCAAATTTAAACAATATCACAATATCATACAGTAACCACTGAAGAGCATCCACTTTTATAGCCCGCGCGAATGAAATCGGACGAAGGACTTTTCTGGAAGTGTATAACCCCTGTTGCTTGCATTTTCATCGCTTAACAGTATATGTAAATACCAGGATTGTATTTTCTAAGAAGTTATTGTTATTATTATTATTATTATTAGTAGTAGTAGTAGTAGTAGTAGTAGTAGTAGTAGTAGTAGTAGTAGTAGTAGTAGTAGTAGTAGTAGTAGTAGTATTATTATTATTAAATTCTTCACTAGTGTAGAGCTGTTATTTCATTCTAATCTGTTCAAAACCCTTATTTGAAAACGTATGTTGAGTTTGCGTCAAGATAGCAAAAATTGACAACGCCAGGCCAAGAACATTTTTAATGTGGCTCTTAGGCCCAGTTCAAACCTCGAATTTCACATGTGCCGAACTTAATTCCTATTTTAGTCGACTAAAATAGTCAAATAGGGCATTCGATTCAAACGTCGAATTTAACTCTCAGAACTCTGCCGAATTTATTTCTGTTCGCTGTCAATATTCCCAGTAATATAATAATAATTTACTACAATTCATGCATTAAGTTCGGCAGATGTGAGCGACGTTTGAATCAAAAGTCGACCCTAAGTCGAATCTTCGACTGTTTCTGTCGCAGATACGGCAAACGTCGCATTCAATTTAAACAGTCGAATTTAACTGATTCAAACGTCGCACTTCACATGCATTTAACTCTCGCGTTAAGTTCGGCACATGTGAAATTCGACGTTTCAACCGGGCCTTAGCCACACGTGGAAGTGTAAAAGAGTCATCAGGGAGTCTTTTGGTCGAGAGCCCCGGGTCGAGAGCGCAGGAAATTTTCTCATCTACGAACGATAACAGTTTATCCCACTATTAAAGTTTTGTCTCTTCTTGGTAAATCGTTTGAAATAGTTCCAAGGCTGGATCGCCCGCCATTGTCTGTCGCCTTCTGTACATTGCAATATATGCATCGCGGCCATCAGTTAAGTTTCAAACGTTTTAAACTTTAATTTTTGTCCCCTTGCGAGGCCTTGGCACAATAATTGTTATTAAAACCGACATGGCTTAAACTTCCTGTGTGGCTTAAACTTCCTGTTTAACTTTTTGGTTTATGTATTTTTTTTTGCAATGGGCGAACGGCGTACATGCCACAAAAACATGCGGTTTTTTTCTTTGCTTAAGTTCTTTTGACCAAGTAAACATTACTGTCAAACCTTGGGGTGGCGCTGAAAATTCAACAGATGTTTATAATTGTCCGTTTTATTCCTTCCTTTTTTTCGGCATAACCTCTTCTATAACTTAGTGGTTCTGCAGTAATTAAGAGTTGTTAGTTGTACACTTCTACTTCACCCACCTACGCCCCCAATAACGTTTCTAATAATCCATCCCTGAGTTTTATTTACCGCCCAACCTTTAACAATACGTGGCCTATGCTGTCATATTTCGCAGTCATGCCAGACTTAATCCTCAGTTAAGTACGCCAACGGCAGTCGTGGTGATTTTTTATTCGCGAGTGTTCCATGTACCTTTAAATCTTAACATTTTCAGTCAAAAGCACATTTTGTGACTTACGCCTGTACAAGAGAACATTTCATGAGTCTTCTAACACCTTTTCTATAATTACTACTAAAAATACATTGATAGTCATGATACAATTATTCGCGAGTGTTCCACGAACCTCGCACTCTTAACTCTTCAACCAAAACCACAGTTTTTGCGACCTACGCCTGTACAAAAGAACATTTTAGGAGCCTTTTAAGAGCTTCTTGGTAATTACTGCTAAACATGAAACAGATAACCGGGTTGATAGCACAGTACGCGTTAGCCATACAACCGGTGACTGCATAGTATATCCAGAAACTACACGATAAATGCGTGAAAGTGTCCTGATTCTTTTTGATTAAAAGGTTGATAGAGAAAGGTAACCAGCAAAGCACAAACACTGTTACGATAGCAATGGACATTTGAAGCACATTTCGGTTTCTTCTGTCCCGCTGTTGCTGACTGTTGGCGGACTGTTCACCTGGGTGTGCCTGTGTCTTGAGCTTAATAACAATGATAGAGTAAAGAATGACTAGCAACAGCACAGTTATGTATAGAAACAGAATGTAGAAAGCTAGTGCGAAACTGGCATAGGATGAGGACACTCCGAATGCTTTCTTCCATTCCAGAACACACAAGGTTCGCTCTGGGGATTCAACGAGCTCGTTGGCGAACAAGTCTGGCGAATTGACCGCTGCGGCAACTATCCATGTAGCGAGAATGAAGAAGGGACACAGCTTGGATCTGATGAGTGGGGAACGGAGTGGAAACACCACGGCTCCAAAGCGATCCACTGCTATCAGAATCAGATTCTGAATCGAAACGCCAAAGGAAACGTTACCAAAGAAAGGGACAAGCTTACACAAGGTCTGACCAAGCTGACCACCGATAAGAAACGAGTTGGTGTGCAAGTAGGACAGGTGCCAAGGTATCCAGAATATTGGATACAGCAGATCAGATGAGGCCATGTTTGCGATGAAAAAATTTATCGGTTTTTTTAAGTTCGGCGTTTTATAAACGATCATAACAATGAAAGAATTTGCGACCAGTGAAACGATAAAGATCAGACAGTAGGTAACGGTTCCTCCGATTTTTGAGGCAGTGGAATTTAAGCAGCTCCAAGATCCGCTGGATCCGTTCGCCGTTGAGTTCATGCTGAGTTTTCCGACGTATCTACAGAGTCGTACACATGCAGTCAAGTAACTTTGAATGACTGCTCTGTATTTATAAATTGCGTATGCTGTTTGAGTGGCAGAACTTTTATTGACAATTGCAAGCCCCCTGCAAAGCAACAGCACAGCTGTCCTCTGAGGCCTTTAATAAGTGAGTTTGTTAATGTTCCGGCATTATCCGCCAACCGACCTTTTGACAGAATTGAAACAGTGGGGTATTAAAATGTTATAAACCATCCAGAACACTTCATTTAGGTAACGTGGTTGTATTAAGAAATCGATTGAGAAGATGATTTAAACATGTGTGTTTTAACACATTAAAGAATGATATCTTTGGTAGTACCATCATCAACTAAACAAGTTTGACAGTTAACCACAGGAAGCAGAGGCGAAGCTGCCTTCAGGCCATTAAGCCCCGGCTTAACAGGTGAATGTGAGGAAAAAATAAGGTGCATATTATCACGTGTGCATAAAACATGAAGTTTTTATAACATTTACTTCTCGACCGAGCTAAAATGGAAAAACCAAAAGTCTGCTGTCGGCAAAGAGAAACTAGCAGGTTCTTGTTACAATATTCAGTACTTGTTGGCTAAAGCTCTTTTTTTCGATAACGTTGTGACACTTTATTTATATATAATAGCGATTAGGGTTCGAAGAGGGGCGTTTAATGACGGGAGTCATTTAAAAGAGAAAGGACTGAGTTTATTGTCATTTATGTAACAACCTTATTTTCAAAACTAATATGCTTTCGGCGAAGATATAAACAGAGCTTATGAAGAGCGGAATATCCTGTCATCATCAACGCCTAATTAATGATGGGGATGGTTTGTCGTGCATTTTTTAAATTTTGCCTGAGACGGGACAATCTTCAAAAGCGCCGCCGACAAAATTTTCCCCCTGGCAAAAACTAGACAAAATCGATTAAATATACTAAAATGTGTTTTTCTTGTCAATTATTGTAAAGCCATTATTCTTTCCATTAACAAATGCAAGTGTTGTTAGTTGATGTGCCAATTTGAAAATACGCATATTCGATCATCAACTACACTATTTGATAGCATACAGGAAGCACTGAGGGGCAGAGCTGAATCCCAGGCTAAACAGGAATTTGAGGCAAAACTATAAACGCATGTTATCACGTGTGCATAACACATGCAGTTTTTATGCATTTACTTCTCGATCGAACTTAAAATAGGAGGTTATAAAACAAACGTTCTTCCTTAAACAAAAAGATAAGGCGTACGTGTTTCTTCCGTTAGTCTTTGACTGTTTTTAATTGCTACAACCTTCAGTATTTCTTTACTACAATTCTTGTCTCTCGATAATGTTGTGGCATTTTATCTTAAGAATGACCTGAAAAGCCACCCGCGTAACTCATATCAATGCAACCATTAGCCCGTCATGACGCGCTGCTCCCGTCCTAAAAGCGTGACGTAACGTTGATAGAGT